>JAECWJ010000527.1:0-715000 GCA_018150375.1 Drosophila sturtevanti | reverse complement strand
TTGCTCTAGCTCTTATAGTCTCTGAGATCTAGGTGTTCATACGGACGGACGGACAGACGGACAGACGGACAGACGGACGGACAGACGGACGGACAGACGGACAGACGGACATGGCTATATCGACTCCTGTTGATGCTGATCAAGAATATATACTTTATGGGGTCGGAAAATTTTCCTTCTGCCTGTTACAACATTTTAGCGACTTTAATATACCCTTGAACCCTATGGGTACAGGGTATAAAAATAAAAAAAACGTGCCGTCACTTTTGTCACATTTTCGACACTCGTTTTTGCTTTCTGCACTTTTTGCCAAGTTGACTTTTATTTCGTTTTGTAATTGGGGCAATATTCAAGTGTGAATCTCATTCAATGCAAATTTTGCATATGAGTCAAAAATAGGCCAAAAAATAATTATGGTAAATGATGACTGTTGTTGCATTTGTTATTGCTATGTGTGTGCCTGTATGTGTGTGTGTGTGTGTGTTTATTGTAATTAAGCATAACTAGTGACTAATTCATTTTGGGTAACCGTACCCAACCCAGCCACGTGTACTTATATCGAGGCCACATCAACGCACCAGGCCCGGCACCTGCACCCAGGGCGGTAGTCATGAAATAAGTGAAATGCAATGCCAACAGAAACTGTATAAAATAACAACAATTGCTAGATAAACGTAACGTAGACATAGACAAGTGCATGTGCCTCTGTCTCTGGCTCTGCCTCTGTCTCTGGCTCTGCCTGTCTTCTGCCTCTGCCTCTGACTCTGCTTCTGTCTCTGTTATTGCCTCTGCTTCTGTTAGCGTCTCTCGTTGCGGTGTCAGAATTTTTTGCCTTGCATAAGTCAGGAAATAAGTAACAGAAATAGCAATAGCAACAACAACAACAACAACAACAGCAGCAATAGCAACAACAACAACAACAGACGAAAAATTAAGCATTTCCGCATTATTGAATAAAAGTCACCTCTCAATATCGCACATGCCAGAAACATGCGTTCAATTGTTAGATCAAAATGCACACAGGTGACATAGACAGAGACATACTATGAACATGTGTGTGTGTGCGAGTGTACAATTGATTTGAGTTCGTTCCGATTAATAAAAAGGCCAATGACATACAGAATGCTAAGTGCGAGTAATTGATTGATTAAAGAACTTATAATAACTAAATTGTTAATCAAAGAAAATGGAAAAAAAGTTTATGTTTCTAGGCAAAGAATCGTTTCTGTTTCTACATGAAATATATATTTAATTATGTTAACTACTGCTAATACTGGTATTATAGTGTTCTATATATAAAGATATATATGTAACTATATATACAAACATATTAAAATTAGCTCAAGGCCTCGTAGTTACAGTTTTATGTATGTCTGGTTTGGCTACACATTAAATTTGAATGAATAAGTCGAATACAGTTGAACTTTCCTACAATGAACTTGTACATAATATAGTTCTACAAAAAATGAACTAATTTCTAAGATCTTTTCCATTTAATTTTCAGTCTATATATCATAAAATTTCCAAGTGCATATATTAATTTTTCAATTGAATATTGAAACAATCAGTCTTCCAAGCGACAAATTACATTTTTGTTGACATTTCATTTTAAGAAACACAAAAAAAAAAGAACTTTGCCAAAAGAACGCAAAATATTATCTACAAATGAATTGGAAAATTAAAAAAAAAGGAAACAAAGTTGAAGGAACGATATTGAATGATAACTGAACATTTCTTTTTCATTTGCTGTTCAGATCTTGTCAAATAACAAAATACTTAAAAAATAAAACACATAATTTTAAAGTAAATTTGTTACCCGAAACACTTGAATGAAAATTTCAGTAATATAGTTTTCAATATTTGATCATAAGAAAAATGTATTTCGCACCGCTTGAAGAATCGACAGACAAACTCCTGGAGAGATTGGGTGACTGTGCCAAGTTGCCTCTGCATCGTATCGATCTAATTAATCGAACTATAAGATGTCGTAAAATTGAAATCTTTGATTACGAAGAGGAGGTTAGTTTTACAGCCGAAGAGGAGGAAGGCGAAGGTCTATCATTTGTCACGGAAGATGTTACCGAAGATGAGAATGAGGATATGAGAAGGGTGCGTGAAATCGATTGTCTTATACATCGTATTGAACTCATGCAATTGGCCATTAATGAACGTAGAGCCCATGAAGTATACAAAGAAGAGGAAATCGCGGAGGAAGAATCAGAGAAATTGCCGGTGCCTAGAAAAGTGGCAGAATGTCTAAGGCAAAGAGAAGAAAAAAAGTTGCAAGAGAATAAAGTTAAAGTTGTTTCGAATCCAGTTGCTGCTGCAGAAGATAAAGTTCAGTTTAATAATTTAAAATTAAGCTGTAAAGAGAAAAAGGAAGTCAATGATCTGATTCATGCTCATCATTATTTGCAATGTGAAATCGATGAGATAATCTGTCGATATCAGAATCTACGTAATATATTCAATGAACTGCGTCATCAAATTCTTTCCATTAAAAGGAATTGGTTAAACTGCAATGCATTGCTGATGGCTATTTAAAATGGACAAAAGAGGTGGCTGGTGAACTTAATGTTTGCCATCAACGTTTTGAATATCTAAATAAGGTTAAAATATCAACTGAAAGTGCCGAATCGGTGAATCGAAATCAACTGCACTTTGCATTCAATCGTAACAAAGAGTTTTTGCATCAAAATCAATATAATTATGATTTGACTGAGTGTCAGAAGGAAATCACAGAAATTCTTTGCTATGTAGATGATTTACGTAGCGAAATTGAAATTCGTTGCGATCAATTGGATATGATTGCTGCAAAGAGAGGATTAACCAAATACGAATTGCCAGAAGATAGTGTATCAGCCATACATGCGGCAATGAACGAGATGTCGGCAAGCAATCAAGACGATCAAAGCAACGCGGAATCATCAAAACACTTTGGTAGTCATGCCAAAATAATATTTGTTGAAGATTGATATAGATATGTTTCTAGTGTATAACTATAGAATAGAGATCGTAAGAGTCATTCAGTCTAAAAATATATATATGATGAAAAATAATACAAACTAAGTTTCTCTCTATCATATATAGTATAAATAGTGCACATTTTCCACTAGAAGTCATTGAGTTGAAAACACGTCATCAACTTGTGGTCATTCAAATTCAAAGCGCATATCGTCACCAGTTGAAGCACCTTCTTTTTATTCTCTTATCCCCTCTCGCCCTCTTGCCTCTCTCAGCGAGCAATTCCCCCCCATTATTGACTTACTCACTTTTTGCTCTCACGTTTCTTTGCACTGGTGCAGCGTATCAAAAAATAAAAGTAAATTTCTATTTGCATAATGTAAGCAAATGCTGAACACACAGGCCACAGAGAGCTTCCAATGTGGCAAACCTTGCCATGTGCTCGACAGACGTTGACGGTTACGCTAAAGCTTAACGCTAAAAACGGCAACGACGACGACAACAACAACAACAACAACGACAACGACCCTGACCATAGACACAGTCACGGAAATGCTAATTGGAAAATGATTTGTGTGTGTGTGTGGGGGTGGCAGAGAGGAATGGATGGAGGTTGCTATGATTTCAACAGCTCTATTGATGTACTATGTATGTACACAATGTATCTGCTACATTGATGGTATATAAAAAAAAAAAAAAGAGCGTAACAAAAGCTCTTATAGACTGCAAATTGATGGGAAAAAACGTTGTCAACTGGGACGTTCACTGCTAACTCAGCCACGACTGGTCGGACTCTGGTCACGTTTTTTGCACACACGCGAGGTTCACACAAATAGACAGAAGCACATGGTCATAGTGATAGATGACGACGACGACGACGACGACGATGACAACGTAGACGAAGGCAAAGGCAAAGGCGAAGGCGGCGACGCTCTGGTCTATTGACTGATTAGCACAAAGCGGTCAATTGCACAGTGAAACAAAATGCAAAATGGTTGAGGTTATATATATATATATATATATAACAATTACAGTTGTCAATTTATCTTTAGTTCCACTGTATGTACTAAACGCCAAAGTTAATCTATTATTTCTTTTTGTTGTACTACTAAAAGAAAAACACAATAATTAATTGAAATTTTCTTTTGTTTTACAGTTGCCAAAGGTTCAATGAACCCATCGGGTCGTCGACGTTTAGTTAGAGTGCCAAGAAAAATGCAAATCTCAAATGATGATGATACATCATCCGACTATACATCTATTTCTGCCATACAGGAAACATCATCGATAGACCGAGAAAGTATTGATGAATATATCCATTCCAGTGATAGCAACAGCAGCAGCATCAACACCAGCAGCAGTAGCAATGATAGCGGCAATAGCAGCACCAATACCAGATCAGTATTACAGCCCACCATGGGCAATAAAAATTATGGCATTAACAAATCCCTCAACTATGATGATTCACCAATGAATGACTATGTGGATGATAGTGATAGTGGCTATGATAATACGCCCGGACCAAGATCAATGGTCAAAAGCTATCCACAACAACTCCAGCAGCAACCACAAAATAATGAAGGTCTTCTATCCATAGCCATTAAAACGATTAATTTGGTGCAACGGAATAGATTGCTACAAAAGCGTTTGGCCCAATTGCAATTGGAGACATCGGCGTTTATAGCCTCTGTATTGGCCAATCCGGAAAATAGTCATTTTCAGATGACAGCTAAAGCTGAGGCTACTCTCAGCAACATGTTGCTACGTCACTAAATCCAAAAACTCATAGCACACTTTTGGGCTGAAGGCGGAAATTATAACTAAAACAAAAAAAAAGCAACAAACCGCTTTACATATACATATATAATCTTTTTCGTTAACATGACGATAACATACATAAATATATTCATTTTTAACATTTGTTAAAATTGATTATAAAAAGGAAGTTCCTCCTTTCCTTTTCTTTTTTAACATGAGAGAGTAAACGTATTCTTTTCCTAACATTTTGTTAACAATTTGTTAACATTTCGAGCAAGTCGTACTGATTACATATATAAAACAAAACAAAACAAAAGAAATGAAAACACTACTAACAACACAAGAAATCATAAGAAAATATTTATAAAAAAAAGCATTAAGAAGGAGTCAAAAATATATTGTAGTTGCCTAAATACATTTTACATTTTCATACATATATACAAACCATATATGTGTGTGTAACGTTTTTTTACATCCAAATAATTAATTTATAAATTTAATATTATCAACTAGTGTAACCAGGCATAATCATTGAAAGACCTACGACGCTTTTGGCTTTATACAACAAACAAAAACAAAAAACGAAAAAACAAAAACCAAATAGTTTATAGTTTAAATGATCGATGGTAAATGCAAAGCAATTTGTTCATTTCAATCAAATCAATAAGAATATTTCGAAATCGCCGCCTATACGTAATATATTACATTATATATTCTCGATCATCATTAGAAAAGCTCCAAATCAAACTTAAGAAAACAAAAAATTGATTTTTCTATTCTAAAAACTCAATTCGTGTATTTTTCCTCAATTTTCAAATATTAAAAAATAGGAAATATTATGATGTACTTTTGATCTTAAATACATACAACCACATATATCCCACACCCATTGAATAATCATTTAGATCGCTAAATATTTCAAAATAAATTTAGTAAAAAGAAAACGCTGTTTTATAACCTTTGGGAAAAAGGGGGTCTTACTTTTAAACAAATTACTTTTTAAATTCTTTTTAAATAAGTTCCTCTTATTAACTGTCAAATACAAAAAAGAGAACACAATTTCAATAATCCGTTAGTTTTCGTGAATGTTAGCTTAGTTTGTCTCTGTTAAAAAACTTTGTGCCTAAATTTGGCCAACGGGATCAGAGCTAGTCTATGCTTCTGGTAAACGCGTCGGATTTATTTGCGCAGAATTCTCGCTCATATTGTGTTTTTTCTGCGAATTTGAAATGCATTTAATTGAAAAAAAATTAGATCGGCAACAAGTTAATACAATCGGTGTTTAATTGGTTATATTCACATTAAAATCGGTACGGCAGTTTGAAATATAAGAATCCAAAAATTCGGGCCACAGCCTCAAAAAATGGCTAAGCAAAAGAGAGAGTGAAAAGAGAAGATAAACATGCGCATGCATTGGCGTAGGTAGAGGGATTGTGAATTAATACCTCTTTTGCTGAAATTGTTCCGTTACAGGCAAACAGTAGAAAGTCATATTCAATCCCCTAAGCAAAACCTATCTACGCCTCTGTATGATTGTATGTTTGCGTGTGTCATGTGCCAGCTTGTGCCGTTTTTTTTATTCTTTTTCTTTTATTTTTTTCTTGTTTCTGTTTAATGTGCGTAAGAAAGTGCAAGTGCATCTAAGTGGAGCTCTGAGAGCAAAAGAAGGGAAAAAGAAAAACAGTTGAACGGCAAATGAAAAGGTAAGGCAAGTGAATTTCAATTGATTTTTAATCTGATTCTTAATGAATGAAGTTTTAAATGCACCGTTCTTAATATGGGTTTACACGTTCCTATTATCTTGATTAGTAGTTCATATTAAGGTTTTACTTTTAAATATAGTTTTGTATTTTTAATTTTAATTGAAATTCTTTATATCTAACAATAAATATTATTATCTATTTAATAATGAATTTATTTTTAATAATCTGTCTTCGCCGCCGTATGAATGCATGTTTCTTTGTGTGTGGCATGTGCCGTTATGCCAATTGGCTGCTTTTTCTTTTATTTTTTGTTATTGCTTAATGTGTGTAAAAAAGTGCAAGTGCATCTAAGTGGAGCTCTGAGAGCAAAAGAATGGAAAAAGAGAAACAGTTCAACGGCAAATGAAAAGGTAAGACAAGTGAATGTCAGTTGATTTTTTTATGTTTTATGAATAAAATTTTAATTGCATCGTTCTTAATATGGGTTCACACGTTTTTCTTGTCTTGTTTAATGCTTGATATTGAGCTTATTCTCTATTCTTTATATCTAAAAATAGATAAATATTATTATCTACTTAAACAGATTTATTTTTAATAATTAAATTCTTCTGAGTTTTGTTTAAAAAAAAAAAACAAAATATATCATATATTTTATTTAGAAATGGAAATAATATTTATACACATAAGTATACAAATATTAAGATGCATTCTTTGTTTACTATGTCTAATTTAAAGAACAACTCAATTCGTTGCTTATGAAGTCAACCAACCATTTCAATCATTCATTCAATCATCCTCACGCACAGAAAAACGAAAAAAAAAAAATGAACAAGTCAATTCAATTGTTTCAAGTTCATTCAATTAAGCCAAATCAGGCTCTTCTTGGGGTCTAATACCTTTCAAGCATAATATTGAATTGTTGTCGGTTTTTTCGAGAATCATAATTAAATGGCAAAACGATGATGTTGATGATGACTTTGGTGGAATCTTGAGCTCCATTGTTTGCCCTTGTCTGGGCCACACACTTGACACTTCCAGCTCTCAGTCAGCATTTGTCAGATTCGTAATCATAAATACAAATTGCTTTATTCGATTTTTTTTTTTTTTTATATATATATTTTTCTTATTGTGGGTGCTGACATTACCCACCCATCTTGTCTCCTAATTTTGAGTTTTATGTGCCTGAACTCACGTCTGCATATTTATTGTATTATTTTTATGTTTTAGACACGTGATTTATGAACATCAAGCAAATTATAGGTGTCCATTGTATGAGACGGGGTGTCCGAGTCTGAGATCCGACCCACTTGACACTGAGAGAGTTTTATGGCCCAGAGTGTGTGTACAACGGTACAAAATAACAAAATGTTACCACAACTACACAAACACAAACACACACACACATACCCACAGATACTTGCAAGCTTTGAACTTGATTTGTGTTTATGATTGTGATTTATATATTCGACGATTTGTACCTACATCGTGTTTTTTTTATATGTACATATACATTTATATATAGGTATATATATATATATACATTTATGGCTATTTCTGTATATATATATTTAGTTTTTCTTCTTTTTTTCTCTTTTTAAATAAAATGGAGTAGCGTGCGAACGTTATTTGGCGTTCAAGTGTGATTATTTCTGTTACCAATTAATGTTGCCTTGACAAGGTCATTTATTTGGCTTGACCGATTAAGGTGTCTGGCTCAATTTGTTGTTGTGTTGTATTGATCAAAAGATCTAGGTTTAGATTATTATCAAACTTGTATTAACTAATTAGCATGTGCAATGGCAAATATGGAATGCAAAATATTTTTGCATTTTATCGTATGCCTCTCAAATTTGCAAAAGCGTGTTAAAATCAATTGAAGGTTGATGCTAAAAACAAAAATAAAACAAACAAATATTGACAAATTAAAACTAGAATTTAGATTGCAAACAAATTAAAGTCAGGGAATACAAATAAATGCATAGGAAGGTCAGCAATATGAAGATTTTAGACTTTGACAATAATAACTCATCAAAAAGGCAAGATTTTAAAAGGTTTTTAGAATCTACATATGAATATGAATCATTTGTTAAAAAGTTTTTAGTATTAGAATAAATCTATCTTAGATTATGAAATTATGATCCCCTATAATATAATATAATATTTATCAATAATAAATTTATCTTTCTTTTTTAAGTGTTTTTATTGGCTAATATATGTAGATGTACACATAGATATATGTATGTATATAACATATATAAATCTGTACAGTCATCTTTTGCTTTGAGCCAATTACAATTACAAGCTAACTATCACTTTTATTTTTATTATCACCTACTTGTTTATTGTTTAGCATTTAAATTTTAATTAGCATTCCATTTTGTTTTTTCCCTTTGATCTGTCTAATCGATAATGACAATGAGTTAAGCACTTGGGAGTATGGCCACTTGAACGAAAATCAAATACTACACCAGACATATATATATATATATATATGTATATAAATACCAATCTATAGCCTGGTCAATTTTGCACAGTTGCCAAGTCATGGCAAATGAATATGCATAAAAGCTAAGCAAATATCAAATAAAGGCAATGCAAAAAAAAAAAAAAAAATAAGAGAAAAAAACCAAAATGTAAGCGAAATGCATTAGACAAAAAAAAATGATTTGTTTGGATTTTCAGGCTCTCTATACACTATATATATACATACATCTAGGTACTCAAGGTTAAAACAAAAAAGACTGATTGTGAAAGTGGACTGCGAAATCGAAATCGAAACTGCAAACATTTTTCATTTGTTCATTAATAAAAATCGTTTTAAATGTTGTTCGTATGCAAATTGATCTTTGTCATGGGTCAGCATCATTATTACCATCATCAACATTGAGAGACCTGAACCCAAGATGCCAACATAATGATCATATATGTATAATCATGTATCTTGTAATATTTATGGGATATACCAAAGCATAGCTCAAAAGTTGACATTGAACTTCAGTTGATTGTATGTCTCTCTCTCTATCTCTCTCTCTTTGTGTGTGTGTATTAAAACCGGAAGCTCTTCAAGTTGTCCATTTGATTAAAGTTTTTATTTGTTCACATCCAAGTGCTAAATATATATATTATTAATTATTATCATCATCATCATGATCAGTAACTAAACCACATGATTATGACTAGGGGCGTGTGGGTATGCCTTTGTGAATATGTGTGCGTGTGCGTGTGTGTCCGCGTCGTGTGTGCTAATCAAAGTTCAATCAAGTATGCAAAAATCTCACAGCTTTTTGGCAGTGACTCACTACAAAAAATAAAATAAGAGAAACGAAAAAAAATCATTCGACCGGGCTAATTTCACGTCGTTATTAATATACTCTTTGATATGTTAGTTTTTATATATTACCTACCGATTTCTTCTCAATGAAACATTCAATTTTTGACTTCTGAAAGGGGGACTCCTGAGACTACCTTCGACTCTTGACTGTTTCATTGCTAGAACCAGTTGAGAATTACAACTAAACGGCGCGAAAAAATGAAGAGATTTGTGATTTTTACTAATTTACCAATGTGGAAATCAAATTTTGAAGAAATAAATGTTAAACGATTGAACTAAGTACGAGATACTTTAAGTACTATAGTCAAAATCTGCCTGATCTCCTGCAGTTTTCGAAAATATCTATATAATAATATTGTGTAAAGCGTAACTTTTATTATTATCAAAATGTTATGGACTAAAACTATTTACTTAACTATCACATGCATTTTCTTACAACTATGAATCTAAACATATATATATAGATAATAAATAACCAAATTTAACAATTTGTTGCCGCTTAAATTTGGCTAATGACGAACTGGTTCGGTTCTCATTCGCCATGAATTCTTAATCATATCCGATGCCTTCTCAGCAATCATTATAACAATTGCATTTGTATGTCCCGCTGGTACATTTGGCATAATCGATGCATCCACAACACGTAAATGCTGGATGCCATGTACTCTTAGTTGGGAATCTACCACGGAACTGGAATCAGAGATGGGACCCATTTTACAAGTGCCCGATTGATGTTGTAAACTGCTACCATATAAACGTAAACAACATCTCCAATATTCCTCTTTCGCAAATGGTAAATGATCACAGCCCGGGAAATGGTCGATCGTGGAAATGTGTGCCCAATTTTGCTAAAGCCTTCGAATTGGCCAATTGTAGAATCTATAAAAAGAAGAAGCACACACACACACAAATTGTAAGCGATTCGTAAGAAAATAGATCTAAGTAGCTTTTTTTTTTTGGTTTACCATTTCGATGCCCTCGATCATGGCGCGTATATCATCTGGATGTTGCATAAAGTTTGGTTCCATGCGTGGCCAATGGAATGGATTACGACTACGCAATGAGATGCGACCACGACTTTTGGGTCGCAAAAGAACCGGGACCAAGCCAAATGTTTCTTTATTCTGTAGATCAGCAAACATATACTGATAGAATTCATCGGTTATGCCCAGAAGATCACGCATGGTGCCAAAACGATCGCCACTTAGTGAACCAGCTCCTAAAACTAATTCCATATCAGCGTAATCTTTGCCTAAGAAGGTAAAAATTGAATTAGATATAAATTAAGAAAAAGGAGAGTCAGAAATGGAATAATTACCATAACTGGAACTAGGCGTACGGACAAAGGCGAAACCCTCTGCTCCACCCGGAATCGTATAAGGTCCCTGTCCAGCAAATATATAACGAAATATATCAGTGGGATTCAATAGACGGGCATCATTAACAGTTGATGAATCATTCACCACAAATACGAGACCATTTAATGTAATATGATCCTGAAGATTATAGCCCACTGGCAGATCATTTAGAACGGTAATATTATGATCCATTAAGTGTTCCCGTGGACCCACACCCGATAACATTAATATTTGTGGACTGGCTATAGATCCGGCTGATAGTATAACCTCCTTTCTGGCATGAATTACATATCTCTGACGTTGTTTGATGAACTCAACGCCGACAGCTGTTTTAGTGTCAGGATCTATGATCAGTTTGGTCACCCAACTTCTCATCGATATATGCAGATTTTTACGCTGAATTATGGGTTGGATAAATGCTTTGCTAGTGCTACAGCGACGACCGTTCCGAATGGTTGCCTGCGAACGGGAGAATCCCATTAAATGTTCACCATTCGGATCTGAGATATCGTAGCCCAACTCTCTGCCTGATTTGAGAAATGCCTTGAGTATATGTGATTTATAATCCGTATATTGAACATCCAAAGGACCATTCCGGCCATGATACGGTGACTTGTATAGCTCACGTATGCCAATGCGTTCCGATTTCTTAAAGTAAGGCAATATCTCGTCATATGACCAACCAGAATTATTTGCTGCTGCCCACTCATCATAGTCCCGGCGATGTCCTCGGGTATATAGCATGAAATTAATGAGACTTGTACCGCCCACACCACGCCCCTTGGGCCAATTGCAGACACCCTGTTTTAAGCCTTTACATGCATTCGGTGTAGGCTCCGTCTTATAGCCCCAATTGTATCGGGTCATTTGGGTTAATGCAGCAGTCAAAGGGACATCACTGATGAAGGTCTCCTGATCTCCAGCCTCCAATAATAGGACACTAGCTGATGAAATCTCACTCAAACGATTGGCCAGAACACAACCAGCCGAACCGGCACCCACAATAATGAAATCATATTCGGGTAAAAATCGTATAGTATCCGGTATGCGATTATTTAGTAAAGATGTCTCCAAATCCCGTGCTAAATCCACTAGCAACTGAGCGCAAATTTGTTGCAAATTAATAGCAATCAGACAGAGGCAAATTATTAGAAAATTACGACTCCGAATCCTCATCTTTGGATGACTCTGCATGAATGGATGAACAATTAAAAGTTGCTAATAAGTAAATGTAACTAGAATAAGCCTTAAACCCACCCGATATATACTTATATTCATATATATACATGTGTGCAATATTTAGCATGTTATTGCTAAATTGCATCGACCTTGAATCAATTCAGAAGTTTCACTTTTTTTCATTTTTTTTTTTGTTGTATATTATTTATGTTCTGGCCAATTTAATGGTTGAAAGGCGTTCTCCTTCTCCTATTCTCCTTACAGGCGTGTTGCTGGGTAGGTCTTTAATATGTTTTTAGCTCAAGTTCAACAAGTTTTGATGGTTACATCGATACAGATACACCGATACTATATACAGATATGCCAATAAAAACAATGAATTCGCAAAAAAAAAAAAAAAAAAAAAAAAAAAGAGGAATGAAAATAAATGCAGGCCACTAACCGGTTAGTGATCAAAACAGAAAAGCCAAAAATCAAAAAAGATCAAAAAGAAGAAGAAAGACACAAAAAAAAAACAACACGCAAATATTTGACCCATAAAGCACACGCGGATGTTTCCAAAAAAAAAAAAAAAAAAAAACAAAACTTAACAAAAATTAACTAAATTGAATTCCCCTTTAAATTGTGGGCGGTCTAAATGGTTTTATATGCAAATCAAATCTTCAATGACTTGGTAAAAAATAAAAAAAAAATTGCACAAATTTCGATAAATCATATGAATTAACCTAAATAAGTATTACATCGAAAAGAAGTCAAGAAAACAATAACAAAAAGAAAAACCAGTTTCTTAACGTCATTAAACTTAGTTCACTTGTTCTACGTGTTAAACCTTCGATCGGTTACAGAACCTGACCTAACCCAATTCAAGGTTTTCTTCTCTTTTCATTAAGTTAATTTTTTTTTGTTTCTGTTTTTGGTTTTATGACGCGAATTGAAGGGCAAGTTCTGTTATCATATACAAAATATGGGTCATTAAACTAAGCCAAAGCTAATTGGTTAAAGACAAACATCTAAATGATTATTACCTAAGAAACTACAAAAAGAAAAAAAAATATTTTCAATCAGATATTATTTTTAATAGTGTTCATGCTCAATGACTAACATATTTCGCTTATTAACTGTGTCCAATTAACAGAGTTTAACAAAGTTTTTTTTTTTAACAATAATGTTGTAATTTGAAAACTAACTCAAAAAAAATATAGTACATTAGTCATAAAAATATATGAATTTGAACATTTATGGATGGAATTGATAGAAGTGTGAAAATTGTCATTTTAAACAATATAATTTTAATGGCTATTAATTGATTATTGGGATTTTATTATTTGTGATTTTAAGTGTCATAATTTTAATTGATCAATATAATTCTAAAATTTAATCTCTAGAAATAGTTCTAAAAAAGAACTCGAAAAGTAATTAAATTAAATAAAGACTTTGGCAGAGAATTTTTATTTACCTTTCTTTAAAATATTATTTATATATTTATATTATATATTTATATTATTATATATTATATTTATATTAGAAATTTCTTAGTTTCTTTAAGTTCTTAAGCACTGAAAAATATCAGAAAAAAGTGAGAGCTTTTTTTCTTTATTATGAATTAAATACAAAGGGAATTATTTTAATAAATGAAAACACGAACTGGAGAAAAGAAAATGCTTCCTTAAGTCATTTTTCAAAAGAAACCAAAATCGTAAAATGTAAATTGTCTTTCAGTTGACTTTGTTTCACTATTTTAAAGGACAAAAGCTAATTACAGCCTTACAGTCAATCTTTTGTCTTAAATTTGTTTTTTTTTCTTTTCACTTGAGTTACTTGTTGTTGTTTTTCTTTTTGCGTTTTTTGCAAAATTCAATTTTGGATTTTGTCACCCGGTCCATTTTTGCATATAATTTATAACACTAACTAACTATGGCACAAATTTAATTAGAGTGAACGACAGGTCCCCATACTACGCGGACAGCTCATGGAATTCTCTTGTGAAATTCTAAACACGTTTTCAACGCCAAACTGAAACTCAAACAGTTTAGACGCTTTTTTATTACCAAGAATGCACTTACGAAATGGGACGTTGTTGTTTAGATCAAGTTATTTAAAAAAGGGGTGGGGAGGATATAAGTATGTGTGAAATATATTTGATTTCTGATGTCAACCGAAATGAGTTAATAAAATCAAATCGAATTCGTTGATCGATCGATCGATCACTGAGAGCGCAAGCGCGACCGATGATGTTCGCTGGTTAGAGTTAAATGAATCGCCGCTGACAGAGCATGCAACGTTGAAACCTCTATTGAGACCCGTCGGTGGAAGGGGGGCAGGCACTGAACACTGGTAGCTGCCTATCAAGTCGGATAGTCCAATCTCGGTCTACGTTTAAGTCGTCACGCCAGGTCTACCGGCCAGTAGCTCCAAATATTACCAAAAATAAATAAATAAATAGGTAACTTTAACATACAAAATTTATCTACATGGGTGCGATCGTCGTTTGCTAATTTCTGTTTCAAGTTCACTGAATGAACTTGCAGATTTTTCGTGTCTATTCGTATTTACACTTTTATAATCTATTTTTGGGAATTATATAAAAAAAAAACTTTAATATTTTTGCTCTTTTGACCATTGAATGAGAGGGTATAATAGACTCGAGTATAATGCGTGGAACCAATGCGAACGGAAGCAATCAAGAAATGAATCTATCATCAGCGATGTACTTACCTATACATATGTGGGATAGATCTTTAAAAGCATTTCTATATATTTAATTAATTTCTTTTTATCACAATGTGATATCTAGGTAATAACAAAGGGGTTTGAAACCAAAGCAAAAGGCTTGAACGTTAGTTGAATGATCTGAATGATTGCAAATTCTCTCAAAATTCAAATTTTATATTTATATTTTATATAATTTTACCCCTAACAACTACAGAGCAGAAGGCCAGCGTTGCCATTGCTTCTCCTAAACTAGCTAGCGTGTAATTTATAATTATAATGTTAGCTCTACAATAAATAAATAAATAAATAACTACATATATATCCCCCAATGTTAGCTCTCATCTTCACACCAAAAATCTTAACCCGTCCAGAGCTTTGTAAAGCTCTTTTCGACAGGATAACTCAAAGGATAACTAGTTGTGGATGCCAATTATCGGCATATACGATAAATAGAATATCCTTTATATATATTTTCTTGAAATTTCAATTAATACGTTCTACTGAAGATACTCGTATTTTAACTATTTACTTCAAATTGTAGGAATGTAATTTGAATCATTGAAAAAACCGTTACAAGCTTTTTAAAAAGCTCCCTCACTGTCATAACGCTTTCGTGGATTGCAAGCTCTTTTCTACTAAACAGCTTACAGCTTTTCAAAAGCTCCTTTTTTAACCTGGGGGAAAACTTATCTTAAGGCTAGTTCCAGTTATGAACACCTTTATTTTTGATGGCGCCACTGTGCTACTTAATTTAATTTCTGAAAAACTTAACTGCTAATTGATCGAAAAGTTGCCCGATACATGGTTATATAATCTATTTACTTTATAATGAATATTTACTTTTTTGTTGGAACAGTGTAAGGCTCAAAGGCGAGCACATAAATAGTTTTATAAATAAATATATATGTATACATACATATATGTAATCCTAATATTTATACTTACACATATATTCTATACTATACATATATTGAGAAATAATTGACAATCTGTTATATAAGTTCAGAGAGATTTTCAGGTGAAAAGTTTCAATTAGTTTAATATCAGATATCTGATACAATATAGTATTTATCATACATGTTTTTGTATATACATACACATATGTACATATGTATACATATGTACATATATATTAAATAAAGAAATAAGTTGCTTGTCATTATTTACTCTAACTGTTGCACGATCATCGATAGCATTCTTTAAAAACATATGACGAATAGCAAATTCGAATAAGTCAGTATTTGCGCTTACGTCGCCATTTCCTTTTCTTTTTAGTAATCGTTGTTCTTGAGTTAACAAAACGCTGGGAACCCCCGTCTCTCAGTTGAAGCTCCGGAAGAGGAAAATCGCCATTTTAAAATTTTTATTATAGAAAAGTATAGCATCGTATATAGTAAAATAGCGAACAACAACAAGAACTATAGCTGCGGCGGCATTGCATTCAAATTCAGGCGATGACGGCAGTCAGCTAGAGCCCCAAACCGACATTGTCGGTATCGGCATCGATGGCCCCCAGTCCCAGGCAATTCAGTCAGTCAGTCAACCAACCAACCAACCAGCCAACCCAACCAGCCAGCCAACCGACCAGCCAAAGTCTTGAAGCTATTTCAAATGTACAAACATCACATCACACACACACACACATCACCCAACAATAATAATGTGAGGTTGTGCGATTAGCACAAAAAGCTCGTGTGTTTGTTTGCCTGCAAATGGAGATTATTAAAGGTGTAGATTCTATATATAGATGATATATGTATGTACATACATACATATGTATGGATATGTATAACCTTGTAACATTTTTTCTATTCTATTAAAATTTAGGGATTTTTTATTTTGTTTTATTTTTGTTGTATTTAAGTTACTATAATGTTCCTTTTTCAATAAAAAGTCTAGCTAACTAGTAGTTACATTTTCTTGTATATATCATTTCTATCTATAGTAGAGCATTTTATACCCCATCATAGCCCAATCTCTCAGTCATTCTTCATGCTGTCGTTTTATAGTGTCGGGTCGGTTGGTTGGTTGGTCGGACGATTTGTCGTTCCGTCGCTACGTCGCTCCGTCGGTTGGTTGGTTGGTTGGTTCGTTTGTTCGTTTCCAGCGCGCGTGTAGCTGCGCCTTCATATATTTTCTGAATATGTGTACATATGTATATATATATATAGATGTGTGTGTGTGTGTGTATATTTCAATGTGTATATAAATATATTAATATATGTATGTTTGTGTGCGTGTCTGTGTGTGTGTGTGTATGAGTATCTGCGTATCTGCTGTATGAGGTCTCTACGGCTCGCTGTGTTGCGGTACTAAACGCAGCGAATGAACGTACGAACGATGAGCGTAGTACCAAATGTCGATGTTGCCTTCCAGATATACGTATATATATATATATATATATATATAATAAATTTATATATATACATATAGTAGATATATGTATATGTATATTCAGGTTGTGTTTAAGGTAAAGAAGAAGAAGAAAAAACGGTAGACGGTGGAGAAGAGAGAAGAAACAAGCTGAAGTGGTTGTTGTTGTAGTTGTTGTTCTTGCTTGCTGGGCTTGTCGAGGACGTTTGCCGATTTTGTTGGTTTATTCGTTGTTTGGTGCGTTTGCGTGCTAAACTAAATCAAAAAACAAAAAACCGAAAAAAGAAACCAAAAACCGAAACCGAAAAAAAAGATGATAAAAACTCATATTCATTTTTTTGTGAAATGAAAATAGATTACTTCAATGTTGAGTTTGTACTGCGCAAAGGTTTTAAATCCAAACAAATATACATATAGCATATCTATATAAGCATTTCTCCCATTAACTAGATCTAATCAATTGCCAGCCCCCAAAAGTATGTTTTAAATCTCATCTTTTAGTCAAAAACTTTACACAAGCTGACTGCGCATTCCCAATTTAAGCAAAGAAGAAAATCAAAATTTAACAGAGCCACAGAAACTGAAACTCAACCAAACGAATGTTCGCATTAAAGTTTATTTCGAAACCAACTCACAGCAGCAACAGCAACAGCAACAAAAGAAACGAAACGAAAGAAAAAAAAACAACAACGAAAAGAAAAAGAAAAAAACAACGCGACCCAGCACAGGCCCCACACAAAATGAAAAACGCCAACGAACCAGCCAGAAAGCGGCAACAGCAACAACGGCAACGGCAGCAGCAGCACAAAAATAAAAAGAAAAGGAAAAAAAAAATCAAGTAAAATTACGACAAGCAAAGAGGCAGCAGCAGCAGCAACAACAACAACAACAGCAACGACGTTGAAAGAAAACAAGAAACTCCGCCACAGCAGCAATGATGGTTGAGGGAATGGGAAGCTATCGGGGCAGAGACAGGAATGAGGGCGAATGAGCGGTGGGGCGAAGGTGAAGCATGCGATGGCAAGACGACGGCAACGACGATGGAACAAAAAAAATATATCCAGCAAATGAACGAACCAACGAACCAGCGTCAGCCCCAACAACATCAGCAGCAGCAAAAATTTATAATAAAAGCAACAGCAACAACATCACTACTAGCAACAACAACAACATCAGCAGCGGCAACAAAGACGGCCACGTTGAAGGCAGCTTGCAACTTGCAACCATCCAGAGCCGGAGCCAGTCAACTATCCAACAACCAGGCAAAGAGCCGCCTCAGCGTTGGCACTAGCATCGGCAACATAACCAGCCAGCCAGCCAGCCACCAGGCAACAGCAACCATCAGACCAAGTGAAGAGCAAGAACATGAAGAAGAATAAAGTATCATATTCACAATGACAGCAACGAATATATAATGCTCTTAACTGATTTAAAGATATATATACATACATACATACATAAATGATCTAAATGAAACGGAATCTAGAAAAAAAAACTACATACCTAAAAAAGAAAAACAAATAGAAGATATGCAAAAGGGAATTCATAATTTGAGATGTACTCAAAATGATAATGGATCCCGAAAAGAAATATATAGATCCAAAGAGTGCGAAGGATATAAAAATTAGATTTGATTGATTTGATTCCATTTAGGATTTAAAATATACCTACATACATATAACAAAAAAATAATTAAATCAATGATTATGATTATCTATTTTGAATACAGAAAGATTAGCTATTTGGTTAACCCTTCTATACATTTTTTTTTACACAAATGTTTCGATTAAATCAATATTTCATTCTGATTTTGACTTCAATTGAAATATGTATTTAATCGAGATAATTTGATAAATCTTTCAGCTATTTATAACCAAAAAGGATTAACAAATTTCGAGACATTTGATATCTTTACACAATATTATATTTATACAATATTATACATCAATTCCTTGATTTCCATCTCTTCAGCCCAGAAAAATAGTTTGCAGTTGTCCTTCAGATTTTTCAAAATATTTCATACCCTTCAGGAGATACTTTATCAGAATCTAATCTATATATACTAATTATTAGTATAAAATTATAATCCTTGACCGTTTTTTTGACTCTAAGCACTTTTAGAAAAAGTTTGATTAATAATTTAACAAGATCTCAGTTAGAAAAGTTAGTTTTTTAAAATTTATTTCCAGATTTAGGAAATTTATTTAAATATATAAAAGAGAGTTTTAAATAGTTGTAGTTGGGACCTGTGTATCGATCAATTATGTTGTTTTTTCTTTCTAAAATTTTATAATATTAAATATACATTTTGTAACTAGAAGAGTATTAAAAATGAAAGAGCGAACATCGTAAGAGTCAGAAACAGAGCCAGAGCCAGAGTCAGAGTCGTCGTCATCGTTGTACCGAAAGCTTTCAGCTAGCACAGGCACACTCAGACACACACACACACATACTCACTCACACGCACACACACACACACACATAAACAGATATTCATATACGCAGCACCGACCCAACATTAAAGTTAAAGTAAAGTTGGAATTTGTGCTTGGCCTCCCCTACCACTCATTGCTACCCCTACCTTTATCCCCCAACCTACTATAGTATACTCTATACTCTACTCTTGCCACCTACCAACCACCCACCCACCCATTCACCTCGTTCCACATGCCCTTACTCCTGCCTTGCCTACCCGCCTTTTGTAATCAGAATAAACGAAAATTCGCTTAAGCGTTCGCACAGTGGTTCAAAATGGAATTGGATTGCAATGGACAGAAATTATAGAAGGTTTCCAGAATAAATAAGTTCTTTAAAAACAGAATGAGACGATGAAAAATTCATCTTTTAATGTTATTTGATGGGTAAATATGTTTTAAAACAGAAAAGTATAGAAATTATATATATGTATAAGGATTACTAAATAAATCAAAGAATGGGATATCTTATTATCCAAATATTTTTAATATATAATGATAATTTACCTAGTTAGCTACTCCATATACATATATACACATACTTATATATATGACAAATTCGTTCCATGCAAATCATTTAAATCTATAAATGAATCATAATTCTTATTCATTTTGTTAGTTAATTAAATGCAATCGAAATTTTTCCAAAAAAACATTTAAAATAAATTGTTTTTTGGAAAATAAATAGTGAAATATATTTCAAAAATCCTTTGTTTTTTAAACTGACTTCCATTATAGTCCGTTTCCACTGTACTTTCTGTAGCTCTCACAATATTTTCCCCCCTTTTCTCCAACTCCTTTCATTTCAACCCAAGCGGCAGGGCAAAACGCAAATGTCAAGACATACAGAAGAAGGAACCGAAGGTGTGGGCGGCCAGTCCAAGTCTGGGGTCTTACAATATTATGGAGAGGGGCTCGACCAAAAGCAACACCAACAACAACAACAGCAAAAGCAAAAGTAGAAGTAGAAGTTGAATGTATGCACAGTCCTAAAATATTCTTTACTTCATTTCACCCCCTTTGGACCCCAACCCCTTCCTCAGCCTGATGTTCTCATATCCAAGCATTTCATGCGATAAAGGAAATACCATACCACACTGTGACAACAAATTTTGTGCTGTAGAATCAGAATCTAAGAGCACTGTGCTGGTGGAGAGCTGTACAGAGCCCGAGACCTGAGTTAGTCAAGAGAACCTGCAAATCGACAACGACAACGACAACAACAAGAGCAAGAACAACAACAACAACAACAACGGTGACGACGACGATGACTACGTTGTCGGTCCGTTCTTATACATTCGATTCTTTTGCTTGGCTTTGGGTATGCTGTTGGATTTGGTTTTTCGTTGATTCGCTGCCACGACGCGTCGTTCCCATTTACAGCACACTGGCTGGCTGGTTGGTTGGTTGGTTCGTCGGTTGGTCGGTTGGTTGGTTTGTACTTTGGCATTGGCTCCGGCTCCGGCTCAATTCTGTTGCTGGTTGTGTTGGCTGGTTTTGTTGGTTCTGGTTCTCAAGCACATGACGCTCAGTGCTGACGACCAGTTGCCATTTGCGCAACGCAACCGAAATACAACAAGAACAACAACAACAACAACAGTAACAGCAACAACAACAATAACAATACAAAAACGTAAAACTAAGAAGAAGAAAATAAAAGCAACAACAAGGCATCGATCGATGTGTGGACAGAAATAGTAGCAGGCCTTTGCTTTTAGATTGGGTTATACACATGTACATAATATATGTATATTCAAATATATATATATATATATATATATATGGACTGGTGTAGGTGGGTGGTTTGGGTTGGATTTCAGTTTTCCTTTTTCTTGCTCTCCTGGCTTTAGCATGCAAACTAAGTAGAAAGCAAAAATAGGAAAAAAAAACACTTTATCGGGAGCACATTAAAGTGCGAGACATTCAGGAAGGTAATTAAACAGTTACTAACTAAGTACATAGGTGATCTTAACCCAAATTGGGGGTCTTCAATAAGCAAAATAAATGATGCAAATAAATTCTTTAAGATACAATTATATCTGGCTTAAATATTTAAGCTTAATATACATATACATACATATTAAATATGTGTTAATCTACATATTAAATATGTATGTCAGTAATTTTATTAATATTTTTATTTCTATAAAAAAGGAGAAATGGAAATGCTTGGGTTTAATTTAAACATGTATATGGAAAGCCTTAAGCTAAATTATTAATATAGTATGTAAAATTTAATATATTATTTATATACATATATATTAATATACACAATATGTAAGATATATTTTATAATGTAATATATTATTTATTTATATATTAATATATATAATATATTATAGTTTACAAGGATTTATATTTATTTTATCTGTTTGATTAATGACTTTTTTTTTACTTGTTCAAATTTAATATTAAAGTTACTGAAATGGAACTTAAACTTTCAAAGTTTATCTATAGTTTTCTTTAAAAATATTGCATTATAATTTAAGCATAATTTAAAATGGAACTAATAGTTTCTTCTTTATATCGTAACTCATTTAAAGTTTTTCCTAACTTAAAAGATCATCTTTAAGAATATATAGTATTGCTTTATTATAAAGAATATAATAGACTAAAAATAATAATAATATTTCATAATAATAATAATGTTTCACATTATTTGACTACTATTAATATCTTACTCTAAAAACAAATTATTTCAAGGGCTAAATCTAGGACATATACGATCTCTTATATGCCGATCGCTGACTCAGTCATAATTCTTAGTTTACCTATCGATATATCGATGACAGTTTTCAGACAGAGGATCGTTGTGGACCACAAAGATATGTGCGTGCGTGTCCCACTTAGATATTCGGTTCAATGAGGCCTAGCCCCTTTTGGTTTTCAGTTGAAGTAATGCCAAGTTGTGAATATTTGTTGTATTTTTGGGTTTTTATTTTACTTTTTCATTTTCATTTTTTTTTCTTTTTTTTGGGACGTTCCCAAAGTTCAAGCTTGTGTATGTGTGTGTCATCAAAGTAAACAGCGCAGTGTAAAAAAAACATTGTTACTTTTTTTTGGTTTTTTTTTTTTTTTTTTTGCTTTGTTCGTACAGCCGATAAAACCAGAAATCTCGTATGCGTCATGTACCTGTGTTAAAAATTAAACTTAAAGCGATGTATGTATATATGTGCATATATATTTAAGTGAATTCTTTTTTTAAGCAAGAAATGTTACCGATTGTTTATCCTCGTTTATGGCTTGCAGCTGGAAAAATCTCTCGAAAGCAACAAAAAAAGAAAAGAATGAAAAAAGGAAAGGAAAAATGCCTGATCGGACTGAAGGACCAAAACGAATGCGCCGCCGCCAGAACTAGAGTTCAAGCCAATGGCGCCTGCAGCCACATTTGCCAAATTCGACGCATACAACATACAATCCCAATCCCAATCCCAATCCCGATTCCAACACCAACCCCAACCAGAATCTATCTTCAGCCCCAGATCCGTGCACCAGCTACGGCTCCATCCAGCATTTTGCTGCCCATTCTCATCCATAGACTCATTCATTTAGTTTTCGTAGAGCGACAGGCAACAATAGTTTGTTTGGGGGGTCCTGTATATAAAAAAAAAAAGAAGAAAAGCCAAAAGGGACGCACAATGAGCATATACGTAAAATAACGGATACTCCAATTGGTGGTATGACTTGCACTAGCTAAACTTTAGAGAAAAAACACCCTGTATTGAGACGAACACAGCCACACAGACATTTCAGGCCGTGCGCTTGCCTGTCAGTCGGTCGCTCACTTTGCTATTCAACATGGGGCCCAAACTCTCGC
Source organism: Drosophila sturtevanti (assembly GCA_018150375.1). Lineage (NCBI taxonomy): Eukaryota > Metazoa > Arthropoda > Insecta > Diptera > Drosophilidae > Drosophila > Drosophila sturtevanti. The sequence goes on along the minus strand of JAECWJ010000527.1, from coordinate 691,331 downwards.
AACACCCACGGCCGCATGGTTGAGGGTGACTGCCAGCCTGCCAGTTCGTCTGCCCGTCTGTCCGCCCGGCTGCCTGCCTGCCTGCCTGCCCGACCGCCGCCTATTCACCAGTTTCATCTCCCCTTCAGCGACCCTGCATCGTTGTCGTTTGTTTGTCACAATAGGGCAAAAGTTTCACTGTAACCGTTATGCGACCCACAGACACCACCGCCAGCCCCAGCTAAGAGCCCAAATGTCTGACAAGCAGCCACCACCCAATCAAGCAACCACCCACCTATCCACCTAACCACTCAACCACCCAATCCGCCACCCACCAACACGAGCTACACAACGCTACGTTGTCGGCATAACGAACACCAACACACAAACACACCAACACACAAACAGCAGCAACAACAAGATTGAAATTAAAGAGAGAGTTAAGATACCAAACGACCAAACAAATGCTCTAAGAGTTTAAAAAAATATTTGAAAAAATTATAAAATCCTATTTAAACTATCTTATTAACTAGTTAAGTAATATTCATTATTTTAAAAGAAAGTTTTCAATAGAAAAATTAAAGAAATGTAAAATCTTTCTTTTAAAAAATTAAGTGTGAATTCTTAACTTGCATTATTATAAAGTTATTTGATATTTTAAGCTAAAGCTTTGCTAATTGTTTTAGTTTATATCGGAGATTAGACAAAAAGAAACAAGTGACAAGAGTCTGTCTCTCTTATAAATATATATGTATATATACATATATGATTCTAAGTCCTTTAAATAGTTTAAGTTAAACTGTTCAAAGTTTTTTACACAATTATTAATAATATACAATAGAATTTTACTTTTATCATTAACAGATTTTAGAAAGAGAAAATTACAACAACTTTATAACCAAAATTACAAACAAACAACAATTACAATCAAAATGAATTAAATTATAAATTTCGAGCAGCCACCGATTTTGCAATCAAAAGTTCTCTAAAATGATAATGTTTATATGATTAGATATCGTCAGATATTTCAAGCTCAAGGTTCAATTATTCAATATATTCAAATATTTGCTGAATTTTTGACATTGTCCTCATGGTTTGCTTTAGTTTATATAAGAAATTAAAGAAAACATTGATCCTCTTTATTTCATCTTTAAACTTCTTTTAGAAATCGAACAATTTGGTATATAACTTTTCTTTTTATAAATATGTATATAGATAAGATTTTATACTTTGTAGATTTTATATTTTATAGATATTTATATTATTGGATTTACTTTAAATATTTTTCGAAACACCAAAATAAGGCAAAGTTGAGTGAAGCTCAAAATTTCTCATTTCATTGCAATAGAGTATATAAAACTTGCTCTGAAATACGATGGGCTATATATGTATGTATGGATGGTATATACATACATACCATACATACATACATACATATAAATCTACAAACATACACACACACACACGAACACACAGATATACATATATACAACGGCAAAGCATTAAGCTTTCATGTGTGTGTGTGTGTGTGTACGAAACTTTTATTGTCAGCACAAACAGACACACACACACAGAGACACATACATATACATTGGCTTGGTCGGACGAAGGATAAAATGCTGCAAATTCACGGCAACAACATGGAACAAGGATGGAAAGACAGGCGGCCAAAGAGGGTAGCAGACAGGGGGGGGACGGGAATAAGGCACACGGTACGTATACGTATCCATCAGATAGAAAAGGCATCGAGAAGCAGCAGCAGCAGCAACAGCAGGAGGAACGAAGGCAGCAGCAGCAGCAATAGCAGTATGCTGAAATAATGAAGCAGCAAGGACTCGACGACTTGGCTCTGGCTCTGGCTCTGGCTCTTGCTCTTGTTCTGTCTCTGGGTCTGTCTCTGGCTATGGCTCTGGCTTGGTTTTGGCCAGAATGAAAACGAAAATGGAAAATGTAGATGGTAGATGGTAGATGGCAGTGGAAATGGGGATGGGGATGGGGATGGGGATGGAGATGGGACTGGGGTTGGGGACCGGTGATGTTAATAGGAATGGGAATGGGACTATGATGTTTTTGGGGGCTGAGGTTGTGCTTTGAAAAGGACGACAAGGATATTGCGCACGAGGACAGGATGGCTGGCTGGCTGACTGCTTGCCTGACTGCTTGCCTGCTTGCTTGCCTCGCTGGCTGGATGTCCTGGCTCATGGTGTTGATGATGATTACAGAGATGCGCAGATAGAAATGAAGCTGAAGCTGAAGCTGATGCTGATGCTGAGGCCAGGCACAGGCACAGGCACTGCCACCAGTCACAAGGGCGAATCAAGCAAAAAGCGTTTGCTTGTTGTTGTTATACTCCTGCTCCTGCTCCTGCCTCTACTCCTGCTCTTGCTCTTGGTCCTTGTGCTGTTGTTCCTGGTGCTTCTTCTACTTCAACGTCTTCTTGTTCTTGTTGTTGTTGTGGTTGTTGTTGTTGCTAAAAGTCTAACACGCCAAGAATGTATGTTAGTGTTGCTGTTGTTGTTGTTGTTGTTATTATTATTGTTGTTGTTGCTGTTGTTGTTGTAATGCTTTTCTATCCAATGCCGTCTTGTTTTTGTACAAACAGCAATGGCAACAACAACAACAACACGAAGAAGAACAAGAACAAGACCAACAACAACAACAATAGCAGCAACAGCAACAGCAGTAGAGACGCTTCTAGCAAAAGTATCTTTGTATGTATGTATGTATGTATATATGTATGAATATTTGTATGTATGTATGTATCTATGTGTAGGCTTTGGCTTTGGGTTGGCTTGCTGGATGAGTAGAGGAGGTTGCTGTGTGATGGGGAAAAGCGAATGGGGGGGGTTAAAGTTAGGTAGTAGATGTAGAACCCGAAAATATATTCGCACTAGAAATGTTTATTAAATTTCTTGCATTTAAGCTTTGAGTTGTGTGTTAGAAAATTAGAAATCCAACGACAAGACATTGACATGGTAAAAAGGACAAATGCTAAATAAATGATATGCTTATTTCCATTGTGTAATTAGAAATAGGGATTTTCATATGCATATATACTACATACAGAGTTTTCGATTACATTTCTTCAATTTGGGTTTTTTTTTTTTTTTTGTTTGTTTTGCAATTGCTAATAAGTATGGGAAATTTCTTGTTGTTGTTATTTAGCTAAAAAGCAATTGTATGGCATAGCTATGAAATAAATTTGAAATTTTGAACAAACGAAGGGTACGATTAAAAGATTAAAACTTAAAATATACAAATAACGCTTATTTGATTAACTTTAAAATTAAATTTAATTTATTTCAAGAATGGATTATAAACCAACCCAACTAATTGAACCTTAAAGGGTTGCCAGTTGCAGGTAAATATTTTTAAATTTTCTGCTTTCGATAAGGATTCTTTGTAAAGGTTTTATTTTAAATTATAAATGTCAGTATATGCAATTGTATTTATTTAAATTATTTTTGGAGAAATATACAACTAATTGCTATAAAGAATTGATATTTGAAAAGTGTTTAACTCGCTCTACTATATATTAAATACATCAGTTATCTATAACTATTCTGAGTCAAGCTCTTGGCTGATAGATTACGTCTGGGATATCTAAAACGATAATAATGGAAATAATTAAATTTTGACATAAGCAATTAATTAAATGCAATTAATAATAATAATAATACTAGCAAAAGTTTAGTTAGACCTTTTTCTTTAAATTGTGATAGCTGAAAAATAAAATAAATGTATGAATTATTATAAAAAAAAATCTTATATAAATCCCAGTACATAAGTTGATAAGGCAAAGACAACGATAATATTTAAAGATATTTCCATTCATAATCATTATATATCACAATTAATCATGTTTAATCATCTAAAAAGTAATGTTGTAGCATTATAAATTAAGAATTAACTGACCATCATGCTGATCAAAAATATATATGCTATCAAATTATTCCTTCATGAGTTACATTTACATTTTAAGAAGAAAATCTTTCAAAGAATATTATCATATATTTATATATCTTTTGCAATTATCTTCTAAATATTATAACTAAAATTATAATTAACTCATTTTCTAATTTTCTAATGCATTTCAACTATAAATAAAAAGAAACTTTAAAGCAAATATAAAATTCTTTATGTGGTTAGTTCAATAATTAATTTTATTGCTTAAATTTTCTAAAATATATATCTTTGATATTAACAAACAATTTCTATATGTATGCATGTATGTTTGTACCCTATGCATGTTGATTTGGCCTCCAACCAATTCTTATAACATGACCCACTAATTGGTATTCGAACAACAACAACAACAAGTTGACCTGCTAAAAGTTTTGTTAAACGCAGCAGGTGATGCGATGACACCTCATGGCATGGTCTCTCTCTCTTTCTCTCCTTCTTCATCTTCTCCTATTCCCATTCCCCTTACCCTTACCCCTGTCCTTACCCTTACCCTTCCCCTTAAACAAACCCCCACAATGGTAGTAACCTGCTGTGAAAGGTCAGTCGAGAAAACCGCAGGCTGTGTGCAATTTGGTGAGCCTGGATACTGGGAGGCTGTTGCTGTTGCTACTTTTAAGGATGTGTCTGAGCGCGCAGTGCGTGTGCCATGCATCTGACCCAAATACATATACAACTGCATAGACACATACACAAACACAAACACACACTTACACATATAAACGTACATACATACATACATATATCATACATATAGAAGGAAGGAATGTTCATTCAAAACACTTGACTGCAAAATTTCAGCCAGCCACATGTCAAAGTGCGTGGAGGAGTTATGCAAATGCAAATGCAAAGGAACAGAAGCGGCAGCAGGACAACTCAGAATGAAGGAAAGGAGATGGTGTGTATAGCCAGAAGCAAGGTGTTGGTGTTGGTGTTGGTGTCGGCGTTGGCGTTGCCGTCTGGCAACCGCAGGACAACAATGCACAGACTGTAGACTCTGACTTAATCAGCAGCAATGGCAATGGCAAGTGGAGGAGACACATTCTCATCGTCATCGTCATCATCATCATCAGCAACAGCAACAGCAACAGCAACATTATCGTCATTGTCGTCGTTGCCGTTAACGTCGCTGTTGTCGTCGACGTTCAGCGAAAGTTTCTTTAGCAATTTCGGATTTTTATTTCTGTTGTGCCGCCGTGAAAAGTGAAAAACTTTTTGTGCCAACCCCTTCTTAACAAAGTCGACGTTGACAGAGACTGCAACGGCAGCGGCAGCGGCAACAGCAACGGCAACGTCAGCTGCTACGTTGGCAGCATTGAAGGCAGAGCCAGCGTATTTTCAATTTATGGTTTCGCACACACACATGGATACACACACTCATACACACGTATACACATATGAAGAGCAATCCAATGCCAATGCTCTTCGGTTTTTTGAAAGAACAGGGGAGGATGTATGTGTATACTATACGGGCCATCTCATCCCATCCCATCCCATTCCATTCCATTCGCATCCCCCTACCGACAACAGGGTGCGTTTTGGGGTTTTTAATACATTTTTCCAGCTGTTTGAAGCTGCTGCTGCTGCTGCTACTGCTGCTGCCTGCCTGCCTGCCGCCTGCTAAACTAAAATCATGCATGTCTGGGCTCGAGATTTTTAGAAAAAGGAAAATGGTGGTGGCGGTGTCGACGGTGGTGGTGGTGGTGGCGGTGGTGGTGATGGTATCTGTGGACCAAGGGAGTTGTAGGCGGCAAAGGCAGTGTGGAAATTCACCACGTGGACTCAACTCGCATGTGAATTATGACAGACTTTGTTGTCGTTGAGTTTGCCTAGCATCGCTGTTGACGCTAACGTTGACGTTGGCTTTGACGTTGACTTTGCTGTTAGCGTCGACGTTTGTTTTGCATTTTTCATGCTTGAAAGCAGCAGACAAGCGGCGACCTTGAACAATTTATTGTTGGTCCCCTGCTCCTCCATCTCCAACCTCCATCACCATCTCCAACCTCCATCACCATCACCATCTACATCTCCATCTCCACCTTTTTCTCCTTGTGCTACCATTCCCTTACTGGGGGCTGCTTTTTATTTATTTATGTACGCTTTTTTGTTGCCAATGTTGTTGCTGTAGTTGCTGCTGATGTAGCTGATGTTGCTGGCGAACTGGCGTTTGTAATGTATGCAAGGCAAAAGGCGGGCAGCCAAACCTGCCGCCTGCCATTCAAAGCCATCAACATCCACCATCTAACCATCCATCCATCCATCCATCCATCCATCCATCCATCTATCATTAGTCAATGTTGCCTGCTGCTGACTGTTGGTGTTGCTGTTGCTGCTGCTGTTGATGCTGCTGCTATTGTTGTTGTTGTTGTTGTTGTTGTTGTCGTCATCGTCATCATCATTGCCCAGCGAAAGTGTTACGTTCAATGCTCTTACTCTCTGTCTCTCCGTGCCCCTCCCTTAATCTCCACTCTCTTTGCGTTCGCCACTTTTGATGTCTCGACTTTGACGTTGGCGCTTTCCCAAAAAAAAAAACCCCAAAAAAAAAAGAAGAAAAACAGAGGAAGCCAACAAACAACATGAAACATGGTAACAAGTGGTTCTCCCCCATCAAACACCTCTCGTCGCCTTCTCTCTGTGCTTTTTTTTGCATTTCATATTGCTACCTTTTTTTTTTTGTCTTCATTTTATTTGGTTTTTGTTTGGATTTAGTTCCTTTTAATTAGGCATGAATATCTACAGAAATCTTCAATGAATGTTATATAACTAAGTGGCAGAGAGTTGGGAATGAATTGAATCAATGGAATATGAATACACCCACATGTATTCGTATTTAGATTTATTCAATGAAAGGTCAGTTACGCATAAGCAAATGTTAATTTTATTCTTTTACTTACTTTAAAGTTAACCTTTAACAAATGATATCCAACAAATGATGAAAACATTTTCATTTCAATGGTTGATGTTTTGATTAATATACTTTAACAAATTCGTTGTTATGATAATTAATTAATATATTAAGAAAAGAATTGTTTAAGTGACAAAGGAAGAGTTAGACAAAAGGCACAAGTTAATCATTTTTTTATTTGCTACTAACCAAATGACTCAAGGGTAGAGTATTAAATTTGTATATTTGTATTGTATTTGGACTCCTAGTTGTCATTCCAAGTTATTAGTTCTATGGAACTAATAAAATTAGTTAATAATCCTATCTTCATATAAAGTTCCATTAACATAAACAAACCTGCAATCTATATAAAAGGAAATCCTTCTTTGTTTTTTGCTAGAAAACATTTAAAACGAATGATTAGACATATTATTAGTCTCACTCTCACTTAAGATAAGTTATATTAACTATATGTAGACAAAAAACAAAAACCAAAAAATTAAAGCTTCAGAATAATTTTTAAATATTATTTTTAATATTTTAATAAATTCGCTATCTGTTATTTGTTGCTTTAAAAAGTTGAAAAGATACACATAAATAATGAAAAAAAATATTGCTAACTTAGAGATTAAAATGCCATTTTAGAGATTAAAACTTTCAATTGAAAAATGAGAAAATATTTATGATTAAATTACTGATTACAAAAAATAGTTTCATTAACGAATGAATAATAGGAACTATTTAGGATTAAATGTGATTAACAGCATAGCAACTCAAACTTCGCTTAAACTAGGGTTTAACACTGATTCATTATATAGGGTCAATACTATATAAATTCAGAAAATCGGTTTTCGTTTAAAAAAACTTTCGACCTTTATGACTTTCCATGCACCTGTTAACTAAACAAAACCAATTTTTGATATCACAGTTCAGCCTCTTGAAAAGAAATCTTTGATCTAGTTTTATGGCATATTTTTTTCGATGCAGTGCAACCATTTTCTGGTATCTGGTATCTGGTATCATGTCAAATTACTTCGACTCCATTCAACTAGGGGACCAGACCACAAGCTTAATGTCCAAAATTTCGACAATTCTCCTATGCAGGGGTCAATATTTCATATGCACATGTACCATATACATATACATACACATACACAGTCACATACATATATGTGTATCTGTTTATGTTTGTGTGAGTGTGTCTGTGTGTGTATCTGTGTATTTGCATTTGCTATCATCAGACTGACTACAGTACGTATACGTAACATGCAACTGAGTTTCATCGTGGGCATCCTCCTAGTCGCTCCACTTGCTATTTGCTGCACTAAAACTTTACCTTGCCTCTAGGCACTGTTCATATCCATCCCTCTATCTCGCTCTCGCTTTCGTCTCTCTCTGTCTCTCTTTTAGCTTCTCTCTATCTATCTATTAGCCTTTACTACTTCTATTTTTTTTTCATCCTCCCCTCCCCTCTCCCCCTTCTTTTTATCCTTGGTTCTATCTGGCTCTGGTGACCATTGGCCGGCTGGTCAACACATATGGCATTCGTATTCCCTTGCATTCGCATTCGCGTTCGCATTCTATTTCAACTGAGAGTTCAGTGCATAGTCCGGTTCACACAAAATGCTGATAGAGTTGATTCCAACTCAACGGAGCAGCTCTAACTCCAGCAACTCTGAATCTGCTATGGACTTGGGGCTATTGGCTGGGAAACAGGGCATACTGAATGGCAATCTTTTTCTTTTTTTTCTCTCTCTTTTTTCTTTCTTGCTTGTGCTGCTTCACTTGGATGTTCTATGTTGTTGGTTGTTTCTAGAGTTGTTGTCATGGCAATGTGTACACTGCGACAAATAAATAAATGTATTTAAAGTATTTAATATTTAAATATTGATGGAACAAATATATGCAATAAAATTTATATCTTTTCTTATTTGTTTCTCAAGAGTGCCTTAACCAGTTGAGAATTCTAAAAGCTTTATGTAAATTCATGTTTCTGAGGATCATTCATGTAAAAAGAAAATGTTTCTTAATTAAATAGATTATTTCATCAGTTTTCAATAGTTATATTCAGTTCAGTTTTTTATAAATTAATATAAATGTATATTTAAAATTAATTTATAATTTTAATTTACTTGAACTTGGACTCCAAGTGAAAGATCGTTTTGCATATAAAATGAAAATCAATTGCTATAATATGTATATATGTTGTATGTGTATGCAAACAACAACAAACAATCAATATGTAATCCCCTAGAGTCTGTTTTATTTTAGCAATTTTCTAACACTATTCACTATCTAATAGAAGTATGAGTTACACAGATCCAACTCCTGCCGCCTCCTAGACCTATACGGTCGGCATACTGACAGTTCAATTGTGGCGCCGTTGACGTCGTCCTCATCATAGCAGTAGCAGTAGTAGTAGTAGTAGCAGTCGAGCCATACAACACAACAAGCATACACAATGCCAAAGATACATAGATATACATTCACACACACACATATACACACACACACACATACAAACACATAGAGCTAAAGATACACTGGGAAAACTAGACGAACGAGACGAGAAATTTATGCGGCTCCAACTCAACCCAAAAACCAACGACCCAACCCATTGCCCATGCCCGTACCCATGCCCATTGCCCATGCCCATGCCCATACCCATGCCCATTGCCCATGCCCATACCCGTACCTTCTGCCATAGCATCATGTCATTGCTCATGCCGCCACCAAGTACCACCAACCACCCAAAAAACAACACCCAGTCCCAGTAAAGCAACCATGCCCATCGTACACCCCATTGCCATTTCGTTATTTGTACGAAACGACAAAACGGCAAACTGACGAAACGGCAAACAAACGAAACGACTGTCTGACAATTTCCTTCACTCTACGTACTTTGGGCGGATTTTCACTGTGAGCGTGTGCTTGTGTGTGTATGTATGTTCGTGTTTGTGTGTGTGTGTGTGTGTGTTTGGTTGATGTCGTAGTCAGATAGATTAAATCGATGGAAATGTAGGACTGTATATATATACAAACATCCACACACATACACACACACACACACACACACATACACATAGAGCCAGAGATACAGATACACACAGAGCACAGTCATCTAACGAACAAATGTTGTTGTTGCTGTTGCTGTTGCTGTGCGGCAAAATACAACAACAGGGCAGCCAACGCATCGCAGCAGCAGCAGCAGCAACAACAGAGGCGTCTCGTATAAAAAGAGATTCGATATGAAAGGGAAAAGTTTTATAATAAATTTTTAATGAATTGGTTAAAGGAAAATTTTAATATAGATGTAACTCTACGAAATTACATTTATTAATTCGTATCTAATATTATTATGTTATATATCCTATCAAAATTGGAAGACAGATAAATATAATTAAATAACTGAAATAGTTAGAAAATATTCTAAAATATTTTATATATTAAGATATAAAATATAGAAAATAAATATATAAAATATTATGTATATATTACAAAATTTCATTTTGTAGTTTCAGAACAAAAGTTTGCCTAACTATGTCCTATAAATTCTTCTTTCAATCTATTTCTAAACACAATAACTTACATTTTAGTTACAAAAATTAAAGTTCAATTAATCCATAGGTTACTTATAGGTTTCTTTATCTAAATCAAATAATCTATGTCAATTATTCAGAAGTATCTATTTAAATATATACAGAGATAGAGACAGAGATAGAGACAGAGAGAGAGAGAAAAAAAAAAGGGAAAGAGGAATGTGTAACCCCTTTTAGATCCACCAGCTCTGCCTTACCGCATTTTCAGTTCAGTTTTGTTTGCTTTCATATGCTTACTTATAGATATATGTATGTATGTATATGTACGTATGTTTCAATGTATGTATGTATGTATGTACATATGTACATATGGCTGTATATATGTGGTGGGTCTGTGTATATGGTTGTCTGTTCATATAAATGCATATGTATTTCAGCATGTATGGCATATACAGTGAAAGCTCTTCACAAATGACTTCAACGAACTTCAAAAGATTATCCAAAGAAACAAAGGGAAAAAAAGGAAAACTCTTGAAGATCCTTTTGCTATGAAAATAGTCATGAAAAATATCTTACTGGTCGATAAGTTGAAGGAATAAATCTATCAAATGATTTCTATAGACTATCCACTGTTTGCAATTATTATATATATATATGTGCTATGTGTGTTTGTGTGTATTTGTATGTGGGGTTGATAAGCCTGAACAACAAAATCATCAAAGCATTGGATCTCTCATACCAAATCAAAATATCATACTGAAACTGGACAGGATTTTAGGGTTCTTTTTGGGCATGAGCAATGTGTATAGAAATTGGCCTATGGCATAAAATAAAATATCAATAAATGATTAATATTTTAAGGAAATAAAGAAAGTTTCATGCAACACTTTTCTAGTGCACATTTTTAAAGTTTCAAAAATAATACATATATATATATATGGATAAATAAATAAATAAAAGAAATGTAAAAGAATATCATAAATTATATACAATTTATGAGATAAAGCAACGATATTTCGATATTACCTAAGGAAGCATAAATATTCTTATATCTATCAGTTATCTAACAGTTTATTATATTCTATAAAATCTCCTTAAATGCCAACACCTGTTTATAGTGTACGAACAACAATTCTTCTGCTAACAAATCTCTCCCTCTCTCTCTCTCTCTCTCTCTCTTTAAAAAAATAAGAAGAAAAATAGGAATTTCGGATTGATAGAAAAGTTCTAGATTCAAAATAGTTTGCTCCACTCTACCCATTCCCCTCCAACCCCCATCCCCCCCTTAATATACACATACCCTTTACAGAGGCAATGCATATTTGAACTTTTTGCATAAAACGGACAATGCCAACGGCAATTCTTCCCATGGGCATGAGGCGAGAACAGACCACAGAACAACACAGTCTCTGACTCCGTCTTCATCTTCGACTCTAACTACGACCTTTCGTAGACAAAAGCAGAGCCCCAACTGGTAACCACGGCAACTATGGTAACGGTGATGCCGTCGCCGCCGCCAAATGATGTTGCTGGCGTCGCAGTAAACGTTGCTGCTATTGCTATTGCTGTTGCTGTTGCTGTTGCTGTTGCTGCTGTGTCTCGTTAATGTTGCTGATACCATTTGCTGCTGTTGGGTGCTTCAGCTTCAGCTTCTGTTCGCCGTTCACTGTGCCGATGTTATAAAAGTTTTTTGGGTGCGCACAAATCAGCCAACGCACAAAAAGGATACGCAAAGTGTATGAAATAAACACAACAACAACTACAATAACAAAAATAAGGGCAACAACAATGCCAACTGCAACAGCAACAACAGCAAAAACAACAAATGGCATTTTCAATGCTTTGAATACCACACAGAGAACCAGAACCAGAGCCAGAGCGGCGGCCACTATCGTTAGAGCTTAAACAATCCCCCTGTCCACCGCCCTTAAAACCTCTCTCTCGTGAGCCACTCAACGACCCTCCCAAAAGCCATTACCCCATTCTATCCCCACTCCCTGTTCTTCTCATAATAGGAAATTTGTGACGCTGCGACGCTGCCTCGCACATTTTCAATGCGCTCTTGCCTTCGAAACGGTGGAAAATGCGCGTCCGTTGTTAGTCGGAAAACGTCGTCATCCGTCGACGGTTGTTTGGCTGGCTTGGACCAGGCCTAGCCTGGCCTCGCCTGGTCTCTTTGGTCTGGCTATGGCTTTGGCTCTGGCTCTGGCTCCATCATCATCATCATCATCATCATCATCATCGGCGGCAGCAGCAGCAGCAGCAGTTGAAGCAACAACAGCAACAACCAGTCGCAATTTATATTGGCTACGATGAACGAGTCGAGGTATCGCACGAATGGGCATTCGGCACTTCGGCATTTTTGGTGTAAAGATGTGTGATGGGGTGGAGGGAATGTAGGGTGGGAGCGGTTAGATGGGGGGGGGCGTGTGCAAAACAAAGAGCCACCCAGTTGCCAGCAGCAACAAAAACAACAACAACGCAATCTTTCACTATGAATGTTGCTACTCGTACATAGACATACACACAAACACACACAGCAGATATATATGTTTCTATATACATGTGTGCGAGTGTAAGTGTGTGTGTGTGTTTGTGTGTGTGTGCAATGCCATCACGTCAGCCAGGCAAAGCAATCAGCAGTCATTCGATGGTCTCTTACGGGGCGGGCGGTGGTATTGAGCTGGGTATATACATATATATATATATATATGTATATATATATGAGATGTTGCATGAGTGTGTGTGTGTGTATGTATATTTGTATATGTATGTGTTTGTAACGACTAAGCCGACGCCAGTCGACAACCGACAGCCGCAGGGCCCCCAAACTCACCACCAGCCACCCAATTTTATCAGTCAGCAAAAGGTCGTTCGACTATATGGTTGCTTCAATCCGAAACAACATTCGAAATAACTGTCGAATGCTGATTACAAGGAGAATAATGATAACAATGATAATGATGATAGATAATGAAGTAACTGTTCCAACTGAAGCACCTGACTTTGATATTCTCAAGATCAGGTGGCGGTCCCATGAGCTAAAAGCTGATTAGACCTATCATTGAATATTTTTTTTAGATATCTAAATATATGTTTCTATTGATCGCACAAACAAGATCAGATTGATTTGTTGCGGAATTCTTTTAAATGATAAGTACTTAAAAATATTTAAAATATTATATGTGTTTTTGGTTACACGAATTAAAGATCGCACGATCTTCAGAAAATATCAAATAATTTGAGAAATTTAATGCTTAATATTATCTATCTATATCTATCTATATCTATCTAAATCTATCTATCTATATCTATATCTAACCATATCTAACTATATCTAACTATATCTATCTATATCTATCTATATCTATCTATATCTATCTGTATCTATCTATCTATATCTATATCTAACCATATCTAACTATATCTAACTATATCTACATATATCTATCTAAATCTATATATCTATATCAAATAAACATACATCCTTGGATCTAAAACAAAATATATATATTAATTGAATAATTAATTTATTAATACAACTATTTCATTGATTTTACTTAATATGTATCATATATCACATATCATATCTTTAAAAGATAACATCCTTTTATAAAAACTGAGTTAAAATGGTCTGACATATTATATTGCCGATCCAGTAAAGAATTTGGAAAAGAATTCCATTTTCTTTAGAATCCAATGACAAATTGCATTAATTTATGAAAAGATTTGAATAATGATCTTACAATTGAAACACAACATACATACATATATGTAGATTTGAATATATGCGTAGCTGAATTACCCAACCAAATATCGATAACGCTTCGATTAGAACCGTTAGCAGGCAATCAACATTATCGAATTTATGAAACGACAACAACGACTTAACCAAGCCGCTTCACTGCCTTTGTTTGCCATGCACTAAAATGGTTCAAACTGTCTATTGGCATAGAAAATGAAGCATAGGAGACAGAAGTGGGAGGGAGTCAGAGTAGAGTAGGGGAGCATGAGAGTGGAAGAGAGAGAGAATGACACCGAGAGATATATGTACATATGATATGGAAGGGTTTCATTTCGCCCATTAGGCTTCAATTTCGAATTGAGTTTGGGGCTTCGAGGGTTTTGTGGCTTGCGCCAGCTAACCAGCCAGTCGGGCCGCCTGGTTGCCTAGTCTGGCCTGCCCTGGCGGCTTTCCACAGCGCAACTGAAAATATAAAACGGAAAACTCATCATAGGGGCAGCAATACCAACGACAATAAACACAACAACAACAACAACAAATATGTTGAATGCGCATGTGGCAGGGTTGTCGCTAATACAACGAGTTTTGCATCGGTTTTTAAACATTCGGTAATGGCAACTCTGGCTCTGGTTTTTTTTTGGCCCAAAAGCGCCAACACCACTAACTGTTTTCAGTACGAACTCTGCACTTCGCACAACAAGACCAAGACCAAGCGACACCGAACCGACGACGACGCCAACGGCGCGCGGCCAAAGCCACAGCCAAAGCACAAAAAAATACGTAAATTTTCCTTCTCAAAAGAAAAGCCCCTAAAACAAAAACCAAATTCAAATTGTGTGTTGAAAGAAATATTGAAAAAGAAAAGAAAAAACACTGATAAAGATAAATTTTACAATAAAAACAAAGTGAACTTTTAAGTAAAGTATTAAACTATTTATATATCAGTTATACGAAATGCAGAAATCCGTTGCCAATTGGTAAAAGAAAAAGGCGCCAAAAATAATAAACAAAAAAAATTACCTCTAAAAAAAGAAGTTTGAATTTGAATTTTGGCTAAACAATGAAAATGTGGACCGAAGTCAATGTGAGTAGTAAAATTTTTTGGACTCCCATTCCTATCTGATCACTTAGCTATGATCATAAGTTACTTACTATGTATAAACCTTACTAATTTGGGAATTATGAAATGGGGTTAATATGATGATCCTTTGAGGGAGAATGAAACGTGGACTTTCCACTGAACAGATGATCATGATCTTTATGATGATCATGCTTCTTTTAAACCTTGGTATTTGATGATCTCGCATCATCAGATCGCTAGTATCGAATGCTTCTTTAGTATTTAGAATCTAGATCTTCAATAAAACTATTTGATCCTTGATATCACATTTTGATAGTGCCATTGATAAAATTGTTATGATCCTGGTGATGATCTATATATCTTTTACGCATATATAAACTCGTAACTGGAATCTATAGTGCCTCGAAGCTATATATTTTCCTTTTGGATTCCTTGATACCTTTTTGTTGCTTTTCTGAACCAATACCAATTGGAATAGCTATATAGATATATGTATATATGACAGTTTCTATTCTTATTGAATCGCTTATTATGTGATGTGATGATCACTTTTAGTTATAAAAGAGAATTCTTACACACACAGCTGATAAGTTCTGTATTTTTCTTTTGTATTTCTATTTTGTTCATTTTTTTTTTTTTTTTGTTTGTTTTGATTCTTGTATTTTAGCCGCATTTATGTTTTGCTCTGCCGGCAAAACCAATTGAAAAACCATTTGGGGAATGGAAATGCTGAATGGATGAATGGTGATGATGTTGGGCAAGAGGAAGAGAGGGGAGGGGAAGGGGGGCACAAGACAAAGACACGCATCACCATCACGTCGCTGCTGCTAGTGTTGTTGTTGGTATTGGTGTTGTCATAGTTATTGTTGTAGTTGTTGTTGTTGCTGTTGCTCTCTTGCTATAGTCGTAGTAGGCACGCACAGCACGCGCCTGCACCTACCCTGTAGCCTCTGCGCCGGCCCCTGCCAATGCCTCTGCCTCTGCTTCTACCTCTGGCCATGCCCTCTACCTCTACCTCCTCTTACCACTGACACTTCATTCGTACAATCGAAGCAAAGTAAACAAAAGCAAATGTATTTTTTCTTCTTTTTTTTCTGTTTTTTTTTTTTTTCTTTCTTTCGTTTTTCTCTTTTATTGCTCAAAGCAATTAAATGAAAGTTTTGCTGTGGCAAGGAAGAAGTCGAATTGTAAAGGGGGAGGGTAAATGGGAATCGCTGAGGCATTGTAGAAGCTGGCGAGCAAAACAAAAACTGCAAAAATGTCATATGCTTCAAGGGGTATGGGGGGTGATGGGTAAGGAGAAGGGGTGCTACTGCTGCTACTGCTGCTACTTGGGGTGTGGGACATGTACTGGATATGTAGGCCAGCCCCAATTGCTGAAAGTTGAAAGCACTACAAAATTTTTGGTATGAGTTGTTGCCTCTAATCAAAAATGCTATGATATATGTACCTACATATACATATGTAAACTTGACCCAATATTGCATATATATTTTCTTTATATTCTTATTGAAAGCTAAAATTACTTAGAAATGTCAAAACTATAATCATGGATCAACTATTTGAGCCAATTGCATCTTCCTTATAACGTTTTTTATAAATAATAAAAATATATGGATGTCATTATGTTATTTGATTGATATTTGATATTATTGGATAAGACATCGCCATAAGTAATTGTTTAAGTAATAGTCAGAGTTAATCATTGATTATAATAAATTATTAATGTTTTGTCCTATGATACATAATTTTTCTGAATTTCAAATTATGTATATAGTAATTTACAATTAATAAGTTAGCAAATCCAACCATAACATTTAAAAGGATGTATATATAATTGAAATCAGTTTTATTTTTAAATCTTTGATTTAATTATGTTTCCATTATTAATTTTATTATAAAAAATATTTGAAATTTCGTACTCAAAAAGATGTTGATGTGCAAATTTTATTATGCATTTGATATTTTCTCTCCCAACCATATATTTGTAATATTAGATACTATATTTAAATATAGAATATATAGTAAATAAATGATTTTGCGAGCCTTCAAATTATAGTTTTCCTGTACAGCAAAATTAGAAGAGTTCAAAGTTAGGCTAATTATAAATCGAATCCAAGTTGCCCTGTTAACATTGACCTATGCCAAGAAGATTGTTAAAACAAGCAAATTTGGTGGTTAGTCCATTAAACAATATATTTACATACATACATACAATATCCGGCAGGAATCCACTTGTCCTTGACACAGTGACGGACAGCAATAATAGCAACAAGAACAACAAGGAACGACCATGATGACTTGCGCTTGCCAACAGAATCAACGAAATACTCACGTCGTCTCGCCTCCACAACCCGCATTATTTAGCTGATGAGAAGTAATGGGGAGAAAAAGGAGGGCAGTAGATGGGGAGGGGTGGTGGGGGGATGAAGCTACTCATTTACATTAACAACAATTTGTACTGTCCCGCATGCAAAACGCCTCCATTGGCATCCTGCAATACCTTAGGTCAGTTTTTCGTATCAAATAAAAATAACATCAGCAACAGCAGCAGCAGGAGCGACGGCGCCAACCGCAATAGCAACAGCAACAGCAGCAGCATCAGCATTAACGACATAAACCCTTTCTATACTCTATACCCAAAGGGTAAATGGGTATATTAGCATTCTTAATATAAATGTCCATAGGCAAAAGGAATCATCTGCAGCTCCATAAAGTATATACATGTATTCCTGATTCATATTGTAGAAGAAGAAAGATTGATATTAATATCTAAGTATGGTTAACTTTGACAGCCATTTCAGAGTATGTTAAGTTAAGTAAAAGGCTTTGCCACGCCCACGACTAGTTTTATATCTTTCAAGAAACTTGGAATAAGGGGAATTCCATTAAGTGAATTCTTTTAATTGATAGAGAGTATCTTCAATTCGATATTCAATTCAATGAATATGCGATTTCTTTTTTTTTTTGGCTTGCTGCTGTCGATACGTGTCTACAAAATGTACATACATACATACAAGACATATATATATATAAATATAACGGTTTTATGTGTATTTTACCATTACGCCTTCAATGGGCAAATAATAATGGGCTTTCGCACTGGTTCTCGGCTGGCTTCTTGTGGCCTGGGCCCATAATTTATTGGCCACTTGTTTCTAAGCGACGATGCCAAGCAAAAGCGAGCGGCGTCATGAATGAATGGTGGGGAATGGTGAGGGGTGAGAAGGGGGGGTAAGAGGAATGGGGGGAATGGACGAATGAGTCAGTGAGTCGGTGAGTGAGCAAGTGACTGAATGGCACTCGCTAATAAGCATCAAGAGCAAGAGCAAACCAGACACAAAAGGGCACAAAACCAAAGGCAGGCCAGAAGTGAGTGAGATATAGATATACTTACGTATATATATATATATATATATATAGGTACATATATTTATATAGAGTAAGAGGGTGAGTGAGTAAGAGAGACAAGGCCGTAGTAGTAGCACGTGCTAAACACATTTAACGACGACAACTACAACAACAATGGCAGCAGCGGCATAAGTATAAATGGGAGAAGCAGAAGAAGGCAAACACAGGGGCACAAAAACGATTAAATTAAAAACCAAAACAAACTAAAAGAAACGAGCAGCAGCGGCAGCGAAGTCAACGTCAGCGACAGCGGCAGCAGCAACGCCAACAGCAACAGCAACGTCGAAGCCAGCGGCAGCAGCAGCAGCAGAAACACAGATACAACTTGAGTACACGAAAAACAAAATGAAAATACAATAAAACAAAAAAGAAAAAAAGACTCTGCCGCATAATAAACGTCAATTTAAAATGCTAAAAGAGCAGCAGCAGCAACAACAACAACCACAGCTAACAATGCTGCTGGCAGCGCAGTCGCCGGCGACAATAAAAATAATAATACAACACATACAACAACAAAAATCGCCGAAAGTTAAGAAGCAAATACCCACACACAGATACACACTCACACACACACACACCCAAACCCCCACCCACACGGCGAATGTGCAGAGAGCTATAAAAAGTACAAAAAAAAAAAAAAAAAAAAAAAGGCGAAAAAAAAAACCATAACCCTTTTTTCCGGTTTTTTGTTTTGCTTTGCAGTTTCTAATCAAGAGAGAAAAATTGTCGATGCCGATGTCGACTCGACGTAAGCGATGGCCGTGGCGTTGACTGCGACATGAGACTTTGAGATACTTTTTTCCAACTTTTTGCATAATCCCTTATTCGTCGTCGTCCCCCCCTCCTCCTCCCTTTGCCTGCGAGAGGCATTCATTCTCATTCGAGATGTGGCAAGAATACATGAACAAAAGGGAATTGAAATTAAGGGTTTTGTTTTTTTTTTTTTTTTGCTGATAGACAAGCAAACTGCAACAACATGAAAGTTTAATGAATTGAAATTCTTATGCTGCATATCTACCTGCCATCAAAAGTATCTCAAGGATGTATGTATATGAATTCTTCTTCGCATGAATTTGCTATCAAATGTATCTGCAGGATGATACATTAAGACCATTAAGTTATTTGAGCAGGTCAGTGACTATTGGCAATTTTAAATAGAACTTTTGATTGGATATACATAAGATAAGAAAATAGTCTTTTTAACTCTAATGGGAAGATTACTCAACTCAAGCTATAACTCTAATATTTCCTAATTTTCCCATTGATACCTCAAGTTTCAATTTATTATTGCCAATTTTCATTAAATACATATCTCACACGTCGAAACAATGTTTTGTTTTATAAAATTTTAATGCTTTTTATTTGCTTTCATTTTGAACAGCTGATGAGAAAGATTAGATCAGCTGTTAGTATTGGGCGAGCGTTCATTGAGGTTTTATGAGAACCAAATATTTACTATTTCGAGTACTTATACACACACACACACATGCAGAAACGAACACACTCAGAGATGCAGAGACATGTGTGTTTTCACTATCAACTACCCACGCGATGATTATTTCATCTGACTATGACGATGGCAAATAATAGAAACAATAAAAAATCATCTCACAGATCCGTTTACATAGCATTCAAAACCAAAAGCCACACATACTCATACACATATATATATACACACACCATCACGCCCATCTGGTTTAGGAGGCCTGGCGATTCATCGATGATGCCGAGTGTCATAAATAATTTCGATTTGACTTATATTATTAGCTAAATAAATATATATAAATATATATATATGAATATGTATTTACATGCATATATACATAGATACGTATGTAGTATGAATGAAAAACAAAAAAAAAAAAGAAACAAAATTGGAAAGAGAGTGGTGGAAAAAAAAAGCAAACAAAACAATCAACGGGGCAGAAAAGGCATGAATGAATATAAAAAGACAAACCGGCGCCAGTGAAGTCAACGTTAGCAGAGACGCTGACTGAGACAGTGACAGCGCTGCTTAGCGTGAGAAAACCCATTCAAATTGTCAAACCAAAAGTCAAACCCAGGCGCCATACATACATATACATACATAACATATATATACAATATACATATACATACATACATGGAGACATACGTAATAAGTGTGCCCCGCCAATAACAGGCAATCAAAATGTGGTTTATAGTCACTTGTCGAGCCGATTACAAACATATCTTTTATTAAGAACAAACGAAAGTGGGAGATATTTGTGGGGGAATACCAATTAACAGAATTTCTAAATCTAAACAAAACTAGAACATGCATATGTATATACATATATATGTAAATTATTTACTTTAAATAAACATTTATGGAATCTATTTAACATATCATATGATTACAAATTGATTATGCATATTTTAATATTATAATCTCTCATTTTAATTGGTTTCCTATAACAGAATGCAAACTGAAAACTATTTCTAAATTGAAATACTGAAAGTAACATTCTAAAAGTATCTTTTCTATATACTTTGGGTTTATATAACAACACATTATGATGTTTTGAAAGCAAATTTATCTGACTAATAAATATTTGAAAGTTTGTGAAAGTAGCAAAAAAAAAAAAAAAAAAAAAAAAAAAAAAACATTTACCAATTCAATGTTTATTGATTTAATTATTTATTTCTGTTTAATATCTTATTTTAACGTAATCTATAGAAAAAACTATTCCATTTTACTTTCTATTTACATTCCCTATCTAATTACTCTTGTGCTTAATATTTAATATGAAATGCTTAGTTACTCACTTAGCTTTGATATAAAGTTAGTAAAAGTAATCAAAATATCGGTTTATTGACTAAAAAAATGTTGATGGTTATTTTTGATTTCCACCTGCCACAAGCTGCAATTCTTTTGACTCATTCTTTATCGATGCCAACACCTGTTTAACGAAATCGCGTACCAAAACAAAGAACCCAAAATAAGAAGAAAAAAACCAACAAAAAAAAAATAAAATAAAACGAGAAAAGAAAAGGCAAAAAGCGTAAAAGATATCAAAGGTAACGAACAACGTCTACGTTCTGGGTACAATTAATAAATTATAGCCGAGCGGGGGGGTTAGGAAAGGGGGCGGGCAATCGGGTAGTCGACGTCAACGTCAACGTCAATGCCAGACATTGTCCAAAAGGCAAAAACCAAAGCAAAGGTAAACCCCCAGACCCCGACCCAGAGTCAAAAGTAAAGAGCCAGCGACAGAGAATGGTAGTGGTAGTGACAGTGGCGGGGGTAGTGGCAAGGGGCAGAGCATAGAGTCACGTGGTAGAAAGAGAGGCGACTGCGAAGCGCGAAACAAGTGATCAAAACAAAAACCGAAAATAAAAACGAATTTATCATTACAACAAGCAATAAAATTAATCAGCAATTCAAAAACTGCAAGTGGTTGCTTGTTGTTGTTGCTGCTGGTGCTGCCTCTGCTACGGCTGCTGCTGCTGATATTGTTGTTGTTGCTGCTGCTGCTGCTGCTGCTGCTGCTGCTGTAGCTGCGGTTGGTTTAATAACCCGAAATAATCGCGGACAACTGTAAGGGGACAGAGGGGCACAAAAATAAAAAAAAAAGGCAGATGAAGTAGAGCAGACGCTGTCGACGTTAGCGTAGACGTCGTCATTAAAACAACATAAAAAGTAATAAATAAATATGAGCTCGAGCATGAGTGTATGTGTGTGTGTGTGTGGTGTGTTTGTGTGTGAGAATGAACGACCTTCAACTTCCTACCCCTGCGTAAGCCAAAAGCCAGTCTATGACTTGGCTACTCTGTACCTGTCTGTCAGTGACAACATTGCGTCGTCGTCTCCACCGTCTCCACTGTCTGGTTGACATTGATAGCTCTACATAACGGTGCTATCTTTAGGCCTAGAGTATATCATAGAGCAGAGAGTGCGAGCAGCATACAGCACATACATACATATAAACATACCAACATATACATATAGTACGGATTGAGATACATAAATTAAAGGCGAATGCAACATGTGAGTGAGTCTCTCACTCACTGAGATTTTCGGCTAAATATTTTGCATATGCAAATGGCAGAGCCCCCGCAGCAATGTTGCTGTCGTCGTCGTCGTTGTCGTTGTCGCGAATTTCGAACTTGTTGGAAGACCATGAATGTATGCTTGTGTGTGTGTACGTGTGAGAGTATGTGTTTTTTTTTTGTTTTGGTTTTTTTTTTCTGTTTTGTTTCAGCGCAGCATGTTGCATGCTGCAAGAGCCACCACCAACATTGCCGCTGCCGCAAACAAATTAAACTAATAACCGTAAAAGGAACAACGAACGTAATCATAAAGCAAACTTGCCAAGAGAAGTAAACACTCAAAAACACACACACACCGCACACACACTTAAATACTTGCTGCTGCAGTGCAGCCAAAGCCAACTGCAACGTCAGCATCAGCTCCGACTTCGTGGAGCAACCAACACACCAACTTGGACTGTCGAAATCCATTATAACCTCAATCGGCAATGGCAATCGCATTTCTTCCTTCGAGTGGCGCGGACATGGACAACGATGCGAGTTACAAAACATAGCACGGCGCATGAAGTTGGAGGAAGTTGCAAGTTGATGTTGAAGTTGCAGCTGTTCGGCATGTGGGTGGGTGAGTGGTGCTGGTGATGGTGGTGGTGGTGGGTCCACCTCCCCCCACCCCCCACAAAACTGTAAAATGAGAAACAAACGCCTGGTCGGTCGGTCGGTCTCAGGCTGAAAACCAGCTTTTGATTTTCATCCAAACTCTGGTCTAATCCATCAAGGGAAATAAAACTGGCAAACGGGACTAAGAGCAATGGAAATGGAAAATAACAAAATAAAAATTCTATTCGTACTTAAATTCTATTTTGAAATTTAACTTTTATCGCAAGTTACCATTGCACAATTGATTGATTAGCAATATATTTGATATTAATATTTAAGAACAATTTTTGTTGATAGGAGCCATTAAGCCATTAAGTTACAGTATCAGACATCGCTTAGTTATACACGTTATTCACGAATTTAATTTAAAGATCTTTAATCGATATCAAAATGATTTAGATTTCACCCACATTTCGTTAAGTATTTTTATAGCATACTTTTCTGCGCCTATACGAGACTTCTCGTTTTGTTTTTCAAAAACTTTGTTTAAAGATACAATTGTATTCTGCGATTGTTATTTATATTCATAAATATTATTGAAATTGCAGACTTAATACATTTCATTAACGAATTTCTGATATATTTATTTTGTTGCTTTTCTCTAGAAGTATGTATTTTTAAACATACTTAAAATATGAGGCAAAATGTTCTACAGACAGTTCAGAAAATATAAACTGCACTGAATTGGATAAAAATATACCAAACAAAAATGCAATAAATTCAGTTTTTGGCACAACATTTTATTCTTAGCCAATTTAATGAAGAAATCGCTCAAAAGTTTACCTAGGTAAGATCAAGAGCAAAGTCTATATGAGATTTTAACTTTACGAACTTTATCGCTAAGCAAAATCGTTTGAGTTTAAAGCGAATTTCGAAAGTGTTAAAATTCAAGGATTTCATTCAAAGAATTCGTTCAACCTCAATTGCGCCATACAACAGAGACAACAACGATGGTGATGACGATGAGCGAAACGAATCTTCTTTGTCTATGACTGCACCTGATTTTATTTATCAATGGTTCGGTTAGGCTCGTCGCCTCGAGATATGCCATGGAACTCTCTTTCAAACCATTTCAACAATCGCAAAAATAGCCAACGTCAAAGCAAGAGACAGAGCCAGAGCCATTATTATTATTATTATTATTACTTGTTGTTGTTTTGATAATTTTTACTCAATCGCAAAAGTAGTCGAGAGTCGAGAGGAGCGGACACTGATGATGATCTGTCGACCGTCTCCAAAAATAATGCAAAGCAACGAAAACATCGAGCAACAACATTAACAGCACAAGGCCAACAGCTGGTTGTTTTGACTCTAGTCTTTGGGGCCCGATGAATCGGAGTCCCCGTCCCCATCACCTTCACCGTCTCCGTCTCCGTTAACATCTCGATTTTGGTCTCCATCTTCATCTTTGCGCCGTTTGCGCGTTCCACATTCACAACGTTGCCGAACCTGCAGCATTTTTAGTGATATTTCGAGTAACTAGCACAACAGCAGAGCGGAGCGGCACCAACCGAACATGTTCAAAAAGTTTCCTCGGATGCGACGACTACAAAAAGATACACACACACACACACACTCATACAATCGCATAAAATTTTAATACAAAAATGCTGCCAAACATTTGCCCACCCCCGCAACAGAGAGCCCATTACGCACGGCCCCTTCATTCCCGTTGCTTTACCACCCACCCCCCAGTTCATCCCAAAAACTCGACCTGACACTCAACCAGCGTCGTTTCGTCGTTCGCTGCTGCCGTTCAGCAATTTCATTTCAACATGTTTCTAACAGCCAGAGCCGGAGCCAACAGATCTCGCATCGCATCCAGCGCCCGGTTCGCTTCAGCGCCAAAGTATCTTAAATTTTTTCCTTTTTTTTTCGTTTCTTTTTTTGTTTTTTATTTTTTTGCCACCGCCCTCGCCTTTTACTCTTGCCGTTTCTCTGGCCCTCAACATCAGCCATCAGCAACGCTGTGGCCCTCGCTCTGGTGTACTTTATAGTCTTACTTTGTTGGTTTTCTACCCACAAGTCTTTCTCTTTTTTGTTTTTTCGTTGTTGTCGTACCAGACCCAGAGCCGGAGCCATAGCTATAGCTGTAGCCCAGGCAGAAGGGGCAAAAAAACCGAGGGAAAAAGAATTTTTTTTATAGGTATTATTTTGTTCCCACATACGACGCGCCGAGGCGAACGTCAGTCAGTCAGGCAAGCAAGCAGGGCCAGGCCAGGCCGGGCCAGGCCAGGCAAGGCAAGGCAAGCGACCGAGAATGAGGTGGGGAGAGGATGAGGACGAGAGTATAGTATGAGTGGTTTGGTTCGACGATGACGATGGGTAGAGAGACAGAGAGAGCGAGAGAGTGAGAGAGAGAGAGAGCGGGCATGGAGGAAACGAGGCAGAGGCCGTGACAGCGTCAGCGCATGTACATACATATAAAACCCGATACCACTAAAGTACAAACAGGGTTGTCGAGTCGCTTAAAATCAATGGAATGTTAGAGATACAATTAAAGATACAACAAAGATATAGCAAAGTTATACCCCAATCAGTATCAAACATGGAAAAAACTTTGTTAATAGAAAAGCATAAATATACCTAAAGATACAGTTTTCATCGTAGATATGAATTATAATATGTAGAGATGAATTTATGCCTAGAATCTAGACAGCGAATGGAGAACAGAATACAGGACTTAATAATATAATTAAACATTTGCAGATCAAAGGTACTACTTATGTAACCCCTTTTAAAGAGAGTTCAATGCCGTTGGCATTTGTGAATGCCTGGTAACCCTGTGCACTTGTACTGCTGATGTTATGCCGCCTGTCTGCCTGGCAGCCCCTACTCCTAACCCCACCCCCTACAATCCATCCGACAACTCTGACAGCCAGCGCATCGTATCGCATATATATATATATATATATATACATACATCTATACATACAATATATACATACATACATGCACACACACACACATATATGCATATGTATGTATGAATTTAGGTATATACATTTATTCGTTCGTATGTATCTACAAGATACTTCGTACCCGTACCCATAGCCAGCTATATATTTTTGTAGGTTATGTGTATATAACAGAGGCAGCAGCAGCGGCAGTGTGAGTCAAGCGTTGCGATTGTGGGAGAAACAGCGCACGAAACGAAACGAAGCGAACGAACAAAAACGAGCTCGTTCCCTCGCTCTTTGGTTGTACGTAACGTATGTACTTGTGTGTGTGTGTGTGTGTGTGTGTTTGTGAGACTGTGAGTGGGTGGGGGAGGGTTGGTAGTACTGTTGTCTGTGTAAATACAGTGAAATCTAAACAAATGTCTCAACATATATTGTTTAGTACAGTGCTAGAGCATATAGTTGGTATTCACTGTACCAGGCACTGTACATAAAATGTTAAAACTCTGATTATGACGATGACGTTGGGAAAGAGGCAAGAGAGTGGCATGAAACAAGGGGGGAAATGGTAGAAGGAGAGGTCGGACGGACTACGAGTGGAATGGTGGTTGGTTGGTAGCCAGAGCGGAGCGGAGCGGACCGGAGAACACACACACACACACACACACACACACACAGCTCATACAAAAAGAAAAAGAAAAAAGTTTCAAATGGAAATTTTGAATTAATGAACGAAACGAAACGAAATGAACTAAACTGGTTTCATTTGTGCTCTGCGCTGAGCCAAGCTGAGCTGAGGCTCTGAGACTTTGAGTTGTTTTTTTTTTCTTCTTTTTTCTTCTTCTTTTTTATACTTTACGTTTCCATCCATCCATTCCTCCCCTCTTTCTACTCCATCACTATGCCCCCCCTTCCATCTTCATTTCCATTTTCAAGCTACTTCAACATCACATCGTAGTCTTCGAAGTATGTAGTTGCTGTTGTTGTTGTTGCTGTTGTGCCGCTTTCTTGACGGCGACGGCAGCCTGGTGCGTTTCTCATTTGAAAATATTTTCGCCCCGAACGAAAGAGGCTAATTAAGCCAAAGGAATTTCTCTGCAATTTTCAGGCAGGCAGGCAGCAACAGCAGCAGCAGCAATAGCAATAGCAATTGAGTTTTGAAAACTTGTCGTTGTAGTCGTCAGCTGAGAGCTGCACCAGCAACAGCAAAACACTACTAGTTGGCAATGAGTAGGAAGTGGTAGTGTTTGTCTTCGTATCATCGCCGCTCACTCAGCTTAGAACATGCTGTATTGAGTCAGGAGACGAAGATTCTTTATTATTATTGTTGTCGTTGTTGTTGTTACTGATCGTTGATTGTATGGCGAACACATTTTGTTCCATTGTTTTTATTTTGATTTCAGTTTCGGTTTTTCAAGGCAATCAGGTGCAATATTTTTGCTCACTCTGTTCCGATTGGGCGCCTTTTCCTCTCCCTCTCTCTTTCTCACACTCTCTCTCTCCCTCTCTCTCTCTCTCCCTGTCTTTATCTGTTTGTCTCTCTTCTCTGACTTGGGCGTATAGAGCGAAAAGCAATCTCTAGGCAAAATAATGAAAAAGAAAACGGAAATGAATGGGTAGAGATCGATTGGGTTCGCTCTCGAACGTGTTCTTTATAGGTTCGATTGGCGATTTTATATTATTCTTGTCGTGTTGTTGTTGTTGTTGTTATTATTATTTGTTGTCGTGGACTCCTTCCTTCCCGAAACGAAGACTCAAACCGAACCGAAACAGAACTGCTTCCTGTTCTTATCAGTTTGTTTGACTCGTTCTCAAGATACACAGAGATACAATTTATACTCCCGGTCAGGGTCATAATCAGAATTGTTGTTTTTCTTGTTCCGTTGATGGGTTGTGCAGGTTGCTCCTGTTGACAGATTATTTAATTGAATGTGAGAAGTTCATATGGGCTTGTACTTGTTAAATTGTAAAAGTTATCAATGCCCTTATCAATCTACATAAACATGTATACAAATGTACTTATGTATATGTAAATATGATTAAATTTTTGTAGGTAAATCCCCCCTAGCTTTGGTCAACTAATTCATATCACATTTGTGTAATTGAATATTAATCGACTGAACGATTATATTTAATTACAATTTAGGATCTTCTATTAAGCATTTTTTAATTGCCTTTAAAATGTTATAGACTAATCAGTATAGTCACTCCAACCAAGTATTATCGCATTCGCTCACATACCTTATCATTTTGCATGAATATTGACGTTTGCCATTTTCGTTCTTGGAATATTGTATAGATAAGAAGACCTACTTTGATATTAACCGCGTGTTAATCATAACTTGTCATACAAATTGCCACATTTTACCATCAAATTTTGCGAAAATATCCACGGGGGTTTTACATGTATTATCGGAAGGAAAACCAATAAACGCTTAAGTCCATAAATACTCAAAAAAAAAAAAAAATGAAGGGGGAAAAATGGATAAAAAGATTCTTTTGATAATCTTTTCAGTATTTGGGATTTCCGTAAAATGATGTTCCAATGATGATTCAAACTGAAGTACAAATTAATTCTATGCACATACGTATGCATATATACATACATATCTATTATAAAAAGATCTAAGCATTGATTGTTCTTAAAATATGTAGAAAAGATATTTAATGAAAACCAAATTACAGAGAAGATATGTATTTGTATTGCCTAACAAAGTGAATTGCTATATAAAAATTGATTTTCAAGTGAATTACTTTTTCCATTCGCCAGTCAGTACCCTGTCAATCTCAACAGCTGCATATACATATCAAGTTTGGATTAGGTAAAGGTTTATTGATTAACTGGTTAACGGTAAATTAATAGTACGTTTATTTAAAGGCTCGTAAAAAAAAAAAAAAAAAAACAAAAAGTGTAGCCAGGTTAGATTAGTTTAGAAGAAATCAGCATGTGATTTTATAATAAATATTTGTACTTTCGAAAGATCCTCTCATTATCACATTTCTAGTACAGTTTACAACCATTGTAAACTTGTTCATCGTTCCCATGGTAAAAGTTATGTATTTTCCTTTACTGCTCAGCCTGTATAATCATCATAATGAATCATAGGCAATTCTTCTATTACCTTCTACCGACTCGACTAATGCCGCTTGGCCACCTGTTTTTGCAACACGATCCTCTAGCACATTGCAACTCCTACTGCGCTCTCAGTGCAGTTGGTTTGGTCCAGTCACCGTATATTTAAAAAAAATAAATCTCACACACACATACACACATGCACATAAAGCTCGTCGTCTAAATCTAAAACGAAGCAACATGTGTGCTATTTGAGAGTGCCGGCAAAAGCGGCTTGTCTAGCTAGAGAGCTCAATGATAATGGGAATGGGACATGAAACATGGGCTCATGGTGCTTTGGGGGTTGCCTTTTGCCACCAAATGGGTGCGGGTGCGTTCTCAAACATACATACATATATACATACATACATACAATACGTATGAAAGTGTGTGAATAGCGAATGTTGGCAAAATATTTGCACGACGCAGCCTCACACACATATGTAAGTATGTATATGTATAGATGTATGCATTGGGTATAAGTACGTGTGTAGAAAGAGCGCGTGTGGGCGGTTGCGCAACGCTGCGCCAACGACAACGACAACGCCGACGCCGCTTGCATTGAACTCGGAAGTAAACGCAATAGAGAATAAAATAAAACCAGTTGGCGAGGCGACGAACATGCAACAACATCAACATCAACATCATAACATATTCAAATCGCTGACAGCGCAGTCGACGACATTGTAACAGGAACAGGCCGCAGCACCAGCACCACCAGCAACATCAACACCACCAGCAACAGCAGCAACGACAACAACAACAACAGAGCTTTTACTCTCACGTGAAAAGTTTACTTTTTCTCGCACTTTTCGCCCCTTGTCACGAAATGAACAGCAACTAAACAACAAACCTCCGATTGCAAAAAACAAACAAATAAAAAATAAACAAAACAAAAACTAAATATGCAAAAATTTTAATCAATGACCTCGACTTATTGATACCTAGAAAGAGAAAACTATTTCCCTTGCTGCTGCTAGTTTAATTAAACTAGCTACTGAAACGTTTAAATTACAATTGTGGATCCTAAAATAGTACTGAATCTACTTAAAGATCCCTCGATATAGAAAATCAAAAAAACAAGAAACATTCTTTTAAATCACGTCATCATATCTTCCCACACTTATCTTCAAACTTATCTTTTAGTTTATCATACCAATTTAGTTATAACTGTATGAATATGGAATCTAAGAGATTCTTCAAGTATGTTAACGTAACTTGAATATATAGTTGAAATACAAATACATATTTGTATATACATATCTTACTAAATATTTGAAATATTCCTGCAAATCCTTTATTACGCATACGCAATTTGTGATAGAAATGCAAACGAATATACCCATTCAAGAGCTAAGCCTCCCTTTCTTTAGATCCCACATGTAAATATATACATACATATATATCTCTCTATGTATGTATGCAAGTATAATGGGGGTTAGCGTAAAAATTGCAAACCCCATAGATTCCCCCCGAAATTCTTGCCAAATATAATGACATCATGTGAGAGCAACAGCAGCGACATAAATGCTAACGACAACAACAACAACAATAATAATAATACAACATTCAACGCTGCTGCACGCATCCAGTCAGTCAGTCAGAGATACACTAAAGAGATACTACAATATAAAATAATATATCGCAGAAATTGGTTCAGTTCCGGCGCCAGCTTCGACTTCAAAAACAATCAGTCAGTCAACATTTGTCCACAGGCTGTGTCGGGCCTGTTGTGACTTCACTTGGTCTTCGTTGCTGCTAGCTGGCTGACCTTCAATCAAAAAGAAAAAAAAATCATTCGCTTGGCGAATTAGAATTTGGCGCGCATTTTGATTTTCCGATTGGTAGTGACGATGGCTATGGTGCTATGGCCAGGCCAATATGTATGCAACTTTTTTTCGGGCCAACAAGATAAGCTGGCATAAAAACGGCAATACGGCAAAAACAGCAACGGGGCGAAACACTCTGAAAAAATGTTTCAAGGCGAAATTCGCACAGCGACGACGACGACGACAACGACAACGACGATGTTGCTGTTGCTGTTGCTGTTGTCGCTGCTGCGTCATGGTTACCAAAAAAAAGTAGCAACAACAACAGTCCAAGTTGCTGTCAGTCAGTCAGTTCGTCGCATAAAATAGCACAGAGCGCACACGAAGCGGTCTAAAAACAACAAAACCCAACCAAAAAGTACCTGGCACCATGATGATGATGATGATGTTCATGATGATGATGATAATAATGATGATGACTACAACTACAGTGACTGTGGCAACGGCAGAAGCAGATACGATACATATACTTCATACTGCTGGTACTTGTACAGAGAGCTAAAGCCAAACCAACCAACAACATCAGAGATACAGAGATACGATGGAGCTCTCTAGCTACAACAGCACCGCTGAAACTGAAATAAACAAAATGTTGAACAAAGGCAGCCATAGCTCTATAGAGTCTGTCTATAGCTGCTATAGCTATAGCCAGCCATAGACAGAGCCAGAGCCAGAGCCAGAGCAATGCGAGTTCAGTTTTAGTTTTCGCAGCGAACGTTTCAGTCATTTTGCCTCAGTTTGCTTTGTCGTTGCCTTCGCTCGCACATACCACAGAAATGAACGAAACTCACACAGATACACACATACACACTCACACACAAACATATACATTAACCCCCATACCATCCCTGTGTATCTGTATCTGCATCTGTGTGCTGTATATGTGCGCATGTGGAAATGTACCTTTTATTTATATAAACGAACGAACGAACGAACGACCGACCAACCGACCCAGGCCAGGCCAGGCCAGTCAGTACAGCCCGCCGCACACTACACAAAATCCCAACTGACAACCAAGACTGACTGACACATACACACATGCGCGCAAGTGTTTGTGTATAGACTGTTAGTCAGCCAGCCATACAGCTAGCTAGCATTAGCCCAGGGTTGCCATACTTTAACAAATTGCGATTGAATAATATGATATTTAGCAAATTGGAATTTGATACTTGCTTATTAAAATCCATAAAATTATTAACCATAAACAGTAGTCGATGTGAAGGCATGTTTATTTATATAGACTGTTTTCTTTTCTACGTTTATATTTAGTCTTAAATCTTTAAGTAAACCTGTCTACATCTGAGGTTTTCCCAAAATTCTTTCAACATACGTATATGTATTTATATATAGAAATGAATGATCTTTTCAATCTAGAGTTATGACCTTGGTTAAATAAAAATGGTACAGGGACTAGATAATACAGACAGTAAAGAATCAGTAAATATAACTTGTAAATATGGCTAAGATAAAGTGAATGCATAGCATATCATTATATAAGGATTGGTGAATTAACCGATATACAAAAATAATTTATATATAACATTTGAAAGAGCATATATTTTGAAAACAAATTCAAAAAGTTATTTGAACTATATATGTACGAATAGATGGACCTTTTACTATCTTAAAGGTTTTCTTTATATAATTTACAGCTTAAATTTTAATTTTTTCTTTATATATATAGTATAACTGCCTATATTTTTGTTTATCGTTTCTGCTATACTTTTTGTAGAGTCATTTTTTGTTTCTGTTCATTGAGGTTTTTGAATTCTACCCGATAAAACGCAAAGAAATTCATAAAAATGTAGAAACTCTGTGGAGCAAACTCTCGTTTTCAGCACGTACTGTTGTTTTTTTCCCTGTGTATTTTGCATACACTGCAATCTTTGTGTAGAATTTCATAAGTTTTGGTTTTTTGTTTTGTGAAATTGAAATTGTATATAAGAATTAAACTTATTTTTTTATTAAAACTTAAGTTATGATTGGGTATATAACGTCTTTTAGATCTGGATTTATCTGGCAACGCTAGTCAACATTTTGAATTTCCCACCCGCCTGCTAATACTAGCTGGTATGACTACCACCACTCCTACAAACGGGGTCGTTTGCACAACAGCACACGTACACACACACACACACACACACAGACACACACTCATATCTATATAAATATATATACACACAGAAACACATACAGCGTTTCGCTATACGATTTCTGCTTTTTTCCAACGAAATGTTTTCCCACTGGCAACTCTGGTCTGGTGGCTAGTACAGCTGGCTATGCCAGAGTATTGTGATGCCGTCGTCGTCTTCGTTGCCGCCGTCACTGCTGCCGTTTCCCGTCTCTTTATCCCATCAACTCGTACAATTTCAATGCTTTTTACATAAGTGCTCGATGTGTGCGAGCAAGATGGCATTAAATATCGCTGACTCACTCTCTCTCACCAAATGTATGAACGCTCAGATACAGGGGTGCATTTACTAAATGTGCGCTCGTGTGTATATGTAAGTGTGTGTGCGAGTGTGCGTATATGTGTTCGTTTATGTGTGCGTGTGTAGCGAGTATCTGTGTGTGCGTTTTGTACGTTCGCTTTTGCTTTAGACAGAGCCTGCTGCTTGCTTCTTGAGCGCTGGCCAGTTTATTTGTGATTTTAGCATGGCAGATTGAGGTACATGTCGCTCTGCTCTCGCTCTCCGGTATCTCGTTCGACAAATGACGAAAAATTTAGACGTAAATTTCTGAAATAGAAAAACGTATCGGCCATTAAATCAGCGCGCGTAATTCAAATAGAACGTTATCATCAAATAACAGAAAAGTGCACATTAAAAAGTCTAATTAAACTAAAATAAGTTTTAAAGTGAATTTGAAAATTATAATAGTTTTCGCTAAAGTGGAAGAAGAATTCCAAAAATATTTTTAATAAACAACAACAACTAAAAGAATAATGTCATCTTTTCAATGTGAGACCGCCACTTTGGGCCAAACGGTTGATTCCGGATCTGGCTGAATCCCTCCGCCATTGCCAATAACAGCAACAGCAACAACAACAACAATTCATAATAAGAATCAAGGATATTCCAAGTGATTTGATTGACTCAGCGACTTCATAAACTACTTGGTGTGATAGATCATCTGGTTCTATTTTTTTTTTGCGCTATATTAGTTGAATTTTTTTTTTGGATAAACATTGTGAACGGCTCAGCCGAAAATGTGCACAGAGGTAAGTGTCATTCACTAAAAGATAAACTTAAATTCTAAAAAAAAAAAAATCCCTAAAGGGATGATCAAAAAAAAATATATATTCAATTCACACCAATTGGGCAAAACAGGTTGGGATTTTTTCAAGGGTGAAAAGGATCAAAGCAAAAAAAAAGTAAAATAATAATAAAAATTACCTGCTCTTGGATAGAAGAGAGAGAGAGAAGAGAGGAGGGTAGGTTGATATTGTTTCCCTTACAAATGGAACTACTATTATTATTTTGGAAAAAGAATGTTCAAATTCATGAAAAAGTTTCCAATTATGATGAGATATACATATATTAAAATATTCGATTGATTAATCGGCTTTAGTTAGATCTTTACCTTAGTCTTAAGGGACTACTCAGAATTCTTTACCATTGGCTTTTTCTTATCATTAGCTATTTGAACTTGAGGCAAGTTCAATTCCCTACTGATAACGCTACCCCCACTCCCCACTCCCCATTCCCCTCTCCACTACTAATGGACTCGAGTGTGGTCTTTTCACCTTTCTTTAGAAATTGCGCGTAAAGTCTCAGACTGAGCTTCAACATGTGGTTTTGCTGCGGAATGCGTAGATGTTAAATCGTGGGTGGTTACCCCATATTCATATATGTACTATACCACACATATGCATCTGCGTGTGTGTGTGTATGAGTGTAGGTGTGGGTGGGTATGTGGTTGTAGATGTGGGCGGATGGCTGGGCAATGATGGAGCAAAAATGCATGCATATATGGATAAACAATGTTGAACAGCTGCCAAAATCAAAAGCAGCAGCTAGCCAAGTTAGTAGATGCAAGCAGCAGGATAATACAATACGTATATATACATATACATATATATATATACATATATATGTATGTGTATATATAGCAAGTCGTCGTACATGCAACATGAACAGCATAACATGTAAACAATGCAAAAGTTGCACGTGCTTTTGCGCCCAGACGGCGACTCCCTCTGCACCTTCCCCCAAATGACTAAGGACAGTGTGTAGGAGCACAAAGAGATAGGAAGAGAAATAGGTCTCCATCATCTCTATTGGCACACATTTGCAATATGCTAAATAGCCGCTAACGTCGCTGTTGCCGGCTTAGCTCTGTCTGTGTAGTCAACGTCAACGTCAGCGTCAACTTCGTCGCCGTCGTCGTTGTCGTCGTCGTCGTCGTAGTCGCCGTCGTCGTCGCTGTTGTAGTCATAGTCGTTGTAGTCATCTAATGCAACAATTGGACATCGCAGCCACCTCCACAGACAGCTGACTTTGGGTCTGTCTGTTTAATTAATTACATACAACACTTAGCCATGCCCTGCTGCTGTTGCCCGTATTCCTGCCACATCCCCCCCCCATACATCCATCCATCCATCCATGTCTCTCCCATTGAAAAATAAAACCCGAAACCAAATAAAACTTTTTTCCTTTCTTTTTGCCGTCTACGTCGGCGTTTCTATTGCTCTTTAGGTTTTCTCTTTCACTTGCGCTCAAAAAAAACTTATCAAAAAGTGCTAGCAGAAATTACTATATATATACATATGTACATATATACATATATGAAATGCCATACATATATATATGTTTCTTAGATCTTTGCAATCTTAATTTAAGTCTAAGATTTATACTAATTTAAGATAGGAAAAGTATATGCGTTATTTTGTCATCTTTTATTATATATACACATATGATATATTGTATATATCTGTTTCAAATTGAATTTCATAATTTAATTCAAACATTTTTTTGAAACAAAATTTAAAAAAAGAAGAACTTCAATTTGATGCAGTCTTTTCTTTTAAGTTCCTGCAATTATAGGAATGATAAAGTCTGAGGCTTAAATTTTTGTTTTCAAATAAAGTCATTTACAAAATATAAAATAATTTACAAAATTTATAAAAATACATTTAAAAATGTCAAAGAAATGCAGTAATTTCTGGTACTCTAGGATTTTTCTTGATTTAATCTCAAAATTTTTATTTTCAATAGTTAATCAATTCTGGTCAATAGTTTAATAGAAATTATTTATTTCATTCAGAGATTGCTTAAACATTTCTACATTCACTATATCGATATCCCTTATAATATATTTTAAATCTGGACATATAAAGTTCTCCTAGATCCTTTATCAAACTTTTACTTAAGTATCCATTTAAGTTTTCCATATCTTTCCATTAAGATTTTCATGTTTATATCTTGCTATATCTATAGAATTTCACTATAATTAATCGCACTCATTTTCCTAGTACATACTATAAAATTTTCTCTAAATGTTTTTTTCTTAGTTTTTGTTAAATATATTTTTTCTAAGATTTTTTCTATTCTTAGTTTTTGGCACGTCGTTGATAGGGCATTTGAAGTGCCACCATATGCCATAATGTTTTGAGGCATGTTATCATTACTTTTTTCTTGTTCTGACTTTATTTTATTTCATTTTTTTTTTTTTGTTCTTTTTAATTGTTCTTTATGGTTGTGTTCGCGTTCTTTGGTCATATTTGGGGATTTCGGGGTAGATGGTGGTAGAGTGATGGCAGGGTGTTGGTGCAAATTCCGGCACGAGACTTAATTCACTTAATTGAGCAGGCAGCGACGCTGGCATCAGCAGCAGCAGCAGCAGCAACAACAGCAACAGCAGCAACAAAGCTTTGAATCTTGCTCGCTCTCTCACACAAACAGACACTGAGGCACAGGCAGAGGCCACAGGCAAATAGTTTGAAGTTGGCGCCTGACCGGCATAGCATGGGCTTCGCAAACGACTCGGGCGATTTTGATTTCACTTTCAGATACATTAACACACAAGTGCGCTGAATGCGCGCGCCTTTTGAGTTATTGGTAGTAGCAGGAGCAGCCAACAGGAAACAGAAGCAACAGCAACAGCAGCATCAGCCTCCTGTGCCATTTTCTTTGCTCTTCGATTTTATGAATGAAAACGGCGAAGGCGAAACGCGAAATTGGTCGGTTGGATGGTTTGCTTGGTTGTTTGGTTGGTTGGATGGTTGGATGGTTGGCTTGCTGCATTGCTTTATTTGCATGCACACAGGATACGCATACTCACACATATGTGTATGAATGTGTGTTTGTATGTCTGGGACCTGCCATAAAAAGCCTTGGGGGGCACGACATCCTCGACGTCTTTGTATATGCGTATACGTTGCGTCTCTGTTTGTATATGTGTGTATGACTGTATGTGTGTGTGTATGTGTGGGTTTGCTCCATTAATGCCATTATCCTTTATTGTTGTTTGTATGCCGCTTGCTGCCTTTTAATTTGCCTGGCATCTTAACTTGTTGCTACCAAAAAGCCGAGCCTCGCGTCGTCGTCATCAACATCATCATCATCATCATCGTCATCCTTTTCGTTGTCGTCGGTCAAGTGCACCCAAGGAAAACACAAAATAAAAGCCTTTTCAAAAAAAAAAAAGGAAGAGAAAAAAGTTAAAATAATGATGATAAGGCGAAAGAAGGGGTTGTGGCTCGCGCCAAACGAAATAAGCTTTGTTTCGCTTCTTTTTATTTTCGTTGCCTCCTTTTTGCCATCTCCTTGTTTTCCGGTTTTTTCGTTATTTTGCCTTTTTTCGCTGTTGTTGTTGTTATTGTTATTTCTTTCTTTTTCTTTCCTTCATTCTTTCCATAGGACAAAAATGTAAACAAAAGCCGCATGTCCAGGTAAAAAGACATGTCGCGGCACTTTTTTTTTTTTTTTTTTTGTTTTTCGCGCATGAGTAATTGGCCTAAGTCACGACTTGGCTGGGTCCTCAATGAATTGAACTTGATGCAGTCAAATGCTAAAAATAAAATCTGTGCTAAATCTTTTATCGATGGTTGTCTATGTATATGTATGTATATATATGTTTTGCTATTGTAATCATTTTGCATAACATTGAAATGATAAGGGAACAGAACAGAATGAAAAACAGTTGAATGACCTCAAGTCAATTTGTTATCCAACTAATAACAAATCAAATGTCATGGAAAATATTAAAACGAATCCAAAAAAAATTGAACGTTGGTTAATTTCCGATAAATCATAGAAATAGAAATTCCTTACTTAAACAGTTGGAACTGTTTTTTTTTCTCCCTTTTTTCTTTGTTTTTGGTTGTAAATAGCCACCAAAGAAAAACCATCAAATCATCTGCTTGTTTTTTTTTTTCGAAAGGAAAGCACATTGCAAACAGCTGATTGACTTTAAGCCAAGTTAAAGCAGTCATTGACCATAACACAGAAGAGGTACACACAAGAGCAACTAGAGACAGTTTGTCCTCAAGTTTAACTCACCTCTCTTACTCCTCCAATGTTGACCGATTGACTTGTTAGTTGTGAGATTTACAAACTCGAAACGTGCCACATGCTTATATGGGGATTTACTACTACCAGCAGGCAGCGCTGGCAGCACCGCACCACCGCGCAATGTGCAACTGCAACTGCACTAGCGCAAAGTTAATGTATGCCCAAAGCATACACACTCACACACACACACACACACACAGTACACACTCCACACTCAGAGAAGAGAAAGAGAGATACAGAGAAGAGCAACTGCATCTCAACGGACATACGTATGTTGGTTGTTGCACAAAATCTTATCAATGAATGCGCATCACTTGCACTTGTTTGCACTACCTACAGGGGAATTACCTCGACGTAAATGGTGCGATGACTACAACGACGACGATGACGATGATGATGGATGATGATGATAATGATGATGATGATGGCTATGGCGATGACGTGACGTGCCATGGATGCAACGCTTACAGACAGAAACAAACACACTCATCCACACACACACACACACACACACACATACCATTACAATTATTAAAACGCCTTTTGCCGCAAATTTGCGGTTGCGTCACCTACTTAGCACGCGGACCATGGTCAGCAGCAGAAGTAGCAGCAACGGCAGCGGCAGCAGCAGAAGCAGCGGCTAACTCTAAGGATGGAAAGCATGCTGAACGTTTGGCAAAAATTTCCATTAAGCCAAATTAAAGTTATCATAGTAACGAGCAAGGCTAACACTCACACACATCAAACACCACCCACAACCATCGTACGTACTTCTTCCCTTTTTGCCCTTCTGTTGGAGCTACCATTTTCATTTCTCTGCGCCAGGGCTTGACAATCAACGAGGACACAACGTCGACGGCGAGGACGAAAACGACGTTGTCGTTCTCTCTGCCCACGTACTACGTGCAATTCGAAAAGTGGTTTTCATACAACCACCACCACCACCACCACCACCACCATCGCCATCACCATCACTTCGCTCCGCTCTGCTCTGAACCGCACCAAACCATACCACAACCCGCTATCCATCCATATCCCTGTACCAGCCCCTGCTTCGTTCCATTCTCGGCTTGGTAGGCTTTATTATGTCAGGCCCAAAGCCAGCATAGGATAGCAGGATAGTAGCTGGAGATGGAGCAGGAGCAGGAGCAAGAGCATGAGCTGGAGGGTGAGCCTGAGTGAGCATTTCACCCAATTTCATTATATTTGCCAACGTTTTTAGCTTTTTATACGTCATGGCATATTTCACCACACCCACACAGAGACAACCGAACATACACACACACACACACACATTTACACGCACAGAAAGACATACACACACACACGCATACATGTAGAGAATCCACCA
The DNA here is from genome assembly GCA_018150375.1 of Drosophila sturtevanti. Lineage (NCBI taxonomy): Eukaryota > Metazoa > Arthropoda > Insecta > Diptera > Drosophilidae > Drosophila > Drosophila sturtevanti. The sequence continues at coordinate 651,355 of JAECWJ010000527.1, read as the reverse complement.
CCGAAATCCTTCCTATAAAAGCCGGTTCGACTCGACTCCAGTGCGCAGGGTCGCCATATATAACGGGGTGGCAGATGTTAGGTGGTGGGTGGGTGGATTTTGGGTGGTGCCAACCCATTATTATAACAAATATAATATTATAATAATGTCAGGCATAAAGTACGAGCAAGAAAGAGATATATACGTACGCTACATAGATAGAGCGAGTAAAGGAGATGAAGTGAGTAGTTGAGGAGTGGGTTGAGAGGAGGGGAGGCTACCCCCGTGGGTGGTGTGTATGGTGGAGCTTACGTTAGCTATGTGCAAAATAAGGTTATTTTATAAACAGAGTTCGGGTACGGTTAGCGGGATGTGGGGTAGTGGCTGGGGGTATTGTCGGTTGTACGTTGTATCTCTCCCACTCTTTCTGTGTGTGTCTGTGTGTGTGTGTATGTGTTCGAGTTGGAGGGTGGGCAGCAGCCCGAAGGGGAAGCCTGAACATCATAGTCATGGCTGGGCGCTCTGCTTTGGTGGGCGGCTATGGTTAAAGCGTTGCTTGTCCTAAAGAAAGTACCGTTAAAGAAATGTCTAAACTACCAACAGAGAAGCAGAAATGTTAAGATCATCATGATACTTGAGTAATATAATATTATGAGCAAACAAATTGATCTACAAATAAAAAGGATAATAAGATCGTTCGTATATAAAGCAATTTCTTTAAAATGAAACTTTATTATCTAGTAAAAAAAAAAGAGGAAATTTTCTAATATTATAAATTATAAAAATATAAGTTTATTGACCATTTAGATGAATAGAAGTCAGTAAATATATAAAAGAAACATACTAACTTAACATATGGCTTATAGAAATAGACCTTGATCTTTCTCTTTCTCTCTCTGGTACTTCGATACGCTAATTCAAAAACTGTCAATTTACGCGCGCAAGCACAATAACATACAACAACAATGTATCTGTATCCCACCACAACAACAACAGAATCTACATGCATACATATAAGAGGGGCAACCTTCGTTAAATCGACCATGAGCAAGTCATACGGCAATTTCAATTTCAACCTCACCACTCGCGGCGCCACTACTACTAAACGGGGTGGACATCCCCACACCCCCCACCCCTCCACAATTTAAAAAGGCAACAAAACAAAACCCCAAAAACCAGCAGGCTCCCAGCCAGCCATTCAGTCAGCCATCCTCTCTGACCTAACCAACGAAGAACCAACCAAACCAACCAACCACCAACCAATTTTTGCCATTCTAAGCGAAACGCTGTAGAAAACGGTCATCGTTCTTCTTCTCCAGCTCTCTACTCTTCTACTACGGCTTTTAAAGTGTTTTCGAAAAGCAACAAAAAAAAAATGAAACGAAACGCACAACAGCAACAACAAGAGCAAAACGGTGAAAAAAAAGCAACGAAAAAATAAAAATAAAAAAAAATAAAATAAAACGAAAGAAAGAAAGAAAAAAATTGTTTTTAAACAAAAATCGGAACGCAACACTGCCAAGTCAGTTTTGCCGTCGCCGTTGTTGCCCGCCATCATTTATTTTTCGTCGTCGTCGTCGTCGTCGTTGATGTTGCTGTTGTTGCTGTTGCTGTAGCTGTTGTTGTTGGCTCTTTTTTTCTGCTACGTACTACAAAATTAAACTCGAGTCTCGGAACGAACGAACTATACGTTCGCTCCGCAATGCACTCGAAAAAAATATCTTAACCAAATTCGTATAAAAGATACTGAAATGCAATAGATACAAATTTAATTTGTATCTTATAGATATGAAATCTTTTCAATTTCTACAATTTGATCTATATTTTATATATAAGAAGTATATGTAGAATAAATCAATAAATATACAAATTTAGAAAATATATTTGAGATACAATATCTGAAAAATGTTGTATTGTTGCAGTGTAGGTTTTTTTGAACGGCAAACGTTGCGATATTACGTCCCTCGCTCGCTATCAACGGCAACAGCAACAGCAACAGCAACGACGACAGCAGCAGCAGCAGCAACTCTTACCCTGAGTACATAGCCAACACTCGGGACGGACAAACCGAACGAACCAACGAACGAACAAACGAACGAACGAAACGATTTTAATACATGAAATTTTACTGTGCAGTATACTTTACACAGATACACACACACACACATACATACATTGAAATATACAAACTGAGAGATACACGCACACACACACACAGATACAGAGACAGAGAGTGCGGTGTTGTTGTTGCTGCTTTTCCATCATCATTATTTACCAGCAGCAGAAATGTTTCTGCTGCTGCTGCTGCTGCTGCCTTTTGCTTTGTTGTTTTACCCTCAACCATTGCCTCGCCGCCGCCTCTCCGCTATAGCCCACACTTTATTTTTAACTGTGCGACTGTACTTCGTGTATTCGCTTCGGCTCTTTTTATATGGCATTCTCCCATTCCACATTCACACACAGATACATACATATATAGATACTCATATATGTATGTATATATAAGTATGTATATTTATATATGTATACATATGTATGCATGTATGTATATACATACAACTGACGTCGTCCGACTCGAAGTCGAGTCAGCAACATTGGCGCTGTGCTGTGCTGTGTTGTGTGGCTCTGTGTGGATGTGGAAATTTGTGTTGTGTGTGGAGTGGAGCGTCGTTGCTGGCGTTGTTGTTGTTGTTGCTAGCTTTGTTGCTCTTGCTGTTGCTGTTGCTGCTGTTGTTGGTTGTTGGGGCCGCGCATATATACAGACATTTTTTCCATACAGTATTTTATTTTTTTTCTTTCTGTTTTTTTTTTTTTTTGTAATTTTGTGTTTACCAAGCGGCTTGCTTGCTTGCTTGTGAACGTACGCCTTGATAGCTGGCGGTCGTTTTATACGTACACTGCGCGACGTGCAATTTGCGCAGTGGCGTTCGTAGCGACAATTGTTAACGGCAATTGTTGCTATTATTTTTTGTTGTTGTTGTCGTTGTTGTTGTTGAATTGCTTTGCTTTTAAGTTAGTTTTTTGTTTCATTTTTGTATTGTTTTGTTTTGGTAGCCCTGGTTTTTTTGATTTCTGTTTTTTTTTTCGGAACCAACGATTAGCACACTTGACGCAATGCTCTCTGTCTAGAGGCTATGCCCGTGTCTTATCAGTTGGTCGTGATAAGCGAAAGCAGAAGCAACAGCAGCACCGCAGCAACATTTGCAAATTTGCATGCCTGCGTTGTGGGATTTATGATGATCGGTTACTTATCAGTCAGTCAGTTAGTCAGTCAGTCAGTCAGTCAGTTAGACAGATAGTCAATCATTACTGAGTTGTCAGTAAGCCTACAAATGTACATATATTGGTAGGGAATCACTCGAGTTCCGGGTAATCATTAGTGGGATGAAGGTTGATCTGAATTAGTTATGAAATATTGTATTAACAATCAGTAATATTTACATACACAATATCTCTATAAGAAATCAGTTTGACAATGTTTCTAGGATCCTATTTAGACCGTTATTCTTATTTGCAAAGAAACGCACAGGTTAAATTCATCCATCTAAAGTTATTCACTGACAACATTGATTCATTAATTGTTAGATCGTTATTTTCCGAGACAAAATGTCATATTGATGGATCGGTCATGCCAACTACCTACCTACTACCTACATACATACCTGCTTAAAACACACTCAAGAGTCTAGCCAAATGATCGTTACAGCGTTGCTAATGCCCTGCATCCTTTTTTCCTTTTTCCATTTCTTTTTTTTTGGTTTTTGGTTTTTGTGTGAGGATTACCCGTAGGTAGTTTTCTTTTTTCGGCTTAGGACACGAACACGAACGCACACACAAAAACTGTAACTGAGAAAAAGGGATTTGACGTACTCGAACTCTCGAGCTCTCATATTACTATAATGGTATGCATGCATGTCCTTGCCTGTCAGCAGTTAGCAAAGAGCACACCAGCACAGCTGATTTCAATTTCCGTTCATTGACCAAAAAGTCATGTCAAGCAGCACATGAGTGTGTGTGTGTTTATCCAAAGCCACCAATCTCCTCCTCCTCCTACTTGTACTCCTCCCACTCCTCCTCCTCCTCCTCCTCCTCCTTTTACTTTGCAAATTTTCAATGTCACCAATTGCGCCAACTTCACTCTGCGTCTGCCTCTTCGCCATTTGCCTCAATTGTCGTGGGGCTGGTGCCTGACTGCCTCCCTGCTTATAAATCTTCGACATGGCAAAAATAAAAATAAAAAAAAAAAGCGGCGCGCATTGAAAATTGCTCTAATTCGCCAAAAACAGCTGATTTTGTCGTCGTCGCAGCCGCTTCCTGCTGCTGCTGCTGCTGCTGCTGCCAATCGACGGCCTCTCGGACTCCTCGGGCTTTTATGTATTTTTTGGTTTTATTTTTTTTTTTTGCTGCTTTTTTGTACATTTTTTTTTGTCAGTCGTGTGGCGAACTTCTCGTCGTGCGGCAATATGAAATGGTCGAAGTGGAAGAGCCAAAATATATGCGCGCATATGTATGAACGAAAAGGAACAGCAAAATAATAAAAGGAGAAAAAAAACTACCCCGCAATAAGCCAAGTTAACGCTAACCTTGCCATGTTGCTGCACACTTGCAAAAGTTTTTAGTATTTAGGCTAGCCAGCCACTATGGGCCTTCCTTTCCATTCCTTTTCCTTTCCCACAACAATAACAACAACAACAACATCAGAAGCCTGTACCGCTATACGTATATATATTTATATATATATGTAAATAGCAGTTAGTTCTTTTTACCATTATTGTTGTGGGTGTCCGAAATTTTCACCCATGGGTACAACAACCAGCATGGGAACTATCGCCCCATATCAAGCCTCGTCATCTTACATCTACATCTCTAGCTCTAGCTCTAGCACAGCACTACGCCCTCGCCCATGCCCATGCCCATGCCCATGCCCATGCCAGTCCACCATCAGAGTCCAACATCTTGCCCCATCTCCCATCTCCATCTCCATCTTCAATTCAATTCATTTTTATTATGATGAGCTCGTCGTCGTCGTCGTCGTCGTAGTCGGCGGTGGCGGCGGCAATGTTGTCTTCGTTGAACTCCGGTCTCGGTCTCTAAAACTCAAAGCTGGTTTTTTTTATTTTTTATTGTGTTTCTTCTGCTTCTTCTTCTTTTTCTCCACCTCTACCTCCTCCTTCTTTTCTCCTACTTCTTTGTGTCTTTTATAAAGTTTCTTCTTCCTCTTTGGCTTTGGCTTCGTATATTTAAATTGCTTGTGTGAGATCGGCAACAACTACGGCTTATAACGTAGCCTCAGTCAGCTCTCGAAAGCTGAAACTTGGTTTTAGGTTGGTTTTTTTTTATTTTGTTGTTGTTGTTGTTGTTCATATATTTATTTCTCTTTTTTTTCTTCTGTGTTTTGTTTTTTGTTGTTGCTATCGCTGGGTTGTTTCAACTGAAGAATTCAAAGTGGCCCCGGCCAGAGACAGAGACTGAGACTGAGACAGAGACCCCAACACCAGCACCAGCCCCAGTACCAGACCCAAAGACCAGAGACATAGCCAGGCGCAAAGGCAAGCGACCGACTTTAATGCTGAAGTCGACTTTTCAGCGGTCTAAGCCAAATGGGTTACAGTGAAGCAAAACTGCATTATAATTGGCTTCCTTTCTAAGGTTTTCCATCGAAAAAAAGATCCCTAAAATTAGTATAATTTGAAAGAAAAAAAAAATTAATTAGAATTGAAAGGGAAAAACTAATTCTGCTCATCAAATAAAATATTTAATTAAAAATAAATATTAAGAGAGAGAAAGGTCATACATAGATATAACAATTTATTATATATAAATTCTTCAATTTGAATTGCAATAATTCCTTTTCAATCTTTTTCTCAAGTTGAAATTTTCATTTCACATTGAAATTTAAATGTTTTTTTTTTTTTTTATTTTTGTTAAATGTATTTTTAACCACAGTGCCAGAGCGCACAAAAGCGGACGTTGAAACGTTTAAACTGCTGTTGCTTGGGCTCTGGCTCTTGGCTTTGGCTTTCGGGCAAACATTTTGTGTTGCTGTTGTTGCCGTTGCTGTTGCTGTTGACGATGACTGGCTCTCAGGTTGGTTGGTTGGTTGGTTTGGCTGACTGACTGGCTAGTCAGTCGGTCGTTCGTTTTGTTCGTTAGCTTGGGTTGGCTCATAACCTGAAACTTGAATATTGTGGAATTTGAAGGTAGCGACGATGACTACAACGGCGGCGACGACGACGACGACAACAACGACAACGACAACGACAACGATAACAACGATGCAGCCAGCAACAACTGCAACTCTGGCTGCGTGCGAGCTTTAGACTCGAGCCGTCAATTTGGAGCCAGTGCCAACTGAAACGAGTTGCTGGCGAAGCGTAAAAGCAACAAACGCTTGACGGGCTCCGGCTTCGACTCCGTCAACGTCTCCGCCACTATAACTCTGGGTCTCTGGCTCTGGGTCTTTGGACGGTCTATGGCTGGAGACTGGCTTTGTGTTGGTTTGATATTGCTATTGCTGTTGCTATTGCTGTTGCTGTTGCTGTTACTGTTGCTGGAGTGGCAATAAAAATGTTCAACTTCCAGCCAGCCAAGCAGCCAGAGTTAGAGTCGTCGCAATCGCGGCTCAAAAAGCAGCCACAAATAACAAAAATCATCATCTCTCAACTTTCGGGCCCGAGCTCTTAACGTTTTGCTATTGCTCATGTTGTTGTTATTGTTGTTGCTATTGCTGTTGTTGTTGCTGTTGTTAGCTATAATGATGGCAAGAAAAATTAGCGTAGAAAGTTTTCGGATTTTGGTTTTTCAAAATCTTTTACTTGATTTCCGTTTGAAGCTTTAACGTTAGTTGATAATTTGTTGTTGTTGTTGCTTCGTTTTTATTTTGTTTTGATTTTTTCTCTTTTGTTTTGTGAAAGCTTTTTTTTGGTTTTCCAAGTAGAAGAAAAGTAGCTTTTGGCGTCTTAAAGCGGCGTATGCGCAATGTGCTTGGAAAACCATTACACATACGCCGCGTGAGCAATAATCAACTCAATGGCAATACCCGTGAATTGTTGATGATAAGCCCACAACGAACACAACGAAGTCAGCGAACATCGAACAACGAATATGAGTCAGACTCGACAGGGCCATAGAATGTATATGTATATATATATATACACACATACATATACAAATACAAAAGAAAGCAAACAGCTTTAAGAGATATTCAGAGAAAGATGAGGCATGTCTAGACTCTCTAGACTCGACTCCAGCCCCTATGCAGTTGTAGTGAACGGAACACCAAAAATATACCAAAATACCAGCTGCAGACGGCAAGAATATTGAAGAGTAAAACGAGGGATGAAATGTGCCCAAACGAGCGACAGGCAAAAAGGAAAAAAGGCAAGGGGAAGACGGGCGGACATTTGGACTAGCAGTCAGTCAGGCAGGCAAGCAGGCAGGCAGGCAAACATGCTGACGATGCGTCAGACGTAAACGGGGAATGGGAACATTGCAGGGAAAAAGAAAAATGCGAAACACATGCGACTCAGCGACGACAACGACAACGACGACAACGGCAACGGCAACGACGACGACCTCGATGACGATAACAAAAAAGAACTGAAAACGAAAACTCACCCTAACTTATAACAGGGAACATCAACGAACAACCAACGTGAACGGGGCAAACCACGACGATGCGCTCCTGGCTCTGGCTCCGGTTCCCCCTTTTTCATTTTTGTTTTTTTTTTTTTTTTCTGTGTGTTAAATGGAAACTGCAGCCGGGCCAGAAATATGCTAGCATATGGCAACCCTTATAAGACAAAGACTCGGAGCAACCCAACCCAGTTCCATGGGCAAAGCAACACAGATGTTGGAAAACTCGAAAATTGTATTGAACCGAGAGGTTTGGGATAATATAAATTGAGGGTGGCAACACTGATAGAGGGATTTATTTGATTAAAGATCAGTTTGAAAATATAATAATTGAAAAATGAAAATTTGAAAATAATAAAAAATAGACAGAAAGATTTTACCAATTTTTAGTAGAATTTGAAAAAAATTATATAGATAAATGGGAAAACTATTTATATAGAAAAAGAATTGGAAAGTTAATAATTAGTATCAAAATTTGATAAAGTTTTTAAAATTTTTCTAAAACTCTATAATTTGATTTCAATCTGATCTTCTCGAGTAGAGGAGATTTGATTATTTATTAAAGATAGTTTTTAGATTATGATAAACTAAAACCAAAGTTATCTTTTAATAGACGATTAGTAAATGTTTTTTTTTTTTAATTTTCATTTAACATTTCTCCATTGTTCCATTCCATAATATTTTCTTCGATTCAAGATGAAAATATTCGAAAACCAAAAATAGTTTTCGAAAAATAAGAAAAGAAAAAAAAAAGAAGAAAGAAAAAAGCACAGAAAAGAAAATCTCCCATCAAATGGCGGAAGTGAGGAACGCGATGAACGCAAAGCAACGGCAGCAATGAAGGCAACGACAGTCAGTCAGCCAGTCAGTCAGTCAGCTAGTCAGTCAGTCAGTCGGTACCAGAGCCAGTCCCACGCTCTCTGAGTAGTCTCGGTAGACGACGACGCAGTGTGTTTTATTTTAAGAAGATTTCGAACAGAGCCAGCGCCTGATGTTGATGATGATGATGAGCAATGTTGTATATGGCGAGGGTGGATGGCATTTTCATTTTCATGAGATGCGGCTGTAGATTGAATGGGTAAATGGATGGGTGGATGGGTAGATGGGTAGATGGGTGGATGAGTAGATGGGTAGATGGGTAGATGAGTAGATGGGTGGGTGGTTCGTTTGTTGTTTTGCTCTGACTTCCATTTTCTTGATAAGTTTTTCTTCTTTAATTTTGTTTTTTTTTGTCTTTTTTTGCTGCGCGATTTTTGCCCTTTGTTGGAAAAGTAGACATGAACTCAAAAGGGGGAAGGGGGTTGGTATATTCCATACTCTGTTCTATGTTGTGGTCTCTCCTTTTCTCTTTTTGTACGTTTTTTTTTTTGTGTTGCTGTTGTTATTGTTTTTTCTTGGCGCCAATCTCTAACTAAATTTCACTTTCAATTTTTTTCTCTTCTCTTGGATTGCAGGTGAATTCAGCCATGGGTCTTCAAGCAACAGCCGCTACCAAGCGGAAGCATGAGTTGACCTTTGATAGCAAGGATGCCAATACCACCTACACTGGCAATTGTAAGCCACCTCCCATGAAGGCAAATAAATGGGCATTGAATAACAACAACTACCTGGAATCCCTTGAAGAAGAGCAAAAAACAGTGGCAGCTATTGAGTCCAATAATAATAATAATAATAATATTAATAACAACAACAACAACAACAACACTGCTGTGGTGACTGTCAAGTCAGAGCAAAGTATTAGCAATGGTGATGAAGTTACTAATAATCCTACAACAACAACAACAACAACAGCGGCAGCAGCAGCAGCAACAGCCACAGCAACACCAACAACAACAACAACTAAAAGCCAAGCTGAAGTCCCATTGCCACCAACAGCAAATGGAACAATACCCGAGGATAGTATAGCCAAACTGGAAGTAGTTGCTGCTGTACCCTGCCCAGAGCCATGGTCATCATCGGCCACAGGTAGTGGCACTTCAGTCAATGCCAATGGTACATCAACATCAATAGCTGTGACTGCTGTCGAGCCAGTGGATTGTATATCGAAATTGCAGGCGGTTGCCGTGCCCAGTGATCCATGGGGCAGTATAGCAACACGTTCCACATTGGCCACCACTTTGCTCAGTGCCGATGAATTGGATGATGATGATGATGATTTTGAAGATGATTATGAGGAAGAGGAAAGCATTATACCCACCTATTGTCCCATGCGATATCATCCTTTCCATCAGCAACAGCAGCAACAGCAGCAGCAACAGCAACAGCAACAACAGCAACAGCAGCAGCAGCAACAGCAGCAGCAACAACAGCAGCAGCAACAACAACAGCAGCAACAACATCAGGCAGCACAACAAGCAGCAGCAGCAGCAGCTGCACAACAGCAACGCAGTTATAATCCCGGCTATGGAAGTAGACCCAACTATTATTCGGAACCATTTCCACAGCAAAATTGCTCAAGAACTGGCAGTCCGCAGCATATGTCGCCAAGAGTTTTCAATGGTCCACAATGGACAACAGCAGCTGGAGCAGCGGGCGCTGGCGCTGGAGGAGCTGCAGTAGGAGGTGGAGGAGCAGGAGCACCAACACCAACACAATTCTATGAGGCATCCAATTCACCATATAATCCACCCCCACCACCTGGACAGCAGACCATACGCTGTGCCGAGAATGGTAAATCCTATTTAGATTTAGGCAGTGCCTCTTCAATAGCCACCTCACCGTTAGCAGCACCAACGGCAACACCGGCAACTGCCAGTCCAGCAGTATCAGTTCCACCTCCCCCCTCACCGTTTCACGGTTTGAAACGCTGTTGCGATGGACGTGGCGGCAGTGGCTGGTGCAATGCGAATCGTTCGTGTTATAAGGATACACGCTTGAAAATTAGAAATCTCTCCATGTTCAAGTTATCCCGCTTTCGTCAGGTTTCTGAGCAATCGCTATATAGATCGGTTCTCATTTGCAATACCCTGAAACGCATTGATCGTGAAATAGAAGCCGAGGCCAAGGAGTTGCATCAGGCGCATCAACAGGCGGCGGCGGCAGCAGCAGCTGCTGCTCAGGCAGCCCAGCAATATCATCCGGCCTATCAGCAACAGCAACAACATCCACAACAGCAGCAACAGCAGGAATATGTTCCAGTTTTAAATTGTGCTCGATTGGCCAATATGGATCATTATCAGCAGGTGGCGAATAGTTTTCCCAGTCAACAGCAACAGCAGCAGCAGCAACAACAACAACAGCAGCAGCAACAACAACAGCAGCAGCAACAACAGCAGCAGCAGCAACAACAACAGCAGCAACACTATCATGAACGCTTAGAAGTGACATCAGCCTATCGAGGAGGATCAGGAGGAGTCGTTGTTGGAGGAGGTGTTGGTTTAGGAGGAGCTGGTTTTCCCCTAATACCCAGCAGTTGTGATGGCTCACCAGGTGCAACATTGCATCCGTATGATCATTATCCTTTTCGAGAGTCGCAATCGGGTAGAGCCACACCATTTCCCACCTGCCCAACGACAGCAACAACAGCAGCAGCATCAGCAGCAGCATCAGCAACTGCATCGGCAGCAGCAGCAGCAGCGGCCGCGGCAGCAGCAGCAGCAGCAGCAAGTCCAGTCATAGTCAGCAGCGCCTCCGTTTCAGCCTCATCGAGTAGCAGCAGTTCAAATAGTTCCTTAGCTACAGTGGCAATAAGCAACAGCAGCAATAACACTTCTTCCACCGCTTCATCATCCGTCTCCGCCTCCTCCTTGTCAGCAGCAACAGCAGCAGCCGCAGCAGCAACATCATCCACATCGAGCAGTCATAACGATGCCACCAGCGATTCTGGTTATGCGGATGATGATTCCACACGCTCAATCAATTGGAGTTCAGTTTTAAGTCTCAGTTCGCAATCGGCTTTGGATCCATTAAATAATAATGATCTATTTCACATATTACCTGCCGCATCTACGCCCACAGCTGTGCCTGTGACCATAGTGTCATCATCGTCGCCATCATCCTCCTCCACTGCTTCTAACTCCTGTTCGGCAACATCCTCAACGCTGGCAACGAGTTCAACTTTGGCCTTTAGTGGTAGTTTCACCACTGTTCAGGCCAACTCCAACTCCAATTCTAGCTCCAATTCGAGCTTATCGAATCAAAGTTGCGGTAGCTCAACAACGGCCACCTTTACCACTCTATCCACAATTTCATCCACTTCACTGACCTCCTCCTATGTGAGTAGCATCAGTTCGAATGTAACGGCTGGTGCCAATACCTGGGAATATGGTTTCCTTGATATGGAATTCGGTTTGGGTTCCGAATTTACCGAATTGGTGCCAAGCTGTAAACTTAGCTCAGCCGATGAGCTATTTAAGAGTAGTCTCAGTGGTCCTGTGGCCACGGCCAATGAGCTGGAGCAACCCGCTCACATTATGGTTGGCAGTTAGTATCAGTTTTAGTAGGCAACAACAACAACAACAACAACTACAGAAGCGAAGTGCTGGTCGCGACGCCCCTAGAAAAAAAACTAAGAAGGGAAACAAAACTATAAGAAAAAAAAAAAGAAATAATTGAAAAGAAACAGAAAATTCTATTAAGAACAATTCCAAGCAGTATTTAAAACAAAACAAACAAAAAAAAAAAAAAAAAAAAAGAAAAAACATAACAAACAAGAAACAAAACGAATTGGAGGAGAATGAAACATAATTTCGAATTATGCTCAGGTTGTGAACGTAAATGTGTGCATGAAAAATCATCCCAGAATAATAAATGGATATATGTATATACACATATATATATATATTCAATTCAAGCAATATCCGCAAAAACAAAACAAAAAATTTAAACACAAAAATCGCCCCAAAATACAAAAGAAAAAAACAACAACAAAAACCAATTGCAATTTTGTCGATAAATGTGACAAAGAAAGTAGTAGAAAAGAAAATGAAAAAGCATTAAAACCGTAAAGAAAATCGTAAACTATTAGCAAATTTTTTAAGTGTAAATATTGTAATATTACAGACGGACAGACCGACAGACAGACAGTAAAAAGAAGAAAAGAAAATGAACTCTTAGTTAATAAGTTGAAAAGAATTATATATAAATATATATATATATATATATTACTTTAGCTTTGTTAGTTGCAATTGTTGCAGTGTTTTTCGATCAATCCCAACAACAATTTAGACAGATCAATTATTGCAGAATACAAAACAAACAATAAACAGCAAAAAAAAAAGAAAAGAAAAGAAAAGAAAACACAACAAACTAAAACAAATTACATACATACATACATAAATGTTTGGGAAAAACAAAACAACCACAAAATTTCAGCAAAGTCGAAAAACGTTTACTATAAATATTATTAGCCATAAGTATTATTATTTATATACAAAACAAAAACAAACAAAGAACAACTTAAAACAAAGTTTTATAAAAAAAAACAACAAAACACAACAATGAAAAAAATGAAAAAAAAATCTAAAAAAAAATCACAAAAAATCCAAGCAAATATAAAGAATTTGTTTTAAAAAAAAACAAGTATGATTTTTATTGTCTCGAGGGAATATTGTTGGCACTTTTTAAACAAATGCTCACTAAAAGTATATCGGATATATATAAAGATCTTATTCGGCCGTTGAAAAGCAGAGCAGAGAACAAGAAAACAAACTGAAACTATCTTGTTTGTTATTATAAAAATTTGTTAATTTATAAAATTCTTAATAACAGGAAAATATTTTTCAGATTGTTTTAAGTTATTCTTTCCACAGAGCAAAAGCACTTCTTTTGAAATTCAAGTTTGGCGCCAAATTGAAGTTAAGCAAAGTTTCACACTCTTAAACGCTAAGCCAATTCAAGTTCTAAACACTGTGTCGGTTCAGGCGAATTTGAGTTTCAAATTTTTGTGTCATGAAGGCGATTTCAAGTTTCACACTCAGCACTCTTAAGCGAATTCGAGTTTCACACTCAGCACTCTTAAGCGAATTCGAGTTTCACAATCTATGCTCATTCATGAGAAGCGAATTTGAAGGGCTGAATTATCTCGCCGTAAAATTTGCCGCATGAAGGGTTAGCACCGTTCCTTCTTAACAATTTACTGAAAAGTATTAAGTTTATTTTATATTTATTTTCGAGCCATTATTTTAAAATAATATACCAAGAAGATCAACCTGTAAAATATAATAAATACATTTTTCTCACCTGTTGCGCATTTATCATTGAAGCTTCCCACTGTTATGTTACTTTACTCAAATACAGGGAGCTGTTAAAATGTAGGCATAAAATAGTGGGATGTCGGGTACGTCTCTTTTGAAAGCGGGCGCGTATTGTTATTGTTGTCTCCACCTGTTGCGCTCACTTGTCATATCATATTTTTTTTCTCAGTGTTGTTTTGGACTTCACGGTGTGCGGTTGTGCGGTCGGTCGATTGTCGGTTGTTGTATTAAAAAAGTTCTAAATTTTATAGAATTAAATAAGAATTATTGGAATTGTGTTTGAAAAATTCTAAAACAATTGAATAAACGACGTTTCGGTGTTTGTTTATGCACACCTGTGCGCACACGTGTGTGGCTGTGCGTTTGTGTTGGTGTGTGTTAGTGTGTGTATGTAAATTGTGCGTGTTGAAATACCGCATTGTTTATAACAAAATAAGTTACAGCTAATTCAATCATAAAAAAAGAAGAAAAAGAAGCAATGCGAGTGTGTGTGAAAAATAAGGAAAGAATAAATAGCAACAAAAAGTGAGCTAAGAACGAGTGTAGAAAGCAAGAACGAGAAGACCTTTTGCGTCGGCGCAGCGTGTGGGTGAATATCTTTTCATATACATACATACATATATGTATCTCTGTGTGTTTGTGTGTGAGTGTATGCGATTGTTTGTGTGTGGCTTTTGGTTTTTGGGATGAAGCAACAATTTAATTACGAACCAAAGCAGTTCAATTACAAACAATTACAAATACGTGTAATTTGCTTTCAATTGCCCATTGCCAATTGCATTTTCTATTTGCATTTTGCATTTGCGACTCTAATTACATTTTTTCCAAACGGAAGAACAAGGGAGATAGGAGAATGTATGTAGATATGTGTATGTGTGTGTGTTCGTGTGTGTGTTTGTGTGCAAGAGATGGCGTAATCGTAATCTTTTGTGCCCTCTTTTAATGATTTAATTAAAAGTGTAAAATTGCAGGCCGAAATTCAATTGACTCGTAGAATGTGAGTGCAAGTGTGAGAGAGACAGAGTACGAAAGAGAGGGGAGATAGAGGGGCCTGTGGGTGTTTGTCGGGGTCACCCTCCATGTATGGGTCTGACATTGAAGTCTTTTTACATGTTTATTTTGTACGTGCAACGCGTGCCGACTCTGAAAATTCGTTTAATACCATTTCATTTCATTTAAAAAATTTTTTCTCCTATTTTTCGGTTTATCAATTTAACCAAATAAAATAAAAAAGAATGAATAATACAATATCAACAAAAATCAACGAATCAACGTAAAAGAGTTAAAATGTTGACCATCTGCGTGTTTGTTTGATTTAATTGTTAAAATATTTTTGCGGTTTGCCCTTCATGAATAAAATGGCAAAAATATTTATTTATTGCAGAAAAAAAGGTGCAAATATCAGCAAAAGTCACTGTTGAAACGATTGCGTCGGCGTTTGAATCATTGCGGCGGCCTTTAAGTGCCCGCCCAGAACCGGACCAATAACAACAAGAACAAGAACAACAACAACAACTGAAACTAGCTGCCAACTCTCCCAGTTTGTGGAGTGTATGCTGGAAGGGAGGTAAGTGAATTTCCAATTTCTTCTACATCATACTTGTAGTTGTACTTGTACTTCATCTTTTGGCCACGCCTACCACTCAAACGGCACTCATGTGAAAACATTTTTGCGTAGAAATTACATATTGTTGCCGTTTTCACATCAACTTTGTTCCTGGTTATATTTTATGGGTCGTCGTCGTCATCAACAACGACAACAATAACGCTTTTTGCTCATCAAAGCACAAAAACATCCAAGGCGGGCCTCAATTATGTTAATTATGAAAAAGAAAAGGCCCTCAAAAAACAAAAACAAAAAAAAAAAAAGATGAAGAAGTAGAAGAAAAAAAAAAAAAAAAAACAAAGTAAGAGTAAGTCAGTTGTTAAAGTGGAGCGCGTGTGCAGGTTGCCTTGGTGCCCTGTGATTGCTAATTGCAGAAGAACATATGTATAACCCAACCAGCCTCCTCCCCACCCCCTCACACACATACACACACTCACAGATTCTCACGCATATGCTTAGAATAACTTATGTACATTTAATGCTCCTCCTAAATTATATGATGCCCAACCGAAAAATTCCCATCATATTTTGAGTCAAATTAATAAATTTATTTTTGGATTTTGCTCTCCATTATAATGATCTTTTAATGGGGCGCCCGCCACTCAATGATCGATCCAACAAATCTGAATCTTTTCTTTTGCTCAGTAAGTTTTTTATATTTTATATACATACATACATACATATGTATAAATATTTGCCGGCATAATGATGTGTGTGTGTGTGTGTGTTATGACTAAACATTAAATTACATATAGAGAAGAGCAAAGTTTACAAAACAAATGTGATTATGATGGGGAATTGGTGTTAATAATGATTGGACCATGTTCAGGTGACCTAGTTTCTTTCTTTTTTTTTTTTTGTAATTATGAGAGAAACCTTAAATATATAATTATATAATATATAGAAATATATGTGTTTATACGACGCCGAAACGTGATCAAATCTAATCTGATTTTTTATGCGTCTACAAAATGACACACTTCCGTTCTATTCTAAATTAATTATTTTTGTCTTTGTTTCTGGTTCTTTAAATCTTTGTAAAATTTGAAAAATTTCCCAAGTTATAGCTCTAGGGTATATGTAATTGATAAGTGTCGATCGGGGAATTTCAGAAAAATTACAACAATTTTTTGTTAATCATTTATAATGAGCAATGAAAATATTAACGAAGCTCTTTGTTTCATAAATATATAAATGGAATTTAACAAGAATTCCTATACAAATTTTTCTATATAGGATGATAAAATAAAAATCTTTTACATGAATTCTACATAAAATCTAAAATCGATGTCTCTTCTGGGAATAGATTGGATAGATTAGATAGACTAAACATTCCATTCTTTCTGGGGTTTCCCTAATATTGATGCCTGATCTTGATCCCTACATAGCATACATATAACATATGTTATACCTTTTATAATTCCAACCACAACTTCAATCAAAATATATTTCGATAAGTTGATCTATTTCAAATAGATGGATAAATCCCATTCGAAATATAATTTCTTTAAAGACTTATCAAACATTTTAATAATAACATTCAATTGTGTCCATTGTTCAATTATAATTGCAAATGTTTTATTTTCCTTTCAACAAATATTGAATGTGTTGAATGAATACAAAGTTGAAAGAGATCCAAGCGAAAAGTGTCAAAGGATAAAAAACGCACAAGTGGGAGCCAGAACCAGAGCCTCCTTCGTAAATTGTATAAATTGCTTTGTTTGTTTCATAAATAAATGAATATATGGGCTAGACTATAGAAAAAAAATAAATTGAAATATCTCAATGCACAGTTTTTTTTATTTTAACATTCAACGGAAAATGGACCAGACAACCTCCCTACAAAAAAAAAAAGAAAGAAAAAAAGAGGAGAAAACACGCCCCACTCGCCCAACGAAAGACAACCTCGTGGCATATCTGATTTCTTTATATATTTTTCTTTTCTTTCTTTACATTTTTTTATCCATCTTCTTCTTCTTCTTCTTCGTTCATTTTAACCCATTTCGAAAATGGTTTGGGGCCAGACGCCACACGCCTGATGCTTGCCTGGCCTGAAAGAAAAGCGTTAAGTTTCACAAAATGAACTTCCTTCCTGTTTGGCTGTGTCTTCCTGTCGCGACTGACCAACCCCTCCCCTCCCCCCCGTACACATACAACACTCTTGCAATTTCTTGCTTAAGCTTATCCTTTGGCCCGCCGCCGCCACCAAATTTGGGTGAAAACTTTTCCTAAACCGGCAACGAACAACGAACAGAGAAAGGGCAGTACAGGCGAGTGCAAACTTTAAGCGCTTTTTTGGCTTTTTTCTCCAACACACACACGCACACCCATACACAGGCACACACGCACACACACACACAGATATATGTATATATAAAGTTGTCTAGGCGCCATCGAACAATGCAGAGGCAGTTGGTCGGTTAGTCGGTGAGTCCAAGCGGGCAACTAGCTGGGCGGACAAGCAGTAGGCAAAACAACCAGTTAATTTTCAAATTGTTCAGAGCACCAAAAAGTGCAACACCATAGTAGATAGCAGAGAGGAGAACGTAGAGTGTGATAGATTTTAAAGTGGTAGAAAAGAGGGGAGAGGGAGCGGGGAAGGGGAAAAGGAATGGGTTGACTTGATTTGATATGCCGCCACAACTAGTTCAAAACTATAGCCTGGCCTGCTAAAGCACTCTAGGGAGGGAGTTTTGCGATCTGGTTTGTGTCCGTTTGGCCAAGAACCGAAAAGCAACAATAACAACAATTGCAACTACAAAACGTACAACAACAGCTGGCCACAAAACTGGCCGATTGGACTACTACCACGGCTACTACTACTACTACTACTACTACTGGTATATACAGTAGACAAGACCTCCAACAAATCTGTTGGCTTCGTCATTGCAAAAGGCATAAAACTTGTTTCTGTCTAAACATGGAGACTCGCTGCCCCGTCACCCACTTGCCACCACCATTCTTCTCCCTCTCTCACCCTATCTCTGTCTCTCCCCCCTCCTCCCCAGTTGTCCACAAATGCAAGCCAGTCTGAACTATCTTCCGGCTATGAGCGACTATAACAAAAACAATAACAAAAACAACAAACAGCAGCAACCAGCAGAGTTTGGACGCAGTTCCGTCGGCGGTTTGTGTAGATTTTCTATTGTTAAGGCGTTTCCCAAAAAAAAAAAATAAAAAAAAAGAAGAAAACCAGCCGACGAGTTGCCCGTCTTGGTCTTGTTGTAATAACGTCGGCATTCGCCATTGTTTGGCTGCATTAACGCGGTGATTTCAAAATTACGAAATTCTCTGGTGTGATAGAAAAGAAAATAGAATGAGGAGAGGAGGGGGCACATAAACAAAAAGAAAGAGAGATAGAGAGTGTGAGCGAGAGCGAGAGAGGCGGGGGATAGGGTGAAGATTAGTATTGGTATGGAGAACCACGACAACTGTTCCTGATCTATTGTAGTATTCAGTTGAGATAAAATTTATTGTAAAAGCGCGCTCAGACATGCAGAGGAAATGAACACCGCCAGCAGAATTACACACTAGCCAATTTGGCATCACATACATACAAATATACACACACACATACATACATACGAATATCGAAAAAAAGGGGTTTATCTCTTGGTATTTATTCTACCATCAAAATGGTTGCTATCATTGAATTGAAGTGCTTAACAATGCATTCTAATTAAATTTATTTATCCCAAATAAAGTAAAACCTAAAAACACGGATTTAAAATACCATAGAAAGAGAGAGCAAGAGTGTGTGAGAGGGAGAGAGAATATTGGTTTATTTTCAATACACTTAGAAATGTTATAATTAAATTAGTCAAATATTTGTAACGCAGACAGAAATAATTGTTTTAGTATTTATAAACCACATAGAGTCTTGATCAGCTTAAATAATCGAATCGTTCTAGCCATATTTATCGGTCCGGTTCATCTGTCTGTTTCTATCCATATTTTTAATTTTAATTTTCGAGCTATACAAATGAAACTTGGTATATAAGTTATCTAATCATATAGGTAATTGAGCTTCTTGTATTGGCCCATTTGGATTACTAAAAGTTATAGCTGTAACATTTTTAGATTTACTTATAATATAACCATAGGTTTAATCAGATTTCAAATGGAAACGAAAAACGGGTTCAAAAGTCTTTTTTAATTCAAACTGGAATATGTTTCAGAACTTGAATAAAGACTGTAATATTTTATTGTAGTATTTTAAATGAAATATCTATTATCTTTATTTAATTTAGAAAAAAGTTAACCAACTCAACTCAATTGATATAGTTAAATAAATATAAGACTAATTTATGAATCATTGTACGCAAAATTTGATATATGTATAAACCATTTGCAAACATTTAGAATAACTTTTTAAACACACGTACAGTGATCATCTACTTCAATTAATTAAAAACTACGTAATAATTTCTACTCTAAACGGATGTGAAACACATCTTTCCCCTTTGTTCCCTCTTCTATCCTGATAACCCATACACTGAAGAGCTATTGCAGGTGATTTATTGGCCATGCTTTATCTTAAAACATAAATCAAAAACCATAAACTATAGACATGTGATGCAGTTATAGTCATTCCGGTGTGTCCACCATTTGGCAATTGTTTTTCTGGTCTTCCTTCCTTAACGCTTCCTTCCGGTGCTGTTGCTTCTGGTTAATGGACAAAAACTGAAGAAGCGTGTCCCTAGCATAGAATAGAGATAGAGCTAGAGAGGGAGAGAGAGAGAGAGAGAGAGAGTGGGTAAACACCCACACCCACACCCACACCCACACACACACAGATACACCCACTAAATTTTTAATCAAGCACCCACCCAAATTGCAGACCGTATCCATGCATCAGCATCAGCAGCAGCAGCTGTGATTCCGCTGAAGGAGCCAGGAGCAAGCTTTTTGGAAGCCCTGGCAAAAAAAAAAAAAAAAAAATGCAATCAACGTCAAATGTGCTTGGAAACTTTGTGCAAAATAATAGAAAAGCCATTAATTTCACTTCTCGTCGAAGAATCTGGTGGTGTGCTCCTCTATAGCATATGGCGCCCATCGAATAGAAAGGATAATAAAGCGAAAGAAAAAAAGGAAAGCAAAAAAAAAAAAAAAAAAAAAAGAAACTGAACTAAAAGTGAAAACCAAGGGAAAGAAAGCACAGTAAAGTAATTTTTAATTATGCGCATAACGTGCGAAAACTTTGATTTGATTGGAATTACACTTAATGCGATTATTGGCTGGACCCATTCAATTTTCGTTATACTATATATAGAAAAAATTTCACTCATTACATAGTTTTGGGTGCCATTTTGTGAAAACTCGTGAAAAGTTCTACGACATATGCAAAGCACTTTTCATTAGTAACAACCGCTAATTTCACTTAGCGGTATACCAGCATGTGTTGTCACCCCTCCGTCTACCCCCCGACCAAGAAACAAAAAATGGGGAAGAAAGGAGAGATAGAAGCGAGTGAGCGTGAGAGAGAGACTCGAACCAAACAAGTTTTCAACTTAATTTCATTTTAAAACATTTAAAACAGGGTGCAAACACTAGAGAGGAGCAAGCAATGAAATTTACCAAAAAAAAAACAACTAAATTTTACATAAACAAAATTTTAAATTTAAGAAAATAATTTTAAGAAGTTTTTTAACTATGAAAACTAAACTAATACCAAATATTGTTTGAAAACTTTTAGGCATTCAAGAACTAATTGAAAAATTAATTTATTGAACTTTATGTTTAATTAACAATTATCATCATTTCTCTCAATTCTCTATATATTTTCTTTCTTCAAAGTTTTCTCAACTTTATAAACAACATGATTATAATTAACCATTTGCACTCAAACCGATTTGTTTTACATTTATGAGTGACAATGGCCTTCCCAATGGCCCGGAGACCACAGCCGGTCATCGTTCAGTGACTTTTACAAGAGTTAGAAAAAGTTTAACTAGCCAACCAGCCAACCACCCAGGCAGATGCTAGCCAGCCAGCCATCCAGCTAGCCAGTCAGTTAATGCAATATACAACTTTAATTTTTTTTTCCTGTTGTATGAAGAAAAAAGAAAAAAAAATTGTTGTTAGTTTGGTACTGCATTAAACTTGTCAAATGAAGTCGCTTTTGAAGTTAAATTGCTAGCTGATGAGTGTTGGGGATGAGTAAGAATTAGAGAGATAGACCCTAGGGCAAGGATCTAAACTAACCTGACCGGTCTGACCCAAACACGCCCACGATGATACCCCCACCCACACTCACATCCACACCCACACCCACAATGATGCCCATGTAGACGCGTGTTCTTCATGGATTAGTCAAATGTTGTACAAAATGTTTTCCTATAGTAGATGCTGTCAAAAAGTATTTATAATTGCCAGCCTCAGGGCTTAGACTAACAAAATCCGGTTCAGTGTTGATGTTTTGCCAAAATGTTTGAATAGTGACCCGAGGGTTGATGCAAAAGTTCAAGGTGAATGCAAAAATATATATAATAAAAACTCTTTAATAAAATATATAGATTTAAAGTTATTAGAGTTAATTGAAAATTGTATTTTTTTAATTTAAAACTTAACTTAAATTTCTCTATTGTCAAATTTGATACATATTACATATTTATATTTCTTCTAAACTTTTTTGGCAACCTTCTCTAGTTTTCCTTGTTGCTTTTACACAAAATGCCATCATATTTTGCCCCAACGGTGTCTAACAAAGCAATTAGAGCCACGGATACGCCAACACCGTCGAGTTTGTTAAGTAAACGACACACAGGGATAGGGTGGGATAGGGAGAGAGAGGGGGAAGAGGGGGGATGAGGTAAAGTGTATGGTTGTAGAAGGAGGGGCTACCCTAAGGGTATATTCATTAGGCCAGGGCTGAAACGGAAGTGAGTGTTGGGTGGGTGTCCGTAGAAGCAACTGTTGGCAGCCAACTTATGGGTCACTTGTTCAAGAATATTTTCAAAAGTTTTTTCCCTCCTACTTGTTGTTTTTATTTTACTCTTTTCTATCCGCCCCCCCCCTTCTCCTCCTCGCAACACTAAAGGTTCTGCCAATAGGAGAGGGACAAGGAGTAGATGCTAGTGGTGGCTGGTGATGGGGTCTATCCTAATGAGCGCCTCGTCTTTTACAATGAATATAATTAAATGCGTCCAAGGTGTAAACTAGCGAATTGTTTGATCCCATTCAGTCAAGCTTCGTCACTTTTGCTTTTTCAACAGTTTTTCAAGTCCATTTTTCTTGCTGCTCCTTTTCCAGGATCCATCCTGTTGGCTTCTTTTGTGCTGGCTCAGCATAGAATATTGTGAAAGTTTTCTTTGGGCTCAGCAGTTTTTTATTTTTTGTTGTTGTTCTCCCATCCCCTGCCCTCTTCCTTTTTTTCTTGTAGTTTTATGTTTTGCACGTGGGTTGTTTTAGAAGTTTCTATATATTTAAGAATGGATTTTAGAATCTAAATTGAAAATAGGGAATCCAAGTTTTTTATTTATATATCAAACTCCCGCTGAGCCAATTGCCACTCTATTCATTCTTTAAATAGAACATAAAAAGCAAAACATTCCAACAGGAACTATTAGAAATACATTTGATAGATATTAAAATGGAATACAAAGTACTATGATATATATATATATACATATAATACATAACAGAAAATTAAATAAAAATAAAGGCGGAATTTTCTTAAATGCGACTTTTTCCCAAAAGTCTTTTGCAAGTGGTATCCATACACTGATTATATAGCTTAAGAATTGCTTTGAAATTCCTGGTTTTAAAAAGAAAATTTATAGTTTTTCCTTCATCTTTCTTATTTTCAATAATATATAAAACATTTATAAAATTTGTGCAATTTCGAATTTTGTAAAAATAAAGCAAATTCATATGTGATTTGGATTTATAGTTGAAGACTTAGAACATATTTCGCTTGCTCCAAATTAATAATAGTTTATGAGAAGTAGTTGATGTTTTCAAATTCTGTTAACACAAGGAAAATAAATAAAATAATTTAAACTATATTGATACCAATTTTTTTAATACTTTAATAAAGGAAAAGGCAATTATTAATATTTTTTTAAAGATTTTACTATTATTAGAAAAATGTATAATAGAAGTGCAATCTTTTATTCTAAGGCGTATGATTATTTAATTTAGGTTTTTTCCTTTTGAAACTTTTGGTAGCAGCCCACTTATGTAGCTCGAGGGGATTTTTGAATGCGTTCTCCTGCTCTAGTTGCTACAGCAAGTTGATCGGTATAAAACATGACATGACTGAGTCCTCTTTTGCCTGAAGACAGCAAATGAATTACTTAGAATTGAGCGAGTTGATTTGCCTAATGGGTTAGTCTATTAAACTTCTTTTTCTGTCTGTCTCTCTCTCTCTCTCTATCTCTCTTTCGGTCTCTCTCTCTCTCTCTATCTCTCTCTCTGTGTGTCTCTCTTTTAAAGCGAATGAGAGAAAAGAATTTTTCATTGCAAACTTGATGGTAAATTCATGGGATACAATTCCTTTTACCTTTTCTACTGTATAGCTGTAGCTGCAGTTGCTTGTTAATCAGCAGGATAATGAGTCTGTCCTTTTACAAAGAGAACAAAAAGGGAAAAGGATTGTCCTACTACCAACAGATGACTGTTGCTGTGTGTGTGTGTTTGGTGCCTAATTAAAAGACTTGCCGTGTCAAAGAAATGAGCTTCGTTGGCCGCACTGAATCAACTTTCTATGGCACCACTTTCGCTGCCCCGTGATGCTGTTGTCCCCCTCCCACCCCCACCCCATCATCTCAGCGATGAATATTCTTGTTCTGCATTAGCATTGAATGAGCAACACAAACCAGTTTCTGGCTTTGGTGGTGAGACAAACACAACAAAAAAAAAAAAAAAAACAACACCAAAAAAAAAGAAAAAAAAAAACACAAAACAAGGAAAACAAAAAATTGAGCTTTATTTTATTTATTTATTTTTTTCTTCTACTCGTTTGAACCGATGCTCTAACCATAAAAACAAATAAAAACCACTTGGTAGACAACTAAGCGACTGACTAACTCACTAACTGACTAACTGAGTGAATGACTGCTTGCCATTGGGCCAAAAGCAGAGGAGATGCTTTAGTTATTTTTTTTCTTCTCATGCCATTTTCTCGTTTATTTTTTTATTCTTTCATTTCTTTAGTTAACCATGTGGTATTTCTTTATTTCTGTTTCGATTTGACCTCATTTGCAGGTGTCTAAATGATATTCTATTTTTGCTTTTTTTTTTTTTGCTCAACTTGGCAATGCATCTGACCCCTAGACCTTCCGCCCCCTCCCCCTCATCTTTCTCTCCACCCAAACACCTTTTCCTTTTCTTTTTACATGAATTCTTGCATTTTGCGGCTTTCACTTCAGTTCCAGATTTTGAATGCAGATTTTATTTTATTCTACTTATTTGTTCATCTCTGTTGTTTTCATTTGTATAATGTCAAGAAATATGTATATAGTTATTTATATATTGTCGAATGTGCATGACAACCTAGTAGGTAGTTATGCTTTTTACTATTTGCCCAGATATTGGTTAGATATGGTGGCTTAACAATTTAATATAGATAATATTTCCAATTCCAAGAATTCTATTATGCATCAAGATAATTTTTCTATGTTTTTAATAATAACCGCAAATTGTTGAGCTAATTGTTAGTTATCTGATCATCATCAGTATTTCTATAATATATTATCAATCAATTACATATTAGATGTATTAGGAAATTTAGTATAATTTACAAAGTTAAAGCTAAATTGTTTAAACTATTTACTACCCTTTGGGAAACAATTTCATATTTTTTTTAAGATTATTATTAACCAAACTGAATCAAAGCTGTATTATAAAGCTACTATAAAATCATTTTTAAAGGATATAAAATAGATTTACATACATATATATATTCATATATATGTGTGCGTGTTTGTGTATATGTAGGTCTGTGTGCTGACGGTTTTTCTTAACCTGTATCGTTGTTGTGTTGACCGTTGGCAATGATGATTTTTTTTTTGTTTGTTGTGTTTGTGTTTTTTTCGTTTCTTTTTTTTTTTTGTTTTTTGCTTTTTGCCTTGTGATGGCGTTAACTTTTGCACACGCATTGATGACGAATGGCCAACGGAAAATGATGAATGTTTAATGGGCCAATGCGACAGCAAACATGTTGCAAGAGCAAGGGAGAAGGGAGAGAGGAGAGAGAGGGAGAGAGCAAATAAATGCATCACAGAAAGTGGTCAACTTAAAAAGTTTTGTGAAAAATTTGGGTACACAAAATTGTACAAATTTTTTGAATACATATTTTATAAATTATTGAAAATAAGAAAGATGAAGGAATCATAAAAAAGTTTTATTGGAAATGGTTTATACAAACATATTTTGTATAATATTTTTAATACATAATGTTAAGACATTTTATTCCATTTTTTTTTTATCATTATTTAACATTTAAAATCAAAATATTTACATACTATTAGTTTGCTTCAATGAACTTAAGTCACATGCTTGCCATTTATTGCTTGTTGTTGTTGTAGTTTTATAGACCCATATGGATAATATATATATAAATACATATATATACAAATTGTTTACTAGACGCCTTTTATGTTAATTTTAATAACTTTTTAATTTAGACTCGCCGCCATGTACAACAAACTGAACTATATATATATATATACATATATAGATTTTGTTTTGGTTTAGCAGCGACTCGTTTATCACACCAAATAGACCCACTGAACACACATTGAGATGAAGCAAGTGTTTTTCTTTTTATTTTTTCTCCTTTCCTTCCACCCCCCCTCCCGCCCCCCTCGCTTGCTTTTTTTCAAACTGGGCTTGTGAAAATGTGACATTGCGTGGTGGCTGTCGAATGATGTCATGTTGACTATCAGTCTATCTGTCTGTGCCTGTCTCTATAGTTGTCTGTCAGGCTGTCTATTTGGCCATTTCTTTCACACACACACACACACACAGGCACACATACACTCACTCATATACATATACAGTCAGATATTTGCTTGGCTGCTAACCCGCCTTTATAAATCAGTTACCAAGGCGCTGATGCTGCAATAAAAAGGTGCGATTTATCATAATGGCTGACGCATGCCGATGCTACATACAACTACTATATATAATTTTCCTTTTGCTTTTTCTGCGCTTATATTTTCTTTTTTTTCCTTTTTCTTTCTGTTTCCCACATCACCAACTCTGGAGGGAGTTGTGAATTCCTAGCTATGTACATTTATATTTCGCAATATACGCAATGGATGCTGCCGCTGCTTGTGAATCCATCGATTTCATTTTTGCCATTTTCCGCATTTTTCACAAATCTGTTTTATACATACACACACACACACCACAGACACTCACTCCTTAAGAGAGAGGAAGATGGCAAACTTTGTGTGTGTGTGTGTGTGTGTGTCCGTGTGAAAATATCTGAGGCAGCCTTGCGTCGCCAGTTCATATTGATTACAACAAATTTTCCTTTACTTTACCGTCGCCGTTTTGTCGTCAACGATAAACGAGGGGTAGGGGGAAGGGGGGATGGAGTTTTGGAAAATCCATTGAGAGAAAGAGAAAATTTATGCTTATGTAACTCGTATTTATTTCAAGAATTCCATCTAACTGATAATCATTAAAGAAAATTGCTAAAATACATATCTATATGTATATGTATATCAATAAACTGTCGATATATGTTGTATGTACGATATGTATATTGAACACGACAAAAATCACACTGCAAATGCAAATGGATATGGAAAAGTCAAATAAAGATTTTTGCAATGTAAATTAACAGTGAACTCAACAGACCCAGAAAGATGCCAAAAATATGCAAAATAACAATGAATCGACCCCCCCCCTCCCCCACCCCTTAGCACCGTCAATCCATTGCCATCCTCCCTGTCGCCGTCTCCACTCTGTCTCTGCCTCTGCCTCCCTGTCCCATTCTTGGTATAGGGAGAATTGTGCTATGAAATAATCCACAACGACAAATATGCGCGCTGTTTTATCCATTGAAGGTCCGTCCAGTTGTCCAAGTTTATGTATTGTATTCTCTCTCTCACTCTGTGTGTGTGTGTGTGTGTGTAAGAGTGTATGTGTGGCCAGTTGGTTAGCCAAGCTTCACACAAAGCCGTTTTCTGTGTGGCTATTGTTGTTGTTGCTGATGTTGTTGTAATTCTTTTATTTTGGAGCCAGTTACCCGACAGACGCCAACAACACAATGGCAACAACTGAAAAACCACATACATAAACCGGTTCAACGAAATTCCAGACAGCAGCCACAACAGCAACAGCCATAGCTATAGCTATAGCACACCACCAGCAGCAACAGCAACAGCAACAGCAGCAGCAGGCGGCGTACCCCCAGTATCCAAGACCAAGTCTCCATCGAAGACTCGAATACGACAGGCAACAGCAGCCGGCACTAAATGTCAAGCGAGTGAACGGTTTTTGGTACAGCAAAAAAAAGAAGGCTAGAAGGAAAGAGAGACACAGAGACACACACACACTCACTCATATATGTAGCAAAAGAGTTGGAGAGAAAGAGAGAGATAAAGATATGTATATGTATGTATGTGTGTATGTAGGTGTGTACATTGAGTGTACAATGCTGGCCCCCAAACGGTGCAGAAAAGTAAAGAAAAATAAAGTAAAATAAAAATAAAACGACTACTAGAAGAACGCGACCCGCTGTTCTGGCCTTTTGCTTTTGCTCCACTCTGCTCGTAACTTGAAGGCAAAGAAATGTGAGCAAATTGGTAGTGCGATTAGTGAAGGAGAAGGAATATATATATATATATACATATACATGTACATACACACATGCAAACAGTAGTAGTTATTGAAGTGCATTGTAGTAGTTGGGGGAGGGGAGGTGGATAACAGAGGACGAATTGCTGCATCAAAGGGAAGATAACACATTATATTACAAAAAAGGCGGAAAATTTTTTGAAGTGAAACTGTAAACTGACTGGAAAAGAAGAACTTGAGAAAGAAAAATGAACAGAAATAAAAAAATAAAAGAACAAAAGTCCCATATATAATATGACAATATATCAGATAAATAAATTTAAATAATTAGATTTGCTTATATATGTAGATATGTATGTATGGTTAAGGCGGTTATATAAAACTTAGGTGTGATTTGATTTTTTTGTGTTATATTTGTAAAACTGTTGTGGAAAATCTTGTATTATTAGACATTTAAAATTTCCATAAAATTGGTGAAAATTTCATTGGATTTATGTGCTAAACTTGAAGTTTG
Source organism: Drosophila sturtevanti (assembly GCA_018150375.1). Classification (NCBI taxonomy): domain Eukaryota; kingdom Metazoa; phylum Arthropoda; class Insecta; order Diptera; family Drosophilidae; genus Drosophila; species Drosophila sturtevanti. The sequence continues at coordinate 622,674 of JAECWJ010000527.1, read as the reverse complement.
AAATCTTATTATAAAAATTGAAATAAAAGTTTCTTAGACTATAGTAATAGGAAATAGAGAAATGGAAATAGAGTTTTCGCAACCAGAAACCAGATCCAACAATTAGAACAATCATTATCTAGTCTAGTCTTCTCTATAGAATCAGATTTAATACAAATCAATTAGTTAACGTAATATGAACATTTTCCCGAATATGATGTTTGCCATTTTTCTGTAATTCTATCGATTCAATCATCAAATGGATTTCCCAACCAACAACAAACAAACAAACAGTTGAATTTTTAGAAAAGTTGGCATTGCATTGAACTTTCCAATTCCCCCAAGATGTGGCACAGTGGCTGGCTGACCATTATTAGAACCAATCATTCAATAAATCTAATCAGTGGAAATGCATTCTGGACTTGTATTTGTGTAAAGGATTTGCAATAAATGATGATGATGATGATGATGATGATGATGATGATGATGATGGCCCCCAGCAAGCGAGTAAGCAGCAATAGCAGTGCAACAACAAAATGAAAACAATTTGATTTTCCGTAGGGTGAATAAACAACCCCCGTGCCCCCTCTAACCACTCTTGCATCCCTCCCTTATTTCTACCATAAATGGTCATTTTGAAAATCAATTTTTAAACCAAATTGATAATGAAATATGTGATGGAAAATGCATTAGTTTGTTAGCCTGGACCCATTGACATGGTTATCGGAACAATAGGGAACAATTAGCACAATCTGGTTTTGTGGTTGGTTGATTGATTTGAAAATTATGTTCAATGGAACTTTTTTTTTTTTTTAAATTTTCATCCGACTTTTTGTTCAAACAATGTAAAACTTTTTTCTAAAGAACTTTTTAAACATAAACATAAAATTCATACAATAAACTGACCCTTGATAACTTTTTGTATATATTTACAACTTCCTTTGAATAAATTACGCAAATTAAATAAGAACGAGAGAGAGAGAGAGCGAAAGAAAGAGAGAGAGGAGATGGACAGGATGAAATGGAAATGACAACAAGAAAATGGAAATCAATGACAAATATTCTTCTTCTTCTTTCTCTTCTTCTTCATATTTTCTTATTATTTATTATGTTAGCCAGTACTTTATCTTCATTCTCAATAGACCATAATTGCTATTAATTTGTACAACTTGACATTTTGTGCATAATAACAATACAAAATGTGCAAATCAAATTGGGTAAACATAAATTAAACAATTATATTTAAAAGAGATGATAGATAGATAGAAAAAGATGAAGAAAGAGAGGGAGAGAGAAAGAGAGCGGGGGAGAAAATAAATTAAAGTGCCAGCAAGAGAGAGAGAGAGGGAGAAGCACAAAACTTTTCTGTTGCCTAATTTATTTCCCATTGTGGAAAATTGTTACAAGGTTGAATAAGTTTTGTATTTATTGTTCATTGGCCACAAGTAAACATTTAAATTACAACAAGACCACAAACAATGAAAAGCAAGTACCATTACCGTTAGCATTACCATTACAGTTACCATTACCATTACAATTACCATTACCATTGGCATTGGCTATTGCCATTGCCAAAAAAAAAAAAAAAAACAGCAAGAGTCAAACCGAAATCAAACGCGAGTCGAGTCTCAAAATCAAAATTTGGCAAAATTACATTTCTGTTTGTTGTGTTTTTAGGCCAAATGAATAATTTGCCAACCATAGTTAGACAAACAAAATCAATGTGCTGCTAACGGGTCAAAATGCCACCCAATACCACCCACTAACTGCCACCCAAAAAGCCAAATGGGTAACATCTGGTGGCGCAGGCTGCTTCTAATGCTCGCTCCCTCTCCCTCTCTCTCTCTCTGTTTGTCTGTGTTTCTTCTTCTATTCTCTCCCTTTCTCTTCTCTATCTATAGCTCGGTGGAAACTGGTAACTTGTTATTGAATTAAAGCGACTTGATTTACGATGGGAATGCATTTCCCAACTGCTCTTAATAGCATTTCGACTGCTCCGGCAACTATGCAACTGTGACGATGAAGATCTATGCAAGGTTATATATATATATATATATACACATATATACGCATTTACTAGCACACTAAACGTATACGTAATATAACGCATACGCAGCGTTCATCTCGATAATTGAAGTTATCTATGGACTTGTTGTTGTTGTTGCAGTTGTTAAACTAATCTAAACTAAACCCACTAAATGACAACAGATAGTGATAATAATTTATGCATGTACCATGTTATGTTGCAATTGCAACCACGCCCATTACCAGCCCAGCTCAGCCCAGCCCAACCCAGTCACCAGCCTCTATCTCTCTCTCCCCCTCTCTCTCTCTTCTCTCTCTCTCTAAACATCTAACCATAACCATACACATGCACCCTAACATTGGCCACATATAATTTAATTAAAATGAAATCTCACACGGGCGCTGAACTGCAAACTGTGAATGCAAATTATTATTAATTACAACTGAGAGCAGAGCCATGACTACAAATGTTTCAACATATACTATGTGTGTGTGTGTGTGTGTGTGTGTAGGTGTCAACAGAGGCGTAGATAGAATATTCTCCTTTAGAATAAATCAGATTTGTCCTCCATTACAAATCATTTCAATTGTTAGAGTATAATGACATCGATTTGAAAAAATATATATAATGAAAATGAAACAGATTTTGCTGACCTATGACAATTCCATTCGACTTTATATAAATGAGTAAGTTGCGGGATTAACTTTGGTTACGCCCATGTATGTATGTGACATTGTGTTTGTGTTTGTGTTTGTTGTAAGTAAAGACATAACGACGCCAACTGCTGACAGTTTATTGCAAAAACAGCTTTATGTATACTTGAGTGTGTGTGTGAGTGTGTGTGAGTGTGTGGGTATGAGTGCACTGTGTTTGTTTGTTCTAACTGTTGAAGCTCTTAAATCAAATTAAAAGAAATCTAAGCTCATTTCGCGTACTTCTTCTACATGTTCTTCCTCCCCTCTCTCCTCTTTGTTTGTCTTTCTATTAGCATAGTTTCCAGTTGTTGTTGTTGTTGTAAGCTTAACTTCCTTTTTCATCTGCCATCAGAATGAAACAATTGCAATAATAATAACACCCCAGATGATAATGTCTGTATGCCTGATATATATATACTTGTTTGTACTACTTGAGTTTTAATTAGGCAAACGTGATATAGAACAATTTATATATCTATGTATATACTTGAATGGCATGCTTAATTAGACAAGTTTTTAGGATTATAAAGTTAATAAGCGAAAACCAAAAATATTAGCTACTTTGGAAGGTTTTAAGCTATCGGATTGTGAAAAGGATAATACTCTAGAAAGATATGTAATAACAATAGAAAGATTATAACAAGATAATCAATTATATTAAAGATATATAATTACAATATATATATATATATGTATACATATATATTATTCCTTTTAATTATTTCGTAAAAAAAAGTCCATTTAATATTATAATTATTATGATTGTATATTGAAATTAACAAGAGTAAAACAATTTTAGCTAACCATGATTAAATACAGAATTATCATAAGGTTTGTAGATGGGCAAATCATGATATATAGGTCATACTATATAGTAACTATAAAAAGAGATAAAAATCATCATTAATATAATCATTGTGTGCGTCCTATTCATGCTTATCATAATTTACAGATTTATAAGTTTTTCCCTATATATATCAAATATATATTTGTTATCTTGATCTTTTTATCTCTATATTATGACATATTTGAAAAGTTAATTAATGATCCTAAAATCAATTTTTAAAGTTAATTTATTTATTTTTCCAAGCATGAGAAAAAAATGCTACTACTAATGACTTTTCATAATTAGAGAATTCGATTTGGTTCCTTTTTTTGGTTTAAGAATTAGTCAGAAACCGAATGTAAAATTATATTCCATTTGATATGGCAATTATGTAAGCAATTCGCCTTGCCTTTTGCTCTGACTGGCTGAGTTCTTGAGCTGTAACATTACAACATTCTCTGTAACCGGATCTATGCTACATCTTGAATATGTCCAAAGAGAAGGACTGAGTGGCAGCAACAAGAATTATATTTCCATTTCCATTCCCTATCTCACTCTCTCGCTCTCTCTGTTGTGGCTGTGGGAATATTTTGGTATTTTCATTCATTTTCCTTTTTATGATGTTGTATTTTAACGCTTTCCGCATGTGATTTTCGTGCTGTGTTGTTTTCTTTAATTTTCCGCACACAGGCAAAGTGGTGACTTCCTGGCAGCCACCCACCAACCTCATCCACATCACACTCCGCTCCCCGTCTATCGCTTTGACTCTGCATCCTGTGTGAGAGATATGCATACATTTATCCCCATACATTACAGCATTACAATATTGCATTTGCAGAACAATTTTTTTTGTCGGGTTTATACATTTCTTTCTTTCTATTTTGTTTTTCCTTTTTTGCTTCTGCTTTTGCTGTTTCTGTCTCTTGTTTTACATGAATCTCGCGAATCCTGTGAATCCTAGAGCGATTCACACACCTTCGTTAGCTTTCGGCTATGGATAGGGCTATGGTGAAAGCGTGGAAACATGTACAAGTCGAGTAGAGGATGTAGATGGAGATGGAGATGGAGATGGAGATAGAGATGGTGGCTAGGCTAAGTAGAGGGGAGTGGGGAGGGGGGAGGTGGAAGTAGATTGAGGAAATTCAGTTTTTGGTTTTAGCTATGGTTTACCTTCGTTTACTTGGCGGTAACATCCTTTACACCAGTTACCCAACATCCACCCACTCATCCACCCACTCAACCCCTCACCCTCCTCACATTCCCTGCAGCTTAAAAGCTGCTCCAATTACTGTTTGCATAGTTGAGTGTCGTCTGCGGAAATTTGTTTATTTTACGCGCGCTGCGTTTTGCCTGGTTTCTCGTTTTGGCTTTTCTTCCTTCCTTTTTTATTGAAGCCCATCAGCAGGTGGTAGGGAGTGGCAGTAGCACTACCACCACACCACCACTGCCACTACACCTAAAAGGACGTGGTGACAGGGAGGCAAGGATACTTTTGCTTGTCAGTTCTAAGACAAACTGACAGCTAAATGCGTCACAGTCGTTGCAGATTTCATTTCATTTGGTGGAAATATTTCGAATGTGTTTTACATTTCTGTATCTCGTTCGTAACTTTCGTCTTTAGGTTTTCAGTTTCCGCTGCCAACTTTCTGCTACCTCTACTTCAGCATCTTCTACTGCTCCCATTCCGTTTATCAAATAGAGAAACAGGTAACAGTTACAGTCAGTAAAATAAAACATGAAAATTAAAAAAAAAAAAAAAAAAAAGACTACAAAGCTACAGTTAACGAATGTCATCTGCACCCGTTTCCATATAACTTCATTAAAACTATATACATATATACATATGTATAAAAAATGAATAAAATATGGCCAGCAGACATTCCTCTGAAAAATCAAATGATAATGTTCTTGCTGTGACATGTGGAAACGGGGGATGAGATGACTGTAAAGGATAATGCTAAGTAAAATCTATTTTGTAATTAGATGTATATATGTATATAATACTTTCAGCTTAATTTTATTGCAATTAATTGAAGCCCTGAAAAAAGTCAGTTTTGTTTTATTTTTTGTAATTAATTAATGTAATAATCGTTTCTCAAATTAAAGCTAGTTCAGATTTTTCAAGCGTAATAATGTAAATAATGAAAAATATATATAAATTAAATAGAGAAAATTTGTAATAATAATGGGGAAGTTTTTAATTCATTTAATTCAACAATTTATTAATTATTTAAAATATATACAAAATTGAAAGATAATGTTTTAACATATAAAACATTTTGAGCATATTTAAATAAAAAATTTAAATTTGATTGTAATTTCAATTTAATTCTAATTTAGGTCGATTTTAGATTAGTTCAAAGTTTTAGCTTAAGACTTTTCAATTACATTATGTTTAGAAGGACGGTTGCAAACCTAAACAAATATATTTATATATTTAATGGAATATAATTTGACCTTGAGGAACTCTTATCAGAATTCAATTTAACCAATGTGCGGACGTTAGACCGACCTTATTAGGCTTATTTGCTAACCAGCCGAAGAATTGATTGAGATGTCGAAACAATTCAATTAGGACTAAAAATGTGCAACACTTGTAGCTAGGTGAATTAATCCAGTAATTGGTTTCGATTGCCGGTCAGTAAATTGAAAAATGCAAGACATGGACTACTCAACCAAAGAGTAGAGAGTGCTGGAACTAAGGATTGGGAAATGGGGGAGTCTACGAGTGGGATACTCAATGTTGGACTCAAGTCAAGTGGTGCAGTATGAAGAGAGACAGAGAGAGAGAGAGGCAGAGAGAGAGCACAGACGAGAGACTAGAGTGTTAGGGGAAGAGGGATCGACTTTTAGCCATGCCAACTATGCCAAGTTTTGCAGACATGTTGCAAATCCTTTTCCCACTGGCCGCCAGGTATGCCTTTGTATGTGGGTGACTGACATGACATTAGGAGCATGAGGAGTAAACTCTCCATTGTCCATTCTCAACTATGCGTTGACAGGGTAGCCTCTAGTAAGGACAAAACACTTGAACCATTTCATCAGTAGTTGGAAAAGCAAAAAGGGGAGAAGCAGTTAACAACCCGATGAGCAGCTCATGTGGTCAGTTTCTTTCCTTTTCTATGGAACAGTAGGTGGTTTTTGCTATTTGCTAGGACACAATATTACTGGAGCTATTTTGATGGCTATTTGTTGTTTGCTCTTTTTGTGAGTATGCGTACGTGTATATGCGTGTGTGTGTGTGTGTGTGAGTATGAGCCGTAGAGAACATTATGTAGTAGTAGCAACTGCCAATAACTCAACTAATTGTCGCTGCGAGTGGCCCCAAAAAAAAAAAAAAAAGAAATGACTTACTATACGGATTGTTAATTTTGTGTTGCTGCTGGTGACGAACGACGACGACGATGACGACAACGATGAAAGTGGCAACATTATTAAAGCCTTGTCAGCAACAGCAATAGCAATGCCAATGGCAACACGTGGAGCAAATTGTGGCATAAAACGGTAGCAAAAGACACCTGCTGGCTGCTCTGCATATTAATAAGCAGGTTGCCTCTCAACCATAATAAATATATTTTAGCCATGGCAAGGTAAAGCAAAGCAAAGCAGAGCAAAGGCAAACCTCCTAGGGCCAAGTCCTGGACTAAGTTAGTTTCGTTGGTAAGGCAATTGCTGGTGGTGTTGGTGGTTATGGGCACATCTGCACCTGTCAGTGGCCACGACAGGATATATACGTTGCGACTATTCATTAGCAGGCTTAGGCTATAGGCCCACATTGAGTATACGCTATACACACGTTTATAGTTAGCATCGCGATTTCTCTTTAAAAGTTAACCCATTTGGGATTAAGGTAAAGGGTAAAGCGATATTTAATGAAATACCAAAAACTGTGGTTAACCCAAAAACAATAACTTGTGATAATTGGAAACAAATTTAGCCATTTTATATCCTTGAGGTAAAGCGGCATAAATTAGTATAAAGGAATAGGTTATAACTAATGGCAAGGAATATGCTCCTAGAGGGAGTGGAAATGCATCTTAGCATCTAGTATGTATATATATATATGTATATCTGATTTTGTTATAGAAACTTTATTCAAGCTGACTAGGAACTTATTCAGTTTAATTAATTTCTATATTTTATAGCTTTTACTTTTGGGATTACATCACTTGTTAAGCTTATCCTTATCTAAATCTTTTTCAATGGAAATCACTTAAATATAATTTTGTTTCTACTTCAAATATTTCTAATCTTTATTGCATCAATGGTTACTTTTTCGCTTAAACAAACACAAATCGAATATAAATTTATTGTTTTATTTTCTTGTTTATTTAAATGATTGTTTTGTTTTTGTTATTTGCCGAATGCAATTGTTTTTGTTTTCTTGTTTTGAATTAACTGCCATGTGCATATGAATGAAATTTATCAAATTTTTCGAATCATTCAATTAAATTCCATAAAAATTGATGACATTTTCAAACAAACAAAAACCCCAAAAATCAAAAATAAAAAAATAAACAAGAAATAGACGGAATTTTTGCACTTTTTTTTTGTTGTTGTTGTTTTTGATTTTTGCTGAACAAAAGAGTTATGCAGTAAATCAATATGCATTTGACAGAGACATGAAAGAGACCAAACAACTGAAGTATGACACTTGTGTGCCCAAATACCCTTCCTAACCCTTCCTTTTTGCCATTCTACATTTATTTCCCTCTCCCAAATTTTGATGCCGACACTTAGCTTTGGTCCTGCAGTATTTTATTTTGCTGAGAAAAACGACAAACTAATTCAATCTCTGCCGCTTGTCCACGTTTATCACTGATTTTTTTTCTCTACTCACAGTCCACTCTATCAACAGAAAAAAAAAATAGAAGAAATTCCCGCTGCCCGCTGCCTGCTCTCCGCATCTCTATCAATCCATCGTCAGCCATGCCGAAAAAAGTCCATTTTGTGTGAATTGCATTTTCATTTGTATAGAATTTTCATTGCCAGTACGAGTCGAGCGAGCCCTTCTGGCACTTCACACATGTCCCCGTTGGGTAAAATTTTTTGACTTTCTAGAGAATGGGTGAACACCAGTTACCCAAACTACCCAAACAGGGGCAAGGGAAGAGAAGAGGAGTTCGGGGGCAGGTTAACAACGAGGCATTGTCTCGTGTTGCTTTGACAGTTTTTTGGCAAACTGCCAACCAACCAACCAACCAGGCAACATTCAGAGTGCTGCACTGCTCGTTGTCTGGCATAATGGATTGGTCTTCTAACGTGGCTGAGAGTGGGAGGATCGAAGGGTGAGAGGGCTAGATGGGCTAGAGGGGTGGGGGGGGGGGGGCAGTATGGTGATGTACTGGTGATACAATCGGAGGAGATAGAAGAATGCGTGCGGAAAATTTAGCACGCTCTACGTGCCATAGCGGCAAATAAAAAATTGAAGTAAATTTGGCAACTGGCTACAGAGTCGTTAAGGATACCCGTAACCTAGGACTAGCTACCAGGACGAGAAGCAAACGTATTGGAAAAAGAGACAGAGGAAATCATGGCGTCAGCATTCGGTGTCGTCAACTAAAAAAACGGAGAAAAAAAAAGAGAAGAGAAATGAATGACAAAAAGAAAAAACGTAAAAAGTAGAAAATGAGAAATAAAAAAAGTAAAGTGCAGCAGTGCGGCAATGCATTTAGACAGACAGTCGACAGCTGAGAGTCGACACTAGACAGCAGGTCGCCAGTTGCCACCTTGCCACTTGCTACTTGCCACAAAGCACCAGCAGTACCAGCAGCAGCAGCAGCAGACACAGTTCTACCAATAAAATATTTAGTTCTGTTTAACCCATTAACTGTCTATATCATGGCCAATTTCTATGTATGTGTGTGTGTGTGGAAAATGGGATGACACGTTTTACCTACCAAATACAATAGTTTTTTAATTTTAGAAGGTAAAAAAAGAGTGTGGGAGTGAGAGAGAGAGAGAGAGAGATGCTATTAGTATCTGATAAGAGAGCAATTTATACTATTTATATAGGTTAATCGAAATATTCATACTAAATATAAATACAAAATCCATTCCTTTTCCATTTCTTTTCTACTTTAAATTTAATATGGATACGTTTATCTATATGACAGATATCTAATCAAATTAAGATAGAATCTAAGTCTTGTAATTAGACTTGCTTTATTAAAGAACAACCAAAATATATATCTACCCTATTCTATTGCCTGTTTAAATTATTTCTTAAATGAGCTTACCAAAAGTTTACATTAAAAAAATAAACTAATTTCAAATTGAAAGCTTAACAGATTTACCAGATTGACTGAGAAAACAAGCATCATAAAACGAGACTAATTTAAATTAATTTAAAGCTTAAATCACTATTACCTTTTACTTAAGTGTTTTTGTTTGTCTTTCTGTCTGTCTGTCGGTTCGTCTATCTGTATATCTGTATTTAGCTGCACCCAATACTATCCGCATTGAGTTTGGCCATACCTAATTGCTATTCAGGCAAGGAAAAACCCGTGACCATGTCCATTGCCATCAATGTTTTAGCATTGCAGATTTAATTTCATCAAAGTGGAAAAGTCAACAGAAAAGGTCGTCTACGACTACGCACCAATGAATCGACACCACCCAATCCATATAGATAGATAGACTTCCATTCCATTGACGGAAACTAGATACTGAACCGGAGACGGAGACGGAGACGGAGATGGATAGACGAAGAAGAACTCTCAACTCATATGAGTGAGAGTATGACCCAAACAGATGGCAAATATCTACAAACCTGAATGCTAATGACGTTTCGTATCTCAGCTTTTCTCCCCAGGTTTTTTTTTTTTTCGTTAAGTTTTTATTTCGAAGTTTTGTTGTTGTTTTTTTTTTTGGCTGTTTTTGTCAGGGACGTCAGAAAGGGTTAAGCGGCAGAGAGAGAGGGTAGTGGCAGCGGCAACGGCATCGGCATCGGTGATGGCAACTTTACCAATGCTTTTTCGGTTAACTAACCGTACTCGACACGTTCCACTTGGCTGGGTCAATATGCGAGACATCGTTGAGGGTCTCACAGTTTTTGCTTTTTGCCTGGCTTTGGTTCAATTCTTAGCCAAAGCTTTGTAATTAAACATTTTGGTTTTGTGGGGTGGTGGTGAAGTGGGGGGGGATTTTGTATCTGGATGGAATAAAGGTGAAGGCGATTTAGCTGGAAATTAATGAGTATCTTTCGTTGTCGCTGTCTGTCATCGCCTGCGGCACCAGGGGCAAGTTCATTCCACTCCAAGGCGTCTTTATGGTTGAAACTTAAAGACCAATTAGACTTAACGTTAGTTTAGTTACAAGAAAAAAACAACAACAACAACAATAACACAAAAGGAGAAAAGAGAAGAAAAATGAAAAAAACAGTTTCAGATTTAATTGACAACTGTAAGCTATTTTAGACTAATTGATGACTTAATACGTCCTCCTTTTTAGACAATTTATTTGCCTCAGCAAATAAATGATTGAATGCTAACAAAATGTATATATATATATACGTATTATACATATATGTAAGGATTTATATTTGTTTTACTTTATGTTCGGTGCAATGTATTTTATTACTTGACCTCTTAAAAATCGTCTACATTCCCATTTACAGAACTTCTTCTCGAAGCAAACAAACAAAAAATCCATAAAAAGGAAAATTGCATTTTGCAGACTTGCCAGTTTCCACTTTACACAAACACACACACACACACACACAAACAGACTTACACAACATCAACAAAAAAGTCTCGTGTGTGTGTGTAATACATAAATTTTATAAATAAATTTTCAACAGCCCATCAGTCATGGACTTCAGTTGTGGTACTTCTCGGCCTGCTCCTCCTTCTCCTCCTCCTCTTCCTCCGCCTCCATGATGGTGAGATGAGGCACACATGAAAAATCATAGTGTCATTTCTCCGTAAATGCAATGAATTTATATAACAGGCATTACGAGAGATTTTTTTGACTGGGACTGAGAGTGAGAGAGATAGAGAGAGAGAGAGAAAGAGGGAAGAGAGAGTCTGTCTGTCTGTAAGATATCAACATACTATATCTCCAACAACAAGCGACAACAACAAATATCCAACGTCAACATCAGTGTAAAATGTGCCTGGGCATTTGAATATTTATGAAAACTCCTCTGATGATCGGGAGATGTTGGTCCGTTTTATTCTCCAATTGGGTATGCCCAGGCCAAATCGAATGCAAAATAATTATGCGAAATGAACTGAACAGTATGCTCCCTCTCCTCAACCTGGCTTCTGTCTGTTGGCATTGAAAACAAGCCTCGGCATACTCCGGTTTTGGTCCAGTTCTAAGGACAAACATTTCATGAATATTAGAATGATTTCTATGAAAATTCCACAAATATCATGAACTGGTTGACAGTGAAAGAGTGATAGGGATGCAAAGTAAACAAAAAGCGAAAGAGAGAGACAGACAGAGAAAGAGTGAATGGGAGAGAGAGAGACAGAGAGGTGGAAAAAGGTTAAACAAATATGACTGTGGACAACAATATTGCTTTTTGTGGTTCATTCAATTTATTAGAAAAGTATTTGGAATAAACAAAAACCTGAGCGTGTCCAACTGTGAATTGTAAGGATTATATATAGAGAAAGTGTACATACATATATACAAAATATAGAAATAGAGTAAGGTAAAGAAAATGAGAGCATCTTTTGTACATGTGTATTAACAATCCATTTGATTTGATCAATGCAAACTAGCCGCTAAAATTGTATAGTTGTTATAGAGAAATATATATATGTATATATATTTCTGATGCTATTACATAGTTTTTTCTCCACTTTGTGGTAGAGTCATTATCATCATGTCCTTTTTGATTTTTCACTGAAATCCTCTTTAAGTTGCATTTTAAAATCGCGGCTTAAATAGCAGTTTTTTCCCCTCGTTCTTCTCATACCATGCACCCGTCTATGTCTATCTTTCAGTTTTTAAACAAACTAATATCAACCGCTTGGCATTTACTTAATGTTCAAGTCCAACAGCAACTTCCTTTTGGCTTTAGAGTTGGGAAACACTTTAGTAATTGGTAGCTTATTTCCATCAGCGACTGTTCATTCAAACTTGCTGTTCGTGTTGGTAATGGAAGGGGAATTTAAGAAGGAGGAAGATGAAGAAGGTAGAGGAGGCATTGGGCAAAGCCATGGCTAACAGCATCACGATTATGCACAAAAGCCCGACTGTCATGGCTTAATGTGAAATGTCGCACACAAATGAAACAAATGCAAAATGTGAATGGAATGGGTAACATGGAGGAGGAATGGTAGATAGAGTCAGAGTCTAGGGTTTCAGGAGAATAAGGTATGTACATATATATGTACAGACATACATACATATATACCTATGTATATATCTATGTATGTATGTATGTTTGTATGTCGGTTGGGCTGTCTGTTCTGGGATAAAAAGGTCCTCCTAGTCCCTTTAGCTTTGACATAATTAAACGCATTTCCAAGATGAAGATGTCATCCTTGGGTCTACATCATCCATCCTCCTGCTACTGCTGTTACTGCTGCTGCTACGGCTACTGGTGCTCCTGATTAAATGTCCTTCTATAGGCAATGTGAAAGTTAGTGGAAAAGGTAAAGGTATGGCTATGCCGCCTTTCTACTGATGATGAGGCTGATTATATTACTACCACCCTGTTCCGTGTTCGATGATGATGATGATGATGATGGCGATGATGAAGATAAAGTGCCTGGATTTATCAATACGTATATATATGTATATATATATCTATATATATATATATATAGAATATAAAAGTAGAAGACAGGCAACTTAAAAAGATTTGTGCGGCATTTCAGGTATTTCATTTGAGTTATTTAGTTGAAGGACTTCATCATGTTGTTGATGATGATGATGATGATGATGATGATGATGATGCTTGTGGATACTGCCACTCGCCTTGAATGTTGTCCATTTTTCTTTGCCTTTAAAGTGTTTGTGTCTATGTATGTGTGTGTGTTTGGGTGTGAGGGTGTGCTGGTGTATGTTGCTGTTATTGTTGTAATAATAAATTATGCAGACATTTAACAGGCGGCATTTGATGCCCGTGGCATTTTCATCATTTGGTCACGATGACCGCATTACGTATACGCCGCATGTGCTCTCAATTCTTTCTCATTTTTTTTTTCTATCACATCCCGCACCCCGCACTTCCTTGTCTCACATTTCTTGTTTGTCAACATGGCCCAAAGTGTTGGCAGCACACCGACTATTCATAGTCTTTGCTTGGTTCTACTTTCGGTATGGTGCGGTAGTTGTCATTGTTGTTGTTGTTGTTTTTTTTTGGTATTGGTATTGGTGTTTGTTGTTGTTGCTGTTGCTGTTGATATTGTTGTTGTAGTTTTGCCGCCTGTGGGCATGTTGATAACTCGCCTGATGACGTTGATGAAAAACTTTTGATTGATGTGGTGGCAAAAACTTTATGTTTGTCATTAGGCGACACACACACATACACATATATATACAAACACACATACTTAGCAAGGAGAAGTGTTTAGAGGAGCTGTAGAAAAGGGTTTCTGCCCAAGTCAAACATAATGTATTGTATATATAAATTTGTACATACATATATACATAAGTAGATATATCTGTATGTATGTATATTATTAAAGGAAACACCAAGTTTTTGGCGTAACAAACAACATTTGGGCCACAAAACTTCTATCTGTCTCTTTCCCCCTTCCTCTGTCTCTATCTATCTCTCTCTCTCTCATTTGATCTGCATGTGTTTGTCCCACTTTATCCACCGTCAACACTTGAGAGCGCCTCAAAGTTTTGTTTATTAATTAATTGAAGATTCCACTTGCTATGGAAGCTGGTGGCTCGTGGTGAAAATGGTTGGTTGCATTTTAACCTATCCAGGGTTGTCATGTTTCAGTTAGGTTTACAATAGAAAGCATGTGCGAGGGTCACGTCAAAAGTTACCAGAATCCACAAGGATAATGTTAGAACAGATAATACATACTTATAACTGAAAGAAAGAAATGTCGATAATTTTCTACTTGTTCTTTTTTTAGAAAGAAGAAAATTTAAAGAACAGAAACAAAAGACAGTTTTCCTTCCTATTAGTAACTTTTATTCTACATTTTTTAGACTCTTCCTTGTTCTAGATTAACATAAATGAAATGTAATAAATAATGGTGTTGAAGTTCTAGTATATATAACTAACGCATTTAATGAAAAGTTAACAAATGGATAATAATTTAGTATTACTGGCAACACTGGCAATTCTTTCTCTCCCTCTCTCTCTCTCTCTCTCTCTTTCACTCTGCTTAGTTGACAGAACTTTACCTTCTGATTCTCTTATGCTGCCATCTCGCCTCTCGCACCTGTTGTGGGAATGATTGTCGCCCCCGTTCGAGCCCTATACAGGGCCATTCATTACAACGTGTTTGCCTAGTTGCAACCAACAATGCCACACAGTTTTTGCTTTTCTTTTTTGTTTCCGTTTTCCATACCCCTCCTCCTCCTCCTCCTCCTCCTCCTCCATGCCATCTCAGTCCATACCATACCATACCATACCATTCGTATCCCTATCCCTTTCCTATATTCTTCTTTCGCATTTTGCTTGGCACTTTTTAAACTTTTCTCGTTATTTTTGCACATTCGCTTGGTTTTTATGGGCACTGGTACACTAATTACCTTGTTTTTCGGAGAATTAACTTTTCGATTACTGTTGCTTGTTTGCCGCTGTTGCAAAACTACTCTCAAGTGTAGTTTGGGCAAAAGTTGCCCATGCACCGCACCATCAACAAATAAAAATGGCTCAAAACCTGGGGGTGATTTTCTGACAAGCATATATATATATATCTACATACATATATATATACACGTATGTATGTATATTTTTCTTCTTCTTTCATTTTGTTTTTAAAAAAGAATTATGAAAATATGTGGAAAATGTAAGCAGTTAGAAGAAGTTTATAAACTTGTGTTCAGTTGCCTGTTCATTGTGTCCTTGTTAAAACAATGTGTGAAAAGCAGTCATTATCAATTCATAGGCTCAAACTGAACTTGGCCTAAGCATTGGTTAGTTTAAGCAACTTAAGGGCTTATATACTTTCATTGTTGCAACAGTTGGAGCTTCTGTTGTAGCTGCAGTTGCAGCTGGTGGCTTTCTGGCCAAGTTAGTTAATTTCAAGCAGTCTTGTAAACTTCATTTATAAGCTTTTCCTTTTCTTTTTCTTTCTACTTGCAATGTTTGTTTTCCCCATGGATTCATAAAGTTAGTTTTTCACCATATTTTCAGTAATTGAATTGAAAATGTTGAAAACAATTGAAGAAATTTAGAATAGAAATATTTACTAAAATTTATTATTCAAAGTAAAAGAAAAGAAAAGGTTTTTGGAAAAAATAAACCAAGTCGATTCGGATTGCCAACAAAGCAAATGAGTCCATTTGTTGATTATTCTGCCCTAGCAAAAAAGGGTATATTACTTTTGATCAGAAGAATGCAACCTTTTTAGGCTACAGGAATAGGTTCAATTTTATCAAAATCCCTTTGTCCTTAAATTAGAAATTCGTCAAACAAAGCTAAAATTTAAGCTTCGTTTTTCACTCAACTAATAATGGAAATTTTATTTCTTATCTTTCAGAATCTTCTCTGCAGTTTCCCCGCAATTTCTTCAAAAACTTGAGAGGTAAGTGTAACATTTTAAATTGTTTAGTTAATATAAAAAAAAACATATTTTACACATGGCTATAGGACATTTTTCATTTACTGTTGGTCTTGGCATTTTACTGCCATTTTCTCAAGCTGTCACAAATCGGAACATTTTTATTTTAGCTAATTAAATGGTACATTTTTTGCAGTGATTTTTTGCGTAACTCCGGCAAAGTGCCCATCGACTCTAGACGGATGAACAAACATATATACATACATACATACATACATACATACATACTGTACACACTGTATATACATACATAAATACTTCCACACATTTCTGCAGTTTTCAAATGTAATTACATTTCATTTTTCTCTCCCTGCTTCATTCTTGGTTCATTTTTTTCCTTTTCTTTTTTTTTCTGTTTTTTTTTTGGCCCTAGTGGCCGGCATCGTCCATTATCCAGAGCTGTCCATAACATTTTGTTGCACAGTCGTCGCTAATCTTGGTCGACAAGCTTTTGGGCTCCCCTTTCTCTCTATTCCTCTCTCTCTCTCTTCGTTTCAATCTTTCTTTTTGCTCTCTTTAGTGTTACTTGGCGACTGTTTAAATGTCAGTTAAAATCCCATAAATTCTCCTTAAATGACTTCTGTCTGCCGCAATTTTGTAGCCAAAGAAAGAGAAAGAAATAGAAAGAGTAAAAGGGAGAGAGAAAGAGGGGGAGGGGGGACCTTGGTAAAGGACAAGGACATTAAAGAGGATATGGAAAAGGCTAAGACAGCCAAGGAAATAAAAGAATTACAGTAGCCGGACCAGAGCTAGAGAATTAACTATTAGTAAACGAGACAGAGGCAGAGCAGGGGAGAGAGAGAGGGATAGAGAGAAAGAGAGGGAAAGAGAGAGAGAGAGATATAGAGAGCTAGAATCAGTAACAAGGAGACACTGAATCCCTTTGTCGTAAATAAAATTTCATTTTTCTTCTCCTTTAACTTTTCATGCCGGAAGATAAGAATATTTCCTGTTGTTGTCCTGTTGCCAAGAATTTGTTGCAACCCAAAAAAAAAAAAAAAAAAAAAAATGATGGAAAAATTGTTCTTATGTGCGAATTGCATTGCATTGCATAAAAAACAGGACATACCAGGACAATGGCAACTTGCTAGCTGCTGTTGGCAAATGACACAACTTTCAGTAACTTGTGAAATTGGTTCAATAAACTCATTAAATGCGCTCAAACCTTTTTTTTCCCCCATTTCCCCCCATTTTTTTCTTCTACAATTTCCCATTTCTTGGTCGTCCTTTCTTGTAAAGAAAAGAGCAAAACTTCTTCAAAACTGACACAAAAAATAAAACGGAAAAAATAAAACCAACCCAAAAAAAATAACGGTCATTCGGTCGACTTTTGCCTCGTTTTCAACTTGTCGCATTATCCTTTTTATTGTCGTTGACATTTGCAACGCATTAGCGCTGGGATTTTTTATCAGCTTTTGCCGAGATTCGATATACTCTATTTTGAAATGAAGCATATTCATTTTTTATGTGAAAATTTAATATATTAGTATAAAAGAATAAGAATCTATTTATGTCCAATAGACTATAAAACTGTCAAATTTTATTTAAAATGTCTTAGCCTTGGACCTTTAGTAAGTGGTTAGTTTGCGAGGGTGTTTAAATTTCCAACCTGGTCAATTTTGTACCCTTAATATTCTAAACTTTAAAAGTACTTATCATTTCTTTTCCTTAAAATTCTCAGATGTTCTTAACTTGAAGGAACTTGAGGAAAATGTTATCTAATTTCTTTATTCTAATTAATTGTAATTTTATATTTTCTTTTAATACTTTGAATATTACAAAAAAAAGTTTAGAATATCGATTAGGATTAGGACACGGCATTCAAATAAAGTTAAAATATTATATATCAAAATACTTTATATCCATATCAATATTCTTATACTTTTGCCAACAATTAAATATTTCTTTTGGATCGATTCTTTTCTGTTGGTTCGGGAAAGTGTATCTTAATTTGTTCAACATTTATTTTACATAATCGTCTTTTGTTTATCGTAGCCAAATATTTGGCCATTAAATGGCATTTAACTTATTTCCTTGGGGGATTATTGCTATTTATTGATGTTGATGTTGGTTTTGTTGTTGCTGTTGTTGTTGTTGTTGTTGTTGTTGTTGTTGTTGTTGTTGCTGCTGCTGTTGTTGGTGCTATTGCTTTTACTGCTGTTGCCGCGACCAAACAATAAATTTTGCGAAATTTTCAATGTGGCCAAAATTTTAATTTGTGGCTGTTAGACTTTTCCCCGCTGCCTGTGCTTGGCAGCCCAACACCTTGCTTTAGGCCTGGACCCAGAGCATGTTAAGGCTAACCGCAGAATTCATCTCCGTTTATGGTTGCCCCAGCAACCAGTCAACCAACAGCCAACAGCGGCAACAAGACCATGAACGGAAACAGCAGCAACAGCAACAGCAGCAGCAGCAGCAGCAGCCGCATTACATTCCTCAAATTGCACATAGCAAAAACCTCTGCCACAATTACTACAAAGACTAGAAACGAGTATCTGCGGCTTTGCCTGGATTGGGTTGAGTGTGTGTGTGTGTGTGTGTGTGTGCACAGCAATTGTCAATTTATATTTTATGCTTTCTTGAAAATTTACTGCGATTTTCCTGCCTTCTTATGCTACTCTCTGCACCCACCCCCCTTAGTCACTATTTCAGTTTATTGTGCAACCGCATCCTTGCCACAGCTGGTTGTGATTCGTTTTCCTTCGCTATTTTTTTTTTGCTTTTTTTTTGCTTTTCCTTTCCTTTCTTTTTTTTCGAGGTTGCCAATTTGTCAGTTGGCAGTTTTTCTGTTGCTGCGAAAAATTTCTTTATGAAAACTTTGTTTACAACAATCAACTGAACTGAGAGTCAGGGAGTGAGATGGAAAGAGAGAGGGAGACAGAGGGAGACAGAGAATCAAGTCTCGGGAGAAGAGAAAGAGAGAACCCAAGTAGAAGACATGGATTGGGAGTTAAAGAAGAAGAAGGCTAGAGGCGAGTTAGTTCTGCCTGCCATTTCTGGCCTGGTTGCCTGTATTGAGTTGACAATATTTTTAATAGAAACTCTCCAACGTTCAGAACGCCAGAAAAACTTTTCTTTTAGCAAATTTCCCCCAAGCCAGCATTGTCCTTGTAATGCCAAACCAGACGACGAGAAATACAAGGGGGGCCAAAGGGGACCCCTCATAGATTCGAATGAAGAGTTTGGGGTTTTTGTCTTGTGTTTGTGTTTCAATTTGTGTGACTTTTTATAAAATTATGCACTTTTGTCAGTTTTTTAATCCACCCCCCTCCCCCACACACACTTCCATTCTCTATCTCATGCTCCAAAAAATTGTATGTCTAACAATTTAAACCAATTGAGTTGAACTTTTTTGATAAGCTAAATTATTTATAAATAAAATTTAAAAAAAAAGGGAAATGAAACTGGAAAATAGATAAATAAGAAATGCAAATGGATTAATAAAGAATATAAGAATGCTATAATCCTCATCCTACAGTTAATAGAATAATCGTAAAGTTAATATATCAGCCAAAGTGAGACATTATAATTATCGGTAGAAAGAATGAAGAATAACCTTTGGTTATCTAATTATATTTCTACCATATTTAAACATTATTCTTTGTCATAAGAGATTTATATATTATTATTCACATTTGCTTAACTTAACTTAAGCAATCCAAGTGGAAATCAAAAGGAACCAAAGAAGGATAGCAAACAACCACAACTCAACACTATAGTCTCAGTAGCATTGATCGTACAGTTTACCCACATTACGATATATCATCTGTGGTTTATTTTCCACACTTCTGTTCATTGCATTGCCGCCGTTTTTCACACACACACACAGACAGATAGACAGACAAACACACAACCAAACACCCACACATATTCGAAAGGTGCTTGCTGTAGTCACCATTCCATTTTATTTATCCCCTTACCCTTACTCCCTACCCCTCAAAATGCTCACAGATGCAATAAAATGAGCACCAGGAGTGAGAGTACAAATTGCCAAAAGGGAAACAAAGAGAGTGAACCAAGAAAAGAGTAAAAAAAAAGAGAGCAGCAGTAAGTTTTATTGTCTTCGCACAAGTGAATGCAGGCAGCAGTTGCTAAAGTCGCAGAGGTCGGAGAAGTAGATGTAGTTGTTGGTATGTGGGAGGGGATGGGGGGATGTTATAAAGAAGCTTTAATTCGAAACCACTAGCAAATGGATTTCCATTTTATGCACCGCCATTGAAGACCCTTTCCCTTTATAGCCAACACACACACACACACACACAGTGGTAGTTTTGCACACACTTGTATATATGTATGTATGTTTTTTACGTATGTTCTACTGTTTGTTAGAGGCCCCACCTTCTCCCTTCTCCCTTCACCCTCTTCTCGTTAAGGAGCTTGGTTGTAAATTACAATGAGAAACAATTGACAGGTTTTAATGAGAGTGGCAAACAGGAATTACGAGAGTAAAATGCTCACAATGCCCAAGCATATTGAAATTGCCAAGTGGCGCGTATTCAAGTTTTTATTGCTGCGGGGGAAGGGGGAGGAAGGAAAAAGGCAAAAGAGCTGTGCTCTTATCCCTTTGACTTCCCCCTCGTGTCCAAGAATAAAAGCTGGAGGAGGCTTAAGGAAATTAATGGGTGGATGAGCATTTTACTGTTTACGAAAAGATTAAAGCAAAATTACATATATATATATATGTACATATATATACATACTATATAGGCCAACATTTATTATTTTTTTTTAATTGCAAATGAAAGTGGAAAAGCTAGTTAAAATTGCAAATGGAAAATTAAATTAAATTACAAACCCATTAAATGAGAATAATTCGAAGAATGGTTAATGGATATATATTCTAGTTGCACCTACAAACATTTATATATATACATATGTATATATACAATATATTTAATAGCTAATATTGATGATTTTTATGTAAACATGTGCATGTAAATCTGATTTAATGTAATTCTTAAGCTAATTTGTCATGTCAATTTCATCAAGGGACTCTTGTCATATCAAACCCAACTAAAGAATCCTTATTTAATATATACAACTAAAGCAGACAACATAAGTCTCAATAACCTGATAAGATAAATGGCAAAAGAGAAAATAACAACAACAACAACAAAAGTAAAAGGAAAAAAAGCTCAACGATCGAAAACCTATGGCAATATAGATGATAAGCTAAATCGTTATAAGAATATCCATGACAAAATTGCCCTATTGCACTTATACATTATAAGCTTTTAGCCTTTTATGGGTGTATGCGTAATTCTTTGTGTGTGTGTGTGTGTGTTAGTCTGTGATGTTTCCTTATAGTAAGTCAGTAAGTAGGTGGCTGCTTTTCCACTTCAATTGTGCCAATCCCCGAGCTTAGTGTTGCCACAGATACAGACACACACACAGACACGCAGGCACATACTGTGAAGTTCATTGCCCAAGTCCAATCCAGTGAAACCATACACCCACACACGCACACACCCACACACACACAAACACTCGCCTAAACTAAGGCAGACTTATTGAGAAGTATCTATAAAAGTCATTAGACTTAAAGTTTTCTTTTTAGCATCTATGTATGTAAAAGTGGTTGCCAGACAATGACTTGAGGTTAACCTGAAGTGATTTAAAACATGCTCCTAGGGCCAGTCAGGCAAGTGGCAGTCCCCTATACTTTTTTCCTTTTTTTTCTATTACAACAAAAAGGAGTTGGAAAGAAAGAGCAAAGGATCTTTTGTCAGCTGAATGGATAGGAAAGGGCGACGCATATGAGCAGCACAATAAATCAATATTTGAACATCTTTTTCTTTAACCAAACCAAACCTAACCGAACTGAACTTAACCAAGCACCACAACAAATGCAATTGTCTAAGAGAAAAGAGATATGGAAGAAGGTGGAAGTCAAGTTGAGTAGCTGATGTTGGTTCCGTTTAAGGAAATGACAAATAAATTTGCTTTAAAAGCTCTTTAACTGTGCTTTGGCAATAACAAAAGAACGACAACAGGCCCCAAACCGGCAAGCAAGGGCTGGGCCTTATCCCCCAGCACAGCACACCATACCTCTTGTCCCCCCTCCTCCCCTCCCCCCTTACTGGGCAAAAAACAATCACTGGCTGGCAGGACAAAATCCGGAAAAGGACGTTACGCGAGCTTCGCCTGACATCCATCTATATATATATGTATATATATATATATATATATATTCTATGTACATATCTGTGCCAGATTGGTCTGGTCCTGTGGATTGGGAATATTTTGGTAGATTGTGAGAGAGTAGGCAAAATGGTTAGGAGTGGCAGGGGGTGCGGGAGGATGTACGTTTGGGTAGGCGTCATGCGTTTTTGTGCTCTCATAAAATATTTCAATATTGTAACAGATTTTCCAGTGGCCTCATGGCTGTGGCATGTGTCATCATTTGCGTATTTGCCAAAAAATAAGATGGAACAACCAACGAAAAAAAACAAAAAAAAAGATGAAAAATCGCAAAATATAAAACGAAAATATTTAAAGGCTTAGCGGACCACTCTCTCTCTCTCTCTCTCTCTCTCTCACTCTCTCTCACTCTCAGTTTATTTTTATTTTTGGTGTTTTCCTTTTTTTTTTTTTTCTTCTCCATTTTATCATAATTCACCGCCCTCTTTGTGTAAATTGAATCAAATGAAAAACAAAAATAATGGTGAAAAAACATCAAACGAGAAACAAGAACAACAACCAATAATGCCACGCCTCCAGCATGTTGTAACCCTCAAATGTATGCTACACATATTATTTTTATACACACACCATACACAGGCAGACAGACGCACCCACACACACACACACACAACCACACACACATTGTAAATTTGCATTAAATTTCAATTTCAAATATTTTAACATGATTATTTTTTTCCTTTTCTTTATATTTTTTTTTGTGTTTTTGTGTTTTTGTTTCTTTTTCCTTCTTGTGGTGTGTGTTCTTTTTTTTCGCTTTTGTGCACCTCAAACTCGAGCATTTATAACTAAATCCCAGACATAAGCAGTTGGAAAATTCAATGGCATTTGCAATAACCGGCATCCACCTTCATCTCCTCCTGTCCAAACCACCTATCTACCTACCTACCTACCTACCATCCAATCCTTCGCATACCATAGTCAGTCACTCAACCAGCCAGCCAGTCAGCTGGCCATATGTTGAGTGCCAGTGCTAAATCCCTCGTAATTTGAATAGAATTTGCGCAACAAATAAAATTTAAACGAAACGCCAAAGCCGATACCAATGCCAATGCCATTGCGATGGATTTATACAGAATCTGTTTAATGACATCCACAAAACATATTATCCATGCTCGATGAATGTGGAAATATATATATATCTGTATATATATATATATATATATATATATATATATGTGTGTGTGTGTATGCTTGTGCGCTAAATTTTTATACAATTTCTTCAAATAAGAAAAATGTTGTGAAAAGCAAATAAATAAAAGATTCTTTTCATTCACCAATCAGGGGAATCGCTTATTGGATTAATCGAGATAAACATATATAAACATAATGAAATGTAATATTGATTCGTTTACATTTAAATCTAAAAGTCTTTAGATGAATTGCAATGAATGTTATTTCAATTTGAAAGTCATAAACTATTCCTAATAATAACAGATCTAACATTATATTTTATGCTCAACACAGTCACAATATTTTCCAATTTTATTTCTTAACTCAATATTCCATGTAAAATATTGATAATATATATGGACAGTGTATAGAATCTTTCGTATATTAATTCTAATAGAATATATGACAATTTTATTGTTAAATTTGTTGCATTATTCTTGTTATATTTCCGTTGCATTTCCGTTTCATGTTTAAGCTGTTGTTTTTACTAAGCCTTCGATTTGTTTTGCATTAAACAGAAATAAATAAATATACATAAGTCTGGACGAATATATAAACATACATATATATAAATATATGTATATATCTACTTATATTCACTATGCAATTTGGCTTGATAAATGCACTTCAACATTATGTCCATTGTTAGGACGTGTGTCCATTTCCGCTCGCCTTTTTTCTATACATACGAAGACATATACATAAATACATACAAACATATATACATATCTATGTATGTATAAGTAAATGCCACTTATATATTATACGTACATATATATATAAATATATATAATAAACAGTAAAATGCTTGTGCCATAAGTGCTTCCTAAAATCACTTCCAAGCTTTTCATATCCTTCCAGCAATAGGAGCAGGAACAGCACCAGGACCAGGACCAAGACCAAGACCAAGAGATTGCACTTCCTCTTTCTTTTTTATATTTTTTATATTTTTCTTCAGCTTTTTTTTTGGTGACTTTGTCGTCAAGGCAGGAGGTCATCATCAGCATCAGCATCAGCAACATCATCATCCTCTTTTCTTCTATTTCGTTGTCGGTTTTTGTTATTGTTTGTTAATATATATACTATATACATATATGCTATAGTGTGTACTGTGTACTGTTTAGTTCCTTAGTTGCTATTGCTGTTGCTTTTCTTGTTGTTGTTTTTGCTACTTACTTTCTTTGGCTATTTTGCTCACGTAATAACGATAATAGCGCTTATTTCTTTCATTTCTCTATATTTTTGTGAACCACTTCCGAGCTTCTTCTTCACTTGCTTCTGCTTCTTCTTCTTCCTCTTCATCTTCCTCATCTTCTTATTCATTGTCATTGCTGTTATTGTAGCTGTCATGTAATTCTCTTAGGGCTTTAACAGAGGAAAAAAAATTTACGTGCGCATTTATGAAAGGGTAAAGCATTCACTTAACTACATACAAGTACATACATACATACATACATAAGTACTTTTCCCTCTTATACTCGTAGTTGAGTTTTCTTTCTTTTCACCCATTTAATAATAATTGATAACTAGAGACTAGACAAATTTATTGAAATTTATTATTTATCAAGGGTATCAGCCACGTCGATCCCATGAAGTAATAAATGTGCTTAACTGATTTGTTTTATGCCCACTCACCCTCACCCTCCTCCTCTCCCCTTTGGACAAGAAAGCAGCGGGAAAATTGATAAAAAGTCACAAAATAAAGGCAAGTTTCATGCAACAGAATACTGTAAAATTTGTGGTATATATACGCATATATATATATATAGATATAAATAATAAAATCACGTACCATCTTGCAGCATCAGCGAAATATATATATGTATATATATAAATATCTACGTGATTGTTGCTTCACTTGATATAGGCACTAGATCATATTTCATGATAATATTTTTACCCAAATAAGAAACAAAAAATGACGCACAAAAATGAGAAGAAAAAAATCTTCTGCGAAAGTATTTTGACAATGCAATGCTTAAATAATTATCAAAATACTTTAAGTTACTTCAAGTTTTAGTTACCTTTAGTCGGATCTTCTCGGTGTGACAGGACTGCTGCTTAAATATATAGATAAAATGGAGATAAAGGAGGAGGATTGTCTTCCCCGACAAGAAGTTTTATTTCAACTCCTTTCACTTTAAGAAAAACATTTGACAGAATTTAGCCTTAAGGCTTGCTTTTACAGTCGTTTAATTATTTATTTTTATTATTTATCAATCTACCAGTTTCAACCCTCGTTTCTTAGCCAGAAATTTTCCTTTAATCAGCAATCATATAATCAGTGTACAATATCTATTTAACTTTAATTATTTGTTACATAAATATAATATTTGTGCTATCGCATGGAAAACATACATATTTATCATAGTTTGGCCATATTTGCCATTTTGCCATTTAAGACACATTAGAGCCAATTAAATCTTAGATTTTTCCATTGGTATTTCCCTGTGTGAATGTGTGGGTGCGTGTGTGTGTGTGAGTGAGTGCGTGTGTGTGTGTGCGCGCGTGTGTGTGCATATAACTAGCTCTGGTTTTGTGGCCATACGACGTTCAATAATTTTACAAGGTAGATGAAATGAAAATACAGAAAATTCGAGTCAAAGCATAATTATGTGGGTGGTATTTGGGGCACGTACAATAAGCAAACAAACCAACCAAAGAGCAAACGCATAAAATATTATACATATATATGTATGTATGTATATATATATATATATATATACAGATGTATGTACAAGTACTCCTTCTCAATGAACTTGTATCTTGCTTAAATTTCACAACTCCACCCCCTGACTTATGGAAAAACTCTAGCATCTGGGCAAGCCTCCAGAGAGTAGATATACTTATACCATACCAAACCATACCATATATATATATATATATATATATATGTATCTGCATGTAGAAGGTACATCGTCCCATCATCAGTCATGCGTGCGCAAATATTTTAAGTGCTTCCTGAAACGTGCCCGCCCGACTGCCTGACTGCCTGGAATACGCTTGCTGTCTACTATCGGCCTGGCCAGGTGCGTGTGGTATATATGTATTGGGCGATATACTCCTCCTACATATATACATACATACATACATTATAATATCAATGCCCCCAAAGTAGATGCAACCAAAGTCTGTTTAATGTCGATGGTGCACCACTCTAGGTCATGATTACCAAATATAATGGCAGGCAAAGGAGGAGGCATCAGCACGAGGCAGAAGCACGACGCACGATTCAAGCCCATAAGCTGCTATGTTTTGTGGTAGTTGCAATTGCCATACGAATAAGGGTATACTAACCTATATAATGGTTGAATGTCTACAAGTGAATTACTTTTATGTTTTTCATATACTTTAAAATCTTTCTCAATATTGGAATAGAGAAAATGTTACTATATACTATATATGTACATAGAAAGTTAAAGAGTATATATAGAATGGTCCAATCTTGACTAGTTAGCCATGTTATAAGTGACTGGCCATATAAAATCATCTACACTCTCTCTCCTTCTATCTCTCTCTGTCTCTCCCTATCTCTCCCTATCTCTCTCTATCTCTCTCTATCTCTCTCTTTCTCTGTATCTTCCCTCATATATGTGTATGTAGATTACGAATCCAATTGCATTGTTTGTTGGTTGTTTAGATTGCTGCCCCAATGCGCTTTACCACCCATCCACAAATTCAGAGACAAAAGTGTTGAAGCGGCAATGTTTAAGCTGCTAGTGGTTGTTATTGTTTTTCTTGTTGTTGTTGTTGTTGTTGTGGCTGTTTTAGGTACTCGTGTTGTTGCTGTTGTTGGTAATGGCAGTGCGATTTAAGGCTGTAGGTGCCGAGACTAAAAACATGAACAAAGCTGTGAAATCTCAATGGTGCCCAAAAGGTGGCGGAGAGGGAGGGGGGATCTTGACTCACAGAACAATAGGCTTACAATACGTTGAGAGACGCAAAAAAAAAAAGAATAAAGAAAAACAAAAAAAAAATGAAAAAAGGAAAAAGGAAACGCTTAGGGTTAGGCTTAAAGAGAGGGAAAGAAAGTCGAATATAAACAAACATTTAACCTTGCAAATGACAAGTTGGGTGTGAAAAAAGAAAAACAAATGAACAATGTAAGAGACAAAAAAAAAAAACCGAAAGAAAAAGAAAAAAGAAAATATAGTGTGACTGCAAATTGTCAAAAGGCGAAAATGCCCCTCAAATATGTAAGTTTGGGGAAATTAATGTGCAACCATTTTTATCAGCATAAATTTCATCATTTCGTCAATTGGATGAAATTTTTAAGATACGCCTTAGACTCCCTACCTCCCTCTCGCCCCCTCTACTCACCCCTCTTGCTCACACTAATAAGTAAGCCAGTGTAATATATAACAGTCATTTATTTTGAGAATTTGCCCTTCCGTCACCCTCTGATCCCATGCCGTGCAACTCAATCAGGTTTCAGGGGGAAAGGGGATTGGGGACCAACTTTTTGAGCCTTAGATTTTAAAAGATGCTCCATCTCAGCTCTCATATTGTCAAGTACTTGAAATATATCAAAACATTTGCTGGCTTTGACAAGCAGTCAAACATAAGCGGTCCACTCGTCAACAGCAGTTAGCAAAGCAAAGAACAAGAAATAACAACGAATAATAATAATAAAATAAAATAAAATAAAATAAAATACAAAACAAAAAAATAAATAAATAAAAATAAATATAAATATAAATAAAAATCCACAACAAGAAAACGACAGACAATGTTGTGGTGGGGGGGTGGAGGGGAAATGAGAATACAGAAGAAATTTCATTTCCGGGCGCTCAACTGGCAAAAAAAAAAAAAAAAAAGAAGAAGAAATCCCATCTACCCATCCTCACCGATTGCCAGGCTGGAGTCTCACTCATTTGGCTTTAACATAAAACCAATTTAAACTTCTGCTCATCCAGCAGAAAGACTGAGAGTGAGACAAATAGAGAAGAAGAGCGACAGAGACAGAGATAGAGAGAGAGAGAGAGAGAGAGAGTGGGGGAGAGGTGCTGGTGGAGCCAAAAGAAGCCTGCAGAAGCAATCGACAGCCCCAACTGTTTAACGTTCTTCAATATGCAGACAGACAATAACAAACTACCCTCAGCAAAAGGAAAAAATTAAAAATAAAAGAAAAGGAAGCAAAAAGAAAGATAAAAACTCGCCAAAGAAAGAGAGAGAGCGAGAGAGAGGAGAAGTGAAAAAAAAAAAACAATTTTAATTTCATTTTAGCACAGCATTTTTAAGTTCCAATTTGAGTTTTCCAGTTGCCAGTTGGCAGTTGGAGTTGGAGGAGTTTGGAGTTAAAATTCGAGTTTGAGTTTCCTTTTCGACTGACGACTACCCACCTGGTTAGGGTCCTGTGCCCACTTAATACGCGTGGGAAAAGCAACAATAGCTCCAAGATAACGGCAATGGAGAATGAGACTTTAAGAGAATGTTAAGGGGTGGGGAGGGGGAAGTGGGGGAAAAACTTGATAATAACTCGCGCTCGTGGCGTTGCTTTTTTGGCTTTTCTTAAGCTTTTCCAAACAAGAAAGAAAGAAAGAAGAAAAGTTTCCGGCACGTTCTGCTTTGCTTTCCTCATAATTATGTAGAGGATTGTGAAAATTAAGCGACTGTCATAACAAACATGAGCAAAGCTCCCAAACTCAACGATAACGATTAACAGCTTAGATACGGCACACACTCACTAACACACACACACACACACACACACTCAGATTTATACTCAGATACTCAGATATGTACGTAGCATACATATAAACATACATACATACATATATTCATACACCGATTCGTTAAACTGGCAGATTTCAGGCCAACAGGTGCCATCACAGAATCAACTGAGGCTATCCCATTGCTACTCTACCTCCTCTCTTCATGGTCTTGGTCTTGTTCCTTTTGGGCTTAGTTAAGTGCAAGTGCAATTTAAAATTCCGAATTTGTTAAACTGTCACAAGTGTTTTGAATGCGTAATGAGTACACTGAAAGAAATATTTGTAAGCAAATACAAGTTATACATAGTTAGAACTCAAAGCAAATAGCAAAAGAACTTAAGATTAAATTTGTTTGAAAATCTCTTTAAATTTTCTAATTTTCTAAAAGATAATTTTAATAAAGAAATTAAGAGATAGAAGAAGATCCTTTCTAAATTGTTTCAAGTTAATAGTAATATAAATCAAAAATTCTTGAATTTTATTTATATCTTAAATAGAACAAAAAGGAGAACTTTAGTTAAAACTTAAGAAAAATGGAAAATTAATTAATTTTTTGCGTGTATTGGGAGAGTAAGAGAGGAAATGTAGCCTAGGCATAATTATGCAACATGGTGTGAGATTGCGGCGGCATGTGGCATGAGGCAGAATGAAGGAAAGGAGGCATGAGTAAGGACCCCATAGAAATTGCTTCAAAAAGTTGACTTGGCGGGATCCCAAACAAACAGGCGGCACAGGTTGAATTACGATGCTTGCCGCACGCACGTGGTTGCCACAGCAAGACAGGAGTGTATATGTGTAAGTGCGTGTGTGTGTGCGTGTGCCCTGCATGGGTAATAGTAATGATGTTGCCCCACTCAAGAAGTGGGCCACATTGCTTGCCACCAGGCTTATGAATAAATTAAGAAAAAAGCAAAAACCAACCCAAAAAAA
Source organism: Drosophila sturtevanti (assembly GCA_018150375.1). Lineage (NCBI taxonomy): Eukaryota > Metazoa > Arthropoda > Insecta > Diptera > Drosophilidae > Drosophila > Drosophila sturtevanti. The sequence continues at coordinate 592,417 of JAECWJ010000527.1, read as the reverse complement.
AAAAGAAAAAAAAAAGAAAAACAGAAGAAAAATGCAGAAAAAAGAAAAGAAAGGAAAGGAAACGGAAACGAATAAAACAGACGGTGTAAATAAAATAAGCTACAAAAATGCAAAAAAAAAGAGCAATTTAAATACGAGCGAAAGAAATGTTGAAGAACATTTACAAGGTGTTGCCACAGGGAAAGAGAAGGAAGCAGAGAGAAAGAAAGGTAGAGAGAGGGGGACAGAAAGAGAAAGGAGAGAGAGAAAGATGATGTTGATGATGACGGAGCAACTGGAGGTAAAGCTGCGATAAGGCCAAGCGGCAACTGGAGATATTTAATGCTGTTTAAATAGAATCTGGCAGAGCCATGCCACCGTTGCTGCTGTCGCCTTCATCGTCATTCTCCGCCTCAGCCTCATCCTCATCCTCAGCCCCATCCTCATCCTCATCCTCGTTCTCGTCGCCTTGGGTCGTCGAACAAACTGCAAGACATAAAGCAAATGACGCCACTGACACGCACAACTGAGGGTGATGGTGGAGGGGGATGGTGGGGGGTTGTAGGTTCTCCATACAGTGAGAGTGATAGAGAGAAGGGTGAGGGAACGCGGCAGGTGATTTACATAGCATATTTAAGTGGAGCACTTTGTGAACTCGCACACGATATCATCATCAGCCATAACAAATGTTGCACACACACACACACACACACACAAAATTGCTACGCAGAATAGAGCTAAGAGGACCAAAGAGGAAATGAGCTAGGCAAACGGGGGGGGAGGGAGGGCAAAGGGCAAAAGTGAAGAAACGACCAGGACAAAGCCAGGATGCTGTAAGTGAAATAAAAGAAAGGAAAGAAGAAAGAAAAAAGTCAACCCCACATACCAAAGGACATTTTATGAATAAGATGTATTACAAGCGACAGCATAAGGAGTTTGACATTTTTATTATGCCAAAAACTTGGCAAATAAAATTGCGGAAGCAACCAAAAGCTATACAGAAAAAGCATCAAAGATTATAAAGTTACTCTTTTTCAACAATCTGATGCATCTACATATATATATATAGGTATATATAATAAAGATTAGTTAGCTCATTTTTAATGTTACCTACTCGTAAGTATATAATAAACGAGTTTTATACAAATGAAAAATGTTATTCCCTCTCTCTCTCTCTCACTTTAACTTTTGACTTTATTCCATATGTTTTTATACCCTTGCAGAGGGTATATTAATTTTGGTCAGAAGTTTGCAACGCACAGAAGGAAGCATCTCCGACTATATAAAGTATATATATTCTTGATCAGCATGAATAGCCGAGTCGATATGACCATGTCCGTCTGTCCGTCTGTCCGTCTGTCCGGACAGTCTGTCCGTCTGTCTGGATCAACAGCTTCTCCTCCGAGACCATAAGAGCTACAGAGCTGAGATTTTCAGCATAGGCTCCTTTTCGCAGGCATTGTATATCTCGAATCATCCCGATCGACGACTATATCATAAGCTCCCAAGGAACGATCGGTCAGGAATAAGCTTATCCTCAATAACTCTGTTGTTTTTAACCGAATGCCACGAAATTGATATTTATGAGTTTAATATGCTTCTTGATACTTTAACCAAGTTTGATCAGAATCGGACGACTATATCATATAGCTCCCATAGGAACGATCGGTCATAAATAAGGATTATCCTCAATAACTGTTGTTTTTCAACCGAATGCCACGAAATTTGATATTTATGAGTTTAATATGCTTCTTGATACTTCAACCAAGTCTGATCTGAATCGGACGACTATATCATATAGCTCCCATAGGACCGATCGGTCATGAATAAGGCTTATCCTCAATAACTATGTTGTTTTTCAACCGAATGCCACGAAATTTGATATTTATGAGTTTAATATGCTTCTTGATACTTCAACCAAGTTTGATCTGAATCGGACGACTATATCATATAGCTCCCATAGGACCGATCGGTCATGAATAAGGCTTATCCTCAATAACTATGTTGTTTATCAACCGAATGCCACGAAATTTGATATTTATGAGTTTAATATGCTTCTGATACTTCAACCAAGTCTGATCTGAATCGGTCGACTATATCATATAGCTCCCATAGGACCGATCGGTCATGAATAAGGCTTATCCTCAATAACTATGTTGTTTATCAACCGAATGCCACGAAATTTGATATTTATGAGTTTAATATGCTTCTTGATACTTCAACCAAGTCTGATCAGAATCGGTTGGCTATATCATATAGCTGCTATAGGAACAATCGGTACAAAAAAATTTTGTATGAAAAATTTTTTCCTTAAGCTCAAAATTTTGAATTTGTAAATTTGGTATGTTTAATTTACAATAATGCTTCTGGTGAATTATATAGAAAAAATCTGCAATACGAACTTCGGCACGGCCGAAGTTAGTCCATCTTTCTAGTTTTTCTATTCAAACTTAAATTTATAGTTATTTTAATGAGGAATTGTTAGACAGTTGAAGCATATACAATAATCTGTATTTTTACGACTAGGTGTACATATATAATCGGGTAATACATTGTATACGAATTACCTATTAATATATTTTTATCATAATTATTCACACCCAATTATATTCAATCCGTTTGTGAATCGAAATGTGGAAAGGATAATGTGTAAATTTATATGAAAATATTTTAAAAGGTTTCAGTCTCTAATTTTTGTTAGGATCTTCTTATACAAAAATTTGAATAATAATTAAAATAATGACATTATATTATTTCAATAATGAAATATTAGATAGTAGAAAATCTAGTTACTAATTATTCTCTGAACTCTTAAATCGAGAAACTTCGATAGATTGAAGTACTTCTATATCTTATACATATGTATATATTAATCACAATTATTTAGCTGCTGTTTTTTTAATGGCAGAGTTGTTAAAAAAAGATCTTATCACGAATTTAACTAGTCTCGAATAAAAAAAAGGCAAAATGAATGATAATTTTCCATTTTAAAATATTTAAAATCTTTCCTTCTATCATTATACTTTTCCATTTTGTGAAGTTGTTTGTTATCATTGTTTTTTATCAAAATTTTTAAACTTCCCCAAAAAGTCTCTCATTCAGTCAAGTGAATTCACGTCAAGTTTTGTTATTGAAAAAAGGACAAAACAAGTTTCACGCATTAGACCCTTGACTTGAGTGCGTTTCCTTTTTCTTTTCTTCTTTTTTCTTTTTCTTAACTGAAAATAATTCAATTATTATTTAAACTGGTCACAGACATATATATATATATATATATATAAACACAGACACACACACACACACACAAATAGATAGGAATACAATTTACTTTAAATAAATATGATTTATTATGTTTGGCATGGCGCCCCAAAATGATTTGAATGTGAACCCATGGAGCATGGAACTGAGGCCAATATGCATCAACGATTTGCCCAAGCATAAAGAACTTTGCTTAGCACTTTTCAGCATCAGTTTGTGCTCGTCCTTATACGAAAAAAAAATATATAAAAAAAAGTCGAAGAATAAAGAAGAAGAAAAAAAGGAGAGTAAATTTGACTTAAGGTACAAGCACAAATACACATTTTTCCAGCTTTTCATGAGCTTACCAAAAAGAAGAAAAAAAAGGAAAAGAAAAAAGAAAAAGAAAGAAAAAAGGGGTTAAATTTTAGTGCGTTGTGTTAAGGGGGCGAAGGAGCTGAAGGGGGCGCGGGAGAGAGTCAAATATCCATCAACAGGTTGTGTTCAATCGACAAACATGAAATGGAAAAGGGAAGATACACACGATATATCCTTTGTGTACATACTATATAATTGAAATGAGGCGAATTGATGGATGGAAATTGAACATTGACATAATAAACAAAAAAAAAAAAAAAAAGAAGAAGAAGATAAAGAAGGAAAGTGCTAATAAAGTAAGGGAAAGTGACTTAATATACGATGTATAATACTTTTGACACTGATTTATCAATATATATGTATATGTATAAAGAGAGTGAATGGAAATCTTTTGATATCCAATTAGTTTGATGAAGTTTTTAAGACACATTCACACACACACACACAGGCACACAATCCCCATGGATTAACACTCATTCTCACACACTCCCCCACATGCTTGCATATAAATATAGATATATATATATATATATATTTGCATATATGAACAATTCATTCGTTTAGGGCAACATGATTTAAACCCTTCTATAAATATTAATTTATTTTGCATAGTTTTAATCAACTGTCTATTGAATATTCGTTCAGTACGTTTAAAACATGACTCAAATGTATAACCAAAATATACATTCCCAGTAAACTAACCATAAATGATATACAAGGTACACACACAACACACACAACACACACACATACAATTTGTGGCAACAAAACTAACAGAATCATAAACTCACTAACAACCAGTTGAATCTGTAAATTGAATTTATGTATAGAAATAATGAAGGGTATTCCTGTTACTTTTTGAAATTCTATATATATATATCATCGCAATGGATTTAATTTCAAAGCAGCAACTGTAATTATTCTCAGTTTTATCGTAAAACTTTTCAAAATAATTGTGTTTTTGAACAATAAAACTGAATTTTCAATTTCGCTTTTTTCCTTTCGATCTATATAGAATGATTAAATCATTCATATATAAATTTCAGTCTATATAATCTTTCTTTTGCATCTCAATTTTTTGATTCGATTTACCGATTTGTCCTAGACGATTTATTTTAATATTACTTTCATGCCTTAGTTATCAGGGTATTTGAAATTTCAATTGGCCCAAAGCCGGTTTTATATATGTACCTATTTCAAATGCAACATGTTGTCCGTTTTAGCCATGATTCAGGTGGGGGTCATAAGTTGAACTGTGTCGGAGATAAACCAAGAGGCTAAAACAAACCTATGAACGGGCCTTAAAATTGGTTCGGTTTATGGTCACGCAACCAACTGGGAAATGGGTTATTTATGGACAAGCATACACACACACACGTACACACACATTTATACAAAGGATATCTCTGTAAACACACACGCATATACGAAGACAACTGAAAATATTTAGTCGAGCTTTTATGCATAACTAATTGGCTGCTGCTGTTGTTGCTGTTGTTGTTGTTGCTGTTGCTGTTGTTGTTGGTCCTGTGTTCCTATTACCGTTTTGTTTGTGCGGTTAAATGTGGTTCAGCCTGCTGGTTGGTCAGATACCAGCCATCCAGATTTGGCCCTGTCTCTGGTCCAGTCCCGCATTGAAGTTGCTCCTTCTGCTCCTGCTGCTGTTGCTGATGCTGCTGATGTTGCTGTTGGTGCTGTTTTTGGTGCTGTTGTTGGTGCTGCTTCTTCTTTTATATTGCCGGGGGTCATGCGTGCGTGCCGGACAAGGCGCCTTTAAGCGACGATTTACTGAGTCCTTCCACCCATCTCCTTTCAGCTCAACTCCACACAATTTGCCACAATGTCGCTGTTGTTACTGCTGTTGCTGTTGTTGCTTTTGTTGATGTTGTTGCTGGTGTTGTTTTGTTCGTTTTGTTGTTGCTTGTCATCAGCGTCGTTATATTGTTATGGCCATCATCATCATCATCAATGTTGTTGTTGCTGTTGTGTTGAATTTGGCCCCCAGCATTCTGTCTGTGAATGTGTATGTCTGTGTGTGTGTGTGTGTGTGTGTGCGTTGTCAGCTAATTGAATTTTCAGCATGAAATTTAATTTATCTTTGTTGTTTGTTTACGCTACAAATGACCAACAAAACAGTAACAAAATCACATAAAGTTAACAGGATTTTTAGTTTTTTTTTCTTTTTCGTAATTTGTTTGTTTTTAACACCGAAACAGAAAATCAACAAGAGAATATTTAACATAATTTTCGTTAGATACTACATTTACTTATTACCATCCTTTATTCAATTAATTTCATTCTCAATTTCAGGCTTCAAAATGGCGACATCATCATCAACACGAATCTTATGGATGATCTGCATTCATATCCTTAGCTATCTTCTCTTGGTCAATGGCATTGAAAATACCACTCCAGCATCCTCCACTGTCTCGGAGACGAATTTACCACCCGTTTTTACCCAAACTCTTAACAATATTGTTCTGTATGAGAATGTGCCAGTGGGCACAGTTGTCTTTCGTCTCGAAGGCTATGATCCGGAAGGGAGTAATGTTACATTCGGATCCTTTGGATCGGATCATTTCAAAGTCGATCCTTTGTCGGGAAATATAACTTTAATCAAACCACTCGATCGAGAGGAGGAAGATAGTATTAATTTTTTGGTTTCCATACGAGATCGTGTTGATGCATCGGGTGAATCGGAACAGGATAATTTGGTGGAACAACCCATAACATTTATTATTCTAGATGAGAATGATAATCCGCCAGAATTTCAAAATGTAAATATAATCGGAAATTAAGAAATTCGTTTATATATGATTTAATATAATCTATATTTTCTTTAGACACCCTATGAAGCAGATGTTAATGAGGACGCAGTTGTAGGTACGACAATATTCGATCGTATATTGGTTAAAGATCGTGATACTATAGGTGATAGTTTGGATTTAAAATGTTTGCCCCAGCAACAGAGTCCAGAGGCCTGTAGCAAGTAAGTTTAACTATTTGCAAATAATTGGAATATTATTTCTAAAATATTTTCATCTTTTAGATTCCGCTTGCAATTGTTAACCCGCGAGGCGACAATCCTTACAGCTGCTGTGGTCCTCAATGGATCTTTGAATTACAATCAACGCATGATTTATCATTTTCAAATTGAAGCTAGCGATGGTTTGCATAAGACCCAAACCACATTTGTGGCACGCGTTAAGGATGTGCAGGATAAACCGCCAGTTTTCCAAGGATCTCTTTCCACAGTGATCAATGAGGATAGCCCCATTAATACTTTGGTACTAACGGTCCATGCTCGTGATGGTGACACTGGAGAGCCACGAAAGATTGTCTATGATTTACTTGAGAGTAAGTTTTTGACTCCAAAAATTCTTGATCAGCTCAAGCATTAATAGGCCAGTTGATCTGTCCGTTTGTTTCTTTGCATCTTTTAAACCTTAATTTTTAAGCTAAGTAGATAAAACTCGATAAAAAACGTTTTCTAGGTATGTAGGTTGATCGAGTTTAAGACTTGGACGGATCGAACCAGTATAAGGTGTTCGATCATATGAATAACCGGTTTTAATATAAGATTATTTCGGCACTGCCGAAATGAACTTCTTTGAAATTATTTCTCTAATTACCTTTTCCTTTTTGCTTTAGATCCCAATGATTATTTCTTATTGGATTCGCACAGCGGTGAATTGCGCACAGCCAAACCATTGGATCGTGAAGCTTTAGATGATTCCACTGGCCTCATATCGTTGATTATACGTGCCCGTGAAGTGGTCAATGGTGTGCCCAGCGATGATCCATTAACAAGTGCCACAGCGAAAGCCACAGTAACAATTCGTGATGTGAACGACTCACCGCCCAAATTTAATAAAAAGGAATACTCTGTGTCCTTGCTGGAAAATACACCTGTTGGAACACCATTGGCTTTGGATATGAGTGTCAGTGATGCCGATGTGGGAATTAATTCAAAATTTGCTCTACGACTGGAAGATGTATCTGGAGTGTTTGATGTGGAACCCAAACTGGTCACCGGCTACTCCCAGGTCAATATACGCGTGGCAAATGGCACTCTGGACTATGAGAATCCCAATCAGCGGAAGTTTATTGTTTTGGTGGTGGCCGAGGAGACAGATACCAATCCGAAACTCTCATCAACAGCCACTATAACAGTCAGCGTGATGGATGCCAATGATAATAAGCCAACATTTGATCAGGAGAGCTACTCGGCTACTATATCTGAGGCAGCTTTGCCAGGTCAGTATATAACAACAATAACAGCCAAGGATGTGGATTCGGGTAGCTATGGTGACGCTGGCATTCGCTATAGTCTATCGGGCACTGGAGCCGAACTGTTCCATGTTAATGAGGAAACTGGTGTTATTACATTGGCCAATTGCTACGATGAGAATGAGCAGAAACGTCTGCAGATGATGAGCAACAGGCGACAACGACGTGACCTCATAGAAGATGTTGGTCATTCTGGATTGGAAATGTTTTCCGTGGATGGGGAGACAGAGACGCGAGAGATTAATACAGAGCCAACTGTACAGTATACGTTAATCACGCAGATGCCGTCGGCAGCTGTGTCAAAGGAGGCAACATTGGTGGCGGCGTCTGCTAATGACGACAAAACCACCAGTGGCAAGGCTATGCCACAGACGTGTCTGGACTACGAAACGGAGACCACGTACTTTTTGTCCTACAAGGTAATACACTATATATATATGTGTGTGTGTGTGTATAAGAAAAGAAATAAAACGAAAGTAAAGAAATTCTTTAAAAAGAGAAAAGAAAAATGTATATATAGCTCATCTAAAAACCATTGCATACTTTTCAGTAACAAAGCTTATCGAAAAGAAAGTAAAATTACATAAGAAATCATTTTAAATTTACATTTTCTAATACATATACTTATATTAATAGCAATTTTTTTTTTATATTTAACAATTTTATTATGGTAAATTACCGAAGAAAAGAAAGGGCATTCACGTTTCATTATTACAACACATTATTTATCTTTGTTTTTCTTTTTGTTTTTTTCTTCTTCTTTTTGTTTTTTCTGTAGGCCACCGATGACAATGGACTGGGTCAAACGTCCGTTGTCTCGCTGCGTATCTCTGTGAATGATGCCAACGATTCACCGCCCATTTGTGAGAGTCCACTGTATAGAGCCAGTGTGGATGAGGGCTCTGTGGTATTCGATTCGCCGCTGGTGGTTAAGGCACGCGATGCTGATACTTTATCCAGCATTAGTTATAGGATTATTGGTACGCCACAAATCGAGAGTATATTCGACATTGATAAACAAAGCGGTCAGATTACCATACGACCGAATGCCAGTTTGGATGTTACCAATTTGAAAAGCGATCAACTCATCTTCGTGGTGGAGGCCAATGATGGTCTCTTTACGGCCAATTGTGGTGTTAACATCACTGTCCGTGATGTCAATAATCATTCACCCAGTTTCCAGCAGCAAAACTATAGCGCGGTTGTTGAGGAGAATTCTGAAATTGGCACCAGTGTGGAGCGTGTTCAGGCCACGGATTTGGATACGGGAAAGAATGCTGAACTCCGATATCGTATACAACAGGGAAGTTTTGATGATTTTGGCATTGATGAGCGTACCGGTGAGATATTCGTATCACGGAAATTGGATTACGATAGAAGGAATACATATCAATTGCAAGTACAGGCTGCCGATTTGGGTACACCGAGTCTGACGGGAACAACAACGCTCGTTATTAATGTACAAAATAGCAATGATAAGGATCCCTACTTTGTGCCAGCCACTCAACATGCCGAAGTTCGGGCCGATGCACCGCCTGGTCAATTGGTCTATACTCTGATTGCCCTCGATCCGGATGTGGCCAATCATAATGCTCTGGAATTTGCTGCCACAGATGATATCACAGCCATTGATAAAGAGGGCAAGGAGTTGCCACATAATGAACAATTCAAGGAATACTTTGCCATTGCACGAAATGGTAAAGTTTTGGTCAATAAACAGCTAGATCGTAATCTCTTTGCTGTAATGCGCATCAATGTCCTGGTCACTGACAGTACGGCGCCCAATGTGCAACAGGGGAAGGGTCTTCTGATTATACAGATAATCGATGTCAATAAAATACCCCCGGTAAGCCTTGATTTATCCGTTTTTTCTTTTTTTTTTAATATTTTCCATTTCCCATTTTCACGTTTTCACTTTATTTGTTAATATTGCTGAAAATTTTGATTGAATATTTCAAATTCCTGACTACTGTCCTGGTTAAGACTTTGGACATCGTCATTTAAGCCAGACAAAGTGATTATATAATTTTGCTGATCCGAATATATATTGCTAGATAATGTAAAAACGATTAGAAGTAGAGTTTTCGATCGAGCTTTAGAATAAAATTCTATCCATCTTAGATATATTATTAGATCTCATATAGAATTTGATTTTCAGGATAGACATCAAATTAAGAAAGAATGAATAAATATTTCTAATATCAGATTTCTTTATAAATACTCAACTTACAGTATCGATATGCTACCAATAATTTTGATAATCATCTTAGCCAGAAATACAATAAATATAGATAAACCAGTTGGATATAAATATGTTAGACTTCCATAGCCCAAAATGATTTCATAGACATTGAGTACAACATTATCAATGGATTGGACAATGATGGTGGGTAATAGCATTTCAGGTTGCGCATTTGTCAATATCGGATATCTAAATATTATATCAATATACATAGATATATACATATTTATGTATATATAAGAAGGAATTTCCTCACTCACATGGCTACAATATTCGATACAAGACCCAGAAAGCAAAGGGCGAAACGCATTAATATTAAACCTGTTATTAGAAATATAAATGCCTGACGTATCCAAAGTTCTTGTTTCGATCCATTGATCAATGTCTTGATACTATGCAGATCGGCATATAAGCTATATATATTCAAATCGGCTGCCTTATATAACATGCAAAAGACATTAACGAAAAGGATCTTTAATTTATTATATGAAATTTCGTGGTCCATAACGAGCTTAAAAATAAAGAAAGAAAAAAAAAGAGAAGATAGTCTATTTCGTACCGGAGGTGTGGAATATGGGATATTATTTGTACTAAAACTTATTTTTTTTTTTTTAACATATATACTGGACAGGATTTACCAAGCTAACTCTATCCCTCTCTCTCTCACACTCTCTTTTCATCTCTAGAGATTCAGTGCCCCTTGGAGTCCAGAGCAACCGACAATTAAACTGCAAATTGTGGAAGAGCAACCAATTGGAACAATTCTAACAACTCTTCAGGCCAGTGATGATGATTCCAGTATTGGAGAATTTAATATAACATCAAATGATTATTTTGCCATTAATCATACAACCGGAGTGATATATACGACAGCTCGTTTGGATTACGAAACGGTTAAGGAGGTTAAATTCACGGCTACGGTTAGTGATACTGGAGTTCCGGCATTGACAGCCACGGCAGATATTGTGGTCGATATTATCAATCTCAATGACAATGAGCCGCATTTCACACAATCGGAATATTATTTCAATATAACGGAGAATTCGCCACGTGGCACTGTAGCTGGTAAAGTGGAGGCCCATGATGCGGATTTGGGTGTCTTTGGAGAGTTGACCTATACCCTAATTGGAGAGAATAACAAATATTTTACCATTGATGCCTATACGGGTAATGTTATGGTGGCCAATGCATCGATATTGGATCGTGAGCAATTGAAGGAGTTAACCTTGTCAGTGGTGGCACAGGATAAGGCTCCGGCGACATTACAAAAATCAGCCACAGCAACGGTAATATTGAAAAATCAATCAATTAATTAAGTTATTAATTAATCAATTCCTTATTTCAGATTCATATTAATATACTGGATGTAAATGATAATCCGCCTGTTTTTACACGTTCCGTATACAATTCCACTGTGGCGGAAAATGCGGCTTATCAGCCGCCGGCAGCATTGCTACAAGTCGAGGCCACCGATCTGGATGAGGGTCTTTATGGTGATGTGCGTTACATAATCATAGCTGGCAATGAGCAAGCTCTATTCAAACTGGATGCACAATCGGGTATTATATATCCAGCACAGAGTTTATCTGGAAAACATGGCATCTATGAGCTAACCATTTCGGCCCGGGACACACAAGGATCGGGTACAATGGAGAGCATTGCCAAGGCTATAATTACAGTGCTTCAGGTGAATCGTCATCGACCGGAATTTGTGATACCCGCATTGACCAATGCTACCATTGAGATACCCGGCGATATAGTACAACCGGATTATCTATTGCTTACGGTCAAAGCCCTTGATAATGATACGGACGAGAATAATGGCAAGATCAGCTATCATCTCCAAGTGAATAATCAGAATGTACAGGAAACAACTGAATTTAAAATTGATGAAGGAACAGGAGAATTGCGAGCCAGGCAGCAATTGAATCGCAAAAATCGTGCCAAGTAAGTCGAATTATATAGTAAAGTGATTGGATTATCTTACCTAACTTTTACTTTTCCCTTTTTTTGTAGCTATGACATAATACTGGTAGCTCGTGATGCTGGCAATCCACCTTTTGAATCTCTACGCCTGCTCAGCGTCAGCATTGTGGATGCTAACGAGAATCGTCCAGAATTCCCAGATGCCTCCAATCCCTATAAAGTGTCGATCAATGAGAATAGTGGTCGGGATGTAAAAATTGGTCATATACAAGCCGGATCGCGTAGCAAACATAATCGAGATATATTCTATTATATGCTTCTGGGCAATGAGGATGGTGCCTTCTACGTGGACAAACTGACGGGGGATATTTTCACCAACAAAAGTCTAGATCGTGAGGAAACTGATTCCTATACATTATATATATTGGCAAGCATTAAATCAGATTTGCATATATCTGAAGAGGAGCGTGCCTCATTCTCCATAAAGACCCTGAATCGGGATAACACGGTGGCCAAGGTTGGAATCACTGTGCTGGATGTAAATGATAATGCTCCTGTATTTGAGAAATCAGTCTATTATGCCGGCGTTAATGCCAATGCCAAAATGAATGCCGCCATAACACTAGTCAATGCCACCGATGCGGATGTGGGCAAAAATGCCAAAATAGAATATATGATTGTTGCCTCGAATCTATATAAATTTGGTGCCAGCAAGTCAACTGGTTCCATTGTGCCCAGTCCATTTGCCATCTCACAAGATGGCAGAATTACGGCAAATACCATTATGGCTGAATATAATCAGGATAGGTTTGAGCTAGAGATAATGGCCCGCGAATTGGAACAACCGCAGCGTTCGGCTAATACAAAAGTTAATGTATGTAGAAAAAAAACTGTCAATTTTCATATCTAATTAAATAATACTTATAAATTTTAGATTTGGGTATTTGATGGCACCCAATTGGTACGTGTCATACTCTCCCGTCCTCCAGAAGAAGTGTACAATGAGCAGGAGGAAATTATTGCTGAATTGCGTAACGCCACACAGCATCGCATCATTGTGGATGAGATTCGTTTCCATTTGGATTCGATTGGACGCATACGCATGGATTGGTGTGATTTGTATTTCCATGCTGTTGATCCTCAGACCCAACAAATTGCTCCAGTTGATGAGATATTAAAAGATATCGATAGAAACTATGACTATCTTAAAGTAAGTTCAACAAATTTGCAATTTAAGTTATTTTATATTTATTTAATTTAAAATTTTTCTTTGTTTAGGATTATTATGCCGGGTTTGCCATTGAGAATGTTGTACCCGCCTATATAGCCATTGTGCAGGATGAATTCGATTTGGCTGTAGCCGGTCTTGTGGCTCTCGTCATAGTTCTCTTTGTGGGTGTCATTAGCTTTATTGTTCTCTGCTGTTGTCTCAAGCATTGGAATCTATCAGTGCCCGTTGAGACTCGTCGAAAGGAGGCATTGATTAAGAAGCAAATTATTGAGGATTTAAATACCACCGAAAATCCTTTGTGGATTGAACAGTATGAATACGATAGAATTTGGTTTTAAAATATATATTATATATCCCTATCTCTGTTTCCCCAGAAAACTGAAGCTCTATGAGGAACAAGAGCTGACAATGCAAGTTTTCTCAGAGCCCGATCATATATCCAATTCGGATGCACCTGGCCACTTAGACCATCGGAGCTCATTAGAGCAGGTGCATCATCATCATCTCCATGGTCAGTCGGTGGATAATACCTATGCCACCATACAGCCAAGGAACAATCAGAATCGAATTGGAGCTGGTGGCGGCGGCAGTGCAGCGGTCGGTGGTGGTGGTTCTCTTCGCAACGGCCCAGGTGGAGCTGGTTCAGTAAGTGCTGGTGGTGTAAGCGGAACTGGTCTACTGCTGGCACGAATTGATCCGCACTCAAATGATTTCGCGGATTATGCCACATTGCGTAATAATCGATCACCATCTGTAAGTTCACATTCATCCATTTTTCTTTCATCTTGTGTTTTATTTAATTTTATTGCTGTTTTCTCCGCAGCTTTACGAGTTCACTGGCTCCACATTTCAGGCTCCCATACGAGATGGCGATGATGCCGTAGCCGAGCTTATTTAAGAATACCGAAGCAGAACTTCTCAAGCATCAACAAATGTGTAAATTATATAGTAGCTATTCTATGTGTCTAGACAAATCCCGATCTAATCTGTTTCATTGCATTACCTAAGTTTGATGACATATTTATACACAAACTTACACACATTAATATACATATAGGAATATAGCCTATATATACTATATATACTATATATATATATATAGTGGTAGTATCCTGTATGCCAACGAATATTTAGAACTCAACTAATCAAGAAGCCACAAAACAAAGAAAGAAACGGAAAAAACACCCCATAGTGGAATTTCTCCCGCATCAATAATGACAATAATATATATATTATTATATATTGACAATGTCTAGCCGTAATCAATTTAAACGATATGTAAGAAGTTACTAAATTATACTATATTGTACTGTATTGTATTGTATTGTATGTATGTACATCTCCAAACAGTTTAACGACTTTGCGATATTAGTTTTGTATTTCCGTCTAAGTTCGTTCTACTAGAAGAAAAAAAGACTAAATTATTTGCTCTTCCAATTCCGTGTTATGTTTAGTTTTCGTTTCGCAGCTAACTTAGATTTAAGTTTCTAGTTTAATTAGCCAAACTTGCTCATACACCTAAGTTTATTAATTTTAGTTGAGAGAATTGAAACAGTGCAACGAATTAATTTTTTACAGTATAATTGAACTTGCTCAAGCGATAATCAAGTTATAATAGAGTCAAAATTCAATTTGTGTTTGCATTTACCATAATAAATAAACATAAATATGATATAAAACAATTTTAGAGGTCGTGTTTTTCTTGCATTTTCATAAGGGGGTTAGTCGTCAAAATCGTTTAAAAATCAGAAAAATCCTTATAACTCGGTCATTTTAAGGACGATTTGGATGTCCTTTGGCCAGATTGAAGACCATGTAAATTGCCGTCGATTGACAATGACAGATCCTTAAAAGTCCTTCAAACGGCTGAGAAAAAAGGACTTTTCCTTAAAACAAAAAAGGTAAATAACTGGTGAATCCTTTGAAGGATCAGGACGAATTCGATGTCAAACGAAGCTCAATAAGGATGCGCATCTCCTGTGCAAAGGACATCGCGATAGTCCTTTGGACAACTGAGTTATCAAGGATTTTGTGTTTTCGCCCAGTTTTCCAAGCAGAAAAAAGTGCATTATTTGTAGCATACTTTTGAGGGCACGGTAGTTGCCAATTCTCAAACTAAATTTTGGTATCGTAAATTAGCTGAAATACCAGGCGAACAGAAATAACTAGTAGATAGATTTAGACAGTTCTAGTTTTCTCATGGCATACTTATGTCCGCATCACAGCTGCAAATACTGAAACTGAAATTACCCAAAACACCTGGCGAACAGAATTAGCCAGTAGGTTGATTTAAAGCATACAAATATTTTTCTTTCAATATAGATTTTTATTGCATATTATTTATTGCTGCTACAAAAGTTCAAAAGTACTTTATTTACATAAAAATACCAGGCGAACAGGAACGTGTCGCAGGCTGTTCTCTCCAAGAATCGAAAGGCCTCTTAACTTGGCCAATTCAGGGATAATAAAGACGTCCTCTTCCCAGATGGTTAATCTTGTTGATTAACATCCATTGACCAGATCAGATCCTGGATTGTCCTTTAAACGACCTGAACAACGTATCTCCGAATCTATCCTAGTTTTTTTAATAAAAGATCATTTCTAATTGCATACTTTTAGGGCTAAAATTTGAAGAAAAAAAATATAAAAATATGGTTGCCGGGAGGGGGTTGGATTGGTGGACAGAGTCCTGTGGAAGAAGTGGGGGGGATTGATATATGGGGGAATTGGGTGGAGGGAGATAAGATCCTCTTCACCTCCGCTACTTCCCTTCCTACAACACACCACACCACACCACTCACTACTACCCACTATAGTACACTACTCTCTCTATCCTCCCTCTCGCTAATTGCCTGACCCTACCACCACCCCTCTCTCATCATAATTTTAGAATTATGAAAAATTCTTTTTTCTATCTTTTCCTCGGCCGCGACTTGAACACAGACCTCAAAAGCCTGCAACACACCCTTGCCCTACCGTAGTTGCGATCGTCTCTAACAACTACGCCATTGCATACTTGATTTGATCAATGGCTTAGCAGCAAGAAGAATTCATAATTTGACGTCACATCACTGTCAAATCATAATTTGACATCACATTATTGTAATTGTTCTCATATTTCTCTATCGTTCTAATTATGATTCCCAAGTTGGCATTCGATTTTAGCTTTGGGGAAAACAATTCTAACTAATAAAATAGGTAATAAACTTAATTATAATTTTGCTTCATTACTATTATTTCTTCTGCTTCGCGAAAATGATTTTACCGATTGAGCCACTGTTTTCTACTATATAAAATAGATTTTAAAAAATTTAATTTGATTGTTCGCATTAGCTTGGCCCCGATTTGATGACTACTATATAAAAAAGCTCAATTTAATACATCGGGATTAAAAAAATATAACTGCCACATAAGTCTTTCCAACACCGCGATTTGAACCACGCGCTTTGCTATACTTTATCCTAAAAGGGTAAATCCCTCACCCGACTCCACCACCGCTCCAATACAATTCATATAAAAAGTAAACGACGACTAAGCTCGGGTTTAAACTCGATAATTTGCAATTTTAGGGGCTTGCTGTAATTTAGATTTATGGTAAAGAGTGTTGAACTATCCACCCACCACCTGTTGATATTTGTTGCTTAACCATCTCTCTCTCTCATCACGTTGCCAGGACTATAATGTGTTGCTAGCCGGTGTAGGGTGAATAACAAACTCAAACCAATCAGGGTTTTTATACGATTTTCCCTAACATAGGCATTTCCGATATTTCAATCAATTCGAATATTAAATCGTTCAACACACAGACACAAGTTACAATTGTTTGGTTTTGCGAATTACAGGGTTTAAATTAGTCCAATAAAACAAAATGGAGGATTTAGAAATAACCAGTGTGGGCCAGTTCCAGACACTGGTCCGATACAATAATCCAGTATTGGTGGTAAAACATCCAGAGAAGAAAGGTGCTCCGTTAACGGAGCTGGAAATGAAAAGGCCACAAACTGCTGGCGCTTTACTGGATACAAAAAAGGAGACCGAAGAGATATTGAATTCTATATTGCCACCACGTTGCTGGGAAGAGGATGGACAGTTGTGGCAACAATCGGTGTCTAGTACACCAGCCACACGCCAAGATGTTATCAATTTACAGGAAATGCTGGATACCCGCCTCCAGCAGACACAGGCCCGTGAAACGGGTATTTGTCCAGTGCGTCGGGAATTATATTCCCAATGTTTTGGTGGGTTTTAGAATTGCAAATATTAAAATAAGTTTTCTCTTTTAAGATTACTCTACCTTGCAGATGAAATTATACGCCAAGTGACTATTAACTGTTCTGAACGTGGACTGTTGCTATTGCGTATCCGCGACGAGATCGCCATGTCCATGGAAGCCTATGAGACTCTGTACTGCAGCTCTGTGGCCTTTGGTATGCGTAAAGCATTGCAGGCCCATGAGGAGAAAGAAATGCTGCGAGATCGTGTCAAAACTTTGGAAACGGACAAAGAGGCACTCGAAGAGATTATAGCTGATATGAAGTTGAAGCAAGAACAGGCCGAGCGTCGTAATGCCGAGCTGCGTGTATCCGAGGAGAAGAAATTCACCGAGGAGATTACCTTCCTGAAGAAGACTAATGCCCAACTGAAGGCACAATTGGAGGGAATTACAGCGCCTAAGAAGTAGTTACGTTGTGATTGTGGGTATATGGGAATGGATTTCATTTGTTTCGTGATTGGTCAATTGATGAATTTGTTGGAAATTAAATTAAATTATTGATCAACCTCAGCAGTTGGCTCTGTCGTTTCCTCTGTTGATTTCTCTTTCTCATGTTGCTCCTCTTCCCTTTGTTCCACTTCTGATTCATCTACATTGATCTCATTCAGTATGGGCGTTGGCTTAAAGGTGTCTGCAACCTTCTTTTTATCCTTGGCCAAACGTTTCTGTGGTGGCTCATCGTTAGTGGTCTCGGGAACAGGAACTGCTATTACATCCTCCAAATCATTTTCTTCCTCATCTTCATCGGGCCGAATGGCCCTTAACTCTGCCTCGTCGGGTAGACTTCCTTTTAACTCGGACATTTTTGCCATATATAATTCATAGACAAATTGAGCCATTTCGGACATGTTCTCTATGGTTCGACATGCTTCTGCAGGCACTGTCTCGCTGGCCAAACGCTCTGCTGGATAACTGTCACCTGGCACCAGATTCAGTAGCAACGGTCGTTGTGTAAGCTGCGGGAGTAGTCGAATTATTCAAGTTATTCCAATTGTATCACAATTTTTTACTCTCTTCACTTACCAACTTAAAGGTCTGCTGCAATTCCAGACAATTCTTAAACAGGGAAACTCGGGCAAATACATATAGTCCAAGTCGGGCTCGACTCATGGCCACCACCAGACGACGAACATCACGCAAATGTCCTACAGCTTTTGTGCGCACCAACGAGATGAGAATGTAATCGTTTTGCTGACCCTGATACTTATCCACTGTGGTAATCTTATGGGGCCAGCCAATTAGTGGATTATTACCGCAGCGTGCATTTATCACATCCCGAATGAGATGCTTCTGACCATTGTAGGTAGTGAGAATGGAAATTTTACTGGCAGGATAACCCATTAGACGCATATACATATACATGGCGACAATGTACTCAGCTTCAGCCAGATTCTGATAGAAATATGGATTCGGCTCACTTTCCCCGACGCCTTTCAAGTCCTCCACATTGATCAACTGATAGTCATATGCTAATCCGGCATTTGCCTTCTTGTATTCATCTCGCTCAAAGATATGCTGTAAATCCTCTAGCTTCTTGTAGCGCCATTTATACAAAGAACAAATGGTGGCCCGTGCACGACCTTGACCATCCAAGTCAACAGTGGGTACACCTAGACGCACCAGACGCGTGAATAGACTTTGTTCCATATTCGAGTACTTTTGGAAAGCCATATTCTTGATAACCGGCGGCAGCTGATGATGATCTCCAATCATAATCCAACGCTTAAGTCGATTCAGGCCATCAAGAGGATTTTGCAATAGCAATGGGATAAAGGTCTCAATCTCCAGAATCTGGGCCGACTCTTCCATTAGAATATTGTCATAGCGAAAACCCAAATTCACTAGCTCTTTGCGTTTGAGGGCCGCATGGGTGCAGGTCATGGCAATAATTTTTGCCTCCTTTACTAGCAAATATTTGGACCGATCCAAACCAGTTCGCAATAGCTCAAAGGCACGAAACTCTTCCAATTCCGTAAAGATATCAGATATGTAACGGAAATTGGACTCGGCAATGGACATTAATTCATTAAAGGATTTCCCAACCATGAACAAAGGTTGTGGAGCATCGTTAAAGAATTTACTGAATGGAAATTCGGATTCAAAGAGTCCGCTTAATTTCTCCAAATCCGATTCGTCTCTATATCCATTAATTTGGCTCTGGAATTTCTCCCATCGTGCCATCACATTATAAAGATAAAAATATCCAGCTGTCTCACATGTGTAAGCATTGTCACCACTCACTCCCAGGGCCTCCTGTAGGCGTTGCACCTGACTGAGCAAATCCATTCGCTTTGCCAGAACATAATTCACACGACCGTATCGACTGTAATCCTTTTCCGTTTCCAGCGCCTCTTCACCATGACCCAGACGCAGCAGATGCCGTTCATCAATATCCAAGGCCATAATCTTTTCAAACAACTGATTCAGAGCCTGATTGGAATGGGTCACAATCAGAGTACGCTGCTGTGGTTGATTGTGATAGATATTGGATATGATTTGAACGGCCACATCGGTTTTGCCCGTACCGGGAGGACCAACAACCAATGTTAATCCAGGTTGCATGCCAGCCCGTATTGCCTCCACTTGGGTGGGCGTGAAACGTATTGAGTTTCTGAAAGATAAATGGACACAAATGAGAAGAATATATCAAAAATCAAATAAACTTATTCTTACTGTTTGGGTTTATTACTCGGATATGGACCTCTTGCTTCATAATTATATGGTTTCACTATAATCGATTTGCTGATTCCAGTCGTCATTTGTTTATCTCCATTTTCCTCTTCTTCCAAATCACTATCACGTTGCTCGGGCACATCTTCAAAGATCAAACGATACGGTGGCAATGGATTCTCATCTTTCGACGACTCTAATTTTAGTTCATAGTTTGGAAAACTATTTTTTAGATGTTCGTAATCCAAGAAGGTATCATTGAATTCCAAGCTACGCTCCTGATTGGGCATATTACTGTAGTGAGCTGCAGCGGGATCACCATAGCCCAAGAGTATATCATGGAAGCCAAGGTGGGACCACGCATTCCGTGTTCATTAGATGGCGTATTGTTTCGAGGACAGCTTTAAAGTTATTCTCCTTGGGCTTGCGACGCATCAGAATATTGAAACTTTCATAAACATCGTCGGCCCCCTATATATATGCATATATATAAGAATAGAGATTATTAGGACATAGATTTATTCAGATTTAAATTTCAATACTTACATCTTGCAGTTCATCCATGTCCAGACGATACTGATTTGAATCCAACCATACACGATATGTACGTTGCTCGCCGGGTAACTGCTGTCGTGGCTCTGGTCCATCTTCAATCACACGCCCATTGGCATCTAACATGCCCTCCACTTCACATCCACGTACACTGACCAAACCCACTTGTGGTATGAACGGTTCACGGGAATTGTATTTGGTTCCAAAGGGTTGCGTCGGTTTGACGGTGATGAGAAAGCAAACATCATGTTTCCTCAAATTCTCCCACTCCTCTTTAATCTCGACGACGCACTGAAAGGGTTACTCCCACATCTGCCCTTACCCTCGATGGTTTCTTCTCTCCAAGATGGGGTTTGGCCACCTCAACCACAGCAAAACTTGCTATGGGCAGAGCCATGCGAGCCCAGCCACCAAATACAACATCACCGTCTTCAGATTGCCATGGTAGCATTCGACTGACTGCATCCTCAATGTCCTGGCGTATCTCATAGGTTGATTCCAAGCGGAATAGATTAAAATTCCGAAGCAAATAGTCGTGCAGGGTTAGAAACTGCAAATTGAGCTTGGGCAGAGCCAAACAATTATCTCCGGAATAAAAATCTGAGGGTACAATGTTTTCATCCCAAATGATTTGCTCAGTGGGATATAGGGGCATTTCGTTAAGAGCCTCCAATTGCGAGCAACGTTTCTCATGCCGTGTAATGAGCAATTCTCGCAGAAACTGTTCATCCAAGCGATGCCATTGGAAGGGCTCCGCCAGCTCATCTGGCACCAAATTGAGAAATGAGGCTATTTGTTTCAGTCCCTCCGCATCCAAAGCACCAAAATGCTTCTCTAGCGACTCACGATTATCCACTGTTGCCACATTGGATAACGCAAAAACTCGAAGACTGGGAAATTTTGCAAAAACCGCCCGTTGCAATGAGGTTATCTTCTTATAATGTAATTGGGTCATATCATGATCTGTGAGGGAATTGCCAGTGACATCGTTGATCTCAAAACGTGTATAAAAATTTAACATGTCCAGGAGCTACAAATAAAAAGAGAAAAACTAATTGTTACATATATTTGCTTAAATATATAATCTACCCTTTTAAATGCCTGAACCGCTCCTGTCCAGTTCCGCATTGGCGTGCATCGAATGGAACGTGTTTCTTAATTTACTACCTGTCGAGAATTCTACAAAATACTCATATTTAATACGTAACATAGCAAATTTTCTCTCTTTCTCCCGCTTAAAGATCTTCTCTTGTTTTTTATACCCTTACAAAGGGGGGTATAATAAAAGCGGGGGAAATCTGTGTTCTTGATCAGCATCAATATCAGAGTTGGTTTAGCTGTAAGTTTTTGAGGATGAATTAGACCGATCGAATCATTATAATCACAGAACACTATAGAAAAAGTCACAAAATAAAATTTTTTTCTAAAGATTAAAATTCTACTTTTAGCTTTAAAGGAAGTTTTAATCAATTGAAATAATTATTTTTACTATAAACTAATAAAATACATCTTTAGTAAAAAATATTTTTAATAAAATTAATTTAATTCAATTAAAAATTCAAACACCTGTACTGCTAGCTTGGAGTGAAAGAGACAAAAAGCATTTGCAATTTGTGCATTTGCATAGAGGGAGAGACGACCTGCATTTCCTTCATATAGCCGAAATAGCGGCACCGCGACATTTCACTTTGATGGTGTAATAGGTAGAGTTCAGCCCTACAAACGAAGTGACCCCAGGTTCGATCGTTGGCCGTGACGTGACAAAATTTCTTTTATTTTTTTGCTTTTCATTTTATACTTTTCGTTTTAAATTTATAGTAATTAAAAGTTTTAATTAAAATTTTACTTTGAAACCGTTGTGATGAAGAAAGTAATTAAAAACTCAATGATCTAAAAGGCAAGAGTATACAAACTTCACCAAGCCCATAATTAATTTCTTTCTGTTATTTTTGGTTGGTATCTTTGAGCCGGTCTATCTTACAAGGCTGAATACGTCATCATTTTGGGTAAGTTCAGATATAGTGTATGTACGAGGGAGTGAGAGAGAGAGAGAGAGAGAGAGAAGAGAGAGAGAGAGAGAGGGAGAGAGTTTCACAAGTCTACAATCTGTTAACCTCAAACTTGAACCTCTCTATAGTCAAGTCAGGTGAAGAGAACCGGCTAATCAAGTGAGAGGAGACACCCAAGGTGAGATAAGGCAACGTACTGCGGGTGCAGTGCAGCAGTGTAGGAACTAAATAAAAGTCCTTATTGGGACTAGAAATCAGAAAAACGGTATAAAGAAGAAGATGAAACCTAATAAGGTCAGCTGGGATTGGTTTTGTTTTAAGGTTAAATGAAGGATACAAGGTAAATAAAAATCCCGCTTGTCAAATTGCAACGAAACTATAAATATATATATCTGAAAATTGTTATGATTCAATAGGTATTTTTAAATAATGAAAATATACAAGTTGCAAGATGTTCTCAATTGTCTGAGGGTGTCATACGACAAGGGGACAGGCAGGCATCATTTCATCATTTCGTTCCCATGCTTCAATAGAAACTCCCCGCACTGCACTGACAAGTGCCTTGTGAAAAGGAACACGAGACACTGGGCAGGCTTTGTTGCAAGGGGAGGGATTGTGTCTTATCATATCATCATTTCTACAACAACAACATCATCATCATCATCATCGTCATCAGACAGGCAGCCAGCCATTTATTCATGCATCTCAGAAACAATAACAACAACAACAACAACAACTAACAAACAAACAAACAAACAAGCCGGCTGTGTCGCCTCTTGCCCCAATTGATAATTTCCGTTGTCGTTCGTTGTTCGTTCAATTTTTTAACCAGAGGAGAACACAAAGAAAATTTAAACATTCCCAAAGCCCTGCTTCAGTTTTTACCCTACGTTTTTTCGATGGTGGTGTGTGCCCATCTAAGTGGTGTGTCTGTGTGTGAGTGTGTGTATTTGTTGAGCGGAGGCAACTCTCCACTTGGTCTCTCTCCCTCCCTATTCTCTCTTTCTCTCGCTTTCTCTCTCTCTCTCACTGTGTGCTAGTGACTAGAAGTTAAGAGCATACTGACTGACAGACGAAGCAGTTCCGCTGCTGCTCCCTGGATTGAGAGTCGTTCAGTTGAGTGCCGTCGCTTGGTTTAGCCTGTTGTGTTCTCCAGCTTGTGATAGTGTTAAGCCAAGAAAGATATACATATGTATATTTACGTATGTACATATGTACATAAATTGTTAAATTAAATGAAATCAAGTGAAATATTTCATTTATAAATTACGAAATTGCAATTGGAGGAGAACTAAAATCGTTTTTACTTTAGTTTTTCATTTGCTATGCCAGTCATGATCTTGGCTCAAAACCGGCATCAGACTGACGCAACTGAACTACCTTGATGACGCATTTCTTGGCCAACAAGCACAACTAGCTTTGTCTCTTCTGTATCTGTATCCGTAAATGTATCTGTGAGTGAGCGATCGAAAGATGCTCGTCATTAAAACAAAATCGCTTGGCGCGCATTTTCCCTCAATATCATCAACATCACCAAAACAAAAACTGGAACATTGTGCAAAATGTAGCACCAACATCAGCATCAGCATCAGCAGCAGCAGCAGCAGCTGCAGCTGCTTCTCTTGGTTTTTGGTGTTTACATTGCTATTCTGTTGCAATCCAACAGCTGCTCATCTTGGCAATACAGCAACGGGATCGGCTATATCTGTCGATTCTAATAATCATAATCTGGTGCGAGTAAATAAATGCTGCGAGAAATTTGAAATCCAAGTGGAAAATGCATGTCAGCTGGTTAATGAGACTGGTAAGTGGGAGGGGCCCACCCAACAGAAGGAATTTAATAGTTTGGAGCTGTTGGCATGCCAACCAAAATTGAATACCGTGCGTGACAATGTCCGTCCGAATTTACCTCCGGTCGGTCGGGTGTTGGCCATTGAACTTTATGGATTTTACCCACATTGGATCACTATTAATGCCCCATATTTAATGGCCCATTTGTTAGCCATCAGTGCAACAGAATCTACTCAAGCTTGTTGAGTGTTTTTCAAATACAAAAAACAGAAATTCAATTAAAAGCAAAAATAATTATAATGATGAGATAGATGTTTGTGATTTATGTAGGCAATCGGAGTAGCGAGGGAGTGTGTATATACATACATACGGAGAAGAGAGTGTGTTCCTCTATCAATTCCACTTGAAAAACGCAGATGTAAGATCAAAGCATTCCCTACATATTTCCTGTGATTTATTTGTTTAGTCTCTAAATCGTAATAAATAGAATTTATTAAAGTAATACCAACAAAAGATTAAACTAAATAAATAACTATGAAATCCCAGTATCCAATTATAGAATTGGAAATCCTACTGGCACTGGGAGGTATTCCACACATGCTTGGATTAACAAATGCAATCCATGTAAATTGTAAACAACAAATTAGGCTTAATTAATGTGAACGAAACTGAAATCTATCCATTGAGTAGGAGTATTACTTAAATGAAATTCTTTGTTCTCTTAAACTCTTAATTATGACCACTCCCACTGACATTAAGCTAACAGTTTAATATCTAATCCGATTATTCAATTATTTTCAGATCAATTTCAACCGAAATTCGTCAGTTTGGATGGAAAAAGTAATCCTCAAGTGGAATATAAATTTGTTATAGGTATACCAAATTGTGGTTCTCTACAAATTTGGGATATATATGATAATGGCAAAGATGATAGCAGTGACAGATTGGAACTATTGGATAATGGCAAACTGAGACATTATACGCGGACGCTTTCGAATGTGGAAGGTGAAATAAGCGAAACTAAATATGATTTAGAGCAAGGACAATACTGTCTGGATAAGGTAAGCTAACAAAGGGGTTAATACCCATTGGACTTCATTTATATATATGTTTTTTCTTCTTCTAGGTTGAGGCGAAAAACCATAGTAAAGAGATATTATTTGCCAAAATATGTGTGCCCAAGGCATTGGAGATCGAATGGGATGATTGGCACTTTGTTTTAATGAGAATTCTTGATCCTATTTTCCATGTCATTTCATTGATCATTCTATTGATCATAGCCATTGTCTATTTTATTTTACCCACATTGAGGTGAGTTTTTATTTTCAATCGGGTTTTCTTGTTATAATTGTTGATTTTCTTAGCAGAGATCTGGTGGGGAACATTGTGACCACCATTGCTATGTGCTTGATGATTAGCCAGGCATCTGATCTAGTGCGTATCTTTACCATGTTCTCTAGCCATGTTAGTTTCATTGTGGCCGACATAATTCTAAGTTCCAGCCAATTGGCCGCCTTCGTTTGGTTAAATAGTTTTGGTTTTTACATTTGGAAAACATTCCGTTCGAGAAATGTATTTTTAAGAGTAACCGATGGACGAAAATATTGCTATTATTCAGCGTATGCCTGGAGTTGTGCCGGCATTATGGCGGCATTGGCCGTCTTTGCCCATTTCTTTCTCGATGTCGATCTATATAAACAGGAGCACATGGTGGCCGAACAGCAGACAATAGGATTGCTAGCTATGTGCATATTCTTTGCACCAATTGCCTGTACCATATTGATAAACATATTCTTTTTTGTTACGACAAGCAAGCTAATTAACCGCCGGACAGTCTACGGACGTATTGCCCATAAACTGAAAGCAAAGTGAGTATACAAAGAAGGATTGGGGAAAACTCTGAGCATTTTTTTTTTAAATTCTTTTGCCTTTTCTTTTGATTTAGTTTCATCATGTTTTCGTTAATGTTTTTGGTCATGTCGGTGGTATGGTTGTTTCATCTAATGACCTGGTTGGAGCTTGATGGCCTTATGTATGCCTACATCATCGTAAATGCACTGCAAGCGCCTTTATTACTCTACATATGTGTCCTGCGTCAACGTCATGTCACATTTCTGTTGAGGAAAACCTGCTGTTACAATGAGCCCCCATCGGCCAATGATTGGGGTGACGAGCTGCACTATATGAACGGCAACGATTATTGAAATCGATTATCTAATCTAACTTAGAACTAAGTTTTAGCTTTGCTAAGTGTTTTAGTGTTTTAACAATGTTAAACATTGAGAGATTTGTACTTAAAACTTATTTAAAATATATTGAAGAAATAAGTCTGACACACTCACCTGGCCAAAGAGTTTCCCTTCTTCTCGTTGGATTAGCGGCGATAGCAGAGCACGTACAATCAAATGACAATCATCGAGAACTGTGTTAAAGAATCTACGTGTTGGCAATAAAGCCTCCAGATCGATGATAAACTCCAAAAATCGTTCAGAATAGTGTATCACATTTGGATTGATGTCACCCTCAAGGGGAATCTTTTCAAGAATGTCCAAAAAGTCAATTATTAAATTCTGCATAAAATGTCGCTCCCAAAGGATCTCCGGTTTAAGATCCTTATCCTTTTTCTGCAATCGTTTCCAATATTTTCGCCATTCTGGGACCTCGCGCAGTTCTTGCTCCCGACGTTCTAGTTGATAGAGAGAATGAATTATATTATTTCAATTGAAGATATTATCGTTTGCTCCTTTTACTGTAACTTACTTGGCTGGAGGCAATGCCACATGGTAAGGGAGACAAGACGCTTGGCTTGATCGCGGCACAAGCCAATTTCCATGCTATTAAAGCAATGATTAAGAAACATTAGCAAGGATGTACGTTCCTTCAGGGTGCTGCTGGCTTGTTTTTGTTTGGAATCCACTTTACTGGGTAGACACGATTCCAGCACATGGCGAAAGAACGATGGATACTCTTCGGGCAACTGTTCAAATACATTCCATACTTCTACACGTTCCCGGAATTTTTCATTTGCCATTATCACAATGGACATGAGGTGGGCATGGCTGGCAGTCTCACGTTTATAGTTTGGCCACAAATATTGTTCCAAATACTGGCTGAACTCCAGCATATTTATACGCCTGGCACTGTGTTTATTATTCGAAATTTCTTCATCGTAGATCCGTTCCACAATAGAGGGATTGAATGGCAAATGATTTGTCTGCGTCTCCGGTGACCAGTATTGAGATGCCAGCTAGTGTGCACAAGAAATTAGTTAATAAATTAGCTCTTAATGTAAACGTTTATTGCTCCCTACCTGCCAAATGACATCAGAGCTAAATTGATCCAGTGTGAGGGATCCCGCCTTATCCTTTGGCTTTTTGCTAACCTCCTTGGACATTGCCAATTCTTTTTGACTTCGACGTTTCATTTTCTATGCAAAATTTATTGAAAACTATTAAAAACAATTATGAAAATCTGCAAAACAACAAATAAACGCCGGTCCGACTGTCCTAATGATGTGCAGTAAACCGATAATTCGATACATCGATTATTATCGGCGGCAATAATCGGCGGTCTCTCACATTCAGTGCTGGAAAACGGAATGTTGAGATTAAAAACAGTGTTGGAAAATGTCAACGTTCGGAAGGCGTGCGAAAATGGCGTTGCCAGATCGTTCAAGTAAGCTTTACAGTCTTCGACTAACAGAGGATTGAACTTAACAGAATTAATTAACATTGTTCGCTCCAAAATGAGTCTGCTCACTTAACAGACGCTTTAACTTAACAGAGTTATGTTAAACGCGTATATAAGCTGGGCTTTGCGGGGGCGGCAAGTCAGTTTTGTTTTGGTAGTGAAAGTGGACGGATCTATGAATTTTGCTGAGTCATCTATAAAAACAATTAATCATTTTTTATAAATTAAATAAATAAATAAAATTGTTATGCGCAGTTCTTCCTAAAAGATTTCTAAAAATATATAAGTTCTCTCAAATTTCACAATAAATCATAATATAGACAGCTATTAAAAGTAAATTATTGCTCTCAAACATTTAAATATTAACTATTTAAATTGCTCAACAGCAATTTTTAATTTTACCACACTCTCATATATCGATAATTTCCGATTAAAAAGTCAATTTCGACACTATCGAGTGTAACAGAACCAAATGAGTTTAACAGAACCAAATGAACTAAAAAACAGAACTAAAAACCAAACTATAAATTTTGAAACAGAAATTACTTATAATTATTTTTAAAGTTATTTTCGAAGCACACGGCACACATCATGTCGCAGACCCTGCCGCCGGAGAACTTGAACGTAAGACACAATTGTTGCATCTGGATATGTTCCCATATAATTATTCAAAACTCTGTAGAGCCGCATCCTGATTGTGCTGGGGATGCCACCAATGCAGAGAATCAATGAACTGACTATTCTATTTGATAGCTGTACTGTGCGGCAACTACAGACAATCTATCCACACATAGTGCACTCCATATTTGGAGTCAATGGCCATCCACTGGGCTGGGGATTGAGAACAACAACAATGGAGAATGCGCAACATTTTAGCATTCTGCAGCAGTTTTTTGGAGTGCGTGGACCTTGGATGCACATGTGCCATAGAATATTAAATGATACCGCTAAATTTGAACTCGATGTTAACCTGTTGCCCGTAAGTTGTGGCTACATTCATATGTATATATTTTTGAAATCATTTTACTATTTCTATATTTAGAGGAAATTCATAACCATGCTACAAGCGGGCCAGAATCCACTGTTCTACGCAGATCTCATCAATATTGATACATTGAAACATCAAGTGGCTTCATTGTCGCTGAATGCCTTCGATTTCTTCATCTTTCATTTTGTATTATATGGATTGCAACCATTGCACTCCATCAATCCCATTGCCATGCAGATACACAACGGCCGCACCAAGACGGTATACAATCTTTTGGTGGACGAGTATTTAAATAATTTTCTACCCACCTATCCAGATGCCATTATAGAGCCGATCAATTTTTGTGTAGCTGTCAAGGCGGTGCAACCTTTGCCCGCTCAGTCATTGCAGCCCCAGCGACAGCCACGTTATCTTAAGATACCTAGCTCCTATCGGAATGGTGGAGGAAGTGTTGGTGTGACTGGAACTTGTGGTGTTGGTAGTGGTGGTAATACCTCGCCCCAGTCCAGCAGTGGCTCCGCTTCCCGTGCCTATACCTGGCGATCCGAATCAGTGTTGCATTTCTTCGTTGATATTTGGCTCCGGTACGATGTCGAGTCGGAGCATCACATACCAAGCAGTGAATTTGTACGAGGTGTCCGAACGCTTTGCAAACAAATCCATTTCTTTGCCAATGCCTCACAGTTCGATCACACCTCGTTAAACTCGTTGCGTAAAGTCTCTTTGGGAATGGTGAGGGCCAGAATATATGCCTTTCTCTGCAGTTTAATAGATCGCTGGCCGTTGGATAGCTCATTGATAGTTGTCTTGGAGCTTTGGCTAAGTTATATACAACCATGGCGATATACTCTGGCTGCGGCTAACAATCGAAGGTAAAATATACATAATATATTCAAATCATATATAAGTATTGCTTGTAATCTCCATTTCATTTGCATTCTTCAGCGGCGGTTCTAGTTATGAGCCATCAATTCCCGCGTGTTTTGATGGCTTTATTATAGATAATCTGATTGTATACACACACATCTTCATGCAATTATTGCCCCGTTTTGAGCGACTGGATTACACAGTGTATAGAAATGCCCAGATGTTGCTTCGTCTGGCCAATACATTTAACCAACCGGAGCTAGTGGATCGTCTACAGCGTTTCGAGCGTTTGCATTCGGGGAATGCGTATGGCTTTGATTCACCTCAACGACAAAGCAACATAATGAAGTAAGACAATAAAATTATTTCTATAATATCGATCGTGTTAATTAACTATATTATTCGGTTTTAGTAAGTCAAACATGCTCAATGCCCAATGGAATCCTTTGTGCAGTTCAAATATACCCAAACTGTTCAGTGAATCCATGATAAATCAAATTGAGTCTTTCCTCTTTGTCATCAGCATGGCAAGAAATTTGGTATTGGGTGATATTTGTTCGCTGCGCAAGGAGATTAATGAACGTCAACGTTCCGAGGGTTTCCTCAAAAATATATTTAACAAACTACTAGGCGAATGTCCACAAGATGAGCTAATGCTGCGCGAGGTTAGCCGGATTCCCGATATGCTACTACAAAGCATTGACAGGTTTTGTCAAACTTTTGAGGTAAGGAAGATTTTTAATACTAGCTAGAAACTGAAAGTGGAATGTTTGTCTTTTTTTTTGTTTATACATCATTCTAATCTGGGAGATCTAATTAACTTTATTATGCTTTTAGGTAAATCCGTCTAATCTCTCCATAAATGAAACATTGCCAGTGGAACAGCCTGCAAGCCCACCTATTTTGGAAACACCGAAAAAGTTTAGCTTTTTCGATTCCAGTGATTCGCTAGACACATCTAAACTGACACCGCATCAAATGTCGTTGAATGCATCTAATTTGGAACCAGCTGTTGATCCCGCTCTTTTACCTATCCAATCTAATGAGATCAAGGCATTGGTTAGGCTGTTACATATCATTGCGGAGAAATTGAATGAGAAGGTAAGCGAAAAAAAATATTTCACTAAATTCTCCTTCATCTATAGTTTTATCTTTATGTTCTCAGTATGGACCGCAAATTAAATTATTTTATCTACGAGAGGACTATTATGGAAAGTTGGCCCGTAAACTGTTATATGCGCCCATGACAGAGCATTGGTTCGACAAGCAATGTGGACATGTGGAAATGTGTAAAAAAGAAGTGCCGCCACGAATTTGTTTAAGACCATTGGGCTCTATACAAATCCTTATCCTGTTGGTCTGTGCACTAATTGTGGGTAGATTTTATTGGGGTTCATCAATTGCTGGACTCATTTCCTTGGCCTCATTTTATCTTATATATAAAATGTTTATGGCTTTGTTATCGTAATTCGTATTCGACAATTTTCAAGCAGAGAATCTATTTTTTCTAATAAATGTGAAATTTATATTGTTTTAACATATAAAAACTAGAAGAAACTACGTCTAATCTAAAGTCTATCGCTGTGTGTGGTGTCTGTCTATATGTTACCCTGATCTTGTATGTAACGATAAACGTAATTGTTGATCGGGCACGGTAACCATGCGGAGTACACAATCCACGGGTTTTACATTTAAACATTGGATCTGAAAATGTTTTGCACATTTTCCCAATAACGAATGCAGCTGCTTGAGGGCCACACGTCGACCTATACAGGAGCGCTGACCGATCGCAAATGGTAAACTGGCATGGGCCTGATGAACATGTTCCGACTTACCTAGGAACCATCTTTCCGGCAATATTCGCTCCGGCTGCTCAAAATGCGATGCATCACGACCTGCGGTATATAGCGAGAGCAGCACCATAGTCTGTAATAATCACAAAAAATACCTCATACACGAATAGTTGGATATCTAGATGAATTTAACTCACATCTTTTTCTATGAAATGGCCACCTAATTGGGCATCCTGGGGCAAATAACGTCCTATGAAGGGAGCAACTGGATATAGTCGGAGAGATTCCTTGATCAGACCATGTAATAGTTGGGATTCACCGGTTAAATGTTCCTGAGCCAGACGTGTCTGCAGTTGCGGCTCCATTGAAAGGACATACAATGCCCATTGGCTACTAAAGGCAGTCTATGGGATATAGAATGGGAATCATAGTTGAATGATAAATATGAGTTGGAATTTTTACTGCTGCCACACCGTGTCACCTGCTGCTATCACCAAATCCACAAATATACGTTTAATCATCTCACTGGATACCTCAGCGGATTGCAGCTTATGATAGAGTGTCTCCTCCTGCTCTTGATTCTCATGCATGCAGAGATCAATTATGCCTGCCGCTTGATGTAACACTTTATCCACATTTTTCTCAAAATCTCGCCAGATTCGCAATTTGAGCAACTGCGCCAATCTGGGTGGGAATGTCATCAGCCGGGAGCTATTCTCAAAAACTTTGTGTACGATTTGAGTGAATGCATCCAAAGTGGATTGAATTTTGGGACACTGAAGTACATTAGTGCCGAACATGATGCAGCATAGGACTGAAAGTAGGAAATATTATGTAAAGAGTGTCTTATCCTAACATATGTATATCTGGATTTTTATCTTACCTTCAATCGACCAACGATACAATTGTTGCTCCAAATGTGGCAATTCATAGTTGATGTCCGTCATTGCCTTGGCTCGCCACTTTTCCACTAATTGATGCGTACAGCTATCGATATGGACATCCATCCAATTTAAATTTCCATTGAGAAGCAGACGATTGAGTATACGCCTATTGTGCAGCCATTCGGCGCCCTCCCTGTCTCATTGGATATGGATAAGTAGCATAACAAAAAAAGAAACATTTACAATTCAAAATATTTAAAGCTTACATAAAGAAGAGACCACGTTGACAATCATGGAGTTGATTGTATAATGTCCAGGCATCTGGCAACGGATGCTGTGGATATTGACCCTCATGTAGAAAGACATTTCGCATTAGATTCGCCGATGCCACAAAGACTGCATCTTGAGAACCACCGCCCAAACGTTCACGAAAAATGGGTCCATATTGACGATGTCGGGCATCGATATATTTATGAAGACTAGGGGATTGATTAAAAGGATCGATGTTTATATAGCTTTTCGCAAAACAATTTAAATATACTCACTGTGGTGCTCCGCCGGCGGCTATCAAATCAAAAAGTGTGCCCACTAAGGGTAATTCCTTGACCCTAGGAACGTCCACAAATTTCGTGACATTTGTTTTATCGCCGCTCCTGCTGTCACTCCTCTCACATTCGATATGAAAAACTCTTAATAGCCAGACCCTTAGCAGGTGCATTAGCCATCTTAATAGGCCGTTCGGCTGTAGCCTAAATATCTCGGGCAGTCTCTGCATCCCAGCGGGAAGCCACAAAATATATACGTCCCTACAAGGGTAACTCCACAGTTCAACTGATTCGACATGGTGTTCGTGTAGCGCCTTATAACCATCGATCTTTTGAAATGAAAATGAAATGCGAAGAGTTTTTTTTTGTTTTTTTTTTATATTTTCTTTTTCAGTTTGTTTTTTGTGGGAGTTGAGTCTACCGATAAGATCGAGAATTCGAACAGCACCTTGGGTCAAGTATTTGGCAAAAAGAAACAACTACCTGTAATGGTTGCCCTTCCACCAACTGTCAACCATTGCACCAATGTGTGCCTTAATTGACTTTCGCCGAGTGGACATTTAAAATATGCTGACCCATGCAAATTGTGTACCGTCTTTACCAGCGGAATCGGAATCGGAAGGTTTTTTTTTTAGTTTAAAAGGTATTGATGGACAGACTAGTGAATGGAGGCTCAAAATCGGAATTCTGAATTCTAATGTAAGTCTACACAAATTGTTCAGTTAGCCACTTGAGTTATATAAGCAAACATATCATATATTAACGGATTAAAACACATTTATTTTGCAAAACAAAACAAAAATGAAAAAAATATCTAATATTCAAATCAATTTCTTTAACCAAATGTTTTACCATAGAATTGTACAGAATTTACATATATGTATTTAATTACTGATTCTAGTAGTATCATTTTAATAGAATGCCGGTTTTTTTTTTTAAAAGATTTGAAATTTGATTCCCTCATATCAAAGGGCACTTTAGCACCATCTGTTGTTGGGTCGCCGAAAGTTTGTTATAGGGGTAACTGTGTGAAATACAGGGGAATTTTCGTCAAACAAAGTGGAAGAATTTTTGAAATTACCGCCAAAAATTAA
This sequence comes from Drosophila sturtevanti, assembly GCA_018150375.1. NCBI lineage: Eukaryota > Metazoa > Arthropoda > Insecta > Diptera > Drosophilidae > Drosophila > Drosophila sturtevanti. The sequence goes on along the minus strand of JAECWJ010000527.1, from coordinate 557,978 downwards.
ATAGAATAAACATAAAAATAATGAAATTATACTGAAAACCAAATTAAATCGAAACAAATTTGTGCAAATTAAATTAAATAATTTCAAAAGGATTATGAACGCGAACGAAAATAGTGAACGTGACCTAAATACCGTCATAATAATTTCAATAAAAAAACTATATAAAAAGAAACTATTTGATACGCGATTTCCCTTCTATGTGAATTCCCAGAATCAATCTCAAAGTGTTTTATTCATTTACCGACATTCATTTCTCTTTGTAATTAAATCTACAATCCATTAAAAACTTTGCTATGTATCAAACCGTTGACAGCATAAAACAGACTGACAGCCATTTATATATGTGCTTTTTTTTAATGTTTTTTTATGTTTCTACTAACTCGACTATCAAAATTGCGTTCATTTGCTTTGTCTCTATGAGAGATGAAAAAAAAAGAAGTCAACATTTATGCCGCACCATATTTTGCATGCCAGTTTAGTTGACACTAAAAATAAATCAAAATTCATGATAAACCTGAACAGAAACTCCGCACGCTCTGTCTGGTCGTCGACTTTAAAATATCCATTAATATAAAAATAAAGACTGGTATTGGAAATATGTACATACATACATATGTCTGTATAAGTTTACATATCAAAAATTGTCACCAAACAGCATCGTGTTTTAAACTCTTTAGTTTTGCATATTCTTTTTATTTTATGTATTATAATTTTATCTAAATTTCTATCTTCTGGCTAAATCTTAGTATACCTTTTCTCTTTCTTGCGATAGCCCAAGGGTATGAGAAATAAAAACTTTTTGATGAAATGGAATAAAAAGTGAATCGTGTGATTTAGGCATTAGTTATATGTATATATTGTATTTTTATTTATTAATGTCAACTTTTTAAATAGTTTCGTGACCCGAAATTTGGTTTGCCACTTCTTGATGCGGGTTTCGTTTCTCTTTTGGGGGCAAAAAGATGTCACAAGACCAACAAAATTGCTTCGATATTTATGGCATATTAAACAGCAGGCTCCATGAAGCATAAAGGGTTGCAAATAAATAAATATTGTTTTTGCTTTGTTGCCTTTTGTACTTTCTTATTGTTCCTTTTGCGTAGTGTCATTATAGAATGGGTATATTTGTTTTTGTTAGACGTTTGCAACACAGACAAACAAATCATCTTTTAATAATATATACATAGTTAAGTAAGTACCTTTAATAATTGAGGTAGGTGGCTCTTAAAATTCGAAATATCTTTCAATCTTCGACTAAATTTAACTCTGCTTTTGAGTACCTATATTTGTAACATTCCGTTTCCTTTAGTAACTTTGCAAAGAAAAGTTTGCAAGGGAAAACAAACTTCGGTATTTCCGACTTTAGTCGACTATCTAGATTTTCATTGTTCTTTGTATTGCAATGCGGCGGCGGTACACACGACATGCATAATAATATATATGAGTATAAGAAAACAACAATTCATAAAATAATAAAATAAAGAATAACATGAAGAACAAAAAATATGTAACAAAATGAGCGCCCGATACACATCCATATATAAAAATAACATATATATATATATATGTGTGGCCATATGGAGGAAAGAGCTAGCTGAAAGGAAAGCGGAAGTTAATGCAATAATAAGAACAGCGAGAAAGCAGCATAAATAATAAAAAGTAAAGGAGAAAGCCGAACAAATCTCAAAGCAGCATGACGCCATTTTGAAAGTGACGCCTTCCGCCTTTTATTGCCAAGCGGGACAGGAGGAGGAACAGAAGCAAGAGCTGGAACCAAACACAGGCATTCCATAGCCACTTGGTGGTCCATCCAGCTGAGATGATGAGACCCAGATCCACTTATTTATATTGCACAAGATAACCTTAAGAAAGATAATCTATCTATCATTCATTTGGCTCCTTTAATAAGTAGTTTTCATTTAATTTGAAAGGGAAAACCTCAAGTTATCCCAAAAGATGACATTTGAGTTAGGACAAACCAGTGAACCATAACAAATTGGGTTGTCCTTTTATTTTTTTTCTTCTCTTTGGCTATAACACGTACTCATGAAACTGAATCTTTTTTCATGTCAATTTTTTTTTGACACCAAAAGAAAAACCGATTGCCATTATAAATTGAAAATTATATTGATGTTAAAATGTTAGTTAAATAAATTGATACAACAAACGAGCGAACACAGAGAGAAAAGGGCAAGAAATTAGTATGCTCTAGAAAATAATATAACAATTGTAATTATATTAAATATAATGTGGCAAACAATTTAATTCGATTTATCACTAAATCATATCTATGCATAATGTATAATATAATTCCCCAATTTTCAATTTTCAACCTTTCCTTCCAGTGTCTGTATAATTTAAAATTCAATGATTTTGAACGAGGGACTTAAATATGCACACAGTTTATATTACAAGCTCACCAAATATAATTATTGATTGGACAATTGATTGGGCTCTGGACTCTGTATATAATTGACCTAACGCATATATATATATTATACACACATCTCACAAATGGAGATATCGTATTCCTCTCTTGTATGTCCTTGTCCTATCTCATATACTTCAAACTTGTACACTCTTCTAAGCGGAAGTGCTCAAAGCTTTTGCATATCCTCAAGTGCTACTAAGTGGAGCTATCATTTTATAAAGTAGAATGTTTGTGATGCTTATCATACTCACACTTTTCAGCATCCTTCACCTCCATCCTCACCTCCACCTCCACCTCCACCTCATTCTCAATTCTATATGGAGAGCACCCTACAATCTATCCCATTTTGCATCCTCCGCTCTCTGTGTCCTCTGTGTCAAGTGCACATGTGTTTGTTGCTATGTCACACTGCTATACCACCTCCCTCCCCCTCTCTCTCTCTCTCAGTTCTCATACACTGTGGTTTACTTGCTTTACTTTTTTTGTAGTTACGTTTGTTGCTGCTGTTGTTGTTGTATCTCTGACCATGACACTTTTTTCCTCCACACTAAGGGTTCTCATGCTATCCCTTCCGTATGCCGCCGCCCCCACCCACCCACCTCTTTCTGTTTGCTTCAAACGAAACGAAAAAAAAAGTGTCCGAAACATAAATGACATTTATATTGGTTATAGTATTAGAAGAAATTGCTATTGCCCTGGCTGTTGTTGCGCATGCTACGTGCCAACATTTTTGGGTCATAAAAATATATGTAACAATAACAACAGAAAAAGCAACAACAATAATAACAACAACAACTACAGACCAAGAATTTTTACGACACCAAAAAGAAAAAAAGGTCAAGTTGCGGAAAAATGAAAAATTATAAATAGATTTAAGCCAGAAAAAAAAAAAATGGATGTATAACCAACCAAAAAAAAAAAAAAAAAATAAAAAGGAACATGCAGCTAAATGGTTGAAGCGGAAAGACTTTAAGAGTCAAAAATTGCTTATAACGCCGCTTTGGCCAAAAAGCGAATGTCAAATAGCCGGACTGTTGGTTTAGCCAAGCCAAATGTGAGTGGCTTAGGCGGCATATGCGTGGTTTTGGCATATTGGTGTGCTATGCCATCACCCCATTTCATCCATTCTGTCTCATCTCCTCCACTCACCATAACCACCAACTCTCGACGAGCCGGACGGCATTCAAAGGATCGAGTTCAACGGCTTCGCCCATAAATCCCTCACCGCAGCAAATACAAATAAACAAGACGGACAAGTCGGCGTGATAAAGTGTGAACGAGGTGGAGAGGAAATGGGAAGCGAGAGCTGGGGGGGTTGGAAAGTGAGAGATTGCCTGCTCCTGGCAGGCAATAGTTGCCCCAATAGATAGTCAAACATACACACATACACACGCACACACACACACACTCATACAAATACCACAATATAACAAACCCATACAACTTGTGGTCTACTTTCAGGTGGACGACCGTTTGGAATGTGGTGAAAATCGTTTTTCTCCGATAATAAGATTTTTGGCTAAGGTTAATACGTTTAATATACATATAAAAGAACAATTTAATATGTATTTAAATTTAATATTAAAGATACAACAAGCACAATCAGTTAGGCATACACTCAGAGAAACAGGGCTAACTTTGAGACGAGTTCAATTCGTTCAAACAATCGTGCAAAATTATCGAAAGGTATTGTAAATAATTTTTAAATCAAAATTGAATAATATTAATTCGAAAATTAATATTATTTGTAATTCAAGAACCTGTAAAATATAAAACCTCTTTAATAAATATCAATCTCTTATTCCTTATTATAATGTCAAAAAAAATGGCAATCCACTTGAATTTCATACCACTGTCACAGTCAAAGGCAAAACTTTGTTAAAGATTTGTTTTTTTCTCACATTCGCATTTTTGTTTTCTTTTTTGCATCACACTGCTTTTTGCGAAAAGGGTTTTCCTTCTTTTTTTTTTTTTTTTTCCAAATATACAAAAATCAGTCATGCATGGCCTAAGCGACCCAAACAAACACATAAACAAGTTAGCTTGGGTATAACCAAGTTGTTGTTGTTGCTGCTGCTGCTTTTTTTTTGTTGTACTTTCCCTGTAGGCCTAAATCATATTAATGAATTTTCTTTCGGTCATGTTTATTTCTTACTGTTATTGTTATTGTTGTTGTTTTTGTTGTTTTGGCCTTCCTTTTACCCTGCGACATTAATTACGCAAAATTAAATTTTATATTGTCGCATTAACTGAACAACAAAAAAAGAAGTTTTTACTTTGATCAAAGGTACGAATTGAAAATTCCTTCTTATTAGGGAGTATGAAATGTTTTTTAAATATATTAATATTAATAAATCAACTTCCTAATTCAAGTTCTTTCATCTGCATATAGACATTTACAGAATTGAAATATATAAAGTCTAAATTCACCTAAATAGCAATCGATTCTTAGTTAATTAGTCTTCAAGAAGATTCTTTAATTTGGTTTTTCTTTTATCAATATATACACATATAACCATCTATCAACTAAAGATCCAGATCCTGATGAATGAAAATATATTTGTAAATAGTATAGTATACTTTATAGGGTCACAGATGTTCATCTTTGTTAGACTTTTAAACATTTGGTATACCCATTATTTAATGGGTAAAGGGTATTAAAAAAGGTTGCTTAAACGCCTTTTTTTGGGGTTTATTTTCTTTTCCTTTTTTCTTTCTTCTTTTTTTGTTATTTTTTTTTTTTTTTGCAGCTTTGTTGTAATTTATGATTGAGAAAGAATTGTATATATATGTATGTACGTTATATATATATATACATATTTATGTATTTATATATGTATATATATATGTGTAGAAATGCCAGCGCATTGCGAAATCCGCTTTTGGTCATTAGCCAGTGGCATTAGCCACATGAGGCTGGTTTGGTTCGTTTGGTCCTGGTTGGTCCTGGTTGACCCTCATTAGCCCGATAATAGTTTTTGGTTTTGTTTGTTTAATGTTTGCTTATCGAGGGGAGTCAAGATAATAAATCATTTATATTGTCCACTGACAACTCCGGCGTCGATGATGCGGCTCGCGGCTGATGTCGCCATCTAACATTTTTTTTTTTTTTTTTTTTTTTGTTGTTGTCCCTGTTTTGAACTAGGGACAGGTCATTTTATCAGAACCGAACAACTGTGTACTGACTAAGTCAGCCAACAGAACTAAACATACTAATTAGTCCCACAAATGAACGATGCTGCTGCTATAGCCAATAAATCTCTATAAATGTGCATAAATAATGGTTTCAATGTGGTAACGGGAATTGGATATGCAATTGGGACAATGGGGCGTATGAAAATTATTTGTGAGCATTATGCACATACATTATGTACATACATAGATAGATAGTTTGATGAAAGATTTTTTACCATATAAAATCAACTAGAAAATTAATGAACTTTTAATTTGCTAAATAGAAAATTTGAAAATTCTCTTTTTGTTACCAATGTTTTGAAAATTAAATTTTAATCTACATAATAATTGTATAGAGAGTTAAAAGTATTAAATACTTGAAATAAACAAATAACAATACACACATCTTAGTAGGAAAATTAGATAAGTCATCGGAATTTCATTAGAAGTTGGTTGATATCCTTGCACCCCTTTTAAATCATTATTGCTTCTCTCGTTGTTGTTGTTGTTCTTGTTCTTATTTACAAATTTTTGTTCACCTTTTTACAGAGTCCTTATCTCCATCCTTATGATCCCCCTTAACACACATTTGTAACACAATAAGCTATCTGATTTGGTCACAGATAAATGCGGGTGTTCAAATGAAAGTTAAAGGGGCGGGGGGAAACGAATGTGTGGCAAACACCTGAGAGCAAAAGCTTTTTGTACTATTGGCCTCATTATGCTCAACCCAACGAACTCACTGACCTGATGCACCTGAACCTCTACTAACTCGTGAACCCGTTTGCTTCTTTTTGCCCTTGATACTGTTTAGACCATTTTGTCTTACTAAACGCCTGACAAGTCGGCAGGGAAGGCAGGCAGGAGGGAAGGCAGGCAAGGCAAAGACTACGTAAAAGAACGTTTTTCCGTTTTACCTTTTTTGGATTGTCATTGGGAATGGGATTGGGATTGGGATTGCGTTGTGGGCCAATCAAGCTGCATGAGTGCATCCTTTTTCCTTTCTATCTATCTATCTATCTCTGTCTATGTGTGTGTGTGTGTTTGTGTGTGTGTGTATATGTGCTTGCAACTGTGGCATCATCATTAACGGTGCGGCTGCACTCTTAGTCTTGTTGTCTTTTTGTTGATTGCCCTCGAAGTTTTGAGGTTGTGATCCTTTAAAGGATTGTCTGACTGAATCTTAAACCTATAACTATGCATCACAGGTTGGTACTAGCAAAACATTATATGTACTATCATTGTTTAAGATTATATTCCTAAAATGATATTAGTGTTTTTTTTAGAAACAATTTTAGATCGAATTATGCTATATTTAATGGCACATTATCTTTAGCTTTGATATTATTAAATTTATAGCAATTTGTATTGAAGCATAACTTAATGCGATTTAGCTTTGGGCTGGTATATTCTACATATTCATGTATTTATATATATATGTACATATGTATGTACAGACATATATGTAGTATATATGTATCTAGCATATGCATTTATGTATTTGGTTGTGTGGTAATTGCATATTGGCTCATTGGTAGTGGAAAATCACTTTATCCTTGGCCAAAATGCTAATGCAATTGTTTGTTTAGTTTCTGTGTGTGTGTGTGTATGTATGTAAGTATGTGTGAGTGTTCATCAGAGCATGCATAATTCAAATGAAAATTAATTTGTTATTAGTTTGGCCAAACACAGCCAACAACTAGGAACAACAACAACAACACCATCCATCATACACAAGCAACAGGCCAATAATATATACAATGTATGAAAAGAAAATAAATAAAAATCAAAAATATTCTTTAAGGCTTAGACCTAAAGATACCGATTACAATAAGATCCGTAAAATTCTAGATAAGCTCTTCTATTCAGAAATCGTTCAAAATATATTAAATGATGTATTAAAGTACGATTTGTTTAACTTATACATTCAGGCAAAAAGATTGCATCGATTGCTAATGCTTATCTAGCACATAAAGCACAAAGTATATATATATATATACCCCATCAACATGTGGCTAGAGAGTATAAAAAGTCTGCTTTAGCATAAAGCCAGCCTTATTAGCCGGAGGGAAGAAGAGGCAACGACAAAAAGAAATTTACATAAAACACTAAAATATAATAGCAACAACAAAATCGAAGAAAAGCTACAACCAACAAACAAAAACCAAAAAAAAAAAAAGAAGAGAGACAGAAAAAAAAAAACATGAAATTCAAATAAACCTTAAAATTGACTTAACGACAAACGTCAGCAGCAGCGACGACGTCTCTGTCGCCGTTGACGTCGCCGTGACAGCCGGCAGCACAAGAAATTAACACAAAATCAGAGAGGAGGAAAAAAATTGAATAAAAAAAATAATACACACACACACCCCATCAACAACAACACGCGGCATTCGTTTGGACTTGAATTTACATTCAGTTTTTCAGTTGCAACGTGTTGCAAGTTAAGTCACAGCGAGGGTTTAAACAGAAGTTTATGCTTCTTAATTTATAATAAGAAACAGCATAATTATAAAGAGAAATAAACAATTAAATTTCAAATTAAAACAAACTTTACTCTACAAATGTTAATCTTGAGGTTACTCCACAGAGATTAATTTGCGATAAAGTTAATCAAAATACTTTACATCTTTTTATACCCTAAACGATTTTTATACTTTTTATAAGTTAAATAGTTAAACTATTGTTTAACCCAATATAATATAAACAATTTATCCTATTCCGTCTCACTATTAACTTCAGAAGATCATTCCTTAATACCATTTGGTTATTACAATCAAAACCGGCTTTTCATTTATCGTTTATCCGAGTCCACTGTACACATGGATGCCTGCCGCCCACTCTCACACACACACACACACACACACACACACATACACACACAGAGAGAACACCACACACAGGCAGGCAACAGAGACAAGCTTCGAACAAGTTCTGCTGCTGACATGCCCCAACGCAACTTGTTCCGAAGTGTCGTTGGCTGCCGGCTGGCTGGCTGGCTGGCTCCCCATTCAAGTTGACTTTGGACATTAGCGTTGGCGTCGTCGTTGCCTTTGCCGCCGCCGCGCTCAATTTCAGTTTGTTTATAAACGTTAAGCGAAGCGGACGTGTGCGTCAACTGCTAAGCGTTCTTTTCCATTTGCCACCAACTAACTAAACTCGTTGCCATTTCGTCGCGTTAACCATCGCCATCGATACCGCCACCGCTGCCTGCCCAGTTTACCGTCCCGCTGCTCCATATGCACAAACGCCGATAACGACGCCTACGCTAGTTGGCAGAAGTCGCGCGTCAAGTGAAGCGCACAGGTTTATTTGTATTTTTATTGGTATTTTTTGCGCCGTCCACTTCCCTGCCCTGGCATATAAGCAAGCAAACCAACCAAACCAACTAACCCCGTCTTGCCTATCAAAAAACACATTGTTTGTGTGTGGTTGTGTGTGACGTTAATTCCATTTGTTGTTGTTTATTTTGGCCAATTGTTGAGGGCTTAATTGAAAGCCAAGAAAGAGTCGCCAGCAAGCCAAACGAATATTTCGCAACGCCATAAAAAAGTTATTGAAATACAAAACCAATACCAAGGCAAAATCAACCTAAAGAAGAGAAGCAGCTAAGAAAATACGAAACCAGTTTCGTAGCAGCGCAGTCGCAGCGGCTGAAAGTGGTAAGTGTGTGTGTGTGTGTGTGTGTGAGTGTGTAAGTCAATCTGTGTGGTTAGATGTGTGTGTGTGTGTGTGAATTGTCTGAGTCTGAGACATTGTCTGAACAGCGCTGCCCGCCCACATGCCGCCCGGTTGTTGTGCCTTCCTCTTATTACCGAAGCATTCTTCAAACTGGCTTTTCAGTATGTGAAAAGTAACTTTAATTTGAATAAAGAAGAATTGTCAGCATTTTTTCTTTTTTTTTTTTGTTTCTTTTTGCAAAAAGAAAGAAAATGCCTCTTTGACAACTTGTTGAAGTAATTTTCTGTGTTTTAATTTACAAACTTCTCTAATTTCTTCGTCTCTCCACTCACCGTGTTGGTTTTTTTTTTTTTCATTGAAATCATTTCGAAAGTAAACTAATTTAGCGCTGACAAACTTTGTCTCTGTTGTTGACGAAAAACAACTGAGATAGGAAAATGCAAAACAAAGGAAAAACTAAAGAGTCGCATCAGCTGTGGGTTTAACTATGATGCATTCTCAATGCCCTTTTAATTAGTTTACCCAAAAAGTTACTAAATATTACTATTAATGAAACATTTGTTTACAATAATTAGCGAAAACTATTTTCTTGATGATGAGTAATGGTGATAAATCTAAGTTTACTCACACAACTGCCTTACAGTCTGAGTTATATGACTCAACTATGTATAAACAATTGGTATAGATATATGCGAATTTAAGAATCAAAAAAGTCTGCTGAGATAAACTATAACTATTATAAACACTCTAGTCGATTGATAGTGTTAAATTGAAGTTTTAGTTTAATCAATAAAATCATATTTGATAGACACGATAACGATAACAGTATATTATAAAAGGCTTTACTTCTAGGGATTTGCAAACTTTTAAACCAAATTAATATACCCCTGTGACAAGGGTATAAAAAAGGCAAAGCTCCCATTCAAAACTTTTTTAATTGTCAACTTTAAGCCGAGTTAAGCTCGCCCAGCAGCAGTCAAGAAACAGCTGGAAGGGAGAGCAGAAAAAACTGGGAGTTTTTCCTTTATTTCCCCCCCTTCGTTATTTTTTTTTTGGACATCTACTAATTGAAATTTAGTTTTCATTCCCTTTCGAAAAGTAATGTTTTATGTTCTATACCAACAAACATTGCTTAACACACACTCGTTTGTGGGTGGTCTGGAGCAAAGTTAACTCACTGTTGAGGTTTCCACTTAAAAACTCAAATCAATAATGTGTTTTGGAATGGGTCGGTCCTCAGAAATTTGTTGTCATAGTTTTTACTGATTGAAAGAATGAAAGCAAATTGATTTATGGGGGAAAAAAAAATTTAAAAATACTCGAACTTTAGTCGATTGTATTTTTCGATTTCATTATAAAGTATCTGTAAATTCAAGTTAGCTTTAGTTGGAATTATCAAACTAACCAACGTTTTAATAGTAAGAGATGGAAATTTGATCAGTTGTAGGTATTTAAGTTCACAGTTAACACGTTTTCTGTGGCCGGCATAAGTTTTAAACATCACTACAAAGTTTGCAAAGTTAGCCATTTTCTTTAGCAACTCTCATGTATCTTTTCCTAATTATAATTTGCCTTGCTAACTCTTACACACACGCATATATATATATAAAGAGATATGCAGACACAACCTTTCACTCTCCTTTGGCATATATTTCATAGTTTAGTTAGTTTGCCTCAATTATATGGACCCTGTGCAGTCTTTATCCAGCAAACACTATGCTGCCCGCTGCACTCTGTCAACTCTGCTCTAGCTGCCACTGCTGCTGCTGTTGGTAACTTTTGTTTATGTGCCATTTTTCATTTACTTTCGCTACGCACAAATTAAAAGTTTTTTTCCCTGCTCCTAACTACAAATATCCCAACAAAACTCTAGACTTAATGCGCCAACAAACTGCCAACGGAACGAGAAGATATTTTCATACCCCGTATCCTTTGGAACAAATAGGTGTTTTAATATTCTACTAGCTGGACTTTAAATTGCATTACAAAAAGGTTTTTCAAAACAATTTTCCATTGTTGTGAAACTACAATATTTACTTGATTATAGCTAATCCTTTTGTGAACATTTCTTTTCAACTTGAATGAAACATTATTAGTCTAATGGCGACAGCGTGTTGAGCATATTACACTTATATAGGGTATCTTTGAAATCGTCGAGCAAAGTTAATGTATAATTTTTCTAACGTTTTTTAGGAAGAGCAAACTGCTAGAAAAACTTTACCTTGGGTCAAAGCAACAAACATAAAGAAGAAAAAAGCGAAACAAAAACATACCTGACTTCCTTTTTCCCGTTGTCCCGTTGTCTTTTTCTTGCCCTTCTTTTTCATCTTGTACTCTAGCATGATTTTGAACCAAGGGACACATAAACATTCAACACTTTCACCGACCAAATATTTGGCATAAATTTCCATGAACCCGGTGAAGAGAGAAAGAGCGAGTAAGAGATACATAGGAGAGCTGCAAATAGAGAGATAGAGAAAGGATATGAGAATTTTGCATAATTTATATGGGAACTATTCAAATAACATATGTGTATATATCCTTTGATATCCTTTAACATTTAAGAGCTTTGGCAATTTTTCAATCAGTGTCAGACATCTGTTAGTATAAAATGTTTTATTACAAACAAACTTGATGCTATTTACTTAAGAATTTCCTGTCACAAATTCAACAGAATATTTTGCTTAATTATTTTCCCTTGTTCAAAGAGAATTGCTTAAAAATATTTTCACAAATGCTAGGCCAAAGAAAAACAAAATGTAATAGTAATAAATAAATATGTAAATGAAGGAAAACGTTTTACATTTGAAGAGTTTATCATTTAACCAGGTACCAAAAAATTAAAAGCAAAAATTTTGCCTAGAGCTTGTAACTTTTTGAGTTTCCATGATTTTTATTATTTTATTTTGAGGTTGTCGTTTTGTGGTTTTTGTATAAATTTACAGAGAATTTTATATAAATTATTTTCATTTTCGTTATTTTTTGCTTAGATATCTAAAACTGAGAAGGGTAAATGAATGAAGTGGTTTGACATAGAGAATTTTTTAATTGTGTGGTATTTGCAAAAACTAATTTGAGTAGGAGAATATCCTTATAAATAGGATATTATGGGCAGTTAATAATATTCAAAAATATAAAGAATAAATCGCTTTTGCTAGCAGTTAAAAATCAAATTAAGGATAGTTTTATTCATCATATTTGGAACACACTCGAAAAGGTGTGGAATACAAAGATGGAGAATATTTGAAACAAACTACCATACACATACATATGCAGTTTTTAAATAGCTTTTTGATGTGTACGTGTGCCCCTAAAAGTATGCTGCAACTTACATTCAGCGTTCAAAATCAGTTTGACGCTTGAATAAAAAAGACTTTCTTTCTTGTATGTCAGCTTACAAGGGGAAATAGTAACCAAGAAACCATAAAAATCATTTTAATAGCACAGCATATATTTTGACTTGTAGCTTCCTGTCAAAGATACATTTTCAACATAGTCATAAAGCCATCGCAAAGATACATTTTCATAAAGTAAAGCCATCGCAAAGATACATTTTCAACATTTTCTTTACCATCTAAAGAACATCTCTTGTGAAATTTGTGCAATGCTCTCTAAGAAAAAACAGTGTAAATTTTGCATAGCAACCACAAGCTAAACAATTTGTTTATGAGACGAAGATATTCCCCTTACTCTTCCTTCATCCATTCCTTCGTTTGCCACAAATATTTGATTCCAACAAAAGCAAAAATTCCAAATACAATATCCAAAAGCGAAACCTTGATTTGATTGAAAGCGACGTGGGGAGGGAGGGGAGGTAAAACAGAAGAACGAGCTTTTAAAACTATATAAATATTTTATGAACGGCCATACACACACACACACACAAAAAAAAAAAAACAAATTAAAATAAAAGAAATACAAATATTAAAAGGAAAAACATGTAGATGGAAAACTCTGCAAAAATTAAATTGAAATAAAACAAACTTAAAGTGAAATTTTTGGCAGCCAACAAAAATTTACATAAAATATCAATTACATTCGTTAAGGAGTCATTTGTATCTTTAAGATACATTGTGGGCATACAATAATTATCTATATCTTTTGTGTGTTTTCTCCCTCTGTGTGCGTGTGTGTGTGTATGCTGTGTGTCTGGATATTTTTGCGGTATTGAAGCAAATTTATGACTCATGATGATGTCTTTTCCTTTGGTTTTTTGCAGCAGCTGCAACAACAAGAACAACAACAACAAATAGAATTTAATTGGTGTGCGTGTTAAAGAGGTGAGTACTTGAGTCAGCGGCAGAGGGGGACAAAAATGTAGATTGAGGGTTAGGAAGTTGTAGTGGGTGCCCAAGCAATGCCTTTGAGGCATGCCACAAGTTGCCAACTCCAGGTGCTGATGCCATTTCGTTTGCCATCAACATCAGCACTTCTATCTATGTATGTATGTATGTATGTATACATGTATATATACATAGATGAATGTATATATGTAGGTGTATGTATGTCTGCCTGATGAGTCTGATGGAACGTGCCACAAGCTGACAAGTCCAGAATTTTGTTTTTTTTTTCTTCTCTCATTTCGTCTTTACTTTTCTCATGCTTCTTTGCCTTCTTTTTTCTTTTTTTTTTGTTGTGTACCTGTAATTATTTTACAGGATATACTCCTGCGATCCTTGAATTACAAGTATCTTAAAATCTGACCGTCTTGCGTATATATACTTAAATAATACATATTAAGATAAATAATAGAAAATTTCTTTAAATCATAAAGACTTGTTTTGTTTGTGTTATTGCAATTCCTAAATATTTTTAATTCATTATTCGAATAAACATTCCATATAACTCCAGCCTAAACAGTGTCAACTAGTCGAGTATTTATTATGTATTTCTAGGTATTCTCCTCGACCAATAATGTATTTCATTTTCTTTATTTTTAGCCCGACTGTCTGCGGCTTATTGTGTAAATTACTGCAGGGTCTTTTTTCTCTCTTCCATTTTCTTCTTTTTGTCGGTAAGGCAGACTTCTGTGAAGTAAGCTGGCGGGGATTATGGCTATCAGCTGCTCTTGTTTCTCTTATTTCCACTTTATGTGGGTTTGGAGGTGTGTTCGAGCGTGTGTGTGTGTGTGTGTATATGCGTGTATGCGTGACCCTGTATCTTGACTCTCCTGGATGGAGAGGTATGAGAGAAGGTCATGAGATGAAATTTACATTTAATTAGATATAATTAATGCAATTTATATGGCAATTTGTTCAGACATTAGAATTTAATTGGATTTTTATGTGTAAATGCGAATGATAGCTCAGTTCAGTTTGAACTGGAAGAAATCGGAGATATCGATTCGCAATTTAAAAAACTTTTCTATTGCCCTACAGTCTCATGTGTTCCAACTTCAAGTGTAATATTATCTGCCATTATTCATTAAAGTTTGACATTCTCATTCCGCTGCCGTTCCCCTATGCATTTCAACTCGTACTAAGTTTGAGGGCAAAGTAGGGCCAAAACTATTTTAGGTTAGCCTAAACTTTTAGTTCTTAACAACAACAAAAACAACAATAACTACAATAATTCATTCACAACTCTTGACTCATATATGTATGTATGTATATACGATATATATTGACTGCATTTAATTGCATTTGATATTCAGTTTAAAATAAATTTATACTTAAAACCATTTTCTCTAAAAAATACAGACAGATATTATGGTCAATCTGACAGTTATTGCGGAATTTTCCAGTAGATTTTCATGTTTGTTATCACCTGCATAGTTACCAATTTGCAGTCAACTGCAAATAACCAAATACCAAACGAAAATGGTTTTAACTGTGTCTGTGTGTGTATGTGCAAGTGTGTGAGGGGTATTGTCAGTGGCCAATTTCATAGCATACAATAGTTACATAACATATATAGTTAGCCAAAGCTATAGCATCGTACTTCGAACTAGGTTAGTTTAATTTGTAGAGAAATGTCAATTGCGTAGTTTAGTACTTATATACCATTACCTTAGCTATTTCTATATTTCCAATTATAAATGGTCATGGCATTTTGAATCCTCTTAACTAAATGAACAGATTTTCCAAATTGTAAAGACCAAATGTATATATGTATGTATATAGGTTTATGTATCTGGTCAGCAACATTTACAAAGCGAAAATGTTAATACATACATTTTTGTTACATTAACATTATGTTGCATGCATATACATAATACATAGAATCTATACTTTTTTTGTTGATTAAACATGATTAACTGATTAAGAATTCAGCAAATTTCGTTTTGCCTTCTAAAAGAAAAATAATTATTTGCAAACAATTTTTGTTATGTGATTTCTGCATTCCATTCGTAAGCCTCCATTTCATTCTCTCTAAATTGGATCTCACACTATATTTAATTTTGTTAAATCATTACAACAGTCAATTTGAAACCAACATTGGCTTGGCATCAAAAGTGCAACTACCATTCAGTTGCTGGCACTTTTCATTGCCCTATTTTCTCAGCTACAACCAGAAACCGCTCCTTCAGTTCCTTCTATTTCATCGACTGTTCCAACACTCTTCTCCATCTCTCCTCTCCCTCCCTCTCCTTGTCGACCAGGTAATGGCAAACATATTTGAAATGTGAAGTTCTTGCAGCTTTGCTTACAATCAATTGAGAAAGCTGCAGCTCGTTGAGAAGTTGAGCGATTTATTTACTTTAACGTTGTGCCAGGGCAGTCTTACTTCTCTAATGGTATCCCCCCACCACCCAGCCCCTTGTCGAAGTCAAACTTAACTCCTATATAAAACAAACCCAAAGTCAATAGCTAAAAATGAAAGAGAGAGAGAGAGAGAGAGAGAGAGAGAGAAAAACGTAAAATAAAAATCATTACTTATTTATTTGCGCATTTGAGTGCGAAATGAAAAATTGCGTAAGAACCGAAATTACATTTCTTTTCTATACCCCCCCCCTCCCTCTCCCACAAAACCTCACTTCCCCTATTATTCAACCATTTCGTCATTATCATTTCGATCATCATTAGCGTGTACGTGTAAGGGAAATGAAAAAGGAAAGGAGGATTGAAATAAGTATTTACTTAAATCTAATGAGTATTTTGGTTGAACGAAATAATTTCACCAACATTTTTCCTTAAAAAGTGGCTACGATGGCTTGTTGGGGGAAAATGTTTGTAATTTTCGTTTGTTGCGAAAACAAAAGTGGAAAAACAAAGCGGATTTTGTGGGGCAAGTAACCAACCAACCAACCGTCATCAGTATCACTCATACGGCCTCCCTCCTTTCCTTCATCCCCACAGGACTCGATAAGAGATTCGAGTATTTGTCTGGCTATGCTGTAGCACTACCTTGTCCCAAACTCTGTTCCTTCTCATTGCCTTTCTTCAGTACCCCTCATCGTTTTCTTTCCATTGTCTTTTGGCCAGAGAGACAAGTCAGACATGGAGCTGTTCATGTGTGTTCCTTATATGGGTATGATATGAAAGGGTATTCCTTTTCCAAACCAACGCAACCCAACCCAACCCAACCTCCTTACCCACCATATGTGTTTTCTTTTTTACGACTAGTAAGGGTCGGAAGGGGGGTAACAAGAAAGAGGAGATGATGACTAGTATTGTCTGGCAGCTGTTGCCCACCCACAAAAGAAGTATATAACCTCGGTTATGAGCTTTTTGCTTCTCAACATTGTTATTTTTTTTGGTATGCTTTATTTTGGGCCAAAATACTCTTTACTTATGATTGGGTTATAAGAATTCGCTGAATGCCATATGCATTTTTTTTTTTTAACAATTTATATTATTAAGGATTTCTAACTGCACCTGCTGCTAAGATGTTCTGATTTATAATAGAGTAAAAACTTGTTTATTCCATCGTTAAATTTCTACTTAATTCTCAAAGAAGTTTTTGCCATAAAGCTGATTCTAAGCGAAGATTATAAAGTATTTTCCACCAAGGACTTACTCTCAGTCATGAATTTAAATCTGTTTTAATACTGTGAGCGTTTTATTTATATTTATTTTATTATGTGTGGTTAAGAGAAAGCAATTATGTTAATTAAGTTGCTTTAAAAGTTCGCTGAAATTGTTCAGAAGTTTGTTTTTGCCCACATATGTATGAGCTATTTTATGTACAAACATCTTTCATTTCTTTCATTTAATTTTATGATTTTGGCATAGAGTATAGGAATTTCAATAATTTTCTTTGTTTCTGTTAACCATTTCTTGTTGTTGTGGCCATGGCCATTGGCTCCATTATTGCTCTGACTTGCCGCTACAGAGGCAAAGAATCCTTTTTAACTTTTAGTTGGTTTTTTTTTTTTGTTTTTTCTGTGTTTTCTTCTGCCCTTGTATTTCATTAAAGATATATATACATATATATGTATAGATTCCCATATAAATAAATATATATGTATATTCACAATTTACGCTTTTTATCGTATTCGTTTGGCTGAACTGTTTGCATTATTTTCGCCTGATTAATTTCTGGAGTCGAGTTGAAGACAAAGAAGAAGTTCAGTTCAAAAGTTTTACGCTTGGATCGGGCTTTTCTCACGCGCCATGTCTTTATCTTTATCACACCCTCTTTACTCTTTCACTCTCTTTTTCTTTCGTTTTCTGGTTGTACGCCTTAATTGCATACTTTGCGCCTTAAACGTTGGGGTTATTATGTGAAACAGTTGTTGTTGTTGTTGGTTGTTGGTTGTTGTTGCTAAACTTATTAATTGTGTAATTTAGTTTCGGTGTTGTTAGCCGGGTCAATTTCAAAGCTTGCCATATAATAGCCAGATAATTCATGGTCCAATGCATTTTTCAAGAAAACAAAACACACACAAAAGATTCAAGTTAAGTCATGAATTTGGATGGATCTCTGGAATAGGGGCTGGGGCTTAAGTCACGGCTGGCTGTGATTAACTTAAATTGGCTTTAACGCGGGTTTAGAGATTAACCAAAAGAGAATGAGGTTTATGTGAAATTTAGCAACTTAATTTACAATTTCATCTCATCGCATCCTCTTCTTCTAATTTAAAGTGTTCCCCCTCAAGTGCTGAAAAACCGCAATTACTCTCCCCTCTAACCATCTCTTACATTTCTCTTCATGTTATTGAATTTTTCGCCTAATTTACTACATTTTTTTTTTACTTCTTCTCTTCTACCATTCACTTTCCCTCTTTCCCTCCCTGTTGTGTCTTCTGTATATTCATAAACGAATATTTTATGTGCTTACCCACATTGCGTATACGTAACGTAATGTAATTTATAACACACGACGCTTTTGTAGAGTATGATGATGAAGAGTAAGTTGGGAAGTTAGAAGAGAGGGACGTCTACTTGGCCATAAAACTTTGCCAAATATCAACATCATCAGCAGCAGCAGCAGCAGCAGCAGCAGCAAACAGCCGCAGAAGACCCGACGCCTTGCGTTCACTTCCAATCTCCTGCCACCTCAGACCTCGCTCTCTCTCTCTCTCTCTTCACATTCTTTTATCTGATTTCTATTTGACTTTGCTTGGTCCGTGTCTCAAATTCAATTTGTGCAAAACTTTGCCACTTTGTTTTTGTGTGTGAGTGCCTCAAACTGATGAGAGTTATGCGAGGACATTATGCATATAGAAGTTTGAATTTAGCAACATTGATCAACAAAAAGTCAAAAAGCTGTCGTTAAGCTCCAAACGTAGACCAATAAACCAATACTTATACAATTTAATTAAACAATATAGAAACAAAAAGTCCATTATATATTTTAGTACTTTGGAAATTTATTAATCTTTCTAAAAAAAGAGAAAAAACAAACTATAACTACACTTTTTAATTAAAAATTTAGATATGAAGTAGTGAATATTAATATTTTATTAATATCTAACATAAATGTATTATTAAATTATAATCAAGAGTTCTCTAAGTTCAAGGATATCTCTAAATAAAGAAAGGAAATTTTGAAATTTTTACAAAAAATCGTATTAAAGTATTATAAACTTGTTAAAAATCTATCATTTAAAAATCCTAATAATTACTTTTAAAATGGTTGCCTGTTTAACTAAATTTCTCTAGAGATTTTTCCAAGAAGTTTTTATTAATTGGATATACTTAAAATATGTATCTCAAAATTTATTATTCAAAATATCGGAAAGATCAACTTTTAAATGATTCAACACGTTCCTCTCATATAATTTTATGACTCAATCTCAATATTAACTTCCCAAATCGATTTTAATGAAGAATGCTGCTTTTAGATAGCCTTTTCTGCTTATTTTTTTTCCTTTTTTTTTTTTTTTTTGATTTTAAGGTTTAGGTACAAGTGTGGGAACCAGATCTGGGCCTAGCATAAGCCACAACGTATTAAATGGCACGCAAAACGAAATGAAACGAAACAAAACGAAACTTGTTAAACAGGATTTTTGGTCTCCCGTCTGCATCGTCGTCCTCGCTTAATGAAAAAAGTAGATGACGAAGTGCGAAAACAAAAAGCAAACAGCAAAAGCAGCAATAACATGACAACAGAACGACTATGAGATGACCTATATGAAGGAAATAACATTCAACTAGGATAAAGGATGTACTAATGAACTAATGAATTTCAATGTTTTTGGGCATACGTTTGCTACCCTGTAAACATAACAAAAGAAAATAAAAAAAAAAACAAAAAATACAAAACAAGAAAAATATATACGCATGTATGCAAATGCAACTGAAACAGAAACAGAAACAGAAACAGAAACAACATGAAAACATGGCACATAACAAGCCCTCATATGAGTTATAAAGCGCAGATTATGAAGCTGCTCCCAGATCTCCTCCAACAATTCTCGTTCTCCCTTTAGTACACTTTTCTCTTTCTCTCTCTCTCTCTCTCTCTGTGTTTCCCATGTTTCCTTTATTGCAGTTGGGCAAACTGTTTCGGTTTCGGTTTCTGTTGCTGTTGCTGTTTCGTTTTCAGTTGTGTGTTGCATTGTGTTTACCCCAAATGTATCCCACTCATATAAATGCGCTATGCATGGATGCTGCTGCCTCTGTTGCCTCTGAATATTCCAACCCACTCACCAAGCAAACACAACAGAAATTGACCAGCAACAACAACAAATAAGAAAGAAACACAAAACGAAAGCAAAAAATAAAAAACAACTCTCAACACTACAATTCTCTGAGTCTGGCCGAAAAGGGCTTATGCGTTTTTTCTGGCTAAATGATTGAAACTAAAGTGCTCTTATATGGTGAATTTATTGCAGTTTTTTAACTGATTGCAAATGAATTGATGATTATAATGACTTCAATGATGCTGCATGACTTAGTAATAACTTTAAATGCAAATACAACAAGTCAACATATTAAGTTTTATAGAGTATACGTAATTGTTTCTTTCTGCAACTTTTTGAAAGTTTTTCATTTGATTTTGTTCCTTATTTAAAGTTGAGAAGTACGTTAAAGTTTCTAGAAAGTCTTTCACATATTGAACTCAATGTTTTTGTAAGGTTAGAGGATACGTAAATAAACTAGTGATCCGAACTATACTACCCATTTAACACAAGTTAAGCAAAGTTTGTTTTTTAAGTTTTGGGACAACCGTTATATATATTTTATTTGGAATATTTTCTGTATTTTTCAGATTTTATGGCCTGCTCTTTGGATCTAACAGAAATTTATATCTCAGGTATATATATATAGATATATATTGTAATTTATTTATTTAGTTATTTTAAATGTTTTAAGTTAAATTTTATAAAGCCATCGTTTGTCTGCTCACTTGTTTGTTTATTTTCGGGCATTCCCTAGTCAGTCATGTCAGGTGTCATTCATTTGCCCGTACCCCACCTGTCCTTCGACCATCATTTCACCCTTCATAATTACCCTTAGTTTTATGCAGAATATTAACATTATTTTCAATTGTTCCCCATGGTAATATTCATTTCTGTAGAAAGAATAATCGAAAACTTAGACATAAAGTTGGACACAGTTACCGTAATAAAAATGTTGGTAATGGGAGAGGGAATTCAAATGTCTGACACACACACACACTTACTATATGTATATACTGACAGCTGTCAGAAGTTTGACATTTGTATCTTACCGTTATGCAGTTTTTAATGTTTTGCGGTTTCTTTCTTTTTTTTCGGCTCCTCGCTCATTAGAGCGAAACGGAGTCAGAGAGTTCCATGATATATTTCAATTTTATATGAGGAGCAACCACAACAGTCAGACCCTTCCTTTCCACATTTCCTCCCTCTGATTCACTTTGCCTCTAATGGAAAACTTTTTGCAAAAAGATTTGTCCCAAAAATGTAATTACTCTGAGTTTTTTTTTTGCCATCCTCTTTTTTGTTTTTGCGTCTTGTATTGTCTTGTGTCTGGGAAAAAGCCAAATTCCCTTTTGTGGGAAAACTTCAACTTTAACTTTTGCAATTAATTTAATTTATGGTATATAACATTTAATTTGTACTTTAAAATGTATATTCTGTTTGCACTTTGTAAACTTTATGAGGCGCAAATTTGTTTGGGTCTCATGATGCGAAATGTGTGATAATAAATACATTTAAATATTTGGGGAATACTTGGAGAGAACGTACCCACATTTTGCTTACACTTGAGGTGTCGGCAGAGAGCAATCAGTCACCCAGTCACCCAGTCAGGCAGTCAGTTGGTCTAGTCAAGTCAAAGTAATTACTTTTATGACTAATTAAAAAAGGACTTGAATTGGATTTTGTCTTCATATACTAAAACAATTTTGTTTAACTTGACTTAATAATGATTCATATCTTAATTTATGTAAGAGCTATTAGAATTTAGTAACGTTTGTCTTTTACATTTATAAAGAAACAATTTAAGCTTTTGTGATTCTAGTAGATTAATTTCATATTTATAATTGCTCTCAAAATGAAATGAAGATCAAGTAAAGGGAGAGATATGACATAACGATAACCATTTAATATTTTTCGACTTGAAAAAGTATTCAATCACCATCTTATATTCATATAAGATGAAAAGAATATATCTTTTTAAAGTTAGATTAACATCTTGATTATCTTCCAAAAAAAAAAAACAAAACGAAAATGTTCCTTTTAAAAATGTTTTAATAAAATTTCAATTCTTTCAGCTCATAAATTTACTTGATATTTCCTTTTTTTCGCCCCATTTTTGAAATATTTCATTTCTTACATCGTTTCCGTTCTCATTATGTCGCAGAAAAATTGCATGACAAGGATTATGCGCGGATAATATAAGAACGTGCCATATATTCATACTTCATAACTAAAGACATTAATCATTTGCCCAACTTTATAATTTCGTTAAGGCTTAACCATTTGCTCATGATGAACATAAAAACGAATGAAGCTCCCAGTTTACTCTAACAACCATTGCCCGGCGTCCACAAACCCAGAGTCACACCTCGCATATGCAGCTACAATTTTTCATATGAAATGATGTCATTAAACAGAAGAGTGACAGAGAGAGGGAGAGTGTGAGAGAGTGAGAGTTGATAGAAAGAGAAAGAGGGAAATGAGGAAGAGAAACAAACTGACGACTACAATAATGAGCCGGCACCGGCTGCCAAGCTGGGATTGGCTAGGGTTGGGTTGGATTGGGTTGGGTTGGGAATAACACAAAAACAACAACAACAAAAAAAGAGAAAAAATTGTGTGCGACAAAATCCCAAAACAATTTATATGAACCAAGCGAAATGACATGCCAAGCAGGAACAACAAGAGAGGATTGCGGGGAACGAAAGGAGCGGGAAGGTGCCAGAAACCAGAGAGAAAATGTGACATAAACTTGATTATATTCAAGGAGAGGCCATATAACGAAACGAAAGAGATAAAGGGACACAAAAAGAGAGTGGGCGGGGAGGTGGGTGAGATGAAAATGAGAGTAAGAGAAATCCTAAATTCTTGGCTTCATTATTGAAGTTTCGCGGCAAGTAAATGAATAGAGTCAGAATCGCCTTCAATACAAAGTCTCTTGCTTTTGTCCATTTTCCTTGAATCTTTTTCTATATCTTATGGTTTCTTCTCTCTTTCTCTCTTTGTGTTTCTCTTCTTTTATAGAATGAGACCTAGCCACAGTCTGGGTTAAGTTCCATTCAAATTGTGGGCAGAAAAAGTTGGCCAAAACGGTTGACGCATCCGTTGAATAGCTATAAAAGCATTGAATAAATGTTGAGAGAGAGACAGAGAGAGGTGGGGATGATACTGGGTACAGAGAATGGGGGGGGAATGGGAGATAGGGTCGCATTATGTATGCAAGTCGTCTACGCAAAACAAATACAGACACACACCGCTATACACGTACAAACCATATATAAACACATCCATACACACATACATACACATGTACATACATATATAAACACACGGCTCACAGCTCCCCGGCCACTACCCATCTTTACCAACATTTAGTCAGAGATTCTGCTATCCATGAATGACGACAAATTTTGAATACGAATTTCATTATACGCAGCACTCAATTATTCAGTAATCAAGCTGTGGCAAGAAGCAGAACGGAACAGTAGAGAAAGAGAGAGAGAGGGAGAAAGAGTACTGAGCGGAATGGAAGAGCAGAAGCAATGAGGAGTGAATACGGTGGGTGGGGACATTGGGGGTTTTGGGTTTTTGGTAACAAAATGTTGCAGTTATTCACTGTACACCATCACTTCCACTTCCTCTTCCACTTCCACTTTTCCTCCCTTTCCCTACTTTCACTCCTCCTCCTTTCCCTTTCCATCACTGTTGGCCCAGCTTGCTGCTAATTAACGTTTGCTGATTATTATTGTTGTTGCTGTTGTTTTAGTTGGCAACGCGACGAGTTCCGCACAAATTGCCAATTCGTTTGAATTTTGATGAAGTTTTTCATTATTGTTGGCATTTTGTGACGTCACACTTGACTTTAGTTATGGCTCACGGTTTTCAAAACGTTTAAAGAAATAACTGACGGAGTAACGGAGGGATAGAGATGGAGGGAGAGAGAGAGAGAGACAGAGGGGGAGAGTTGCCTAGTAATTATAATTATGCATGTGTATATTAATTAATTATGCATGATAAAATTCTGTTCACTGGAATTTTGAGTATACAGTGGCTTTATGTTCACTCAAAGTTATTTACCATTAAAATAAACCGTTATATAATAAACTATAATATTTATAAGAACTTCTTTCTACGACCAATATAAAAAGATTAATTATACAAGTTAATTAATATATGGAATGAAAAACCTCTATACAGGGTGGAGTTCCAATCATTTGGACTCCATCCGGATTGTCGAAAAGTTGAATAATAGAAATCAACATAAAATATAATGTTTATATAAGTATACATATATATATCGGGAAATACAAAAAGGGAATTTTGAATTCAATTTAATTCAATTTAAAGCTTTATTAAATTAATTAAATTTAATATTTCTGCCAGTGTACGGCTGCTAGATATCTTATCAAAAAAAAAAATTTTTTGGTATTTAAAAAATATATGAAATATCTGACATCCAGTTAATTATTAACCGGATAAATGGAATTCTGTAGTAAATTTAAAACTTAACGCTAATTCAATTTAATTGCCATTTTAATGAAAAAGTTAGAAAACCAACTTACGTAAACATTAAACTTTAAGATATAACATAAATTGATATAAGGCTTTATTCATATTTAAGCTTGAAAACTGAATTATAGGATTGCTTAATCTTCTAGAAACTTGTGCCACAATTTTCTTCTCCTTTTTTTTTTGCAACTTTGTGCAAATCTTCATTTCGTAGTGCAACTTTATGACCTAATGTTTTTTCTGTACTCACTTTCTGTTGGCCACTCTTGCCTTGGTTAAACGCATTTGCATAACTTGCCCCATGATTGTAAAAGTATTCACCTTTCATTCTGCTCAACCCCATTCCCTCCCCCTTCCACTCCCTTCAGACAAATTCCCCACAAAACTTTACGTTATTTATGCACAATTAAATGGCGAAACGAAACAACAACTTAAAATATATGGTTTGACTTGCGCCCTGCAGCATGATACCAACGAAGGTCCTTTCTTCTCTCTCTCTCTCTCTTTCTCTCTGATTCTGATAGTATCCGTTTTCTCCGACATTGCAATTCCTTGCAGAAGAAATATGCAAATATTTATATATATATATAAATGATTGTACATTAATATAATACTGACTGACTGGCAGTTATATTGTAATAAAGTATGAGCTTATTAAAAGTAAAACAAGGATAATGGAGAGAAGAAGAATCAGAGATAAGGATGGAAAATTAAAGTAAACCATTTTAAAAGTTTCCATATTATCACAACTAATTCAAAAAAAAAAAAAATGTTAGCAAACCACCAACTAAAAATAACTTGTTAACTTTTACTTTAATCTATTCGTTCTTTCTCTGATTTCGTTTTCCGTTTGGCTATATGTATATTCGTTTTCTTTTTTATTTTTTATTTTTTATTTATTTTTTTTTTGGTCTGTTCATCTGGACTTTCTCAACTGTCACGTCGTTGCCTTGTCGGCTGTCAGTTAGTTACCCAGTTTTTCAGTTTGCCCTCATCCCATAGAAATAATGTATAAGCACCAGCAGCATGTTTAAATAAACAGAAGACACACAGACACAGACGACGAGGAAAGTAAAGGAAACAAGAAAAAAAAAATAAGAAAAAATGTTCTAGAAAAAACGGAAGCTTCTCTGGGGTTTCGGCCTTCACTTTTGTTACCTTCTCCTTATTTAACTTCCCCTCCCCCTTTGTCCTAATGCATTTGCTGAAAAGTGTGACGAATGACATTGGTAATTGGTGTTAAAAATTGTCAAATTGCATTTCTGTCTGGAAAATGTCAAGGGAAAGTTGAAAATTTCCCTATTAAAGCTTTAAATACTTCGAAAGAAGTCATGTGTGTATATGTATGTCTGTATGTGTCTGAGTGTGTGTGTGTGTGACGTAAAATTACCAATTAAATAGTCAGAAAAATGTCATCAACAGTAGCTTTCGCTTGTTGTATTTGTATACCCTGTAAATTGTGGTGGAGAATTGAAGGATATTTTAGACAATTTGAAAAGGAAAATGCGGGTGAAAAACAGATTCAAAGATCTCTTATATACAAACATGGTAATTTTCGATGATTTTTCTTGAAAAGTATTCCATTTTATAGATATCAATTTCATCCTTTAATATTATACCCAATAAATTAATTTTATTCTATATATATGTGTACAGATATCATGCTAAAGCGTTTTTTATTATTTTTTATCCCATTTTCCCCAGAATATTCCACGAATCGAGTTTCCACATTTTTGTTTCCCTGTTGGTTTATTTTCATTTGAAATGTCGCCTGTTGATTAGCGAACTTTGCATATATTTGCATTTCATTTGTTGTAAATGCAATTTCATTTATTGTTTTTCCATTTTACTTTTTTTTTTTCAATTCTCTTCTCTTTTGTTTTTTATAATATTTTATTTTAACTCTCACAATTTCTATGAACTGTCTCCCCCAGTGACGTGAAAAAAGCAAAAACTGAAAAAAAATAAATGAAAATATAAATATACCACAAAACTGGGCCTTTATATATAGATATCTATATATATGTATATACATATATACGGATATATACATATGCAACAGCAAGAACAATGACTGAACCTAGGCATATGTAGTTTTAAATTACAATTTCCGCAAACACAACAACAGCACAAAATAAAAAAGAAAGAGAAAGCAACAAACAAACAATTGCAACAACAACGATAAAGAATTTCCCAGCTTATTTTTTCGGATCACGCCAATCCTTTCGATTCTTGGTTGATTTTCTCTGGCTTTTAGCTTTAAATTGAAGAGGTGGTCCTCTAGTGGGTGGTCAGTTAGCCAGCTTGAAACCAAACTGCGGTCAGTCAAAACGATGGAAAAATAAAAACCAAATATAATAAAGCTACCAGGAATCGAAAAGCGTTAACAAAAAATCATTTATACTAACAAATGTATAGAATGTTAGCTAAAAAAAAAATACACCAGAAGATGGGGTAAATAAAAAAGAAATGAAGGAAAACTTCACTGTCAATGTTAGTTGCATACCAACTAAAACCAAATTGTTAAATTAAAATTGTTGTGTAAATTGACAGACCATGAAATGAATAGCATAGAATGTTAATTGTTTGCAAATGTAATTATGTAAATTTAACTAGATAAATAAGCGGAAAGGATATATGTACTTATATACATATATTAAAATATTAGGTTGATATACATATTAGGTGCATTTGTAGTTAATAAATAGAACATCTGTTTCAAGTATATTTGTAAACTTTAATTCAACCAGAAAATTAATCAATTTTATTACAATTTAAGATTAATCAATTGGGAACTAATCCAAATTACAATTAATTATAAAATAATTAAACCAACAAACTCATTTGATACTATGCAAAAATCGAGTTGGATCCCATATGGATCTTTAAAGACAATCAAATGATACCAGTAGATACAAACTATCAATATATGCGACATATAGATTAATTTATCAATGGAATTCTTGTTAAGTTCTTGGCCCAATTTTCTAACCAAATGCAGATTATCATAAATCAAAATGCTGCCCGCCCTTCCGCTAGAAACTTGGTAAAAACTTTCGCTGTCTCTTTGTTCATTTCACCGTTACACGCTATATGCATATACATGCCACAGCAACATTATCTATCTACTACTATATCCACAATAGAATGCTTAACCCTAAACTCACCTCAATCACATCAGCGTCGACACCCAACATCAGCATAATGACCCCAAAAAGCATTCGCTATTAATAGAAGCAGCAGCAGCAACCACAAAGCAAAGTTGTAAATTGTGTTCCTACAACAGTTTTTCCATCTCCTATCCACCTACCTTACCCCCCCTTCGCCTTCCTCGGCGCCCTAACTCTGAAGCAAAAGTAAAGAAAAACCCAGAAGATACGCCCACTTCTTCTATATGGTTAGACAGGAACCCGTTGTTATTGTTGTTGTTGTTCTGGTTGTTGGCTGTGAAGCAATTTTCTTGTATCGGCTTTTTTTTCCTTCTTCATTTCTTGAACGTTTCTTGTTGTCTTTTCTCATTTTTTTTCCATCTCCATTGGTCTCCCTCTCGCACATTTTCTATCTCACTCCAACTGTGTGTCTCTGTCTCCACTCATGCTGTCACTCATGCCGCTTGTCACCAAATGTCATTGACACGATTTGCTTTATGCTGCAGTTTTTCGCCTCATGTAGAGAAGCATTCTATATGTACGTAAAAGTCTCTGACTATATATCTGTGCCGACATTTACTTTGACTGAGCTTCTTGGGGCAACTATGAGGGGGGGGAGCCCACCTCAGCGTTTTTTGCCTCTGTACCCTTTACCCATGTGAGTATGTGGTTAAAGGGTATATCAATGCATTAAATGACCTTTTTTCATCAGTTATATTAAATAAATAATACAAGTGAAAGTAACAGAATAAACCTAATTAATCTTCACATTATATAACTATATATTTAATATATAAATTATATATTATATATAAATATTCATTCAATTCCAAATGCTTTCTGAAAGATAGATACATATTAAACTATTTCTATGACTTCCAAAGAGTAAACCTTTTTTTTTCTACAGGGTATTTCGAGGTCAGCTTCTAAACAGAACGAACAAAATTTATTTCTTTTTTTTTTTTTTTTAATGTTTGACTTTGTATTTTCCTCTTTTCATTTAGAGATAGCGCTGCCTCTGTATAGTATGTCTGTGTGTGTGGCTGTGTGTGTGTGTGTGTAGATGGTTATCAGTATTTATTTTATCTTTGCCTCTATCCACATTCAGTTTCAACAAATTGTGGCTGTGGGGCTTTGAAAAATTATTGAACCGAATTCTACGCTGAATGGAAAATATGAAAAACGAGGCGCAGAGGCTAAGTCAGGTGCAGTGCTTAATGAGCATCGAAAGTGCAGCCAAACAAATTATTGCCAATGGGCCTCATTAAAATTCAACAATCAATCAATTAGGCACTCGGGCATTTACTCAATGAATCAATGAATCATTGAGTCAGTCATCCAGTAAATACAACAAAAAAAAAAAACCGAAAATGGAAATTAAAAGAGAAAAAAATTTATAATTATTATTTGCTTTAAAATTTGCGAATTTTTTTAAATATTATTATTTTATTTGCAGTTTAAACTAACTAAAAAGTTATTAAATTACTTTCGTTCTTCATTATTAATTTAATATAAATTTCCCTCCTGTTTTTCTGTTTTATATTTAAATTGAATTAATCTCACATTTTTAATTAAAGTATATTTAATATATTTTTAGAGTTCTCACATATACATTAATATTATATTACACAAATGAAAGAAATGGAATTTAAATAGATCGAGAAAGTATTTGTCTTATATTTAGATATAAGATAGATACTAACTTTATGGCTTTAGATACATAAAGATATTTTCTAATAAATACTATAAATAAAAGTTTAATCTGGAACAATTTACATAATCGTCGCCTTGCACAAGAACTTTCTGTTTCTACATACATATATATAGATATATAGATATACATATACATATATCTATAAAAAGAAAAACTAACTGAAATATTTTCGACAATTTTCATTCGTGTGGAGTTCATTTCAAGAACGTGGACTTTGTCGTTGTTAGATGGACAAACAGAACGAACTGCGGAGCGTCATTGCTATAGAAATATGCATATCGTTTTTACGTATATATGAAAATATATATATGAATATATATGTATATGTATCTGTAGCATCGTCTGACATGTTTTGCATGTTTACTCATGTATTTGCATTTCGTGTGACATAAATCACGCACAGAGACACACGGCACACGCCGCCCCGCCCCAAGGCACAAAAGCGAGAATTGCCGTACGGAAGAAGATAGGTGGGGGGGGGAATGGGTTGGGCTGGGGTGTCTGTAGGGTAGTTGTAGTGGTAGATAATGGAGAAGAGAAGAATAAAAATGGAGAAATGCAACGTAAGAGGAGGCGGAGGGGGAGCGGCGACGTCAGACATCCATGCCACCAGCATCAGCTTCTCATCTCAGAACGGCAGCGGAAATGTCATGCTGTATTTTTCAATGAGTGCGTTGATTATATGGCAGTACCCCCCCCCCCCCACACTTCTTTCCAATCCAACCGTTGACAACAATTTTATAGTGTCAGGTCGCATACATAGCAAGTAAAAGTCAAAAATGTAATGTCGTAACGAACCTCAAACTCTAAAGGATAAGAAATTAATTAAGTTTCCTGCCAAAGAGTGTCAAAATATATACATATACAATGTTACTTCAATCTTCAATCCTTCTTTATATATACATAGGTATATATAAGAATACAAGAGATCGAGAAAATATATAAAACATTCCCTTATTTGTTAGGTATTAAGAGCTATGTTAATCTCGTGATTTATTCAATTTTTAGCAATTTATTTTTGCATTTATTTTTTGCTCTGTTTGCTTTCAAGAATTTCTGCAATCTGCATTAATTTTCGAATTTTTTCTTCTTTTTATTTTCTTTTCTTCAGTTTGTGTCCCTGCTATTGACATTTTCCCTACCCTATTTTCCAATTCCATTTTCTTTTCTCTCTCTCGCTCTCTCTGTGTCCTTAACGTGGCATTGATTGATGGGAAAGTAATCAGCCAAGCCAATGGGCATTTTGGAAGGAGTAAAAATCAAAGTCAATGAGTAACTTGGCTCAATTAGCTTAATTCGTCGACATTATATCGAAAATACATTTAAAATATCCACCATCGAATCGTTTTACCTTTAGCCAAGTTACTCATATAATTGGTTGGGCCACTTTTATGCAGAACTGAGCCTATTTGTATGAGTGAGCTGATCCGGGTAAATCTGGCCTAAGGCACTTGAAATTTAATTACAACCGTTGCTCAATTGAAAGGACTTATTTGTAGGCCACAATCCGAGCCCCTTACACGGCAGCTCAGCACTCAAAGTGTCATATAAGCTTCAGACCCCAGACATAAACCATCCTCATCACCATCACCACTATCATCATCATCATCATCATCATCACCATCACGAGCACCAGCATCAGCACCAACGGAAGCAGTGGAAGTCGAATGAGACATTTCTCCATTTTATTTTTTTTATGGATGGCCTAAGCCATTAACTCGTACACTTGAGTGGTAAATCAAATCATCGAATCACATGTAAAATCCCCAAGAGGATAGATGGATGCGAATCTGGCAGGACTTGCTAATTCAATTAGCGCCGAAAATGGTTATCATAGTTCAGATGAAGATATATATATATATACATAACTATACATAGATGTGAAAGGGGAAGTGAAGGAATATAAGGGGGAGAGAATAGTAGTTGCCGTTTGTCGGCTCATGTAATTGCTTATTATGTGCGCATAAATCGACAGATTGCAGAGAGGGGGGGGTTAACTCTAGTGAAGGTTCGGGCTCGGATTTGGGTTCGGTTTGGGTTTGGTATCTTGAGCGTGGGAGTCTGCGGCTGACTGGTAAATGCACATCGCCTAACTGACACGCATCTGCCAAATGAACTGAATGACTCGACTACAAAATATGGGAACATGAAATTTTAATGAGAACTATTAATAGAGAGAAAGAAATTGATTGACAAATATACATATATATGTGGATATATATCCATATATTTTATGGTTACTTAATATCAAGCTAAATATTAGTCAATTTATTGCTTAGAATTGCTCCAAATTCCATTTTATTTGAATGCGTTATTAATTTCCATTCCCAAAACATGTAGGAGAGTGTAATGAGTTCGTGGCAAGGAAATGCAAATTCAAATACATGTAAATGCTTTGCCTCTGCTAATAATGGGCATTATCATGATGTGAATGCTCCGCACACCACACATACACACATACATACATACATATACACCCGCCGCACAGTTGATGGGGAAACTCGATAGTTATTCCAGACAGGCAACTAACTAAGCAACCAACCATCCAACCAACCAACCAGAGGTTGCTGCTGATGGTTGCCACCAAATGGCGGGAGCATACACTTAGTTTTTTGGGCTATACAACGTTTCCCCCGTGGAGACTTTGACTCGTTCATTCTCTGGCTCTGGCTCTGACTCTGACTCTGACTCTCTGCCATGCATTTCTCATGATGCGAAATTTTGTTTCACTTGACATTTTGACATTTGACAGTTGGCGCAAAATTAACGCAGCTGGCAAGTGAATAGGGATATATACATATACATATATACATATATGTATATAAGTATGAGTGTGTGTGTGAGTGTATGGGGGAGCGGTTAAGTGTTAAAAATGCAATAACATGACAAACTAACCAACTAACAAAAAAATAAAATACTATTTTCATATATATGAATTTCCATGAGAAATTTTTGCTCTAATTTATCATGTTCGACAAGGACATGAGAAATGCAAGAAAGAGAGGGAGCTGGAGCAGGATCGGGGGGGTGCAGTTGATTGAAGTGGGTATTTTGGTTTTAGTCATTTGGGAGATGCATGCCAGATGGTTGTGGCTTACAATTTTCGTGACATTGTCAAGGCTATGATGACTTAATTGAAACTGATTCAACTAAATCCCCAAATGAATAATGATGAGCTGGCAAATATATATCCCACATACATATATATAGAATAATTAAAACCATATAAAGTAAACTGGGTAAATAGAAAATTTCTTAATTTCAACAAATAATTATTTCTCAAAATGAGAGACAAATAAGATAAATGACTACGATTATAAAAGTTTATTATTTAACATATATTTGTAATCAAATTGATGACCATTTTTCTCACAGTGTATGCCCAAGTTGAATAACATTATCTTTGCCAATTTAAACATATAAATATTTAAGATGGCACTACGATTTAAACATGGAGATGAAAACCCTCAGTGGTCGAGTGTCAAAATCAGACCTCAAGACCTTCCTCTTCCTCATCTCTGTCTTAGCCTCTGCTTCTGTCTCTAGAGATAGAGAGAGAGAGAGAGAGAAAATGGAAAACATAGGATAGGCTATGTCAAGGCGTAGACAACAATGGATAATGCAAGTGACATATGCACAACAAAGAGTACCAAACATGTTTCAAACAACACCCAGCAGCTATGTGTACCAATATACTCGTATGCCATCTCAAGCCTTCCCACTTATCTCATTGTCCTTCTGGCCAGACACTACCCCACTAACCAGATGGCTAACAGCAACAAATTTATGATTCTAGCAGGCAAATGCACAATATGCACACAAATACGTGGAATATCTACATCTATAATATATATGTATATATATAATGATTCTACCATAACTTAAAAGAGTTGCATTGCGCTTCTGTTGAATATTACAATTAGAAAAAATATTTCCCATATTGAAAAAATAAATCAATATCAAATGAACAAAAGTTAGTTCAGACTAAATATTAGCTATATATATATAGCTTTAATTCGTTTGCCATTTGTGTCATCAAAATTTTGAAATTAAATCAAACATATTACCCGAATAACTTCAACTTATACATATATAAAGGACATTTAATTCAAGAAACAATAAAGTGTACACTTTTTGACTTTTATAGAAAAAAAGAGTTAAACAATTTGATTGTTGATTCTATTTTGCTGTCACACACAGATAAAATGCCATCAGATATATATATATATATATATATATATATCTGTATATATATCATAAAAAAAGAAATATAAGAACTGACCAACTACATTTTCAGGGTAAACTCAATTTTCAACTACTACACTTGGCAAACAAACATTAAAAGAAAGAGACAAATGCACCAGGCGGGTTTGGGGGGTGTAGTGGGGGAAAGATGAAGATATATAGAAAGCCAAGGACAAGCCAGTTTTATCTTGAATAGAAGCAACAATGAAAGAAAGCAAGAAATGAACGAGGCGAGACGAGACAACACACATGGCAATTGATAAGAGCAGAAGGGGAAAAGGTTAACAAGAGACAAGAGATAAGCAGTGGAAAAAAAAACAGAAAGAGTAGGAAGCAAACGGAAGGATATGCTAGGATATGCCAACAAACTGCTAAAGGAGTAAAATGATTGGACAAAAATACGTATATTTCTGTCCCACTCTCAGTGTGTGCGTATATGTTTGCGCGTGTGTGTGTGTGTGCGGGTTAAATGGCAATTGGTTTGGGGTTTTTAGTTTTTGGAATCCTTGGGCTGCATCCTTTGTGCACCACAAATATTTATGTAAACAAGGCAAATGCATTACATGGCAAGACAGGAGCAAACGAAGGAGAATGAGAAAAAGAGCATGTGAAGACGAAACATATGGCCATAAAAGAATAGAATAACTGAGACCAGTTACAGCAGCAGCAGCAGCAGCGGGAGGAAGAGCAGAAGCAGCATTCAAATTGAAAGTCAAAACAAACGAGGTTGCCTTTTGCCACATCTTTTTGGCCTTTTGCCCCCCTCTTTTCCTTCCCATATACGGGCATGGTACTATGATATCAACCTTTTGCATTGTCTTTTGTTAGTGCATAAAGTTTTGGCTTACGGCAAGTTGGCCATTATGCATACATATATATTCTATATATGTATGTATGTGTGTGTGTGTGTGTGTGTGCGGCAACCGGAAACGGAAATGAAGCACAAAAGTTCCTATGGCATAAGTTCAGGCTCATCTCATAGTTAACTACACATGTGTGTGTCTGTCTGGGTTGGTTGGCATCCTACACCTACAGCTCCACTTAGTCATTATCCACCTCTTACCCATACCCCTTTCACTCCAGCCTACCCACTACCGCAACCATTGCATTCTTCATTTTCATTTTATTGTCCGTATTTTCATTTTTATTTCTCTGAAAACTATTTTATGACCCTGACTCTGACCATGATTTAGTTTGGCCAACAGAATTATAATTCAGGGCTGGCCGCCTTTATTTGGCTTGGACTAATTGTTGTCTGGCTCTTGGCAAAAGCTTTTTGAAGCTTAATTAAATGCAGGCCAACAGATGGACAGACAGACAAACAGACAAACAAACAGACAAACAGACAGACAGACAGAAAGACAGCCAGGCGACTGGCTATAAGGAAGACAACCACAAGGATTAACCCATTTTAGAAATGCATTTTCATTTTTCATATTTGAGTTGATTGTTTTGAGCTTCTTTTTTATACCCTTGCAGAGGGTATAATAAAATTGGTCAGATGTTTGTAACGCATAGAAATAATCGTTTCCGACCCCATAAAGTATATATATTCTTGATCAGCATCGAAAGCCGAGTCGATATGACCATGTCCGTCTGTCCGTCTGTCCGTCTGTCCGTCTGTCCGTCTGACCGTCTGTCCGTCTGTCCGTCTGTCCGTCTGTCTGTTTCTACATACTTAATCGATCTTAAATTTTGAGCTACGTGAATAAAAAGTCATATCATTCTGTCCGTTGATGTTGCAAGCAAATTAAGTTCAAAGATTGGTCGGATCGGACAACTATAAGTTATAGAAAAATAGGAAAGATCAGAGGTACCTCGGTCAAAATGTGAGTTGTTCAAAAAAGTTCTTGTGAGAAAAACTTTTTTGTTTTTTAAGATATCTCAACCAAATTTGGCACATAGATGACAATTCTACTTCTACACCTTACCAGCAAATTTGATTCAGATCGGATAATAAACACCGACATAAATCAATAAAATCAATAATCAACCCCCATCAGAAAAAGTATGTTTTTGTGAGAAAAACTTTTTGTTTTTTAAGATATCTCAACCAAATTTGGTGATCAGATGAGAATTATACTTTTTACATCATATCAGTAAGTTTGAATCAGATCAGATAATAAACACCGACATAAATCAATAAAATCAATGAATCAACCCCCATCAGCATCAGTATGTTTGCATATGCAGCCAATTAAATACGTTTATATTTGCTTTTATATATTCGTACACAAACAACATACATGGAAACATACAAACATACATACATACATACATATGTGCGAACACGTGCTTGAAAAAACTACAAGCTGAGTGCGAAGCAGAAAGAGACAGAAAACAATTTTTGTATTGTGTTGTTGTTTTCTAGAATTCGTCAGAAACTTTAGAGAGCGAGAAGCTGGACGCTTGCAATGTATACCGAAATAGCGAGGCCATGAATTTAAAGTTTGGTAGCGCAATAGGTAGAGATCGATTTTAGAAGTGACATGAACGAAGGTTCAATTCCGGCCTTTGGCAAACTCGAATCTTTTCTTACTGATTCTTTTTTTGGTTCAAATTTTTTTTAAATTTTATGTTTCCAATTTTTAAAATATCTTGAATCCGATATGACGGAGAAAGTAATCAATTAATCTGCAAGGGTATACAAACTTCGGCACGGCCGAAGTTAGCTTCTTTGATATTTTTTTAATGTTTTTTTTCCCTCTGTTTTTTGTTTTTGTTTTGCTTTTTGCAAAAATCTGTTTATGAAAACTGCTTTAAATTAAGTCCTTAGTTTCACATTGCTCATACGTCATGTGGGCGCTGTGGAGTGGGCAGCACTTCAAACTCTTTTGTTGTCCATCTACCCATTTTGACCATTTCAAATTTGTCACAGGCTTGTGCAGTTGAAGGGTTTACCAGCAGATTTATGAAGTGAATTGTAAAGTCGCCCCAACTGACTAAAGTGAGTAAAGTGTATGTGTGTGAGAGTGTGTGTGTGTGTGGAAGTGTGGGTAAGTGAATGAATGAATTGCTTCTTTTGACCATAGATTAGTTATTTCTTCTTCTTTTCATTGCATGCCAGTCCAAGAAAATGAAGAGAATTTTTAATCAGAACTGAAACTGTCTGGCTTAGCTTTGTATGATTCATTTTATTAACTTTATTTGCCAACTGACAGTTTTGTTTTATATCTTTTTTTTTTAACAATAATTATAAAAAATATACTTTAATAAACAAAATTTATGTTGAATTTCCATCCAACTTATTTTTATATACACATATTTTTGTTATATTGACAATTTTTCCTCTCTAATTCCAGCTCAAATCCAAGTAATTCAGATTGGAAAGTAAAATACAAATTAAACAGGGTAAGTTTTAACATACTTTATATTTAATATAAAGGAAAGAATATCGAAAAAGCTTCAAATCAGTTAGTTTCAAAAATCTTTAATTTATGACGTTTTATCCTATACCACTTAGTGGTCCGAAATTTTAAGCGTGTTTAACCTACATAGCTTAAAAGCTTATCTATCGAGTTTTATTCACATAGCTCATAAATAATGATCTAAAAGCTGAAAGAAACAAAGAAACAGACAGATGGGCATTTTTCCTCAATTGAACAGTTTTACTTCTTTTTCTACCCAAACTATCGGCAATTTTAATTACAAGTTTCAAGGATTTTCCCATCAAAAAGACCGAAGCTCTCTTTAAAGCCAAAATCCAACCAAAACCCTGCAATGCAGTCAATGATATTAAGGCGAAGCAAAAGCAGAAGCCCGAATATAGTCTCGACTTCAATGATTTAATTAAACGAAATTCAACTTGAATTCGCAACAAAAAAAGGACAGACACAATGGGATGGTTGGAGGGGGGTGGCAGATGTATCTAAAGGCTGAATGAGTGAGTGAGTAAGAAAAAGTTGTCATAACAAACATAAAATTGCAACTTTTGTCAGGAAAACTCAAGTGCATGTTGCTCATGCCAGCAGGAACAGTAGGAAGAACAACAACAGAAGAGGAGCAGCTACATCAACTCAAGTGCCCGGGCTAACCAAGCTTGACATCCTCTTTCTCACTCAATCTCTCGATTTTTCTCATTCTCTTTCTCTCTGTATCTGCCACCCAAGTTCTTATATCTCTTCTCTTTTTTTATACCCTTGCAGAGGGTATATTAATTTTGGTCAGAAGTTTGCAACGCACAGAAGGAAGCATCTCCGACTATATAAAGTATATATATTCTTGATCAGCATGAATAGCCGAGTCGATATGACCATGTCCGTCTGTCCGTCTGTCCGTCTGTCCGTCTGTCTGGATCAACAGCTTCTCCTCCGAGACCATAAGAGCTACAGAGCTGAGATTTTCAGCATAGGCTCCTTTTGCTGCAGGCATTGTATATCTCGGAATCATCCCGATCGGACGACTATATCATATAGCTCCCATAGGAACGATCGGTCAGGAATAAGCTTTATCCTCAATAACTCTGTTGTTTTTTAACCGAATGCCACGAAATTTGATATTTATGAGTTTAATATGCTTCTTGATACTTTAACCAAGTTTGATCAGAATCGGACGACTATATCATATAGCTCCCATAGGAACGATCGGTCATAAATAAGGATTATCCTCAATAACTGTTGTTTTTCAACCGAATGCCACGAAATTTGATATTTATGAGTTTAATATGCTTTTTGATACTTCAACCAAGTCTGATCAGAATCGGTTGGCTATATCATATAGCTGCTATAGGAACAATCGGTACAAAAAAAAATTTTGTATGAAAAATTTTTTCCTCAAGCTCAAAATATTGAATTTGTAAATTTGGTATGTTTAATTTACAATAATGCTTCTGGTGAATTATATAGAGAAAATCTGCAAGGGTATACGAACTTCGGCACGGCCGAAGTTAGTCCATCTTTCTAGTTTTTTTGCCTTTTCTACGCGTTAAGCGAAAAATGCAATTTAAGCAATTTTCAATTTTCGTTTTTTTTTTTTTTTGTTAGATTCACCAAGGACCTGTACTTATAAATCTACATATAAACCCAACCACTCCGCTTCCCTCTCTAGTCCTTCTCTCACCTCCGCCATTATTGCAACTACTCCCCTTTGGCATTTTGCTTACATCAAATTGAAAAAGCAAACTTGTCGCGCTAAAAAAAATTTTTATCATTCCTCAGGACAAATCCAAATTTTTCCTTTTCTTTCTCATTTTTTCTTTTCTTCTTTTTATATTTTTTGTTGTATCCTTTTTGGCCTCTGGCAAATTGCAGTTGGCGTTAGGCCATGTCCCTATCCGCCAGGCCATTCCCCCCCCCCCCCTTCCCCGCCTTTGAATTTACCCCCTTTTTGGCGGCACTTTTATAGCTTAAGCAGAGCTTTACGAATATCACGAAAAAATGAAAGAAAAAAAACTTTTTCGCAAAGATTTTTTTCTGTGCAGTTTGGAAGAAGTTTTCCATTTTTAGCACTCCTTCTGGCGTCTCTTGGCCTTGGTTTTGGTTCTATCATCATTACTTGGCAACTTTCACTGTTGAGCACAAAATTAAGGCATTAATGTTAGTTTTATGGATTTCTTTTTCACCCTCTCTCCCTTACTCCCTTCTTACTTCTTACTCTTTTACATTGCATTTCCTTTTTCGGTAAACGCATTTAAAACCCCAAGGAATAAATTGAGGGAACTTAGCACCAGATGGCAATAAGCTTTTTGGCCAGGCTAACTGCGCATTCGAATAATAATACCTAGTAAATACATTTAGTTAATCTTCCTTAAAGATTATTTCTTGAAACATTACAATTAAGAACTTAAGACACTTCAACTAAGCAAAGTGAGTAGAATTTTTCTTTTTTGAAAGCCACTAAATTGAAAATTTTTATATGTATTCCAATTTGATAGTTTTCAATGCTAATATTTTTTAACTGTTCTACTTATTTCTTAATCAATTTGACTTGGGAAATTTTTCTTTGCATACTTTTAAAGTTTAAATACTGAATATATCCAGATTTGAAAGTTAGGTCTTTTAATAGGGTCCACAAATCACTTGAAAAAATAAACTTTAATTTAAAATTCGGTTTGTTAATTAAATAAATTTGTTTAATGTCGTTAAATTATCATTTTATAAAAAATTGCCCCAAATCTCATCTGGTATTGATAATCTAGTTTAACTTTCATTCATCTATCATTAAATATTTTTGAGGGAAAACTCGGCATCATATAAAATGTAAGAGGTTTGAAGAGGGCAAACCAAACACTATTAATAACTGGATCCACTGCTCGTCTGCTTCTGCTTTTTTGTTTTTTTTTTTTTAACTCTAACAATACCCTGACAAATTCTTACAATTAGAGACCAGACGGTCATGTCCTTCTCTTCCCATTTTACTTCTCCCAGTCCCTCTCTCCATCGCTAGCTTCTGTCTATTTGCCTGCCTTTTTGCAAGCTTTACAAATATTTGCGCGCAATTTTTCATATTAAACGACAGCTAAGGAAAAGAAAAGAGAAGTATGGTATGTTGCAGGGTGCAGGGTGAAGGGTAAAGGGTAGTAGGAAATAAAAATTGCAGTAAAAATACTAAAAAAGAACCACGCTCAACTTGCACCACCAACTGTGATCAATCTTCAGAGTTTTGTCGTGACAACGGGGTGAGTCAGGCTCAGGCAGTTGCAACATATTTTTTGGAGGCCCTCAGGCCATGGTACTCAAGCATGTCCTTGTCAAAAAGGGAAGCACTGTAAACGAAGGCAAAAACAAAGATGGGGAAAGACAAACAAGCAACAGGAAACACTCGCCGGCAAATGGCAAAACTGGAAAATTGCAACATATTTGCAATTGTCGTTAAAGGTCCAAAAAGATCCAAAAAAAAAAACGAGCAACAGCAGTGGCAGCAATTGGCGAAATGAATGAAGATGAAGTGAGACATCAGTGTAACTGCCTGTCTATCCATGTCCATAACAAGGACTACTTTCATCCTGTGCGAAAGATTGATTGGCTTCAGCCGCTGGCTAGGTCGAGTGCCGCGTCCTAGTTATTGGCCTCCTTTTCCTCTCATATACCGAAACCTCCCGACCTCCCTCCCACCCTTTCCACTTTCAAATTAGTTGGCGCTGTCAAAAAGTTTTACCTCGTCCCTGGTGCCGGTCAGAAGGCGCCCCAAAGAGAAGACTAGAAGAGGAAGAAGTCATAGAGTAATAGCAACTGCAATAATACAACAGCGAACAGTGGAAACGGAAGTGAAGAGAAATAGTTGAAGAAAATTCTTGGCAAATTGTTGGAATTATTGTGGGAAATTTTTAACCTTGTATTATGAGTATATATATATATACATATATATATATATTTTCTTTTTTCTTCTTCTTTACCCATTTCCTCTTTCAGTTTTGCTTTTCACTTTTCTTTGAACATTTTTTTTTGGCCTTGAGCCATTAAAAATACAATAGACTGCTGTAGATTGTTGAATTCCTATATCTATTTCGTTAATACAATTTATCTTTATTAAATCTATCTACAACGTGAAAGGGTTTTCTCTTTTATTATATAAAATGGGGTTTGTTAATGTCTTGAGTTAAATTTTTATCAGTTGCTAACAAAAAAAAAAAAAAAAAAAAAAAAAAAAAAGGGAAACTAATTGTAAGATAAGAGAGGACAGGATACTTTTTACTCATCTCATCTAGATTATGAAATTGTGAGAAGACTATTAACATCAGGTTAAATCAGCTAACACCGAAATTTAAAATATATTTAAAGGTTAATTTACTTCAATACACATAGAAATTATTTGTTAAAAGTCCAAGGAATGGCCCAAGACACATAGATAAGGTAGTGGGTACATTCCAGATCAACGCCTCTCTCTCTCTCTCTCTGTGTGTGTGTGTGTGTGTCCTTCAAATGTCAAGGTAAACGACATTGGAAAATTTTCTTCTATTTTCCTTTTATGGCCTTTAGTTGTCGCTTGGCTTTTGTTTCAGCAGTTTTTAGTGTTCTTCAGGCTCTTTGACATTGCAGTTGTGCATTAGATTTCTTTCAGGTTGAGAGCTTCAAGAAGATACAGCAATGTTGATTGCTTTTGTTTTAAGTATATAGTATAAAGTAGTAGAATGTAATCTACACATCGGTTTTCATTCAATTTAAATGTTGGTCATATGCCAAGGCATAGAAACACAATGGAGAGAGTAAACAAGAGACAATTGAAATGTACATAAAAACCATTAAAATACATGAATAATGTAAAAAAAAAAAAAAGAAAAGAAGAACGAAATGTTTTACAGAGAAATAATATTTCTTGGCAATAGTAATCTGCAAGTGGCAAATTGTCTATGTGGTTATATATTGTATGCACAGTGGCTGAAAAGCCAACAAACTGCCAACTGTTGCTAAATGACCTCGCATCTCTCCTCAGCATTGTCCCCTCTTCCCACTCTAATGGTTTTAAGTGCCGTTGGCATAGTTTAAGACCAACTATCAAGGCGCCAGCAACTATTTATAGTCTCTATCTCAGTTTCCGCCCCGTTTTGTTGGTTTTCTCTGTTCGCCTACTGCTCCTTTGGCACTCATTGCCCACTTTTTGCAAATGCTTCTGATGCTGCTGCTGCTGCTGCTCCTGCTCTTGCTCCTGCCGCCCTTAAAAGTGTGCTATAGTTTTTCTGATGTTTTTCACCTTCTTCCAGCCAGCCACTTGTCAACTGTTGACGTTTCTTTGTTGCTTGGCTACTTATTGTTGTTGATTTTTCATTTTCTGTCTGCCCCCTCATCCTTTGGTCTCAAGGGGCCAGTCCATTTATCTGTTAAAGAAAAAACACACACACACACCCAGACAGACGGAGAGAGAGAAAGAGAGAGAAAGAGCATGGTATAGAAGCAGCCGTGTCCATGCATGGCAATCCAATTATCATGCGCCCCATCGTACCTACTACTATTACTGACATAACCATGCCATCTCTGGCACAGTCTAATTGGAAACAAACAGCTTGACTCTTGACTTGGTCGTTCGCTAGTCCACCGAACTTCAAGTCAAAAGGAACCAAAAACATTTTCACTAGATTTACATTTCTCCATCCACCCACAACCAACATCCCCACCCCCACCCCCCCATTTATTCAAAGGCCAGAATATTCTGAGCGAAAGAAAAAAGGAAAAGCT
The DNA here is from genome assembly GCA_018150375.1 of Drosophila sturtevanti. Lineage (NCBI taxonomy): Eukaryota > Metazoa > Arthropoda > Insecta > Diptera > Drosophilidae > Drosophila > Drosophila sturtevanti. The sequence continues at coordinate 514,957 of JAECWJ010000527.1, read as the reverse complement.
TTCGGCTTTATTTAAAATTCATGCATTCACAGTTTTTATAGCGCTTGCCCCCTTCCTTTTTCCTTTTCCCACAAAAACTGCCGACCCTCTAACCAAAAATTAAAAAAAAGGAGGAAAAAAAAGATGAAATCCATTTCCTGTCAACGTTGAAATCGAAAATATTGTGTTATTGAGAGTAGCAAAAAACTACACAAAAAAAAAAAAAAGAAACAGCAACAATAACAAAAAAAAAGTTTAACAAAAAGGAGTTAAAAGAAGAGCAACACTAAAAACAGTTTATAAATTTTTAGCGGTTTTTGAGTAACAACAAAAATATCACAAACTTTCTGTGAAAGCAGATGGGTTTGTGTTGTAGGATTGTGAAGGACTAAATCAATGGAGCGAGGCGTCGCCCTGAGCCTTAAACGAATGAACTTTGTTTGTGTATAGAAAGTGATTTGAAATTGATTGCGCCATAAGCGTACCCAAAAAAAAAATACAATCCAAGAGAGGGCATAAACTGAATATTTGAATAACTACCTTTTTTTTATATATGTATATACATACATACATATATGAGTGTACATACTTATGTATGTACATATGTATAATAGAATTTGTAAAAAGTTTCAATCAGCGAAAGTGAATTTTCTATGATGAAATAAATGAATGTTTATTTAAACTAAAGCCTGATTAAAGCTCTATTTTAAAATATTGTAAAAAAAAGTAAGGATATAGTTTTTTCCGTGTTCGAGACTTTTGCATCCTCTCTCTTTCAACTTTTAACAACTTATTTCTTCATTCTATCCATGATCAAATATATGCAAATGGAAACTTTTGGCCAGCCCTCTCTTAGTATCTGCCGCCTACCTTCCACAGCAAGAAACAAAATGAATAACATACAATTTTGGCATGCTAAATGCCACGCCCACGACCATTCGCCTGTTATTCAAAAGGCGGAATTTCATGATGCGCATTTTTAATTCATCGCGCTAGTTGCAGCCCCCTTTAATGCAATTTGTAAGTGTCGTCAGAGTGTTGGGGATGCTCCTCCTGTTCCTCTTGTTCCTCTTGTTTCGCATTTTTAGCATAAATTTTTTGGGCAAACAAAGGAAAGAGCGAGAGAGAGAAAGAGATTTGGCAACGCAAAAGGCAAAGGAAGTTTGGGAGTGAAAAAGAGAGAGGGAGATAGTTGGCGTCATGTTGTTCTTGTTTATTTCGATCTGGCAATGCCATACAATTTGAAATTGTCAACTCAGCCGCTCATACAAGAATCCATCGCCTTTCCCCCCTCCCGTTCTTGAGCTGAGTGTGAGTAGATGGCTAAGAAGGGAGATCGGGGATGGAGATGTGGATGCTATAAATGCTATTCAAAAACGGATTGCAAATGCTGCTTGGATTTTTGTTGTCCCTGTAGCTGTTGGGCAACACGTGCAATTCACTGTTTGGTTATACAATGTATGTCCGTATGTATGTACATATATGTGTCTGTATGTACCTGGCGGAGTGTTGAGCTTGTGTGTGTGTCCGTTGTGTGTGTACGTGTGCGTGTGTGATGTTTGTATTCGAGCGAGACTGAGACTCGATTTTGCGTTTTATTCCAATTACCAATCAGAATTCGATTTACGCTTTAAAACGTGAAACCTTTTTTATTACAACAAAATGAACTTTAAATCGAAACTGTTCCATTTGATTGAACAATTTAATTTCGAAAAAATGTATGCAATGGGAATCTATTAAGTGTAAATTTAACTTTTGATTTTAATCCCTTCTGATATGAAAAATTGGTCAGAAAGTAACAAACAATGGTTACCAAAATAAATGAAATGTAACTTTTAAAATGCTTTTAAATAGATAAATTAAATCAAAAAATTAAGTCAATAAATTATCCATATGATACAACAAAATTCACTTACTTTGCTGTCACATTTTCCATTTCTTCCATTTTTTTCTTTTCACTTCACTTGCACTTTCTGAAACACTGCGCACATAACAAAAACAAAACAAAAACAAAAAAAAAACATCAGCAGAACTTCGATCACACACATACACTCCATATGCACTCTTTTCTTTCTCTCTCTGTTTCGCTTGCTTATGCTGTTTATTTTTGTAACATTACAATAACCTTCACCAATTGTTTCACTAACTTAATTTACCGCTGCTTGCATATACTTGCTTATCTAATTTGTTTGCTATTTTTGGTGATTTTACCAACAAATAACAAAATCAAAAATAATTTGTGACCGAAAGCGACTACTGCGACAATAAAACTGACGGCGCTGCCAGACTTTGAAACTTTCCTGATCACGCTTAGATTTCACTAATCTGGGAGCAGGGATAAAAAGTGTGACCTGAAATATACATTTGGTATTTTATATACTTTTGAAAAACCGTTTAAAAGAAAAAATAATGTGAAAGACAAAAAAGAAATTATAAATATCTGGCGTGTGACCTGAAATATACATTTGGTATTTCATATACTTCAGAAAAACCGTTAAAAAAAATAACGCGAAAGACAAAGAAGAAATTTTAAATATCTAACGACTTTTTAAATATATTTTGTTACAGTTAACAAGAATGAAACATTTAATTCCATTATATTTATAAAGGTTAGTCAAAGCAAAAAAGAAAGAAAAAACTTATAATGAAAATCAGAAACCACAAGCTAGCCTTTGAAATACTACACTTGTCTATGTTCATAGTGCTTGCCATTGCTTGCTTAGTTCTTTTTTTCCCATTTTTATCAAGGCCAAGTGTATGCTTTAGTCTAAATGTCCCCCCTCTTTCGACCATGTCCATTGCAATCCAATCTCAACATTTTCACTTACCTTTATTACAACGTGCACTTATCTTTCCCAAGTAGAATTTCAACCAAAACTGTTTTAGCCACATCATAAAGTGCAAGTCAGTTAGGACTCCATGTTGCACAAACTCCTTCCCATCTTTAACCACTTTTTTTTCAAGATTCCACGTCTGTACATAATATTTCACAACTTTCATTTTGCGTGAGAAAACTTTTGCCGTCACAAAGTCAGCCCGAAAAGGAAATGTGTTAAAAAACAAAAAGGAGAGAAAGAACGTAAAGGAAAGAGAGAAAGAAAGGGGGAAAAAATATATATATACATACATATAAATATTAGGAGGGAGGGAGGGAGTGTGAAAGTGAGAGCAACATTTACTTGGTCATTCAAGTGCAATTAGTTGTCTGCTAATTACATAAGACTAAGCGGAACAACGTTGTCGCCCTCTCGAGAGTGTTGAGACTTCTCTTCCTTGAACTGCTGTCGGTGCAGCTGCTACTGGTGCTAATGCTGCTCCTCTGTCTGTCTGTCTCGTATTTTTCCTGGCCACTCATAATGAAATTATGAAACCAACGTGCGCCAATTTTATATTGCGGCCATGTCCGGGTACTATAAAAAGGATATATACTCCAAGCAGAGTGCCAAAGTGGAAGCAACTTTGCTAATTGAGTTTCAGCCGGCGGTCAGAGAGACCATCAAAGAGTAAAAGAGAGAGATAAAAAGAGAGCGAGAGCAAGAGACAAAGAACTGCAGTCACTTTTAATTGCATTTCTCACGCGTACAAAAAGTGTTGCCTACATTTTTGCGCCTTTCAATGCGATCCACAACAATAGCGAATCCATGCATTTATCATACATATGTGCAAATGTATAATATATGTATATGTCTATGAATGTGTTTGTGGATACATTTTCGCCTCCAACTTTCCCATTCAACATTTTTACACATTCACCACTACAAAATTTATGGACAGCAAAAAGAACCGTTAGGTAGTGGCCTTGTTTTTGGCGCAACATCTTTGCTTTTGCTATTTTTGCTTAATGACTCTGGCGCAGTGCAAGACATTAAACGCTTGTTGGCCGCATTAGTTATCCCAGTAATGGAGTTGGCAAGACTATAGCGAAAACTTTCAACTGTTGCCAACGACTTCAAGAGGAAAACTGTGTGAAATCATTTAGGCCAGAATGCAAGTAAGAGACCTCTTGAAGTGTAAGAAACAAATTGTTTTAACAATTGAAATTCTCAAATGCTGCCAAATCTCATCAAGTGGAAGAGATTAACTTACTAAAATTATTGCAATTTAACGGCTCAACAAATAGCTATTTTATATACAATTTCTAAAGTTCGCTGTGGTCAAAATTTGGGCCTAAACGCGCTTAGCTTGATCCTTTAAATGAAATCATATTCTGAAATTATGTTACAGAACCAATTTATCATGCAATATCTATGTCTAACAGGCATAACTTAAGATCGGCCATCATCTACTTTTGTACAGAAAGAATCCCCCAAAAATAACCTTTGTTAGTAATCGTAAAAGATTGTAATTTATCCCATTGATAATCCTATGGAAAACTTTATAAACTTTTAAAAATGAGCAACCAAAAATCTGGATAATAAAAGATCATAACAAAAAGTCATCCCAACGCCAAAGTTAAGCCTTTTTTCTTGTCAACTTTTCACACAAGCAAATTTTGCATAACTTGTTGAGGAGCAAGCCAAGTATAAACGCCAGTTTTCATTCTTTTTTTTTTTTTTGTCAAACAAAGGGAAAGCTCTATGGAAAAATGTACTTTTGAAAGTGTGAGTGTATTGCTTATGTGTGTGTGTTTGTATAAGTGTGTGTCATTTCCGGTTTGGCAGGCGCAGCCTCTTTTTCTCTTTCAGTTGCAGTTTTTAACTTTAATTTCAGCTCTTGTGAGTGTTTGTTTGTTGTTATTTGCTTTGTGTGTGCTTATGTTACAATAACTGCCATCCCCTCTGCTTCCTCTACCATGCCACTTCATGCCTCATATGCTTCCCCCCCTTCCCCTCTCAAACATCACATAATAAGGCCCATGTTTTTCTTTCTTTACTGCATATATTCGTTGTTTTTTTTTTTGCTTTTTTGTTGAAAAATTTATGCAAGCGCGTAAAATAATAATAATAACACACGAGAGCACAGAGAAATAAGAATAAAGGTAAATTTCCAACTCTCTCCCTTACTCCTTATACACTCCCTCCCTCCCTCCCTCCTCCTGCTTACCATTCCTCTTTCACACTGTGTATTTTGCATTCAAAATTCTCTTTTTCTTATTTGGTTTTTATTTCTTTCGTTTCTCCTTTTTTTTTTTTTTGTTTTGTTAATTTGTTTTAGTTTGTGAAGTGGCACGTTGGTATGTTGCATTACGACAACTAAATAAGGAGGTCGGGGATAGGGTTAACAGAGAGTGAGAGAGAGAGAGAGAGAGAGACAGAGAGAGACAGAGAGAACCTCCCAATTTAATAGCACACCATAAGAGAGCAGTTTGTATATCTCTATATATGTGTGTGTGTATGCCTGTATGTGTGCATGTGTCTGTGGTCTAATTAGAGCTGCCAAGTGGCAAAAAGGTTGCAAAAAAAAGGTACAAAAATGGAAAGGGGGGGGAAATGCATTTCAGAGTAATGTGTTTTACTAGATAAGGCACAAACGTTTGGTTATTGCAGCAAAAGCAAAACATATTAACATGGTAAATAGGGTTACGACAATTTCTTCCCCCTCCCCCAAATTCTAACTAATGAAATGTAATTAATACGAAACTCACGTTTTAACAACATTTTAGATAGGGTGTTGATATACAACTATAAATACGGAACAATCATAAAATGTATACTTAAATTTATCTTTTAATTAAGCTAGCACTTCTTTGTTTGATAATTAGTTGTTCATAAGAAATTTAATAGTTTTATTTCCTTACTCTATTCACTAAGAGAAAACAGTCTGAGTGAAGTTGGCATATTAAGTATCCGCCCCATTGTTCATCGAAAGTAGCTGCCATCTTTTAAAGACAATTTTATGAAATGTAACTTTGCTTATATAGTTAGCTAATACTTAGATTCAGTTGGCGCAATATAAATACCTTAGCTCCTTAAAGAGAGGCCAGTCATCAAGTGAGTTAGCTGGCCATTTAAGGGCTGTTAGTTTTCAATTTTAAACCAAAGTATTTCATGTACACTCATTAGCATTGAATGACCCTTGACCAGCAGCTACAGTGTCTAATTGACCCATTTAGTTACCGCAAAATCAATGTAACGCGAGAGGAAAGCCTGGTTGAGGTTTATGGACAGATCATAAAATTGTTTGTGCTTTTTGCTTAAAAATATATTCAAAATCAGTTCATAATAACGACCTAAAGATACCCTGTAACGGATAGGTGTACCACTTAAACATAAACTGAAATATATACATAGGTATATCCTTTTATCAGTAGAAAAATCATTTTGCAAGAAAAAACCACAATTTGGAAGTTACGATCATACTTAATAATATTGAAAAATTATTATGTAAAATAGGAAAATAGATTTCAATTTCTTACTAAATCAATAAATGGAGATATAGAGATTCAAATGGCTTATCTCTAAATAGTCTGATCATTTAGTTTATTTTCCGATATTTCTATGATTTGCTCTTACATTGATTCTAATACCCTTTCATTGTCTTGAATGAACTAAGATGACTCCATTTATGACAGGATAAAACGAGAGGAAATTACGAAGAAAATTGAAAATTTCAAGTTTACCGTTGCTTCTGTTTCTGAATGTTTTATAATTTACATTGTTTATCCATCCCTCGTTCTCGCACAAATTCACACAAGCACACACACACACACAGGCTAAACAAATAGCAATAAAAGCCGAAAAATAATCAGGTTTACGGCTTGGCCCGAGCTCGGGCTACGCTAACTCGCTCGAGTGCCCTTCTGGCTGGTTTGATGTGGTTGCCACAAAAACCACCATCAGCCCTCTGGATCCGAAATACGAAAAAAATAAAAAAAAAAGTTTGGCACTAAACAGAAATTACCCATACGCCGCGTGTAGCGTTGATTGGTGAAGGTGTATGTGTGTGGGTGGCCCATCGCCTGTGGGGAAGGTTTGTTGGGACTTTTCATAAGCTCATAAATCTGCAACTTGTAGAGCATAAATATTCGAGAAGATAAAAAAGGAGATAGAGAAGCTGGCAAGGAGAGGAGATTGAAGACCAAAACCAGATGGCTTTGCATTTTGTGGCTTTTCGGGGCACTTTAAAATGCACTTGCAACAACAAAAGTAATAATAAAAAAAGAGAAATATATGTACATATGCACAGGTAGTCACATATGGAGTCAACTTTGCTGTTTCTGAATAAATGTGTTTCATATAAGTTGTGTGTGTGTGCGTAATTATGTATGTTGATCAACTGTAGTTCGCCGCGTTGCCACTTCCCCCCTCTTAAGCGTTGCGCTGCCGCCCTGTTTTATATCAGCTGCTTTTAGGGTATGCTAGACACAGTGTGCCCGCTCCATTCTAACGCAGATTTATTTATTTTTTTTTTGTTTTAATTGCAGGATACTCGACGGAGATTTTATCAAAGAGTAGCCATGCCCACCGAACCAATTTATCTACGCAACATGGCATTGGTCATGGTTTGCCTGCTGCTTGCCATTGGACTGAGTGGCGGCCAACAGAGTTCACCATCCTCATCCAGTTGCGGGCCAAATTTTCCAACTACCTGTTCCTGCGGTCGAGAGATGTACGAGAGTGAAATCCAATTCATTGTGAATTGCACAAATGCTGGGTTACGCAACACCAGTGTTCTGGAATACATGCCAGAGGAAGTGGAGATTCTAATCTTTACTGGGAATCGCATTACTGAATTACCATGGAATGTCTTTGGCAACATTAATAACTATAAAAATCTAAAAATTGTTGATATGAGTAACAATCATATTCGTGAGATACGGGGAAAAAGCTATCATCATGTGCCCAGAGTGGAAAGATTGATACTGAATCATAATAATTTGAGCATTTCCCGATTCGATGATGAGGTGAGTTCAAAATAGTGAAATTGTTTAACACAAATAAAACGATGGAATTTTCATTCCTTGTTGTTTTCCAGGTAAATCATCATCATCCTCGGGTGTTCTCGAACTTTGTTAATCTGCAGAGTCTTCATCTAACCGATGCGTTTGAAGACAACAGCTCTCCCCAGTTGAGCGAGGATTTGCATGATATTTTTGTCAATAGTCAATTAGTAAAATTGCAGAAACTTCATTTGGAACAAAACGAAATCACGCATTTTAAGGATCGCAATGTTTTTTGCGATTTGCCATCGTTGCGTGATCTCCATTTGGGAGACAATCTTCTAAAGGATATCAATTTTGAAGTGCGTTGCCTAAAGAATTTGCGTTTCCTTGATTTAGAACGCAACAAATTTGAATTTGTTAAGCCCAGCGATATGCGGGTCCTTAATGAACTGGAGGAGCGAGTTAATCGCACGGTAAATCTGATTGTCGACTTTAATCTGAATCCATTTGTGTGTGATTGTAAGATCTCACCATTTCGCACGTGGCTCCAGTCAACTAGAGTGACTGTGCGCAATAAGGATAGTTTAATTTGCTTCCATGATTCTCACCGTGTGGATCCCTCACCTGTTCACATTGTTCAGGTGGATATGGAGGAGTGCCGTGATGCTATAGCAGCGGCCGCTACCATCCTTAATGCAGCCGAGGATGAGCAGCGCTATGGTGAACTGCATTCCCCGCATATCAGTGGACACACAGCCACACTGATCTTTCTGCTTATAGTACTCAGTATGATTCTGCTCGGACTTTTGGTGGCTTTGGTCTATGTGAGTCGCGACAAATTGAAATATATGATAACGCCAGTGTTTGATAATGTGGCGAAGAAGGTTCAGTATACGTCAATTAAGGATGAGGATTGCCCGGAGGTGCATGTCTAGGCTATAGATTAAGTCCTTACTATAGGTTTTCTCGTACAGTTTCGTTTTCGCCATTAACAGCAATTTGTGCCATTCACAGCAGAGAAGCAAAACATAAAAATAACAAAAAATAAATAAAAAACAAAAAAAATGATTTTTAAGCATATCATTTTCAACTTCTAATTTTTTCATTTTGTACCCAACTTAAACCTATTGTTTCATAGTAATTAAGCATAAAAATTGTTGCATTTAACAAAAAAAAAAAAAAAAAAAAAAACGAAGGAAACAAGGCAAAATTCATATTTTAAAGTTTTTGAATTAACTCTTAAGTCCAATCTTTGTTTCAGTTAAATAATAATAAAAAGAACTATGGACCTATATCAACCAATTGCTTAATATCATACATATATACCATAAAATTATCGTATATATATATAAATATATATATATATTGTAACAAACACTTTAGTGTTATCTGTGATTTAAGTTTAGTAGCTTTACTTTGTTAAAAAAAGAAAACAAACAACAACAACAATTAAAAAAGCAAACATATATTAATGTCTTAACCGACAAGTATCTATCGAATATGTTTCAATTATCTAAGTTAATCCAAAACCTTTGTCAATTTCACTTTTCATTTATTATATTGTACTTAACAAGCATTTTTTATAAATAAATATTTGAAAATGGAAGTTTGCATTTTAATTCAACAAATTGATTAATTAAATTGATAAGTTTGACATGAAGAATCTGTTATAAGCTAATTATTTATATAGTCCGTTACATTTTTGAATGTTAACGGTGCGTATGGATAAATCACTGATATTTCAAAAAAAGAACTAGTTCATCGCATTTCTCACAAAAGTATCTAGAGATGCGCTCACGACTCTAAATTTTTATATCTTCGATATTCATTCTGTACTTTGAACTGCTGTATTATTAATGGCTTTGGAAAGAAAAGTCTTGGCTTGAATGCCATATTTGGTGTAGATAAACATGTGTATACTCAACTTCATTTCTTATCGATATATACACATTTTCGATATTTTCCATTATGTTGTCCATCCCTAGTTCAGGGAGCACGACACGTCAGTGTTTAGTTTTTTTTGTATTTATATATTTAGAACCGATGCGGTTGCCATTTGAAACGAAATTCGCAGCAGTAATAATGGCAAATACAAGATAAAATATACATTGCACAATTATATCAACAAAGAAGAGCGTTACAACAAAGAACAGTAATAATATATATTAGCGCCGCCACTGCCGCCACGAGGAGTCCAAATTGAGTTGACCAAAAACGGACATAAAATCTATATCAACAGCAACAACAAACAGAAAGGTTGCCGAAGGGGGGGGTGAGAGAGTTTATACATAGAGAGAGGCAGCAAGATTAGCAGCTGTGCTTTACTCTATTGTATGCGTGTCGTTTTTAAAATAATCAAAATCACAACTGGCTCACACGCCCACTTCACTAAAGTTGACGATACGCCCACATCTCGAAGGCACATAACCACGTCATGGCTTTGCCTTTGAGTGATTTGTTGATGCTCGGCAGCGGGGATAAGAAACTGGCTGCCTGTGTGCTGATATTGCTCTTGGAACTCTTCATGGAAGGTAAGAGATAGCAATGTACAAACATTAAAATTGACATTGAAAAAATGTCCAATATTAACTTAAAAAAACAACAATAACAACCGTTTATAATTTGCAACTGTTCAAATACACGTCATTCTATTGTAGGTGCTGAGGCAGTTCCCAATCAAGCTGATATCGAGAATCATCTGGAGTTGGGTAAAAGTTTTTTGGCTCGCGGTCAATTGTCTGATGCTCTCACGCATTATCATGCGGCCGTAGGTGAGATCCGGACAACGGATTACTTTCCGAATCTTGACTTATCCTTTTTGATTATTTGCAGAGGGCGATCCCGGCAATTATTTGACTTTATTCAAGCGTGGCACCGTTTACTTAGCCCTCGGTAAAACTCGTTTCGCTGTTCAGGACTTCAGCCGTGTTTTGGAATTAAAACCGGATTTTACTGCGGCGCGTACACAACGCGGCGTTGTTCATATGAAGAGTGGTGAATACGAATTAGCCATTAAGGATTTCGAGGAAGTGTTGCAGTATGAGCCGAATAATCCATTGATACATGAGCATTATGGACGCATTCAGCCGGCCATGGAACAATGGCAATTAGTTCAGCAGTTAATCGGTCACGGGGATTTTCAGAATGCCATACCAATGGTCACACAACTGCTCGAAGTTTCGCCATGGTCTGTCGGTTTCCGTCAGGCACGATCCGATCTTTATGTGGAAGTAAATGATCCTCTTTCGGCAATTGCTGATATGCGGCAAGTTAATCGTCTTAGTCAAGACAGTACCGAGGGTCACTATAATATTGCCCAGATGCTTTACAAGATTGGACATGCTACCAACGCATTAAAGGAAATAAGAGAATGCTTGAAATATGATCCCGAGCATAAACTTTGCTTTCCCTATTATAAGAAGTTACGCAAAGTGGAGAAACAGCTGGTTAATGCGGAGCAGGCACGAGAGGAGAAACAATTCCAAGATTGTATTGTCGCTGGCGAAGCTGTGCTTAAGCATGAACAAGATGAGACAATGATCCGCTATGAAGCACACAAAGCCCTCTGCGCCTGCTACAACGGGGATGAGCAATATGGCAAAGCCCTCTCAGAATGCAAAGAGGCACTGGACATTATGAAGGATGCCCAGGTGTACTGTGATCGTGCCGAAGCTCTGCTTGGCACCGAAATGTATGATGATGCCATACACGCCTACCAAGCAGCCCTCGATCTCGACGAGAATAACTCGCGAGCAAAGGAGGGTATACAACGGGCAAAGAAGCTACAAAAACAATCCGAACGCAGGGATTACTATAAGATACTCGGAGTTAAGCGTAATGCCAGCAAACAGGAAATTGTTAAGGCATATCGTAAAGCGGCCCAAAAATGGCATCCCGACAATTTCAGGGACGAGGAGAAGAAAGTGGCAGAGAAGAAATTTATCGATATTGCCGCTGCCAAGGAAGTACTCACAGATCCAGAGAAACGACGACAATTCGACAATGGTCAGGATCCACTTGATCCGGAGAGTGGCAATCAGAATGGCTTCCGTGGCGAACATCCGTTTGCACACTTCCAGCACGGATCCCCCTTCCAATTTAAGTTCCACTTCAATTAGTCAACTCCCAATCCCCCCTAAAAAAGAACCCTGTCGTGCCCGCTCCATAAATAGCGTGTAAATATTAGCCTAATATTTGAATAACTGGAAAAGCAAACGCAAGCAAAATAACAAAAGCAAGACACAAAAAAAAGCAAAAGAGAACGAGGAAGAAAGCAAAATAAAACACAGAAAATGTATATTTAATTAGTTTATTTAATTACCAATAATTATAATGTAGTACTTTTTTCTAATTATGTGTATAAAAAGAAAACAAAGAACAAAAAAAAAATCAACACAAAAGGTGTTTATAATTTTCAAATGAAATTTCGACAATTGTTGCAATAAATATTGCTTAAATCAAAATTTCAGAAAATTTTTCATAACCAGAATCAGAGGAAACTTCATCAACACTATTTACTAATTTAACGTTCCATTAAATTAAAGATATATTCATGAAGATTATTTATCGGAATTTAAACCATTATATTTTAAAAAAAATCGTAATATGTTAATAACTGATCGACTGATGAACCCAATCCGAATAAATTAATATAAAGAAAGCAACTTTAATATCAATGCATAAACTATAAAAAGTATTGGTTAGTTAAATGGACAATAGAATGAAGTCCATAAATGGTAAAGAAGTCTTCTTTTATGTTCCCTTTAGGATGGCGTCACCAGTACGTAAACCAGTGTGCCAATCATCACGATCACCGTTAGGAGTAAGTAATATCTTAAGTGATATTGACGATCTAGACTTGTTATTAGCTCACGAAAATGTTGCATGGGAACATTTTGGGGGTTTTGTCGGACCAATGGACGACGCATTTGTGGCCTGGCTGGACGAGAAGATCTGGAACTGGCACTTAACTTTGGTTCATTTTCATCCGACTCGCTGTCTGTATCTATTGGCTCATTGCGTAATGGAGATTGACGTTGTTGTCGTTCATAAAACGTATCCAATTTGGGATATAAGGTTTCCACTTTAGTGGTTGGCTGAATCAACATTCCTGCTGGCCAAGAGCTGGGTGAAGTAGTTTGACGCTGCCTCATCGAGGATGTGGAGTTCTGACCTGGTGAACCACCAATATTGAAACGCGGCGTTTCAAAAGTTGCGGTTGGCGATTTAAAAGTTGTGGTTGGCGAATCGATAGTTAATGGAGATGCATACTGATTATATTCATCATCCAGATAGCTGGTAGAGTTCAGTTGCGTCTGAGTCAGACGAGGCTTCGTCGCATCCAAATCCGAGGCAAAAGTTTGCCTAAAGTGTGGCTCAAAATTGGCTGGTGGGGAATGTGCAGAGCCTGAGGGAATTCGCGGACGTTCATACGTGTGAGTTTGCGGCTCATAAGCTTCGTCGGTTTCCTCATAACGAGGTGACGCCTCCACTCCTCGTGTATAGGATGTGGTCAACACTCCGGATTTTGTCAACGATACGGAACGACGCAAACGTGTATCAGCCCGTTTTAATGGCGTTTGTGTGGGCTTTGAATATCGCACATCGGGCACCTGTACCATATAGTAATCATCATCCTCTGACTGAGAGCCGATATCCGATACAGTTGTCGTAGTCTCAACAGAGCGTCCAGAAACCGAAACATTATCCAGGCCATAAGCAATCGTGCGACGATTCCGTTTCTCACTATTTTGTTGGTTGTTGTTGTTGTTGTTTGTTCTGTTGTATCCCACATTTTCGCCGTGTAGAGTTTCGCGTCTAGGAACTGGACTCGACTTCTTGGAGGCTGCTGAGTTTGCATTTTTCAACGGCACTCCCAGCATCGTAGCACGCAAACGGCGTATGATGACACTTCGTGTACTTTCTGTAACTGGGATAACTGGTAGCCCATATTGGCGGCATTTGGCCAACAAATCTTTGTTTGAGAGAGTATTTAGGCCGTCCGACATTCTTTAAAACGTTGATGAAATTAAACTAATACAAAAATAGCGATGTCGTCACAGTTTTGTTGTTGTTCTTTATGCGAATCGTCTTTTATATATTGCCAGGGCTTGCGAAATAGGATATCGGAAATCGATAAGGAAACATATACATTCTGACTACGATAACAAGGTGACAGAAAAGTCCATCGCTATGTAAACAGATGTTCTTATCTCTGTCAATATACATCAGTTACATTTTGAAATATTAGAGTAGTTTATTAAACTTGCATATAAGTTGCAAATAAGTAACAAAAACATAAGATTTCAAACTAATTTCAAGTCTTCTATTTAGATCAGCTTCCGTTTGAGGCTCAACGAATTCGCTTACTGATCTTCAAGCGATCCGAGTTAATGAAATAACTACAAATATCGCCAAGAGTTTTGTATAGAATTTGCCTGGGTATTCGGCAAATCCCACGTACTATCCGTTTCCATCGGTTCGCCTCTTGAAGTTTCCCGAGCAGATGATTGCTTATAAAACTGATCCAAATTCGGATAAAGCGTGTTTACTATAGGTTGCAAATTACTTTCCACAATCCGACGCTTCCTTATTGAAAATGAAGCGTCCTTATCAAATGATCCAGATGAACCACTTAAAGTGCTCCGTGACAAGAAGTGCGAAGTAGATGGCGAATTATGATTGGAGCCGACATCCAAATAACTTGTGGTCTTCAACTGAGTTTGGGTGAGTCGTGGATGCACCACATTGGGAGCTGGTGCAAAAGATTCGCTAAAGCCAGACTCATAGATTGGTGGGGGACAACTGACAGGAGACGTACAAATGCGCCGACGCTTGCCAGGATTACTTTGCTGTACAATCACTTCATTATCCTCATCTCTATTTGAGCAAGATGTCTCCATCTGATGTATATAAGATATGGAGACTACTTCGGACTTTGTTAGTGACTGAATACGTTTGGAACGCACATCTATAGTCAGTGGACTTTGCTTAGACTGTGAATAATCATCGTCTTGTGGTTTGGAGCTCAGGTTCGACGCGGTTGTTGTAGTGCGTCCTGTGACTTGAATCGAGCGTCTCTTCAGGTTTCTTTTCGTGCTGGCATCATTGCCCTGGTTGGATTGACTCACAATCTCCTTTTTACGATAATTGATTTCCCGTCCAGGATCCGACACATCTGTTTGGGAGCCGACGTCCGAAACCATTGTTGTAGATTGAGTAGAACGCTCTTTGGATGGAAGCGAGCGCCGCTTTAAATCTGCTTTGGCATCAGAATCTTTGTTCTGATTAGCTTGACTCTGACTCTCTTTGCTGAATCGTACAGATTTACGACTGAGAGTTGGCGCCTCATCATCAGTAGCATCTTCGTCATTAGAAGTATCCACCTCATGTATAAGGGATCTGACTGACCCGACCGCCTTACCTACAGATGGTGAATCTTCATTGCACTTTGAACAATCTTCACTTTCTACCTGTGAGACTGATTCCGAAACTGTTTTTCTAGACGGCATTTTGCGCCGTTTTGTATCAATTGTTTGGCGCTTCTGACTGATAATATTTTTGGAGTTTGTTTGACCATGTCTTACCTTGTTAGCACTTATGGTCTTTCGACTGGAATTCTTATTCTTTGAGACTACTGTATTTCCACTTTTGTTGGTCTTTTCCAAAATGGCAGATTGCAATCGACGAATGATGACATTCCGCGTACTGTCCGTGACTGGGACAACCGGTAAACCGTATTCTCGACATTTTGCCAGCAGTTCTTTATTTGTGAGATTATCTATGTCGGACATACTTAGAATTTTGTAAAAACAAACACTAAAATTACGATGTCGTCACTGTTATTAAAACACATAGTGAGGGTGGGGACAACGATACATGTGGGTGTGCATAAACGTGCAGATATGAAACTAAAAATTATCGATAACAAGTGACAGCTGACATTAAAGTCCATCACTTAATCAAAACATTGGTTTGTTGTTTTCCCTGAAGAACTGAATTAACAACGAAAATCTTAAATTGTGTGCCGAAAACATGTCGCTAACAATGCGAATTTTTAGTGCATCGCGCAATGGTTAGTGTCAATTAGTCAATAGTCCTGCCTCATTGTCAATTCAACCAAGTATTAATGGCGAAAACTGACAATAAGTGAGGTTATGTAAGCTTATGTCATAGAAAAACAATTTGGTAAACCATTTAATTGTTGTAAAACACTAATAATATGTCAATCTCATGTATGCACCTAGGTCAGCGCATGTTTGGCACCCAAGGAGCTCGTTTGTTGGCCGCCAAGCGGACCGAGCCCAAGGACATTGTCGAGGTGCCAAAAGGCTACGTGTATGTTAACAACAAGGAGCTAAGCATGGAATTGGAGGACATTACGGATCGCGCAGCCACCACCATATTTTTTGGCGAACTCTTCCGTGGCTTTGGCGTTACACTGGCGCACATTTTCAAGGAGCCGGCTACCATAAACTATCCGTTTGAAAAAGGTCCGCTGAGCCCCCGTTTCCGTGGCGAGCACGCACTGCGCCGCTATCCCAGCGGCGAAGAGCGTTGCATTGCCTGCAAGTTGTGCGAGGCCATTTGCCCTGCTCAAGCTATCACCATTGAGGCGGAAGAGCGTGCCGATGGCAGCAGGCGTACCACACGTTATGATATCGACATGACAAAGTGCATCTATTGCGGATTTTGTCAGGTCAGTTGGACAATGATTTATGCTTCAACGGAAATTAACTTAATATTTTTTTGTCCACTGCAGGAGGCTTGCCCCGTGGACGCCATTGTCGAGGGACCGAATTTTGAATTCTCTACCGAGACCCATGAGGAGCTGTTGTACAACAAAGAAAAATTGCTATGCAATGGAGACAAATGGGAATCGGAGATTGCCTCCAACTTGCAGGCTGATCATTTGTATCGTTAACTTGATCGTATATAAATATTAGAAAGATTATTTGTTTAGAACGTTTTTCCAATTAAAAAGAAAAAAAAAAGGTGGATAATGCCGAGAGTCCTTTTGTTAGGTTTTAGACCTTTACACTTCAGTTAATTATTTGATTTATTTGTGGAAATATTAATTTATTTAAATGGTTATGTTTGCACTAGCATAGTGAAAACATGCTTTCTAACATGTTATAAAGTTCTCGGGCATCGGCATCCAGTTTATTTATACTTATTCGAAGTTCTCATAGAAATATTTTTTAAGAACAAGGATAGATTCTACTTCAGATGGATTAAAATGTTCACTTCAGCGGACAACTTATGGAAGTCAAAGAAATTTAAATTAATGAACGAGAGTATTCTTTGGTAGAGTCTCTCCTATTGTCCTGGACCGGCCAGACTCTTTTCCATAAACTTTTTCTTGGCGAAGCAAGTCCACCATTTGTTAGGCTTACCGTCTTCCGTGTTAAAGACTTTCTCCAACACCCGATTACCAGTCTCATGACGCAACTGCAGTAAATATTGCCTCATTAAATCCGCATCCTGAGCAGCCTGTGGTTTGGCATAGACTGCATTCAGGGGGAATCCAGCCTCACCGGGAATATCAAATTTGGATATGGCCAGACTATACATTTCCTGTTGACCGTGGGATTTGCTGGTGCAACGAGTTAATCGTTTCAGGCATTCCGTTATGTAGAGGGTGACATAAATAAGCACACGATCTACCTCCGATTTGATTTCGTAGGTGCGAAAGAATACATTTGCTTTAAAAAAGTAAAGTGACTCATCAATGATGTCGCTGTCCGCATTATTTGCAACGGGCGCTGGTCCCCGAACTTGGGTGCGTAATGGCAGAATGGCAATGTTTCCCACCTGCTGTCGGAACTCCTTAATTTGTGAGTGATATGCCTGTAAACGGTAAATACATACATGTAAATAAACAATTGATCATATACATATGTATACACATACACAAGTGCACATAAAACATTGCATGGGTTTAGGTGGGGTTGCATTAATTATACAAAAAAAAATATATTGAATATACTTGGGGACATTTTTCTAAGAATTGAAACACAACTACATACCGGCATTTTGTCTAAATTTAAATCCTCGGCTTTATTATTCAAAATTTAAAAATAATGTTAGGAAATTTGTTTTTTGTTAGCCTTCACACTCGAAATAGAGATGGGCTAGAGTAAAGTAGCTGTGATATAAACCTTCGCGTTCGATAGTTGTACTCGATGCATTCGATATCTCAACATATTCGATTCTTTTAGCCATTTTGTCAAATTAAAGTGTGCGCGCACGGACAAGTGTGGACAAGCTCAAGGGCTTTGGTGCTCGGTCAGCTGCCCAAAAGTTACCTGCATTGTTGAAGTTGAAGCTTTAAAATCTCTATAAAATGAATCCGAATCCTGATTTAGACGAATTGGCCGACGAATTGGAAAACCTATTCGCGGAGTTTTTCCCGACAAGAAATAAAGTGTGTTTGGAGCCGACATGTCCACCTAGCCAGGCACTAAAACTGCGAGCCAGTGCATCTGAGTTTGTACCCAAATCAGATCAGGTGGATTCCCAATGTAAAATTAAAGGAAGAGACGAGGACAATAGCTACGATGTGAGTACAAAATAATAAATTAAACTGATCCCTTTTTACAACCCCAGTTTCAGTCCCTGACCGACGCTTCTGAGTACACCAACATCAGTGCTAATAATCGGACAAAGAATGGACAAAACAGCAATACTAAATATAGTATTCGTCGTTACGAAAGGCAGAATCAGTATTCTCCATGCTGCTCTTCCAACATAGAGAAGCGTACTCCACAACCGCCTCCAGAGTTGGCCAATGGTAAGTACAGTGATTTCTCTAAGGATTCCAATTCAGTTCATTTAAATAATAACTCTTTCTCTCCCATAGGCTTGCCACATTTTAAGGGTCCCTATATGCCGCTAATACGTCACCGTATGGCTAATGCTGAAGCGTATGGCCTAACCAAGGATGCCAAAGATTTCAATAATAATAGTTTATTGATGCAGGATCTGATTAAACAGTTGTCGCAACTAGATAATTTCAAAAACTCGGATAGTCTTTCGATAGATCTAGCTAATCTGAGCCCATTTCAGCATGGAATGTCCAACTAGCTCAAAAACAAACAAGGAGTTTTTGAAAAACCACTTCGATTCCCAATATATAGTAAGCTCTGCATTATCTGCCTTTATGAAATAAATCGGCCAGACTTTCTGTGTTCATTTTGAAATCGCTCTTAATTTTGCCAAAAAAAAAGATGGGAAAGAAGAATAAAGCTAAAGCGTCTAAAAAGAAGAAGGTAGGTTGGATGTCCCGGAATTTTATTTAATAATAATTTTTATCAATCGAAATAGTTAGAAGAGAAGGGCAAGAGACCCGGCAAAAATCCTGCCGTTATTATTGATCTAAAGGATGTCGATCTTCCGAATCTTACGGAGCAAATGGCATCTATTGTTACTTTACCCTCACGTGTGGATGAACACGTAAAATCATTGACAACACTTCAAAAGCAATTGCAAGATTTACAGTTAGAGCAAATACGTCTTCTAGATGGTTGCGTGGAATTCTTTCAAGAGCTTCAAACTGTAAAGCCCGAGTCGGAAGTGGATGGAAAGATTGTGCTAGAAACCTTTCTTCAGGTTAAAGCCAAAATCAAAACGGTTTTCGAAATTTATTTGCCTATGCAATTGGAGATATTGGAAAAGGAAATGCAATCCTTGGAACTCAAGAACCAATCGAAGTCAAATTGAATTTTGAATTTAAAAAAAAAAATATGTTGTAATAAAACGTTTATTGCACCATCGATAAATAATCGAATACACGCCAAAAAAAATTTATTACGTAGTTATCTACATGTGCCGGGAACATCAGGTGAACCGCGAAAGTTTATTTAATTATGAATGTGAACCCACCAGCGGCTGGAGCAAGTCGTGGACAAGCGCGTGGTCGTTTTGTTCGTGGGCGTGCTAGGGGGGGCGGCGCCTATCGGCCCTATTTTTATTTCCGTCGCAACGGTCGTGTTATTCCTGCACGCGGTCAATCCAATTCTAGATCTAATCGAGGGTCAAACCAAATACCTGGCTCTAGTGTTGATGGTCCCGCTGCTGCTCCTACAGTTTCTGCTCGACCCAAACCTAGAGGATGGAATGCAAAACCCACTCCTCTTGACTGCAGTTTTCTACGTCCAGAGAGCTATGTGGCTCCCGAGGATGGATTTGGTCTTCACGTCCAAAGTTTTCTCATTGACAGTCCCAAATCTCATCCCGGTTGGAGACTTTATTTTCTGAAAGATTCATATGTTGCTGGCAGTGAATTGGGCAGACGCATTATGTCCGTGGAAGCGCATTATCAGCGTAATCCGTTAAAGTATAACTATGGTGACGCACGACGGTACGGCTTCTTTACCATTTCTGTCACAGAAATTGCCGATGATGAGCAGCTGCAGGAGGATTGGCCATCCTTTTTAGATGACTTGCGTAAACATCCGATGCGCACTTTGGCCACTTTGGGTCTGGCTATGCACACGGTGGTGGTAAATCATGAATTAGATGCTCATGAGATTGACGAGTCTCATGAAAGTTCCGATTTGGACATAATTGAAAAGATCATCGAGCTACCGGGACCCACACGTAAAATATATGCCCGCCCGGAAAACTTGGTACCTGTGGAGTTAATTAATAGCTTAAATACTGATCGAGTAGACACTCTTGTCACAATCAGGGGTATCATTCGCAGTGTGGGTGAACCATCCATTGGTCTAGCTTGGCAATGCTTTAAATGTACCCGCTGCCAAACTGAGCAAGTGCTACGCCAACGCGGAAACTATGCTCCTCGTCCATACCACTGCAAAAAGGCTCTATGTGGGGCCAAAGATGACTTTCTGGCTCTGCGTAGCTCGGCATACACACGAACGGCGGTCAGGCAAATTATACGACTCGAGGAATCGAGCCTTTCACAAATTTGGGATTTTGAGCATTCCGTTCCGGCAGAAGTAGATATTGAATTGCGACATGATTTGGTGGATTCCATTCATGTGGGGCAGGAAATAGTGGTTAATGGAGTGCTTAAACTGAGAGAATTAGATGAATTGCCCAGCACATCTTCAGGAGCAGCAGCAGGTGGCAATATGCAGACCTATATAAAGGCGGTCAGTCTGCAGGACGCATCCCATATCAAAAGGGAGTTCAGTGAAAGAGATTTGGGGGCCATTGCCATGATAAATGCTGATCCGAATAGCTACAAATTGTTAGTCCATTCACTTGCACCTGAAGTTCATGGCCAAGAATTGGCCAAGGCTGCTTGTCTTCTATCACTTTTTGGAGCGGGTGGCTCCCAGTTGTCAAAGTTTGGCAATCAAACCACGAATGTCCTACTTGTAGGTGATCCTGGTATTGGCAAGTCTAAGATTGTGCATAACTGTGTCCAGGTTTCTGAAAGAGGTTCCTATATAAGTGGCAAACGAGGGACTCAGTCTGCCCAAAAGTTGGGCGTTACCTTTGCCGGTCGCAACAAACGGGTAATGGAGTCTGGTTCCCTCTGTAAGGCCAGTAATTATGGGCATTGCGTATTGGACGATGTGGATAAGCTCGCCTCCAAGCAGATGCAACTATTGCAATCCATGCAAACGGGCGAATTTAATATTCCTTTGCCAGGATTGTTTGCCACTGTGGTAGCCCAACCCTCGATCATTGCCAGTGCGAATCCTCAACGTGGGCAATATGATCCGAGTCGATATCTTTTGCAGAACATACGAATTGTGGCAGGCCTATTAAAAGAGTTTCATCTGGTTTATGTGCTCCTCGATAACCAATCCGAAGAACGGGATCGAACCCTGGCCGACCATGTGCGTGCCCTACATGCAGGATTAAAGAATCGAGCTAGAATCACTGCCCGTTATGCCCTTAAGCCAAAGCTCAGTGATTCCATTAACGAATCCACATTCCATCAGAAGAATGAAACTGAAGATTCATCCATTTTGCAATTGGATTATGATTTAAATAAACAACTACAGCTGACAGAGAATGAGGATGAACTTGACTTGATTCCACCAATATTAATTAGGAAATTTATTGCCTATTCCCGCCAGACTGTTCATCCCTTACTAAACGATCAGGCCATCGACTTGATCATGGACTTTTTCCAAAAACTCCGTGAACACAGTGAAGCGGAACATGGACAAAGTCAAATTGGAATGGGGTAAGCAAATATTTCGATTAGTTGATTGATTTATTTAAATTACTTAAGTTTAAGTTACAATTATTGCTTAAGAGTTTATCGCATTAATTTAAGAAATGATGAGACTGGCAGCTCCAAAAATATAGCCAAAACCAAGGAGCACAAATATGATACAGTCATGGTGAAAAATATAAAGGCAAACTGTAATTAAGAATTTCGAATAGATAAATTTATAGATAAGTTATATATCAGATACAATACCATCATCCCGGTTCCAAAATAAATGGGTTCTCGCACTGTGGCTAGGACAATGCGTGCCACTAGAAGATGAATTATGAATGCTCCATACGTTAGACGTCCCAAAATACGGAAAATGGGCAGGCAAGCAAACTTACGAAAGATCCCTTAAATGGAAAAAAAAGCAAATGATTAGAAGAATCCATAGATGGATAGATAACAATGGGATTATATTTACAGCCGACTTTGCTGGCCATGCCTATAATAAAGATACCCAAGCCAAATGCCCAAAGATTTCGTTGAACTCCTGCATAAATGGCACCCCATATGGGTGATGGGGCAACATAATAATGCTGGAATATTGGATGAGCCGAAAATAGCCATAGGACACCCACTGGAATAAGGGAGAACCAAAAGAACTGAAAGCTACGCAACTCATGTAGCTTATACCGTCTTGATGATAGTTCATCATAGATCATGGCAGCCAGGACACCACAGAAATAGGCACCAAAGTTCATATGGGATGATGTATAGAATTCAGTGAATTGTCTATCGCCAATAAAAGAATCCTTTTGTGTTCTGCAATGGAAACGGAGGATTGCATAACGAATCTACTTGGCTATATACATATATGTTACTTACTGCGGGGTTGGAATAAATATCGGATAGTAATCGGCTGCATAAGTTAGAATAGCTGGTATAATCATGAAAATTGCCAAAATTCCGGAATATAAATGTTTGCTCCACTTTACAAAGCGATGACCCAACATTAGCACCACCAGGCTGAGTACAAACGAATGTGTATCGGCGGCCAAATACCAACCCTGAAGTAGACACTGAAAATGGAAGTAATCCATTGTTAACACATATCCACATGAATATTATACAAATCCATCTACTCACACGTTCATCGGTGTGCACAAAATTGTTGATATAGAGCAGATTAACCCACCAATTTCGACGACAGGACAATTGTTCCCGCTCGTATATATGCCTCCAGAGTGGACCGCCAGCATTCTCGAAATAAACGCCACTTACAAGAAGGACAAATGCATAGGGAACGGTCAGACGAATATAACGGAATACATTGAATTTGACAAAGAGCAAGAAATATTGTCCAAAAGTCCAGTTTTCCTCCGACTTTTGCTGAAGGGTACGGACAACCGCCAACCAATTTATGGTCAGCAGTAGTCCACTTATAACAAAGAATGTGACTGTAATTAGTGAACCGGAAACTAACAGTGTTCCAGCCGGCGTATGTAATAGTCGCTCTGGATCCTGTGGGTTACTAATGGCACTCTCATAGATCACCCAATTTGTATGGGCAAAGATTACCATGAACATGGCAAAGAATTTGAAGCAATCGAGAAATCGTAATTCGCGACCAATCTTACCACATGGCTCCTGATTCAGACGATACCAATTACGGGCCACTGAGAATGTTAATAACAATTGTTGGGTGCGGCTTTTCGGTGGAGTTTTATAATGATCTCGTTCCTTGAGCATCTTATCGTGACGTCGATGCTTTAAATGTAGATCAATAAGACTACCCAAACAGGCCAGGATAAGTAGACTGCAGAGAATCGTGTAGAAGGTAAAGTTCCAGGCATCTAAAAAGAAAAATTGAATGAAAAATAAAATAATAATTAACAAAGGAAATGGAATGTTGATGACCCACCATCCTCTATAGATTTGCCAGCCTCATCGCAATATTCTACAACGCTTTTGGCTTGCAATCCATAACCACGACGCTGGAGACGCCAATTGAGACAGATATTGGTCAAACGTTGATGACGATCACGGTTATCGGCCTCCATGGCAAATAAATCCAGATAGACATTAACCTGTAAACGACTTTAGGATCAATAAAATGAAATTGGTCAAGCCCTTGGCCTTGAAAAGAATGTATGGATGGATTTTATTTGTTTTGTTTTTAGTTGTTTTTTGTTGTTGTTGTGTTTCGCTTTCCATAAAATCAAATTGGAAGTTTTGTGTAATCTTCAATCGAAAACGCATTTTAATGGCGACTGCATCAATGGGATCGGCCACACCATTAGCCATCACCCATCAACCAGCAGCGGCATCAGCAGCAGCAGACGATCAGCAATCAGTTAATCAGCGGATTTTCCTACTCATCCACCGATCTGACTAATTTATTCAGCAAATCTACCAATTTGACAGCATACTACCGGATTAGGTATAAAATAGGCGTTGTTATCGAGGGGATAATATAGAGTTGTCTATATATAATACAAATGTTAATATATATCATATATAGAAGCAATTTCCAAATCAGGAAAGATTCAAGTTTCTTAATTAACAATTCCCCCTTTCTTGCTACGCCTCTGTTTTGTTAAGCTGTCTGTGTAAATTGTAATTTGAGTTGAATAAACTCTTAACCTCTTATCAGAGCTTCTGTGGTTGTTGTTGTTAGGGCCGCTGTTGTTGCTTTTAAGCCACTTTTGTTTTGGCCCATTATATTTTGAAATCGCAGCAATCAGTTTTTCTTCATTGAATTAAATCAATCGAAATCTCCGAATGTACGTACATACATATATTAGGTGGCTAAGATGGTGGTGTCATTTTTCCTACCTTTTGGTTGTCTGTCAACAGGCCAGTTTGTAGGGCCTTTAACTCATTTGCATCCAGTGTGGCCAATGCTGCTTCGCACTCCCTCAAACAAAGACCAAAATATAATTGCCGATGATCGAAATGATGACGATCATATCTAGAGATCTCTGCAATAGCTTGCCATGCTTCTACCCCATCATTTGGTTGCACTTCAGCTCGCACAAAGCAATAGGTAGATGTTTCCTTATCGAATTCCTGCATACAGCGATCATAGTCATCCAAATCATATAGCTGTGGCATCTGGTAGAACTGCGTAACTATGTGGAGATGGCAAAAAGGAATAAGAAAAAACCATCAATATAAACATTTCCATTTAATATATGTATGTAATAAAACCAGATGATTCAGCTAATCAGCGAAAGAGGAAACTTGTTTCTGTCTGGCAATAACATCCTTTTTCTCTAGAATTGCTACCATGGATGAAGTTCATTGGCACCTTCATCATTGGAGTGAAAGGAAACTTGAACTGGTTTTTTGTTTTCATTCTTACAACAGATGTCCAGAAGAAGATTCTCGAACTGATTGAAGTTGTTGTTTTCTCCTCTTTCATAGCCAAATGCATTTATTCAAAATAATTACTCATCATTCAATTAAAATTAAAAAGTGCTAAATACAAGTACCTACAGGTATGAGTGGCCAAAATTCTTTCCATCTTTATGTCTGCTTTTTGCATGGATTTTGTAAGCATCCCAATCATACATACATATAAGCAAATAATGCTATATCATCTATAGCCAGTCTCAAGTGACCGGGACTTGTCAGAGTTTATTGTTTTTTTTTTTCCAATATCGAAAGGGGAATTTTTTAACTCTTAGGAATCGAACACGCAAATGGAAAATTGTTGACTAGCTCAAAATATCTAATCAATAGAACTGTCACAATCAACAAAATTGAGTTGATAATTGATTATGTGATGATCGAATCCATTAAATTCTAATTCCCCCCCACCACAACCATTATATAAATAATACGGAAAAAAAACCAAAAAAGTTTAAACAAATAAAATATATGTATGTACATACATACATATTATGTCTCTTAATTATCCACAAAATTTATTTAATTTTGTTTATTCATTCAAATACTACAATTCATCATTCGCTTAAGTATTTATTTTGGCAAATGCTTAAGAATTGGAATTTTTGGTTTGAGAATTCCAATTTTTTGGTTTACATCTTGTTTGTGTCTTCTCTTATTATGAACTCGTTGTTATGTGACTTGTTGTAAATAATATTAATAATACTTAATATGATCACTCAATAGAACATCTTTTTATGACCAATAAATCAAATAAATATCGACAAATGAATAATACTTACGGTTTAATTGATAGCATTGCGCTGTCGTTAAAATCAAGCCAAGGGCTATTAGGATCTGTTGAAATAACATATTGCCAAATCGCCGAATTTGTAATACACTCTAATTTAATTTTGTTTTATTATGTTTTTTTTTTTTTTTGTGGAACACCAATAATAAACGCCAAGTAGCTGTGGGCCGTGCACCAAAAATGCAACTCGCACACACACTCACACACACGCACACACGAGATGAGAGAGTGAGATGGATAGTAAAATATATTTCATCAATGCGTCGCGAATGGTAAAAACAAAACTACATAATATGAGATGAGATGAAAGAAAATAAAATGAAGGAAAAACAAAAAGACGGGGGCTGCTCTTCCCAATGCCAAATTTGTTGATTAGGAAATGCACTCCACACTGCACTCTTTGCTTTTGCTTTTGCTGGCTTCCGATCGCTTTTCAGTTATTCAATCAATTTGAATTTGAACCGATCGGAACGAGCTATTTCGAATGATCTGTGCGCGCCAACGTTCAAGCCGAGAATGAATATGATTTCAGTCAGAGGCTGGCGAAGATGCGTGCCGTCCGTTGACTTGGGGAGGAGGGGACTGTTACAGGTTCGATGTCGTTGTAATTATGATGATGTGATGATGATGATCTTGCACTGAGATGTTTCAAAACTTTCGAGTGCGTTGGTTTTCAACAAATAACAACAATGAAAACAGGAAAACCATAAATACCAACAAAAAAAGAAGCAATAACAACAACAACGACAACAAAAAAACGAAAAATATATTTAATAAAATGCGTTGGAACATGTTCGATGCTGCCGGGCCCTAGGTTATCGCCCACATGCAGGCTGATTTATGGTCCGGTCCAGCACTATGAAAACTATTGTTGTTACCTCATTTTATAGGGAGTTGGGACAAATCGCAGAAGTTCTCTTCGTAACACAGAACACGTTTAGCTATTTGTGCCAAAAAAAAAAAAAAAATCTCTATATATGTACGTGCGTTTGACCAAAACATCTAAATAAAAGAAATAAAAAAAATATTTCATCAAAACGCAATTAACGTGCGTAGAAAAAGAAAAAATAAATAAAAACCAATGCCTATAGGCAAAAGCATATTTTGACGCGTTAATTAGTTACCTATAATTAAAGCAACAGAAACCAAAATGGAACAACAAAATTTATAGCCGAAAATTGTCATGCAACAACAAAAGACTTAGACAACAAACTTGGTTCTTCGTATTCTTCTACTTATTCTTTATCATCTTATTTTCTTTAACAGGCAAATTCTGGGTCTAATTCATCTATCCCAGGCACGTGCTCGTCTGGATTTATCCACTACTGTTACAACAATCCATGTACGAGATGTCATCTGTTTGGTTAGCGAAAGTATTGCCCAGACCAGCCTATTATCTGAAATTAGGGTGGGTCGTGGACGTCAAGTGGCAATGACACCGTCTGGTGGTGGCGGCAGTCGTAACTCCCAACTACGAAATTTTATTCAAATGCTACAATTACGTTCGGAGGTATTATGTCGTAGAATATTTGAATTTGAGGAGCTGAAGGAGATTGCAACGAGAGCGGGCATCATGACGGGCGTAACCCAGTTGGTCGAGATTGCCAATATGGGCGGTCATATACTCAAAAAGGGCCCCAATATGTACGAAGTGGTGCCGGAATGACATTCAAATATTAAACATTGAATTTAAAGTATAAATTTAATAATAATCTTAACACATATTCAAAATATTTACATATAGAATAATGTTCTCCACATGAAAACAGAAAAAACCCACCCAAAAGTATGTGATGAAAAAATTGTTAAACATTTTGGTTTCATTTAATACTTTATTTATCTTGAATTCATTAAGTGTACTAAGTTGTTATAAATTAATACAAAAAAACACTTGTAAAATAATAACATAAACCAGTTTGAAATGTCTTTTTTTTGCTGTTTGTTTGTTTTTTTTTTTTTTGTCAAAAATCTACAGTCGTATATGTATATATATGTATCGATATATATATATTTATTTAGCTTGGTTTTGTTTGTTTGTTTTTTTTTTATGTGAGGCGTTTGTCTGTCTATCGTAAGTAGTAACTATTTTCGAATAACTCTGGTATATAAAGATAGAGCACTAGAATTGTATGCCTTATAACTAAAGTGAATTATATTATATATGTATATATATTAGAGCTATAATTTACCGTGCTGAGATTTGAGATTAACTATTTACAGTGTGTATTGGTATAAAACATATATTAATTTTTGGCTTAACCTTTCTGCAATCCCAAGTTCTGTTTTTTTTTTTTTTAAACTTAAACTACATTTTGAGATTGGATAATGAACGAGAATGAATGTTTCCCAAATTCATCTACGTAATTCCTATAAATTGAAATATTATTTCAATTTATTAAACAACACATTTTAGGGAATTACATATTGGAATTGTGAACAACATTGGTTAAAAAGATTCAATATATAATTTTGCGAAAATGTTTTAGGCTAATCAGTCTAAAAAATATTGAAAACAAATGTAAATTGATCTAATATGCTGGCTAAATATTTGCATCTAAATATTTGCATACTATTTAAAACAAGCTAAGGATCTTATTTAAGGTTTAAATGTTTGCATTATATTATATATGCTTATGTATATATCGTCTAGTTTCCGCGTTCTGTTAAAAAGAAATTATTGTACAAAGTGTGGGGGAGAGATTGGCTAAACATTGGGATGGAATGGCTATTGCATTAAGTCGTGTATTTGCTGGTTTTTTGTTTTTCCTAGCATATCTGTGTTTGTACTTGATAAATGTAACTAATTGAGATAGAAACGGAAACGAGCAACTAAGTAAAGCTGAAAATCCACTTTGCACTTTGCGTTTAAAAACTAAAAAACTGAAAATAAATACAATAAATACTTATTCCTCTTTTAAAATAAGATTCGAATGAAATTCGATGGGGTATCGGATGTCTCACGTGTTATTAAAGATATCGCGTCAATTGCTCTAAAATTCGCCACGAAAAGTAAGATTAAAAGTGCGCAATTCCATTGGCTCCAGTGTGATCTGACTAAGAGATTGTAGGCGTGATTGGGACTGCTTCTCAGGCTGTAATCCCGTCAGACTGGTAGCTTCAATACTTTCGATGCGCAGCTGGCCAAACTGAACGGAACCAAGACCCTTGGTCGAGAGTGGGCAAACATTAGACAAATCCGGTTCATGTCCCGCACTTACACTACAATCAAATCCCTGCCGATGCAGGACTAAAAGCGCCGAAGCGGACGGAAATAGTTGCAACTCTGTATCGGACAGAGTTCGTAAGGTGGTAAGATGCACATCACACGGCAGCTGTCCTTGCGGCAGGAGACGCACTAAACTATGCAATGATGATTGCTGCTGCTGCTCAAAGTTACTAATAAAATATATATTCGGCGGGTAACGCAAGCCATTGGCCAAATACTGAGCTTGCAAGCTGGGAACTTTATAACTGGGCGGATTAACCTCATGCTGTCCCGATGGCATGTCTTCAACCAGTAGCCAGAACTTGTGGCGTGTCATATGACTATCCACCACGCCCTCGCCCATGCCACGATAATCATCATAGAGCGTGCGACGATCTAACATAACCTCCAGTTGGCCAGGCTCATAACTTGCTGCACCCTGAGCATGAGTTGTTAGCAAGGTAACACGCAAATGAGAATCCTGCATAAAAGCAGCAGACGTAATTGGGAAATAGTTGCCCTCAATTCCAATGGCCGGCACTTTAATGCGTCTGCAAAAGAATTAAATACAATTAAATAATTTTAAAATCAAAAATTATAATACTGAAAACTTACTCATGATATTGAAAACCATTCTGATCGGTATAGAAAACAGGTAACTCTGGCATTGTCCCACCTTCTGGATTTTCCTTAAGCACATCTCTTTGTTGTGGTGATGTAGCAATATTATCTATATTTGTTACCAGACGCATAAACAATTCCGTTTCTCGATTCTTTGGTGGGGGTTCAAAATCAATATCATTCTCAATATAAATTCCAGCATCCAAATGTGTTCGGGTATTAAAAATGCGTACAGTATGAGCCATAAATGGTCCATAAATCACTGTTACATCACTGGCAATCGGGCCAGAGGTGATAATAATTCTAACATCTGTATACTGTTCCAATACATCTTTCTCTGCTTCGCTTTGTTCGGGATCTGTCTTGAAAAGATATGCACCCGAGTGGAATTGTGCACTCCGATAGGCAGCAAATTTAATAGTACATTGCATCGGTTTCAACAGTTGCTTCTTTTGATTCTTTCTGGTGATGGTCTTGAGGAAACCGCTCTTCTCATCAAATAGAAGACGCATATGGGGATTCTCCAATTGAATGTCACCTAAACAAGATAAAAAGAGAAAGAGAGAGAGAGAGAGAGGAAGAGAATTAAGGAATGTCGAATTATTGCATTCTCTTGGAATTAATTTATTAAATATATGTAGTTCCGGTTACAACATGGATTACATATACAATATAAAATAAAAAGCTTCATTTAGAATAAAAACTTGTTTAAGCTCACAAATGTTGTCAGTTAATTGAAATCGATTCAAAGTAAATAATAGTAAGCAATGAGACATCATGCTGATCGCTTGTATATATCTATATCTTGTTATTAATTTGGCCTTTGCCAATCAATTACGTAAGTCGTTATGCTAATCAATATTCTTATTTAATATATATATACATTATGTAATTAATACATATTGTCAATTGTTTATACCTTAGCATCTGATATCGAAAAATGCTATTTTGGTGATGTAAAATGTATAACCAACAGCATGAATTATGTGCTAAAACATTATGGCAAAATGGGTGTTCCATCTATGAAATTGCCATCATTGAGTCAATATAAATTGGAGCCAATCAACTTAATTCAGGCCGATCGCAGTAAACCCATATGGTATGAGGGTAAAATTGATAATATCCTAATTAAAGGTTTGGAAAATATAACCATTACAAAAGTGATTGGCTTTGGACGAGATCCCATGCAAAGTGATAGTGAGATTCATGGAACAGTTCCAAGTTTGGTTGTAACTACAAAATTCGATTTTAAATTTAAACTATTTAATATACCCTTGAAACTTGCGGGTAATTCTGTAGCCGATTTACAAAAGTTTCAATTCAAAACGAAAATGTCATTTATCTCGGATGATCGAGGATATGCGAAAATCTATAAATGTTTTGTGAAAACCAAATCGGATCGGTAAGTTATAGCATATTTAATTAACATATTTCATATCATATTTATGGAAATCGAATAATCTATTTATTTAGTTGGATAACCGATTTGTCAAATGTTAATTCGGATAATACAGATCTCACTATTTTGATCACACAATGGATAAATGAAAATTGGTTCGATCTGTGGCAAGATGCTGAGCCAACAGTTAAATTGATATCTCAACAAACATTTGCTACATTAATGAACAATATATTCACCACAATCCGCTATGAAGATATGTTTCAAAAGTCAACAAATTAATATTAAGAGATATTTTAAGAGAATAAAGAAATCTAAATAAGAAAATTACTTACCAGCTGGTTTAGCACGCGTTTCAAAATCGGGAGCTAATGTAACATTAGCTGCCGCTGATGGGGTAGATGTCGATCCTGAACCATTATCTGTACAATCATCACAATAAACGGTAGCAATGCTTCGTTTATAATTAACTTCATCCACATGGACACGATAGGTGGTTAGGGATAAAGGCTCCAATTCGGCCACAAACATTACTTCATATCTTCGTGTCGAGATTCGTATATGTGCAGTTGAACCAGTGGTGGCTCCAAAACCCATACTATTGGCATCTGTGATATTCCACACTGGATTGATTTGTATATGTTTCAATTCCTCCCCCTTATCATTGAGAATCTTTACATTTGGCTGTGGAACTCGGAGTGTGATAATTTCTATACGCTTTTGGGCCAAAGAATTGTAAAGAACAAAGGTGGCCACTGGACTAGATGAGCTACCAGAAGATGTAGTAGTCGCCTCATCACCAGCAGTGGCCATCTGAATAGCCATCTTTCGGGGTAACCTATTAAAGTTATCTCTCTCAAATTCGCTTAGCAGAAAACCATGTTGGTGTGGAGCATCTTTCTGGAGAAGTAATTCTAAGCATGATTCCTGCATCTTGACCATACTCTGTGTGCTCTCAAACAGGCGCATGGCATAATCTCGCATTACAGTGGCCCTCGATGTCCCAGTGATGGCATCATGATGCTGGAAGAGTCCCAAATTGCGTCTGGCCACGATAATCTGTTCATAGTTCTTCTCATAAATCTTGATGGCATTCTCATGTCTGCCCTGACGAGCGGTATTATAGGCAATTGTAAAGAGAATTTCGGCAGCACGTAGATTATGTTCCAATTCTGAACTTAATAGCTTGTAAAAGGGACGTGTAGTGAAGTAACCGGACCAATAGGCCGGCCTACCCTCAGAGAATATATCGGAGTATACAAAGAAATCTCCCTTGAACGTGGGAAAATTCAGATTTTTCTCCTTCATCCGTTCGCGTATGGCTTGGAAATAATCGCTTGGTGTACCAAACTTGATGTCCACATTGTACAATCTCTTATTGGCCATAATGTGATCAATTAATTTTTATAGTTGCTATATTGTTGTTCCACTTCGCGTTCCCTGTTGTAACGGAAATCATCACCCACTGGAATCAGGGCTACATTGTGTGGAAAGAGCGAAGCGGTACGTGCATATTGCTCCAACAAAAGCTGTGCCTTTTCCTCGACATTCTCATCGGTGATGAACTGAGCTTTAACCGAATATTCCGTATATTCGCCTGGAATTTTTCGAAAATCAAAATTTAAACAAATGAAGGGATGCGGACCGCATGATCCCTTAATTGAATAGATATCAAAGGGCATATTATGGGTTAGCATGTGACCCTTTTTCGTACGCCAATAGGGTGTCCACATGAAATCACCGCTCTCCTGTCTAGCAAACCATTGTTTCCACGCATAGTGTATCCTTTGGATGATGGCGCCCTCGAAATTTGAACCGGACAGTAAATACGGAACAGTACTGCCATGGCCAAATGGATCAATGGACCAGCCAACTTTTGGTGTAACATTCAAATTATTCTTTAGCCACTGAT
Organism: Drosophila sturtevanti; assembly: GCA_018150375.1. NCBI lineage: Eukaryota > Metazoa > Arthropoda > Insecta > Diptera > Drosophilidae > Drosophila > Drosophila sturtevanti. The sequence continues at coordinate 481,678 of JAECWJ010000527.1, read as the reverse complement.
GTCCTTCTATAAGCTGATCTAACATGGGATATATATGGACATTGGCCTCATCTGTCATTACCCAACCGCCCGTTGTGATTTCAATTCTTCCAGAGTTAATCAATCGCTTTAAAGCACGCTGTTTGGTGGGATGGGCTTGATCCCACCATAACTGTAAAAAGCTTATCTCTGACCAAATGAATGTCATGTCCTTGTACTCCTGCATTTTGGTCACTAACAGATTGAGAATCTGTCGCGAATCCGATTGAAAGTAATTCGTAAAAGTTTTTAGCCATCCCGGATCGTTGTGTGAATGTGGGACCACTATAACCTTTAACGGTGGTCGATGTTTGTCCTTTTTTTGATTGTCAAATCGCTCTTCAAAACCACGATCCCAGTATTCCTTGGAGCGCATCCATTCGGGTTGAAAATCAAATTTACTATGCTCCTCCGTTGCCGTTATGTTCGTGTTGCTCTGTAGCAAGGCATAGCACTTGTCACCCCAATCGGGATTACTCAGTACGGTCAACTGTTCCGCCTTAACGCTTAGATCACTCTGAATATGTTGTTGTTTTGGTGTGGGCAGCTCTGGCAGTCTCTTCTGACCGGAAAATGTCGAAAGATGCTGTTTATGTAGTTGTTGTTGTTGTTGTCGTGTAACTGATATTCCACCCACATTGGCTAATTGACCACGACCTGCAGCAGTGGCCGCTCCTGTCTCTGAAGCAGGCACTGGATTAGGCTGACCAATAGAGATATAATAGAGGCACAGCAAGATGGTCACAAAAGCCGATAGTAGGCCAATACAGCGGGCGGAACCACGCCGAAATAATTTAAAAGACATTCCGCCCCAGCTATTCCAGATTATTCCTCCAGCTTTGAATGCGAAATTGCTCCTCGTTGAAATGAGAAACCTCCTTAGAATCTAGTTCGTGAAATTCGTTCTACATCTGCAACGGAAAAAAATACACAAATAATTAGTTAATTACCAGGACTTTAATGGAGGAAAAGATGAGATCTCCAAATTCAAAAGAAGGACAACAGACAAATCCTTCGAAGAAACCTCTACTTCAGAGGGCTCCAATTCAGTCAAATCTCGTCTGATTTTGAAAAACTATGTCTTTATTTGCTTTTTAGAATCGCCATTTTTCATTAGCATAAAAATCTGGAAAACTAATTTTCAACTCGATTTTCGCAAATTTTAACGATGATTACACTGCAAAAAATTGCAAAAATCCGAACGAAATTTTTTTTCCAACTTTTTTCAACTTTTAATGCAGTTTTTTAATATGGAAATTAACCAGAAGATTGGTGTAAAACTTTTCAAAATCGGCCAAAAGATGGCCAACTTAGAGCATATAGAAGATTGGCAAAATCCTTCAAAGGAAGGACAACAGACAAATCCAAGGAAACTCTACTTAAAAAAGCTCCAATTCAGTCAAATCTTGTCTGATTTTGAAAAACTATATCTTTATTTCTTTCAGAATCTTGTCTGATTTTGAAAAACTATATCTTTCCATTTTTTCATTAATGCGTTTTTTAAAGAAATTAACCGAATTGGCTAAAATCTTTTTTCTTTCTAAATCTATTTTTAACTAGCATAAAAATCTGGAAAACTAATTTTCAACTCGATTTTCCCAAATTTTAACGATGGTTACACTGCAAAAAATTGCAAAAATCCGAACGAAATTTTATTTCCAACTTTTTTCAACTTTTAATGCAGTTTTTTAATATGGAAATTATCCAGAAAATTGGTGTAAAACTTTTCCAAATCGGCCAAAAGATGGCCAACTTAGAGCCTATAGAATATTGGTAAAATCCTTCAATGGAAGGACAACGATATAAGAAACTTAATTTAATATAAAGAATCTATAATTTAATATAAAGAAAATTTATATTCAATTATTGAGGATTTCGACAGAGTCTGATTTTATGAAATATATCTTATTGGTACAGGGTATACGGTCGACTTGCTTACTTAATTTTATAAAGCTGCTACAATTTAATTAAATTAAGGTTGATTTTAAACACGTTTTCATAAATCGCATCTTTAAAGTGGCAGAAACGTGGAGAAAAATATATTTTACTAACATCGTGGCAATTTTGCCGCATTAAGTCAATATTGATATGCATATATGTATGTATTTATGTATGCACTTATGTATGTATGTATTGATATGCAAGTTAAAAGTCAAGCTAACGAAGCGAACAAACCGAAAACTCAATCAAAAACTCTTCACATGCTGTCAAAAAAGTTTCTGTGCAAATGATGAAATTAATGCATAGTTTTGCACAAGTTGTTATCCTCCCATCCTTCCATCCGCCCATCCGCTTTCCATTCCACTCATCCTCTGTATGTGCTGCACAACAGTGCGTATACGTACTTATAAAGTAGCCGCCTGCACCTCAACACTAACTTTATGTATGTATGTGTATACATGTATGTATGTACATATGTATGTATGTATTTATGTATATACATATGTATGCGAGGCAAACAATTTAAATGGAAAACGCATAACATCAATGTAAAACTTTTATGTGCATATATGTATACACAAGACAGACGAAGAGGCAAGAAAGAGAGAGAGAGAGAGAGAAGAAAGAGAGGGAGACTGAGAGAGAGCGAACAAGACAATTGAAAATTTAACGCTTAATGTAAAATTTATTTGATGCATTATTCAATTTTAGTGTAATTTATTTCATTTACACGCGAAAGTGTTTGCATTAGGCACATTAGGGTGAGAGCAACCGTTTTACTGATAATATTTCATTGCAAAAATCTTGCATTTTGCTACTGATTTCATTATAATTTTCAAGCATTATGCATAAAGTGTGGATTTAAATTTCAACCACCCTCTCCTCTCATTCAAATGTTTCAATTAGGCAGCGGTTTAGCAGAAGCCGACTCCAAATGCTTGCTACAACTACAGCTACAGCTCTATGACATCGGCTCCAGCTTGCATGCTAATCAGCGGTCCATTAAGTGACTCTTAGACCCGCTACCCGGTATCCCGCACCTGTCATACAGTGGCGAACGACATGCAAATATTATACCCCCCCCCCGGTCTTTCTACCCCTCGACACGCTCCCATGTTAATTTAAAACGTTTTCCCGCTTGCGTTTCCTACACACTGCCAGCCGCATGGTGGCACAGGGTAAAACATATTGAAAAAGTGGAAAAGAGTGAAACTAATGCTTAAATTCATTAGGACGGTCATACAACAAAGGGGGTGGGGAAGGGGGAAAAGGGGAAAGGGGGAAGAGGCTGACACATTGCATGACATTTTCAAATATAAAAACATTTGTCTGGCAACGTTTTAAAGTCACGCCAGTGGAAAAGATTAAATTAATGACAATGATGGATGTTGATTCAAATGTTTTAAACACTCAATTTTCTTACAAATATTATATATATTTCAATTTGAAACATAAGCTAACTAATGTCACTTTTTAAATTTAATCTATAAACCTTTTTTTGTTGCATTTGTAAAATATTTATTATTATTTTTCAGCATCTTTCAGAAAAGTTAACAAATTACTCGTCTTTCTCAGTCTTTAAGAGTTAAAATCATAATAATAATAAATTTATAATTCTTTTATTTCCTGTCTATTTTACTCTTGCTTCCGACCACAAATTCTAATACCCTAAGGATTTTAAATACTGAGAAAAACTGTTGAAAGGATTTACATACATACATATGTACATACATATCTAACTAGAATTTCCGTCTCCTGCTTCAGGTGTCACCACTTAAGAGAAAACATTTTGTAGTTTGCAAAAATATTTAAAATTTAAATATTTGAACAAAGGAGCTATGCTCCATCAGTTGTCAACACATTTGGGCAAAGGAGAAAAAAAAAACTTCCTTTTTGGCAAAATGTGATTTCATTGCACTCTTCTCTGGTCATGTCTCCCTGCCGCTTGCAGCTTGTTCCCATAGGAACTCTGACTTGGTTAGTCTTTTGACATGTTGCCTACTTCGTCGGGTTTTTCTCTCTTCTGTCATGGTTTATTTTAGTTTTTCCTTTGTGTTGTTTTTTTTTTTTTTTGCATCGTAACAAAACCCAACTCAAATTTTGAACCTCTTCGTTGTTCTTCTCTGTTTTTTCCCCACTCTCACACTCTTTTAAGCCCTACTTTAACCTGAGTCGACTTTAGTACGTGTCCTTTTTAGATCTTTGCAAAAGGAGTACACATACACACATATATCCACTCTGAACAATAGTTGGCAAATTTAAAACTCTCAAGCATATACATATATTCTTTAAATTTGCCTTAAATGGACTATCATTTGTAGCCTTCAGATAAAATGCTATGTATATAATTTATTTAAATACAGAAATCACACACTGATAAAATCATTTTTCAAGCCCTAAAAATTGTATAAATGGGTTTTTCCGTTTTGTTATTTTTAGAAAGTTGATATAAATTTTAGATTTCTCGCAATTTAGCTCAATCATAAATAACATATATATATATATATAAATATATTTATATATATATATTTATATATATATATTTATATATATATATTTTTATATATATATTTATATATATTTATTTATATATATAAATATGTATGTAAATATGTTCATTCTTATCTACAAATGTTCAAATATACATATAAATTTTTTGTTTTTCGTTTTATATATTATTCATGGATTTTTGTTAAAAATTTGGAACCGATTAGTGCATTTTTCTGGGTTTTACAGCCATTCAAAGTCACAGTATCGAAACATGTATCCACATGTGCTCGCCACTGCAGTTATTCCACAGACCCACATCCAAAAAGTATTTCCCTTTCGGAATCAAGTTTCGGTTAGCTTATCCATTGGCAACAAAAGTCATCGAACACAAAAACTCGAAATAAATTGAACAATGTTTTTTTTTGTGTGTTGATTGTTGCTAGTTTTCTAACTAACATACACACACGCACACACACACACATACCCAATCACCCATCTCCCCACATAAGCCGGAAAAACGGTTGAGTTTTTGTAAAACTTTTTGATACCACTCTAAATCAATTGTAAAGTTCATTTTTTTTTTTTTTGCCAAAATACGTTCTGAACTTTGTTTTTCATGTTTTTTTGTTACCCTATTATAATACTTTGAAATATTTTGAATAACGAGCGAGAGAAATTCAATTTAGGTTTCCTTTTGAACTTTCTTTTATATAAAATTGACAGTAGGTAATTATGAAAAAGTTTCCCTTATTGAATAAAAAATAATTCAAAGTAATTCACCTGAATAGGATACGCCAGAGGAGCCTTGGGTTTCTTAAGTAAAAGAAATGCAAGCCACAATAATTTGCATAAATGACGCGGAAATTGCAGCTGCTGTTGGCCAGAAGTTTGGCTGCTGCCTTGTAAACTGTTTTTCTTAACCGGTAGAAAGGAAGTTGGCCAAAAAAAAGAGAAGTTTCAACTCTGACACCGAATGCTAATGGCAGCTGGAGTTGTGCGGGGTTCAATGTCCGCCGCTTGCTCTCTCTTCCTTCGTGTTGTGTGCAGAGGTGACAAAGCAAAACAAGTTCCCGGAAATTTAAGGAAAACTTAAAAGTTGTTATTTTTTTTTTTTTTTCTAATTAAGGAAACTAGCGAAGCACCAAATGGAATAACGGTATAATCAAAGAGAGAAGGGAGGAAGAGGGGGGAAATCCATGTCGTTATGGCAATTTTCTAGAGCAGATGAGCATGAGTAATGCGCCGGTTAAACCGCCAGTGGAGCGTGTGGGTTTTGGCATGTGCTCGACATATCGTCGTCAAAAACTAAAAAAGAGAAAGAAGAAAACGCAAAAACTAAAAAAAAAAAAAAAGAACTACGATCATAAATAAAAACCATAATACTCTGGGCCTAGGCCATTAGCATAGTCAACCAAGCAATAAACAAGCCAAGAACACAACAACCAAAATAAATGAAGTAAGCAAGTCGTCCCTGCCGACTTGGAGTATACCCTGTACCAAAAAAGGATATTTCATTTAAACAGACTCCTTCGCAACCCTCATTAATTGAATAAAATTTTTCATAAAATTCTCTTACAAGCCAAAACAACAAATTCATGCTTTCTCGCTCACTCCTAACAGTGAACGAAACTAATGCGTCATTCGGTACAAAGCAACATGCAAGCGCATGCTATCTCGCTCACACATTTCAGTTGCTGCTGCCCAAAGCATTTCAGTACAAAACATATATACGTATTATCTCCGATATTTATTGACCGATTTCGGTCAAATTCGGTCAGATGGTACATATTAGCTATATAATTGAGTCTGCCAAAAAGAAATGCTGTAGCTTTAATAGAACTCTAGTTATAGTTTTTTCTGATTTGCGGGGGCGGAAGTGGGCGTGGCAAAAATTTGAAACAAACTTGATCTGCGTATGGACTAGACGGATGTTGACACCAAGTTTGGTTGCTCTAGCTCTTATAGTCTCTGAGATCTCGATGTTCATACGGACGGACAGACGGACAGACGGACAGACGGACAGACGGACATGGTCATATCGACTCGGCTGTTGATGCTGATCAAGAATATATATACTTTATGGGGTCGGAAAATTTTCCTTCTGGCTGTTACATACATTTTAGTGACTTTAATATACCTTGTACCCTATGGGTACAGGGTATAAAAACTGGGCCCAGAAATATGGAAGTCAAGACTTACATATGTTTTAACTTACAAACACAAACATTTGTATATGAAATGAGAGTCTATAACCCTAATTTAGGGTTTAAAGATCTATGATAATATACCTACTTATTTATTATATATCATCGGGAATACATACATATTTAATGCACTCACTCACTCAAATGTGATTCTAAGAATATTATTGTAATTGTGGTTTTTAATTGTTTAAACTTGTATTGGAAATTTCGAAGAATTTATCTATTTAAAATGAAACTAGTTTTAGATACTAAATGTAAAATGTAGTTTTACTAGTTTTACTAATTGCATTTCACAGCAATTTAATGCAATAAAACTGAAAATGAAGAGCGCCTAGTATTGACTCATCCACCCACATGGAATAACTGACTATCTGGATGATGGACGACCCCGCCCTTCACTACAATCTACGCCTCCTTCATCAGAGTTGTGTGTTGGTTGGCAAACATAGAAAATATTGGTAGCCGTTAGACAACTGGCATAACAAAACGGGACCAACGGATTTCCAGCGACCAGATACTTTATTTGCATGGTTTTTATGCATTTTGTGCACACAAATCATGACGGGCACAAAGAGCAGTTTAAACTATGTATGTGTTCCATTCCGCCCAAAAAACCAAAAAAAAAGAGGGGGGGAACCAAATAAAGTTAGGCGAACGGAAGAAGTAGGAGGAGGAGAAGAGGAGTTGTTGTAAACGAATTGTTGATTAAATGTCAGCAGACCAAATTGGATATGTCAAACCATAACCAAATGCGAATACTTATTCAAATGGAACATTTTGTCAATTGTTATTGTTATAGAGAAAGTTGCCAGTCGTTAAAGGCGATAAAATGTTGTTCTTTCCTTCCTTTTCTATGTCTTACGGCTTCTGTTATTAACCTTCATTCTACTATGGTCTCTATATATGTATATATACATATGTATGTATATCTATTCTATATATCTTTATTATCATTATCAATGATGCATTTAAGTGGAAATACTCATTTACATAAATTTAATTATTGCCATTTAACTGCTAATAAAATAGAGTTCAACTAAATGGAAAATCCATGGGGGTAAAACGCAATCATTTCCAAGTGCCACTATGCATAATGACAGTCGACTAATGTTTTTGCTGTATTCATTTTCTAATCATTCGCATTAAGATAATTGTCGAAAGCGTTGCATAGAAATTAATCTATCTACATATGCAAATAGTATAATATAATTTAAGCAAATTACTTCATTTAAAAATTTTCTTTTTTTCATTTTATTTAAAATGAAAATCTTGATTTCATAGTTTTAATTGAAAATTTTCAAAAAAAAACTAAAATGAATTTATAACATTACGACAGCCTGATACATTTTAGTTTTTTATATTACAATATTTTGTCAATTTCTTGCCTTGGTTCAGTTTATTTATAAAACTAAAAGAAAAAGTTAAAAATAATACTACATAATTTTATCTGAGAGACAATATAATAAAATCAGCGTAAAACGTTGATAAAGCGCAAAACGACAGGTCATAAAATTTGAAGCATGGAACTATTAATATTTTTTTGGGGAGCTTTTTTCTTTAGCGGGCGGAAAGAGTGGTTAAATGGTAGAGAGTGAAAGAGATAGATGCAGTTTCTTTGTTTGCTATCACACAATTTTCTGCGTTGAAACAAACGAATGAGGCAGCATAAGCAACAACAACAATAACAACAATGGGAGCAGTTATTGCATTGATTATGAAATTTTTCGTTTCAATTTCATGCAGTTAAATGGTGGGAAAGTAAACACAATGTATTTATGTATGTATGTATGTACGTATGTACGTATGTACGTATGTATGTATGCGTAACAGGTTTACAGTTACCATGGCATAATTATGAAGAACACACCTTTGTATATACATATGGTTGGTTATACGTACACAGATATGTATGGGAGTTGTATTTTGCTGGTAATATTAAACGCATGGCTTTTGTGGTGCTTAACGGTATTTCATTAAGAAATGGTTTACGTTCTTTAATCACTTTGCTTCTAGTCTAAATTATTTCTTTAAAGATTAAATATCACATTGTACAGTTTTATATGGATATATTTTTATTATTTTTAAAAAGTACAATCAGAACAAGCTTTTTCAGATTATTTATTTTAATATTGTATTTATACAAGAGTTTAATTCATTATTAAGCATTTAGAAGTCATAAACAGATCAGTGGTAAGTGGACATTGGGACCAACAAGTTCTGGTCTATTTAAAATTCACCAGCTGTAACTAAATGAGCATTACTAACTCCAATAATTGCCATAGCAGCACATCATACTTGTCCAACACATTTTGGTCAACTCGTGATATATCTTTCCCTCTCTCCCCCTAACCGCCCTCACTTGTTTCGCTCGTTCTGCCTCATTAGCAGTTAACAATTGTGTGGGCGATCGATTTCGGAGGAGGAAGAGAGTTGGCTAAAAAAAACAAAAACAGAAACTGATCTCTCATGATTGTGCACAAAAATTGTGCAACTCACAATCAGTTTATGTGGTAAATGTTTCTCTGTACAATGATTGCATGATGTCATGAAAGGAAAATGAGCGCCACCGTAAAATTGACAGCACGCCATCAGTGAGTGTGTGAGCTGGGAGGAAATACGCCTTAAATTGAAGTATTAAATAATGTGACAATTTAACTTGGTCTGTCTGTCTGTTGGAATGTCGCACAGCTAATTTTAGTTACACGAAAGTCGAGAAAAACACACTCTAGAGGTAATCGATAGGTCTGCGACAACAAAGCCAAGAAACGAAAATAAAATAAAGCAATGGCATGTAACATGCCTCTAAGGAAAGAAAGGGAAAAATTGTTTAAAAAGGTGTTTACATCCAACGATCATTAACATTAGTTAAAACCATCTAAGTAGGGTAAGCCAAGGTAGGTTATTGTGTTAGGGCAGTTAAGCAAAACATTGTTAATTTTTACTCACAGTTACTTACATACGTACAAATCAGCTTTTAATGGTGCTTCAATGCAATTTTCTATTCATTTCCCGTCAATCCCTACAACCACGAAGGAATGTTAGGTAAAAGTTTTCTTTACTCTACACCGTTCTGGGGTGAGAGAATAGAAATTAACGAAACAATGCAACACTCCGTCACGACGGTCTGAAAGGGTTTCCTTAATGAAGGGAATGAATCCTTTAATTGCATTGCCAGGATACAAGTAATTAGAAACAACGCCCGGAGAGTGAAACAGCGAGACCTTTTCACGTTGATTTGTATTTTGTCTCCCCTTCTCTTATTGTTGTTGTTGTTCTTTCTTTCTTTTTTTGGTATTTTTCCACTCGCGTAGTGTCCTCGCTCTGGGCAACAGGATTTCTATGTTAAAATAAAAATTAGGAGCTCAAGCAGTCGCTCTCGTCGCGACCAGTTTCGTGACTGAAACACAACTGAGCCTGAGAGAACAGTAAAAAGTGTTGCCAACCGAAACGAGGAGTAATCGTTCGTTAGCTTCGTTCGTGTTGACTTCGGCTCCAACACAGCTGGAGGAGCTGTTGGAGTTGGCTCTCCTTTAGTTCAGGTGGAGGAGGGGGGCCTGTGGTTGGGCTTTGTTTTGATTCTTTTCGGTTTGGTCTTACTTTGTCGGCGCCGTCAACGTCATCGACACTCACACACACAGAGCGTGGAATGCGGAGGTGTTTGAGTATTCCACTGTTGGTACCTCTTTCTCATCTCGTTTCGCTATACTCTTGCTTTTATTTATAGTGCACTACTACTACAGATATGAATCTGTCGTCTCGTCTTGCTTCTAGCATTAGCTTTTGTTTTACAACCATGTTCAGCTGTATTACATACAAACATACATACATTTATTTATGTGTATGTATGTATGTATGTGTGTGTATGTTAAAGGTGCTTTGTCAAAGTTGGTTAATTTGTTGTTTTCGCAAAGTGTTGACAACAATAATGAGTGTTCATGTAAAAGGATATTCATCAGAGTTCAGGAATAAAAATGATGTTTTTTTTTACTATGATTTATCTAGATTTAAACTTGCAATTGTTTTATACAATGATTTATGTGGTAAAGTTCTTGAACATTTTTGTCTATTAGTACCAAGTTTTATTTATTTGGCTTTTGCAACAACAATGTGGAAATCTTTACCTATGTATTTAATTTATCTGCGAAAAATAGTTGCACCTGCTCGAGTCTTTTGAATAGTACACAAGACTCGAGCATGCGTTTAATTCGCCTTTACAAATCCTGTCTAAATAAATATTTATTTATATGTATATACATATGTATGTAAATTTACAACCTTTTACCTCAATTCGGTAATTAACTTTTGGTTAAATCTAGCAACTAAACAACTGCTACTATAGCCATTCACAATTTATAGAAGGGATAACACAAACGTCTCGACGTTGCAACTCAAGTGGTTGAGATATACTGAAGTGGCAAACAACTTAGCCCTAAATGGTTAAACGGCGTGCAGAAGACAAAGAACTGTGGCTTAAAGTAACTTTCAGTCATTCAAACGCAACAGCAAAAGGGGGCGGAGCTGGAAACAACGGAGGGGAAAAAGGTCGTTGTTTATTGATTGCAAAAGAAGACAACGAAAAACATAGAAACTGAGGGAAAAAGAGAGCATTCGCAAGAATTGGCACAGGCCCTTGAAAAAGTTGTTAAGCCCACGCAAATGAGAAGCCAGCAAAAGATGACAACGACAATGATGACTGACTATGAGGATGATGATGATGATGATAATAATAAGGTTGTTAATAATGATGTTAGCACTTCCAAGTGCAAGTAAAGGTAAGACTAATTTTAACAGAAATTCAAATACACTTACGAAATATTTGTATACTTAAAATAGGGACATTCAAAATAACTTTTTGGAAAATTACATTTACTTTTAAGCAGACGATCAACAATTTCCATTAAACAAAAACACATTTTCATTTAGAGTTGGTTACAAAATGCAAATCTTGGTATAATGAGCACATATTGGCTCTTAAATACTGATTAAAAATTAGTCATTGTACCCTTTCTCTATCACATACTCTCTTTCTCTTTCTTTCTCTCTCTCTCTCTTTCTCTCTCTCTCTCTTTCTCTCTCTCTCTCCTCTCTCTCTCTCTCTCGTTCTCTCTCTCTCTCCTTTCGCCCTTTCTTTTGCAGCTCTTTCAAGTTGGAGGCATCCCGAATGACTTTTGGTTGAATAAACGATGCAAAACGTTGTCAAGTATCCAACGGCAGATGTGCCCCAAATGTGCTGCACTTGTCTTGTCTTGGCTTGGGGTTTTTCAATCGAAAAAAAAGGAAAAAATAATAAAATGATGTTACACAAAGATGGCAAATCAACTTGTCCAAACTTTTGCAGCATCATCAGCATTTTTAGAATATATATGTATGTATGTATACGTATCACTCTTTTCCTCTTCCCCTCTTCCTATGTTTCCTTGCTCTTTTGCTTTACTTCACTCAGGTCAATTGCATTCGAAAAGGTACTTGAGGCAAAGCGACAGTTTGAGTTGGCACTCAAACGTAAATGTAACGGTAGAAAAGTCGGCTATAGTCGTCAGTTGAGTGCGTGCAATGTTTGTCAAATTGCCAGTCCAAAGTCCCAGAGTCTCAGTTGCTTTCCCTTATTCCATAGTCGTTATCGTTTGTTGCCGTTTGCCGGTTGCCAGGGAGCCCCAACGAGCAGTTCCTCTCCTCTAGTTGACAAAATCCATCCAACCAACGCCAAAGTATCCAACAGCAGTAGCATTTGTAATGGAAATGGAAATGGAAATACCTGCATTGAAATCTCGTTTCATTCAGTTAGTTTGGGTTTCCATTTTTTGTTGTTGTTGCTCTTTTATTTTATTTATTTATGTATGTATTTATTTTTTTATTTTTTGGTTTTGTTTTTATTTTTTTTTTTTTTGCGGTTATTGTTATTGTTTTTCCGGCTGCAAGTGACATTGTCGCTTTAACTGTTGCGGTTCCGTCCTCATCAACATCATCATCATCATTGTAACCATCATCATCATCATCATCATCGTCATTATTATATTCATTTTTGGTATACCCAGAATAAAGTCAATGAACCGACTTGCTAAGCATTTTGCAGCTCCATTGGCCATTTGCCCACTTGACCAGGGTTTATTTCCCCCACCAAAAAAAAAACAAAGCCCGTATTTATTGTATGTGGGGGAGCAGACAGAGACAATAGGAAACATTAGCATGTCACAATTTGGGACCATTACATTTTATTTCATGTTTATCAATTGTTATCGTTAAACATTTGAAGGAATATTTAATGTTTTTGCTTAATGGAAAACCAATGCCCAGAATTGGGATTGAGCAATTTTTTAGGAAATGAAAGAAGCGGAGTTTCTATATATGTATGTACGTAGGTATATACTACCTACATGTTTATCAATTGTTATCGTTAAACATTTCATGAAATATTTAATGCTTTTGCTTAATGGAAAACCAATGAACAGAATTTAGATTCAGCAATTATATTATCTCATTGTAAGTATTAACATATACATACATACATTTGTATATACGTATAATGTATGTATATATGTATGTATATGCCTATAAGTATGTATGTGCATACATACATACATATGTATATTTAATGCAAAAAATTTGGAATGTGTGTCAAATCGCAAGTGGTTATCAGCTAACCAAAATTGTTTTTATACCCTTGCAGAGAGTACATTAATTTTGGTCAGGAGTTTACAACGCACAGCAGGAAGCAACTCCGACTTTATAAAGTGTATTTATTCTTGAAAGAAAAAATTTGTACTTTCTCAAGCCAGTGGCTCGAAATTTGGTATGCGTAGAAATACATATATGTACTTATTCTGTATATCTGTTGAGTTTTTATAGAATTGACCGACTATATACTATAGCGTGTTATTATTTCCCAAAATATAAATAGAGCCCTCGTATACACCTTTATGGTTCTGGTAAATTATATATAGACAATCCAAAAGGGTATACGGACTTCAGCACGGTCGAAACTAACCCGCCCTTCTAGTTTTAAATATATACCTAAACATATGTATGTATGTATATATGTATGTATGTATATATGTATGTATGTATATATGTATGTACATATATATGTACTTATGTATGTACATACATACATATGCATGTTAGATTAGAATATGATTATCACCTCTTGTCGACGATAATTTGGTTAAGTATTTGAAAAAAATATGCTAATTAAAAGCGTTAAGTAAACGGAGATGAGCTTATTCATGAATGAGACCACCCAGATATCATTCTTCTTTTGAAATTTTTAAATAAAACTATTTACACTTCCTTTAGGAGAAAAGTAGCTTCGTCATATTTTTTTTGAAGTAACCCGATTCCTTTATTGTTTATTTGCCCTATATTGAAAAATCGCTGATTTTTAATATTTTGTAAATTCATTGGTACGAGTTTTTTTCTTACAAACTTGCAGACCCCGAAAAATGAACACACAAACCAAATACAAAATAAATAAAATCTCAATTCTGTTTTGGTATGCATGGTAACCAAAGACAAACAAAAAAAAAAGGAAATACAAACTAAAATAAAAAAAAAAAAACAGCAAATTTAATAACAGGCATGCGAACAAACAGCAAGACTTCGAAATTAACTTAAAAAGCAAATCGCACTTGAGATACCCTTGCAGTTCTTAAGATGTTAAAACTCATACCAACTTACATGCATAGTTTAAAATCGTAATATACCCTTTTTACTACGTGTATATAGGGTATAAATTAATGCCAGATTAGAAAATAGAAATTGGGGTTCAAGAGCAAAACAGATGACCCCCAACAACAACAACAACAACAATACTATGTAAAGACGGCCAAATGAAAGCTCACGAATGAAAAGTGAAACAAAGGCAAACAACACAAGCATATACAAACACACACACACACACTCACACACATCTACACGAGCACACACACATACGAGCTGAAAATCAATTTAAACAACAAATAAAATTGCATGGGATTGGAATTGAAGGCAGAGCCAAACGAGTTTCTACACATGCGAGAACAGATAAAGGTGGAGAAGGAGATGAAGGTGGAGGAGAGAAAGATAAAAAGAATCTCAATGAAAGCAGTAGAGAGGAGCTAAATAAAGACGAGCTGCATAAATTATAGGAAGCGACTTCTACAACACACAGGCCCCTACAATGTTGTAACAATTTGTAAGATGCGGTATTATTTTTGGGCCAAAAGATATACATATACAGTTTGTATAAAAAAATAATCAGGGATTTCGATTGACAATCTCAGGTGCCCTACTGTCTGCAGGGGGTATCTATCTTATCTTCTTCTTTCCGTTTTTTTTTTCGTTTCTGTCTGTAGTTGATAATTTGATTAGGTTAAAATCGAAATTGGGCAAACATAATATGCAATCACCACCCCCGTAGCACCATCACCCTGGCCATCAACTTTCCTTTAACCACCACTACTCCCCCTCTCTTTCTCACACTGTGTGCAAGCAAAATCCGGTTTTCGAGACACAGCACTGCTGCACATTGATGCCACAACAAAAGTCTGAGACAGGCAAAGTAATAGAGAAGAGAGAGACAGGCAGGGTATTGTTCATATTTAGAATTCGGGGATGGGAAGGATTTCTATTGATTTACGCAGATGCAAGGGTCTTGTTCGTTTGCTTTGTGTTCTATTGTACCTTAATCATTATCCTTATTGCACGGGTCCTTTCTTCGGGATTCACATTCACTTCACTTGTTCTTCTTGTTCAATTGCAAGTTGTGTAATTCTCTTGTTCTCTTTGATTCAATTATAATTGTAGCCGGTAACAATTCCCAGTCCGTTTGTTTATAAAAAATTCAATTCAATTTTAATGAAATAAAATCAATACAAAATAATGCGCGCCCGAAGCTTCGTTGTGGCTATTATTGTAGTTGCAAGCGACAGGATTTCGGCGAACTGTAGCGACAACAAACAAGAGTCTTTCAATTTAACAAGCAAATTAATAACAACAAAGTTACAACTTGTATTGTATTCAATTTTTTTTAATTTGTTTATCCAAAATCCGACCAACCGTCCGCACATCCACGCACCTTGAAAACAAAAACAACACTAAAAAGAAAAAGTAAACCCGTCTTTTTTCCTAATTATTTCCCCCTATTGTAAAGAAACGCGCGCTCTTGTTTAAACAAAATCCCAATATTCCGCTGATTACAGTCTACTTTGCGTCCAGTTCTTCCCTACGTTTCAAAAATGCGCAATCAAACAATTACGAATAAAATCAAAATTAAATTAAACTATTCCAAACACACAATAGAAATTTTTTTTGGCATGCATAAAAGTATGTAAATTTTCAAAAATATTAGCAATATTAACAATGAAAATTGAAAAGAATGGTAAGAGATTTATCCTGTTACTCCTGTTTTACCGATTGGGAACTCCTAATAATTCGTTGCGGAAGTTCAATGCCGTCACCGTTGTAAACAACATCAAAATCAACGAAAAAACCCCAACAAATCAACAATGGTTAATTACACATCGAGCAGCTTCGACTTCTATAGAAATATTAACAAGAAGAGATAACAAAAAGAATTGATAATGAATAGACGGCAAAGTGCAAACTCACAAAGAATATATCGAAAATTACGTTAAATAAAATGTTTAGTTTGGAAGAATCAGCGGAGATATGCAGAAGCTTCTACTTCTACTCCTTGTACTAGCTGGTGGACAGGCAGCGTCCGTAAAACGACAGCCAGACAGTCGTATTGTCAATGGCAGAGATGCTGGGGATGGCGAGTTTCCCTATCAACTCTCCTTACGACGCCAGTCTGTCCATATCTGTGGCGCATCTGTATTGAGTGGCAACTGGGCCATTACAGCGGCTCACTGCATTGATGGACACGAAAAAACCCCACAGGAATTTACTCTGCGTGTTGGAAGCATTATGCGATCCGCGGGCGGAGAAGTTCAACAAGTTCTTGCCATATATAAGCATCCTTCTTACGATCCAAAGGATATGAATTTCGATGTGGCCCTACTCCGAACTGCACCTAACGCCTTAACTTCCGCGAATGGCAAAGTGGCTTCCATTCGTCTGCCATCTGCAGGAGAAGTAATTAATGATAATATGCCAGCTGTTGTCTCAGGCTGGGGACATATGAGCACCACAAATCCGATGTTGTCTTCCGTTTTAAAAAGTACCACTGTCTTAACTGTGAATCAGGAAAGATGTCACAACGACTTGTCATTTCATGGAGGTGTCTCTGAAGCGTGAGTGTAACAAACTGTTAAATCTAAGAAACAAAATAACTAATTAATATCCCAATGATAACGTTTGCAATTTAAGCATGTTTTGCGCGGCAGCACGTAACACGGATGCTTGTCAGGGTGAGAACGAAAGATTGTAATACTTATCAAGTGGAATTTTTTTGAATGAAATTTCCGTTCCGTTTTAGGCGACAGTGGTGGTCCTATAAGTTCTCAAAACACTCTAATTGGTATTGTGTCCTGGGGTGTTGGCTGCGCGGATCCCTATTATCCTGGTGTCTATACTCGTTTGGCCCATCCCACCATTAGGCGTTGGATAAGATTATTAACGAAATTGTGAAGTGAATATTTAATAAACTGCGTGATAAAATCTAAAAAATAATGAATATTTAAGAGAATTATTTACCCGTGTCCAATCGAAAATAATAATTTCTTTTTAAATTTAAAAAAAATAAAACGGAAATAAAATCAAACATTTTTGCAACATTGAACAAATTGTCTGTTTGCCAACACTGGTGTCTTGCTAGAAATTTGAAGTGCAATCGAAGTTTTCTCCATCTCAAACACTGCATATTATTTAGGGTAAATGCGAACGCAAAGGTCTAGTAATAAAACTTAATAGTTAGTGTAAAAATAGACGATTTAATAGACACTATTTCAACTTGGATTCGGATCTCTGTGTCTCTGTCGTCTTCGTTTAGGCCATTGCTGAATGTACTGGCGTTGGTTGTGGTCGACTATTAAGATGATCTATCAGCTGCTTTGCTGTTCGGTGAGCCTGATCTTCTTCTGCTTCAATGTGTTATGGTTCTTCTGCAATTTGGCTATTCCCTGGTGTACGCTGACACTACTTATCGTCTGTGTGGCATCTAAATTTGTTAAGTTGCAACGGAGTCCCAACGAAAAGCGTTTACTCAGCCTATTGAGCACACCAGATGATTGGCCCAACTACTGGCCAATCGCAAATCGTGGAGCTGGTTATGATGCACCAGAGAACTCAAAGGCAGCCATTAAAAAGGTGACGTCAGCCGGCGCGCTTACCGGCCTGTGTAAGAAAGTTATCAAAAATCAATAACATCCCCTTTGTGTTTCTATTCCTCCCTCTTCCTGCCACATATAGTGCCTGACACGTGGTTATCGAAATGTGCTGCTAGACGCAGGACTAACCTCTTGCGGTGAAATTGTTATAGCAAATCCACAAAAATTAGATGTGGCACGTCGAACATTAAATGAGCTTCAACAGCAGGATATCACAGAGCTGCATCCCATGGGGTAGGTTGGAATATATATAAATATAAAACGGAAAACTATTGTTATTATTTTTAATATGATGTCTCACCCAGATCCCAGTTCGAGACCGAATATGTGTGTACCTTAAAGCAACTATCTGAATTCCTCGATGCCGAAGCATCTTTCGCTACATTGTTTCTGCGCCTGCACGACAACAGTCCACGGATGATTGACCAAATGCAGAAATTTATGGCTTCAAATGAAGCTTTTACACAGCGCACAATTGTCGTTAGTCGCTCTCCTTTAGCCATTTATCAATTACGTAAATTGCAACCAGATATCATCTGTGGACTTTGGCATGAGACTTATCTTTCGCTAAGCATACTCAAATCTTCGACCCTGATTACTTCGATCTATGGTGCAATATTTAGGAACATTATTGCTCCAGTAATAGGCATTAGTGTTGTGTTTCTCAGCAAGGATGAGTTCAATCTGTAAGTGCAATCACCTCTCCGTAAAACACTTAAAAAGTACTCCAATTATCTTAAATGAAATGATTACGGGATACTTTTTGGGTAGTCCTTATTGAATCCATTGGCATTATATGATATTTAATTATTTTTTTCTTCTTCTCAGGCATATTGGCGATTTGTGGCGCAATGTTGGCGTAAGGCCAATTGTTTTTATGGTCAATTCACCGAATGAGAAACGTTATTTTCAAAAAACAATGAAAACTCAATATCTTACTGATTCCTTACGCTCCGAACCACATCTACTGATGAAGGCCTAAGATGCGGCAAATGGAAATTAAACGAACAAAACTCAGATGCGCACACACAAAAAAGGAAATCATATGCATTTATCCAATATGCTTTAGTTTTTAAGGGTATCAAGCACATTGGATATGTGTTTTTGTACCTTTGCAAAAACCATTTTTTTTTAGTTTTTATAACTTCCTATAGCCTTATCTGTCTATAGCATTTTTTTTTTTTTGCTTGTTATCCAAATATTTATTGAAAAACCAAATTTGCAAGGGTCAAATCGAACTTATCCCATTTTTTTTTTTGTAATTTTTCTTTTTTATTTATTTTTGTAGAAGCTTTACAAAGTATTAATCCACAACGTGTACCAGTGCGATCCGAAAAAGATCGAAATTAGAGTTTAATAAGTATAAGTTTTGTGCTTTATTTATTTTTATCTTGACGTCCTATACTTGTATTATGATTTATATGATATTTATTTGTTATCTATATAGTTTTATTTTTTCCTCAAAAAGTTCTCAAAGTTTGTATAAACACACACACACACACTCAGATACTCTATACGATATTATAATATGATGGGTGTTTTTTATGAGAGTATACATATGTATATGTATACCTATATACACAGTTTTTATACCTACAACAATGCCAAGAAAACTTTTTGTAATTATTTATCAAATAAAGATAATAAAATGGCAAATAAAAAATTGAAGATCCTCCAGTCTTAAAAAAGCAAACGAATTGTCAAAACGAACTTTACCTATACATATATAAATTACCAAAAAAAAACAATTTGTATAATTAAAGAATTGGAGTTAATAAAAAATATTGACAGAAAATAAAGTATTCAAATTTTGTCCAAAGATTTTTGTCAATCTAACTAGAAAATTTTGAATGAATTGCATTTATTTAATGACTTTTTAAGCCTGAATAGTTAACAGAAAGTTTTCTATTTGGTTATATGTATGTATATTTGAAATTGTCTTTATTAATTGGAATAATTATTGATAGACAGACTTACAAAGTTAACTAAGAATATGTCATATGTAAATCGAGCTTATGGTCTAATTTAAGTATATTCAATTCATTACTGAGCGATCATCTTTTCTATTGATATTTCATTAATATAGTATAACGATATTTTTCTTAAATTTTTCTGTTCCGGCAGTCGTATAGTTTATGTTTTTGTGGTTTTTTTTTCAACTGAGATAGATAATAACAAAATGAATAGAGGCTATATATAATACCATGAACAATTATTTCTTTTTTTTTTACATAAGAATAACAAAACTGGAAACAATTACAAAATGAATTGGTGTAAAAAAGTCAAGCACATTATACACTTATATATATATATAAAAAGGATTAATTTCAATATAATTACGTATATAAAAAAAAAAAGGGTAGAATGAAAAGAAATTTAGCAAAATTATTTACGACGAGACCGCGTAGCCCGCTTGGGGGCCGGAGCAGCATCCTCGCTTGTGGTGGGCTCGGTTTCAAAATGAACCTTTCTAGCTCGACCGCTGCGCACGGGAGCGGCAGCCTGGGATGAGGTGGACGCTGGCTCAACTGTTTCCGCAACAACAGATGCCACAATGATCTCTGGCTCTTTGACTGCAGCTGCTTTGGCGCCACGTCCGCGTGTCGGTTTCTTTGACTCCGTTTCAACTGGCACTTCTTCCTCCACCACTGCTGGTGTCTTGGCGCGACCACCACGACGCCCCTTTGTATTGGCTGGCTTGTCCACCGTTTCAGTTTCTTCTACTTTAGCCTTGCGTGCAGCACCGCCACGTCGATTTTTCTTGGGTGGCGTCTCTGTAGTAGTTGGCTGCTCCTTAACTATATCTGGCTCTGGCATCTCTGTCGCCTTCCGACGTGTTCCGCGAGGTTTCGGTAATGTGTGTGCTGTTTCCGCTGTGACGGTTGTGATGCTAGCTGGTGAATGCCCCAAATCGTCTTTAACTGCTTTCTTCTCCGGCGGCTCTTCCGATACCTCGGCCACAGCTTTTGGTTTGCGTCTTTTCGGTGTGCCCGGCCTTGGACTGGAATCCACTATTAATTCCAATGCCTTGGCTGTGAGATTTCTTACACGACGACCACGCGATGTAGCTGGTTTCTCATCGTCAGATGCTTCCTTGTAGTCCTTGCGCGGTGTGTTCCGCACTTGACGTTTCTGTGATGTGGTGGGCTCTGCGGGAGTTACTATATTGAGTGGAGTCACCGGCTCTTCGATGGTTGACGGAGGTTTAGCCGGAGGACTACTTAAAAGAGGCTCCGGTTCCACTTCTAATGGTTTGGATAATGATTTGCTTGCTACCGGCTTGCGTACACGACGTGATCCGTGACTTGGCTTATCTTCATCCGATGTCTCATTATAGTTTTTGGGCATAAGATTACGCCTTTCCCGCCGGCGTGGAGTTAATTCATCTTCAGATACCATATCGTTTGACTTATGTTCCGTCGCCGATGCTGCCTTACTGATATCCATGGAGGGTGAGATTACAATGGCGTCTGATGATTCATAAATTTGAATAGTTGCCGTACGTCCACGTCGTGCAGAAGTTTTCTTTTTGGTTTCCAATTGAGGTGTTTCCTCGTCTACGCTCGCCGAGGGATTTCGAACACGACTTCTTGGTCTCGTCTCCACATCTGCGCTTGGTGTTCGTGCATGCCGCGTTGGTTTGTCTTCAATTTGAGGTAAAATCTCCACTTTGGTTGCTTCTGTGTGGACTTCTTCGGCGGATACTTTACGTCCACGACGAGTTCGCGTTTCCGTTGCCTTTCCAGTTGAAAGTTGAGGCGTCTCCACCTCCACTTCCGCCTTGTGACCACGTTTGCGTGTGCCAGTAGTTTCTGGTTCTTTCTCCACATCTATTCCTACAGTTTCGGCTGTGGCTTTATGTCCTCGTAGCCGAGTGGAGTGATGATCATCCGTTTCCGATTCTACTGATCTCCTCTTAGCCTTTGGCTCATCAGTTTCCAATATTTGATCCAAGTGTTTGGCATTATCGATGTTCTCTGTTAAAGCTTTAGTGGCATGACGCTTAGTTGTCTCCTTGTTGCCACCCCGTCTGGTTGATACTTCATTGACTGAACTCTCCTTCTCCTCAATAACTTCTGCAGACGGTTTGCGTCCTCGTTTTGACTTTGGTAGCTCCTGGTGGTCATCTTTAATGTTTACCTCTCCCTCCTTTACATGAGTTTCTACAACTTCCGCTGATGGTTTGCGTCCTCGTCGCAGCTTTGCCTTCTCCGGATGATGTGCATCATTTTGTAGTTTTGTGTCTACCTCTGATACTTCAGAAAGCTTCTCCGGTTCAACTTTGTTTGCATCTTCCGAAATCTGATCCATTGGTTCTGTTAGCGGTTTTTTGTTTTCCAAAACTTCAGCTGAAGGTTTACGTCCACGCCTCTTCGATGGCGTTCCGTCGTCTTTGACAATTGCCACTTCCGCAATTCGTGGCAATGGCTTTCGTGCTGGCTCGTTCTCGGACTCTACGACATTGCTGGAAGCCTTTCTTCCGCGTCTTTTTGGCTTTTCCTTTACCACGTTGATATTTTCTTCTGCTAATTGTGCCGTTTCTTCAGGTATAGAATTTTTAATAGGCTCTGTCGCCGCTTCATTTATTGTCTCCTGTTCCTGTACTTTTGTAATTAATTCTTGTTTTTTGGCCTCAATATCAACTGATGCTTTGCGTCCTCCACGTTTGGATGTGGCCACAATCTCTGATTCTGATTGACTTCCTTCTTCTGCCTTTTGTATCGCTTTAACATTAGATTTTTCAGGTTCTGCCGATGGTTTCCTTGCGTGTCTTTTTGGCTTTTCTTCGTGCTCAACGGGCGCCACTTCATCTTTAGTGTCTTCCGTTGTAGATTTTCCTGCTTGCTTTTTGGCTTCAACATCAGCTGATGCTTTGCGTCCTCGCCGCTTGGAAGGTGCCACAATATCCGCCTCTGTGGAAGGTGCCGTCTCTTCTGGAATTGGTTTCTCAGGTTCAACCACATCTGTGGACGGTTTC
Organism: Drosophila sturtevanti; assembly: GCA_018150375.1. NCBI lineage: Eukaryota > Metazoa > Arthropoda > Insecta > Diptera > Drosophilidae > Drosophila > Drosophila sturtevanti. The sequence goes on along the minus strand of JAECWJ010000527.1, from coordinate 458,783 downwards.
CTTCCATGTCTTTTTGGCTTCTCTACGTGATTAGTAGCCACTGGCGATGTATCAGCGTCTTCCTTGGTGTCTTCCGCGGTTGCATTAGCAGCTTTATTTGTGGTATCTTCTGATTGACTTCCCTCTTCTGCAGTTTCTTCTAAAGTATGTTTCTTGGGCTCATCTGTGGACGGCTGCTTAATAGGCACTAACATTGCAGGTGTCCCCCCATCATCCTTGGTAACTTCCGATGATGGTTTTCCTGGTTGTTTTTTGGCTTCAACATCGGCTGATGGTTTACGTCCTCGCCTCTTGGATGGGGCCAGAATCTCTTTATTTAATTGTGCTTTTTCTTCTACAGTTTGTACCACATCTACTGAAGGGTTTCTTCCACGTCTCTTTGCCTTTTCTTTAGTCAAAGGCTTCTCTGCATCTTGTTTTACTGGAGTCTCCTGAACTGTTGGCACGACAGCATTGGCACTTTCTGGACTCATTTTATCTTCTTTATTTGGAGCTACCGGTTCCTGAATAGAATCTATTTCAGTTTCAGTCACATCCGTTGACGGTTTCGCCACTTTATGTGTAGTCTTTATTTCTGGCGGAAGTGGGTCCGCTAGTTCTTTGATTTCTGTTTCATCCGTCTTTGATTGCTCCATATCTATTTTAGGTATAGTTGCCACAACTCTTGGCATTGTTTCCAGCAATGATTCTCTTGTAGATTGTTCCACACTGTCAACATTTTCTATTGTCGTTTTGATGTGTTTAGTATCTTCTGTTGATTTGCTATCCTCCTCCGTAAGATCGGTCACGGGTTCCACGGCAGGCAATGCAGCATCTCCTTCCGATTTGCTGTCCTCCTCCGTAAGATCAGTCACGGATTCCACAGCAGGCAATACAGCATCTTCCGGTTTGCTCACCTCTTCTGTAAGATCGGTCACGGGTTCCACGGCAGGCAATGCAGCATCTCCTTCCGATTTGCTGTCCTCCTCCGTAAGATCAGTCACGGATTCCACAGCAGGCAATACAGCATCTTCCGGTTCGCTCACCTCTTCTGTAAGATCGGTCACGGGTTCCACGGCAGGCAATGCAGCATCTCCTTCCGATTTGCTGTCCTCCTCCGTAAGATCAGTCACGGATTCCACAGCAGGCAATACAGCATCTTCCGGTTTGCTCTCCTCTTCTGTAAGATCCGTCACGGATTCCTTAGCAGGCAACGCAGCATCTTCTGATTTTCTATCCTCCTCCGAAAGATCTGTCACGGATTCCTTAGCAAGCAATGTAGGTAATGGAGCATCTTCCGATTTACTCTCCTCTTCTGTAAGATCTGTCACGGATTCCATGGCAGGCAATGCAGCATCTCCTTCCGGTTTGCTGTCCTCCTCCGTAAGATCTGTCACGGATTCCTTAGCAGGCAACGCAGCATCTTCCGATTTGTTATCCTCCTCCGTGAGATCTGTCACGGATTCCTTATCATACAATGCAGCATCTCCTTCCCGTTTGCTGTCTTCCTCGGTAAGATCTGTCACGGATTCCTTAGCAGGCAACGCAGCATCTTCCGATTTGCTGTCCTCCTCCTTAAGATCTGTCACGGATTCTACAGCAGGCAATGCGATAGCTTCTTCTGATATGCCGTTCTCTTCCGTAAGATCTTTGACGGATTCCAAGACAGGCAATGCAGCATCTTCCGATTTGTTCTCCTCTTCTGCAAGATCTTCTTCCTCCGTAAGATCTGTCACGGATTCCTTTGTAGGCAACGCAGCATCTTCTGATTTGTTATCCTCCTCCGTAAGATCTGTCACGGATTCCTTAGCAGGCAACGCAGCATCTTCCGGTTTGCTGTCCTCCTCGGTAAGATCTGTCACGGATTCCACAGCAGGCAATGCGATAGCTTCTTCTGATATGCCGTTCTCTTCCGTAAGATCTTTGACGGATTCCAAAACAGGCAATGCAGGATCTTCCGATTTGCTCTCCTCTTCTGTAAGATCTGTTACGGATTCCACGACATGCAATGCAGCATCTCCTTCTGATTTGCTGTCCTCCTCCGTTAGATCTGTCACGGATTCTTTAACAGGGAACGCAGCAGATTCTGATTTGCTGTCCTCCTCCGTTAGATCTGTCACGGATTCCACGGCAGGCAATGCAACATCTTCTGATTTGCTGTCCTCCTCCGTAAGATCTGTCACCGATTCCTTAGCAGGCAATGCAATATCTTCTTCTGATATGCCGTTCTCTTCAGTAAGGTCTGTCACGGATTCCACAACAGGCAATGCAGCATCTTCCGATTTGGGAAGGGGCACTAATTCTTCCTTAGCTTCTTCTACAGTTTCACATTCTTGTTGATTTTTGGTTTCATTTTGCTTCGATGGGACGGACTCACATAAGCTAGCTTTTCCTTTTTCAGATGTGTTTTCTATAGGCGCAATTTCCTTGATAGATTTAAGAACGGTTTCCTCTGGTGTTCCAGAAATATCCAGTGAATTGTTTTTGTCGAGGGACATTCTCACCTTGGGCAGCTGCGCAACGACTTTTTCGGGCTTAGTAGATTCCTTGTCAATCTGTGTTGTTTCTTGGACAAGTCGCTTCTGAATTTCGGCTGCTAAATTACTCCTTTCTAGCCTGTGGATTTCGGAATCTTTTTCTTCCAGCAGTACCTCCATAGTTTTGTCCGGAATCTCTTGCATTTCTACTTGATTCAATTGCACTTCAATATTCATTGTCGCTGTCTCGGATTGCTGATGGTGTATCTTATTATTCAAGACTAGAGCCTTCGCTGTAGTTGATAGTTTATGTGGGCTTTCTATAACTTTTTCTTTATTAGTAGAACTCGACATGGTTTTCAAGTCCTTGATGATTTCCTTTCCAGTTATCTTTGGGTTATCATTGACCTTGTCTTCTTCTAATTCAATAACCGTCAATTCATCATGGGCATTGGAATGTATAGGTACTCCAAGTGAAGAGGCTTTAAAGGGTAGGTCGATAGCTTTATCCACATCTTGTTTAATTTCGCTACTTTCAGATTCTTTAATTGATTCCTCATTTTCATGCACGATGGAAACTTCTTGTGCATCAGACGCTGCTTCTTGGATAGACACATCGATATCTTCTGCAGAAGGAGACTCCAGGAGTTTCAAAGAGCTGTCTGCCGTCACTGAACGATCGCTGTTTCTTTTAATGTTATTTAAAATTTCTCCCTTCCGGACTTCATCAACTGTGTCTTCAAACTTGTCAGATGCATCTAAATCGATTACTTCATCTACTATATTACCAGCTACTGACTTATCCAAGTTAAGACCATTATTTTTCATTGGTGGTTTCTTTTGAGCATCTTCTTTTGTTTGGTGGTCAGTGCAAACAGAAACCTCCTCTATTGTGGAGCTGTCGAAAATTGATGTCACGGATATTCGCTTATTTTCTGGAAGATTTTTCTCTTTCTCTCTAGTTGAAACTTCTTGAGTTATTGTCGAATCAAGTGGTTCCTCAGATTGATTGGGTTCCGTTTCTTCTTGGACATCTAAACTGGATTCCGGTTCATCTTCAACAGTTTCCGTAATCTCTAGACTGCTTTCTAGATCTTTATTGGAAGGAATAACTTGTACACTTGTAGATACGTCTAACTTTTGATCTGTTGTTGATTTATCAGCCACTTGCTCATCTTTTTCTTTGCTGATGTTTGTTTTCGCACCCATGGATTCTCTTCCATCCATCACCACATTTGGCTTCTCTATTTCGGTTTCAGATACAATTGAATCATCCAAATTAATGACAGAAGATTCTGCATCCTCTGACAGGTCTACATGGACAACGGCAGGAGTCGATATGACCTCCTCCACAGCATCATTATCGATTGAGCTAACATTCTTCAGGGCAACATCATTGATTGGACTAACTAAATCTTCCCGTGGCTTCAATTCGCTTACAGTTTCATCCTCTAGATTAGACGTGGTAATTGACCCACCTTGACTTTCCTCGACAACGCTAACTGAAACATCCTGGAATACAGCTGATGCATTCAAATCGATTACCGAATCATCTTTTTCTTGACCTTGATTTTCGATATCTCTTCCTTCAACTAAAGGCTCTGTTTTTGGTGTCTCAGTTTTAACTTCGGATGCTGTTGACTTATCCAAATCAATGACAGCCTCAATTTCCTCATCTTTCGCATTGCTGGCTTCATCCGTTGCTTTCTCAGTCCTTAGAGATTCGTCTGCCACGTCAATAGTTTCCGTTTCCATCGTTTCAATTGAAGCTTGCTTATCAGTTGCAACAGTTTCATTTGCCGTCGAAAGATCCATATGGATATCACAGGAGTCATTTAATACTGTTACTTCATCTGCCGATTTATTTTGAATCCAGGATTTATTAGAATTTGATATTTCTTTTGTCTTTCGATCCAAGCCGGCAGTTTCTTCACCTTTTTTATTTTGATTTGATTCTTCAATTGGATTAATTGTAGATTTCTCTGCTGGTGAATTGGTTACTTCATCTTCAGTAGGAGTAGAATCTATGACAGTTGAAACGTTTTCAGTACTGTCTTTTACAATCGACTCCTCCTTAACGATTGATGAGTCAACAGCAGGTGCTGGTTCAGTGGTCTCATTTAAGATCTCCACAACTGAGGATGTCGATGATTCGGCTTCTAAACAAACAACTCCCTTTTCCTTTTCCACAGCTTCTGCGGTGACATCATTGATGACATCTGTATGACTAATCTTTTCATTGTTCATACTGCTCTTTTCAACTGAAGAAAGATCCGTTTCTTGTCCATTTGTGCTCACTTCATTGACAATTGAAGCTACTGTATCATTGATAGCTCCATCAATCGATGTTCCCTCCACAGAAGTTAGCAATTCTTGCTCGCAGTTACCCTTCTTTTCTACATTGTCTTTAGTTTCACTCCGAGATGATATTTCCATTTCTTTTTCCAAATCGATACCATCTCTGGCTTGATCTGGGGACTCTTTGGGAGCTAAACGGATAGTTTCAGCTTCGGGAAATATTTTCCTTAACTGGTAACGTTTTCTCATCAGCAGATTCAAGTTCTTTTTCGGTCTCAACGGTGGTGTCTAATTCCAAGATAGAATTCGCATTCTTGCTTTGGATCTCTTTTACCGCTGCTCTGGAGTCATTATCATTCCGACTGGAGTCATCCAAATCGATTACTTCTTCAGTTTTCTCTTCTATCTGGTCTGCTGCAGGGGGTAAAGTCTCATTTGTTGATTCCAATTCAATTAAAGATGAATTTTTTGTATTACATAAGTCTTTAGTTAGAGATTCATCGACGGATGCGAGACCATTATCCTTACTTTTCCGAGATTCATCTAGTTGGTAGATCACTGATTTCTCTTCAGGCAGATTTGATTTCGCTGCAGTTGGATTTCCATTCCCTACCCTCTGATCCTCCTCTTCATCATCACTAACCACTAGAGGTTCAGACAATCCTATTGTTGACTCCGTATCGGAATCTACTTGACTGCAATTCTCCTTCTCTACATTGACCGATTGGCATGTCTCTTCTACAGACACCCCGGACACCATTAAGGGCTCAGAGAACATGGAATCTGTTGTCTGATCTAGAAAATGTATGCCACTTACATTTGGAGACTCTGGTCTATAACCAGCACCGCATTTTTCGGTCAGATTGTTGGAAACTTCATTGCGTCCAGCTGCTACTTTATAGGTGGTGCTCGTAAGAGGATCCTTCAAAGTATTGGCAACAGGCGGCACACTGATGTTTATTGAAATCTCCGACGATATGGTCACATTATTGTTTTTATGGGATGTGGCCAAGGGATCAGCTCCAGTTGCTGTACTCAATCCTGCCAAACTCAGTGCGTGCTCACTGACATCCCTTTGGATGGCTGACGTGTTTGGAATATCTTCAAAGATTTTATCTAGATGTGGAGTTGCGTTTGTTGCATTCAAATCGTATTCGGTCGCAGTAGCTAAGGAATCCACTCGGGATTTCAATATAGCACTTGCTGGCTCAGAGGGAATCATTATATTCTTAGCACTTGGCGTCTTCAGAATCCTTTCCAAATCTTTGCTGCTCTCAGCAGTGAAATCCAATCGTTGTGCTTGCACAACAATAGAATTATTCTTCGTTAAAGATTTCTCCTCCATTAGCTCATCGATGTTGGCCAAAATGGGTGAAGTGGGAATGTGAGGGGTTTTCATCATTTCACGCAATCCCTTAAATCTTGGCGTGCTACACATCTTTGGAGTCTTAAGCAATTCTTTAAGTCCATGATAGTCAACTTTATCAGTCTCGTCAGTGGTAGTCGCTGGCAGCTCTGTTCCATAATCTTCATCAGCAATAGCCGAGGGAATTTCCTCTGCTGCGGTTAAATAAATTAAATGGGGGAATGCTAATGGAACAAAAATAAATGCTAGCTTACCATCATCTTGTGCAATTTCTTCCACAATAATGGCCATGTCGCCAACAGCTTCATCCACTGGCATACCGCGTTTGGGTGTGTTCAGAAGACGTTTGGATTGTCGTTTTGGGGTTGATAATTCCTCAGTGAGACGACGTTTTCGTTTTGGTGTGGCCAATGTCTGATTCTCTAGTTCCACTGCCGAGCAGGATGCCCGACGCTTTGGCTGCTCCAACTTTTGATTAGCTTCCATTGATGCACGACGTACACTACGTCGTGGAGTCATTGATGATGAATTAGTTGCTATCTGCTCGACAGAAAAACGACGGGAACTTCGTCTAGGTAAAGGAGTTTCACCCGGTGGGGCAGGCACCTCCACCTCCTCTTCATTCTGGACTTGGTCCTCAATTATCGTTTTGTCTTCTACTGCTATAAATGAAAATAATTGAAATTAAATTATTAAAGTAACCTAACTGAAGACTTACCTTTCTTTAAGGATTTATGTTCCACCTCATCACAAATGGTATCCTCAATAATCTCCACCGTTGTAGGTGTCTCAACCTCGTCTATCGGAAGGATTAAATCTTGTTAAATTGTTTTACAATAATAATTGGATAATTTTCCCTTACCTTTATGTTCTTTTTCTGTTACGATCTCATCTCCGATATTATCGTCTATAATGACTTCTTTGCTGATGGATTCGACTAGAGGATTAGTTGATTCTATTTTTGATTGTTCAATTTCTTTTTCCAAAACTGAATCTGCATTCTCTTCCTCCGCATTGAACGTCTCATTCAATTTGTTGGTTCGACTAAGATTTCCTTCGCTTACATCTTGAATAGAATCAGCGATAGTATTTTCCCCCTTTTCCAACATTTTATCGTTCATGGAAATATTTTCAGGTTCAGATATAGCAACGCCGCCCTCTTCATTAATGGTGAAAGTCTGGCTTAACTCAGCTATAGATTGATCATTGGAATCAGGGGTCGAGGTCAGCATGGTTGATAAATTTAGCGATTTGTTGGTTACTTTAATTGGCGTTTGTGATGTTTTAACCTGAGGTGAGCACGATTTTGGCGAATCAATTTTAGGAGAGCTAAGGGAACGTCTCGCCTTGGCCACTAACTTGTTGCTCATACACATGACGGAATTACGTTTGGATTCTGCAAGAGACTTTCTTTGCTGGGAAAGTTTATTCTCCCGTGGACTGGCCAGTGACATTGAAGGTTTACGTTTACGTGGAGAGGTTTGGCACAGGCTTCTTCTAACATTACATGGTATTCGCTGCTCAGGTGACGTTCTATGTCCGCTAAATGGCAGACGACGTGGCGTGGTCATGCTTTGGCGGCGAGCATTTAACAACGAGGAACTCTTGCTTATGGGGCTACTGATGGGAGTTCTATCTGGTATCTGCTTTTTGGCACTTGTTAGTAGGGCTCGCTTCATTAATGATTGGGGTGTACGTCTAGGTGTTGCACCAGAGCCAACAGCTGCCAGCAGCTTTGAATTCTTACCCACTCTTGAGTTGACCACAGATGGAGGCGTGGCCGAACTAGATACCTCAATTACTTCGGAGGAATCTGACGAGCTTGGTGTCTCCTTAGGGGTGGGTTTCAGCCTTTGTGGAGTTGTTAAGTCAATCAGATACATAGACGACATACGTCGTCCACTGGGCAGACACTTCTTTGATGTGGACGGTGTACTAAAGTCCATAAGATCACGACTGCAACTATCTTCATTTATTTCCGAGAGTACACTCTTGGGTGTGCTGTACACACTCTTTGGCGTTTGAGGTTTCATCACACATGTGAATGATTTCTCAATTTTAACTCCGGTGGTGCGAGGAGAAAACGATGTTATTACTACATCTGAGCGGCCACAAAGCTGCAGAAGCTTCTTATGACTGGCCGGTGGGCTACTTGTATTCTCTTTATTTTGGGTAGCATCCAACAGATTCACTTTGGGTATGTCAATGTCATCTTCAGTTATTGTTAAATTTTTATCATTTTCGGGTGTTACACATCGTTGTTTGACTTCCGTTGACTCTGATAGATCCAAATCGGCTAACTCAACCGATGTATTACCCTCATCATCGGAATTAATAAAATATTTAAAGCTGTGATACATTTAAGCAAAACAAGATATTTTTTTTAGTTGTTACTTTGATTAACATCATAAATATGCTTTATGAAATGTTGGATTGATCCGAAAAGGACACAGAATGATTGGAATTGATTCTCTGACTCTCACTTACTTGTGTACGGTTAAACGCTTATCAATCGGTAGAAGGTTAATCTGTGGAAAGAGAAAAATAATTCAACAATGACGTCTTGGTGTATTTTCCTTGCTACAAACTCACCCTCAACGATGGACACGAGTTGGAGGCTTGCTCAGCAGGCGGAATGCGATCTGGCGTCTTTGGTTCTGTTCCGGTGACATGCTCAGCCTGCGAAGCCTTGGCAAATTCCCAAGTATATATTCTATCCAATATGGTTAGACGAGCCCCAGACAATAATGGACGCTTTTCCTCTAGTATTTTCCCATTAAGCTGTATGGGATGCTTTTTGGAATGATTATGAATGGTTACCTGTGAATCAAGTCATATTGGAATCAACATGTCAATTATTAGTAATAATTATATGGCAAATCGATAAACTTTAGACACTTACTCTGCCAAAGGCGTCGCATTTTATCTCACAATGCAGCTGGTCCACATGATGCTCCGTCAGGACTAGATCACAATCCAAGCTTGAGCCAATTTGGAATGTGCGTCCTTTGGCGGTAACTGAAGAGGCTACTCCATTTTTGTCGACGTAGCTCAGTTGGGCGCCATCCAAAGACATTTTTGCCACAAAAAGTGAAGTGTGAGTGGTGCAAAATGTACGCTTAGGTGCAAAAACACAGTAGAGAGAACGAGAGAGTGTGAGACAGAGAAAGGGAACGAAAAAGGGACGCGAAGCCGCAGCTCAAAAGAAAACAAGACAGGGTTAATTGAGCCCCTTCAAAATAATAATAAAAGAAACGTTTCTCACTGCACTAAACTTTTACGTATCTATATCTTTGTGGTTAGTCGCTTCACTTTTGTATAATTTATTATTTCCGCCGAATCTTTCAACTTTAATTGTATCTGTACAGGCATTTTTTCCGCAATGGACGCGCAATATGGTCATGCCAACCGCCTTCGCTCCGGCTTCTTATGCGTTAATTCAAATTTTAGGCCTGCCACTTGGATCAAAGCCGCTGATGCGGAACCAGTTCATTCAGAACTCCAGGAGTGCCACTGCGCTTGTATTTTATAATTTGATTATCAGTCGAAAATGATTTTATCGGATAAATTTCTGCGAGATCGGTCGACGGTTTATCAACATCTTTTTTAAAACTAAAATTTTCAAATCCTTACAGATTCTGGCAACGCTACATATAGAAATGTAGCGGCTTTTAACCAGTGTTAATTGGCACACAATTGCGGCTTTAGTGTTGCAAGTTTCATAAAAATCGGCACATAAATAAAAAGGAAACAAATAAGACAAAAAGGCAAATTTGTAATATAACTCTGTATTGGCGTTTCCTTTTATCATAAGCAAGGACGTCAACTATTTGGCTTCCAGTGGTCCCAAAGAATAACTCGCATACACAAAGAAAAAATTCTTGTATACTAAACTAAAATGGATGTCGATGCCGCCCAGAAGACTTGGGAGCTGGAGAACAATATACAAACCTTGCCCAGCTGCGATGAAATCTTCCGCTATGATGCGGAACAGCAACGTCAAATTATAGACGCCAAGCCATGGGAGAAGGATCCACATTTTTTTAAGGACATCAAGATTTCTGCTTTAGCCCTACTCAAAATGGTTATGCATGCCCGCTCCGGAGGTACACTTGAGGTAATGGGCCTTATGCTTGGCAAAGTTGAAGATAATACTATGGTAAGTCGATGTGTTGTTGAACTCGCAAAAATTTAGATGATACTGACAACCTGCATTTAAATTGCAGATTGTCATGGATGCTTTTGCTTTACCAGTTGAGGGCACTGAAACACGAGTAAATGCTCAGGCTCAGGCTTATGAGTACATGACTGCTTACATGGAAGCTGCTAAGGAGGTGGGAAGGATGGAGCATGCGGTGGGTTGGTATCATAGTCATCCAGGTTACGGTTGCTGGTTGTCTGGCATCGATGTGTCAACACAAATGCTTAATCAGACCTATCAAGAGCCCTTCGTGGCGATTGTGGTGGATCCAGTGCGCACAGTCTCTGCCGGAAAAGTTTGCCTCGGTGCCTTCCGCACTTATCCTAAAGGCTACAAGCCACCCAACGAGGAGCCTTCTGAGTACCAAACCATACCACTAAATAAAATTGAGGATTTTGGGGTCCATTGCAAGCAGTACTACCCATTAGAGATTAGCTATTTTAAGTCAGCTCTGGATCGCAAGCTGCTGGATTCTCTTTGGAACAAATATTGGGTGAATACTTTGGGCAGTTCAGGTCTATTAACCAACACAGAGTACACCACCGGCCAAATTATGGATCTATCAGAGAAGTTGGAGCAAAGTGAAAACTTTTTAGGTCGCGGTACATAATGCAATCTCTTGTATCTTGGATTTTAATCTTATAATTCCCATTTCATTCAACAGGCACTGACGTCAATGAGAAACGTACAGAGGACAAACTGTCCAAAGCTACACGAGATTGCAGTCGCTCAACCATTGAACTTATCCATGGTCTGATGGCGCAGATTGTCAAAGACAAGCTCTTTAACAAAGTGGGCCTGGGCAAGTAAAGCTGCCGAATAATAAAACATTTAATTTTTATAAACTATAATATAGATTGTAAAATCTGAAGAAAATTACAAACTGTTTTCATAAATAAAACAGAATAAAATCAAATGATTTGGAAGCATCTATGGAGTTCAAGGAATGTAAAAACTTTCCTATTTAAATGGGAAAGTTGCACTTAAACTGATACCAATCAACTACCAATCAAGTAAAGTTCAAGTTGTTTTCTATCCATATTGGGTTAGCAACAAGCTTGTCCTAATTGTGCCGGCATGCCGGCTCATCAATCAATAGACAACCTTTCATCATTTATAACATTTAACTTGTTTTTTTATAACTTTTATCTTTCGATTGCGTGACTCTGGCAGGGGTCCAGCATACTTTTTTTTTATTCTCTTGGGGAGCCACAAGTGAAATGTCAAAGCTCTTCGCTCGGGCGTCTATTAATTGGGTGGGGGGAGGGATTAAATGTGGTGGAAGCGCTAATTAACTGCGATGTCACGTTTATATCCAACCAGAGGGTGATAATGCAAATAACAGTTCTGACATTCCTTACGTTAAATTGTCATCTGTTTGGCAAAGACCATTTAAATTGTCAACTTGTGTGTGTATGTATGTGTGGGTGTATCCATGTGTGATTGTTGTCCCTAAAAATCCTTTTGCATATAGAATTTGTAAAGGAATTTATTTACAATCCGCTTAAATGTTTGGGTAGCAAACATGCTTACTTGAATAATGGTTTAAATGTGTCAAAGGATACCACATAAAAGGGGTTACAAATGGTAAGTAAAAGGAACTAGGGCTGCCAACTCATTGTGGATCTAGCCCGTTTAGTTAATACTTATATACATATGTATTTAAAATTCTGCAGAACAATAGCATTTATATATGATATTAAAATACATATATCCTTTAAAAAAGTATTGCATATCAGTTTTAAATTGCTGCTCCAAGTTAACCTTTAGCCTTACCCCATCCCTCTCTCTCTCTCTATCTCTTCCTTTTGAAAGAAGGAGCCTTATCGTTCGTACGAAATGGAATGCCAAAATGAACGTATTGTGTGCGTGTGAGTTATTGTTAAAAAAGCAATAAAGAAGAATGAGAAAATATACTTCATTTTTTGATATTTTATCGAAAAGTAACCGTCAATTGGCATCAACAAGGAGCAATGACATGAAATGAAACATTGTCAGCGGGGGTGGGCTCAGAACGGTAAGGTGGAGGAGATAAACTACACCCAAGTAATGGAGGGTTTATACTTTTTACCCGCACGACTATAAAAGACATGGCCGACAACGACAAGCACTTCATTCGCTAAACGAAAGCGAAAGCTTCCTAACGACAATATCCACAGAGCCAACACGGACGGAGACCGACCGCATAATACAGAGACGAGAAAATCATGGGAGTAAATCTCATCGTCAAGCATCCTCGGGCAGTGAGGCAACAACAAAATTAGTGTAATAATAACAGCAGCCAAGAATCTAACGGAAAATTGTCGCCTGTTGTGAAAGCGCGTGTGTGTTTGTATGTGTGGTGCGGAAAGTCTCCTGTGTGTACGTTCTTAAATTGAATTTCCTTAAAATTATTAATAAATAAGGTTCAGCTGTCACTGAAAGAAATTACAAAATAAACTACAGGAGTGAATAACATAACCACATAAAGGGATTCAACTTACCAAGTTTAAATTGAACACGACAGGTGCACACTTGTTGCATAACAATAAAGTAAATACTATAGAAATTGTAAATTTAAAGCTTAAAATTTTTTTAGATGGTTTTGAGAGATAAAAAACTTTCTTTAACTCTATCTATTATATTTACTTAACAGACCCAAACTCACTTACCATGTATGGAATGCTTTATGAGAGTGTCCAGCACTATGTGCAAGAGGAATATGGAATTGATGTCTGGAAAAAAGTTTGCCAAATTGTCGACTGCAAGCACAATAGCTTCAAGACACATCAGATCTATCCAGATAAACTGATGCCGGATATAGCTGCTGCTTTGTCAGCCTGTACCGGGCAATCATTTGACTTTTGTATGAATTTTTTTGGTCGCTGTTTCGTCCGATTTTTTAGTAATTTTGGTTATGACAAGATGATTCGTTCGACGGGTCGATATTTTTGTGATTTTTTGCAATCCATCGATAATATACATTTAATTATGCGCTTCACATATCCTAAGATGAAATCGCCTAGCATGCAGCTAACAGCTATGGATGACAATGGAGCTGTTATTCTCTATCGGAGTGGTCGGACAGGTATGTCCAAATATCTTATTGGGCAAATGACAGAAGTGGCAAGAGAATTCTACGGACTGGAGATAAAAGCCTATGTAGTTGAGAGTCAAAATGATATTAGCGGTGGAACAGCGGGTCCCATTAAGCTATCAGATGGACCACTGACTGTAATAGTTAAATACCGTCTGGATTTTGACAATCGAGAATATATGGCTAAGCGTGTGAACACCGATGCTCATCCATCCCAGCTTAAGATGCCCACCGTTAATATGAATGTGTTTCTAGAACTCTTTCCCTTTACCTTTGTCCTTGATCATTCCATGAAAATTACCCACGCCGGAGAGAAGATTGTGGAAACATGGATTATGCACAACCCCGGAGCCAATCCAAAGAGCTTCATTGGCAGCTATGTTATGGATTTATTTCACTGCCGTAGACCGAAGGATACCACCATTGACTGGGACACATTGATTCAAATGCGTACTGTGCTCTTTGAATTCGAATTAATTCGTACAGGACATAACAGAGCAGCATATGATGCTGTTTTGAACATGGACTTTGAGAATTATGATGAAATGACTTTGAATGAGGCACAGACAATGGCACTCACAAAGGCACAAGAGTTTAGCGAACAACAAGCAAAAAATGTGGATGCTGAAGATGAAATAGATCCAGCTACTGGTGAACGTGGCTTGTCTCAGGGCTTACGCTCCATCTTACTAAAAGGACAGATGTTCTATATTAAGGACGTGGATTCGCTTATATTCCTGTGTAGTCCCTTGATAGAGAATCTAGATGAACTGCATGGCATTGGTCTGTACTTAAACGATCTCAATCCCCATGGTCTTAGTCGGGAATTAGTCATGGCCGGCTGGCAACATTGTTCCAAGTTGGAGATAATGTTCGAAAAGGAAGAGCAGCGTTCTGATGAGCTTGAGAAATCATTGGAGCTGGCTGATTCATGGAAACGTCAAGGTGATGAGCTCTTGTACTCCATGATACCACGACCCATTGCAGAACGAATGCGAAAGAGTGAGGAACATGTGTGTCAGAGTTTTGAAGAGGTTTCCGTGATCTTCATTGAGGTTTTGAATGTCTATGATAGTGGATCAAATAATATTCAAGATGCTATGCAAGCAGTGTCCACATTAAATAAGGTCTTCTCAGCATTGGATGAGGAAATCATATCGCCCTTTGTCTACAAAGTGGAAACTGTGGGTATGGTCTATATGGCCGTTTCCGGTGCTCCTGATATTAATCCACTGCATGCGGAGCATGCCTGTGACCTAGCTCTTCGAGTGATGAAGAAATTAAAGACCGATGAAATGGAGGATATGGCCATACGTGTGGGCATCAACTCAGGTCCAGTTGTAGCCGGCGTTGTGGGTCTTAAGGTACCCAGATATTGCCTATTTGGCGACACAGTTAATACGGCTTCCCGCATGGAGAGCAGCTGTGAACCGTGGAAAATTCAACTGTCTCAGTTTACGGCAGATAAGGTTTCCAATGTTGGCTATAAAGTTGAAAGCCGTGGCACTGTTAAGGTCAAAGGAAAAGGCGAAATGGAAACCTATTGGTTGCTAGATGGTCCAGAGAGTTAATCATGTATACGAGTGGTTGATATAAATTTTATTATGCCTTAATATTGAGCACTGTGCACTGAATTTTTGTATAAGTACGACACGTAATTGCAAATAAAAAAATTTTTTCCCCTTTTTCCATCTTGAGTCTTCATTATTGGAGGTGAATTGAATTATGATGTGGTAAGGGAAACTTTATCCAAGTCTAATGAGCAACGGTGGAGCTCAACGTCTACTTCCCCCAATACTAAATGACAAACTGAAAGCCAATTCCAACTGAGGAGGGTTACTTCAAATATCCTTTTTTAATAGCTTTTATGAGCTGATAGCGTGTCACACACCATGGACTCATCAAAAAGAGTCCCAAATTCGCTCATTAAATTAACCGTTTGCGCGTGTCCTTAAGATGGCTCAAAAAACCGCATCAAGCATGGGGCGCATTGTCAATTAATTTCAGAGCCCAAAACTAATTAAGTTGTTCGTTCAAAGCATAGAAACTCTATGCGTGTGTCCTTGTCACAGGACACCAACACTTAAAGTCTATTACAAGTTATCCCCGTAGTTTTTGCATAAATTCTCATTGTACTCGCGCTTGTCATAGCTGTTATTGATGGCATTTTGAGTGGCTTTTAAGTGTACCCACAGAAATATCCTTTTTGTGTCCTTTTCGTCGACGCCTTTCTCTCTGTCCTAGCACATTATCATCAGTTTGGTAATTCATGCGCTACCCATAAAATTGTCAACGTTTATTTAAAAAGCTTGAAGAAAATCCGTTACGATAAAAAGGACCTTGTGCTTGCGTTTGGTTTGTTAAATTTCGGAATCTCCTTTAAATTGCTTTAAAAACATCGCATAAAGTATGTAGCTATAAAGAACACAAATACTCAGGAGATATATACACACACAAGCATATATAAAGATATATATGTATGTACGTATATACATATATATATGTAGATACATTTACACATACACACGGACAAAGTATGCGTGAAAACGGAGTGGCATTAAATACGGAGCCCGCACATCAGCCGAACAGCCGCACCACCCTCCCCCCCTAAAATGGAGGAAAAGGCAAAAGCGAAAGGCTACGACAATGATACATTTGACGAGCAGCAGTTAGAAAAACGGATAGGGATGCGAACTTTAGTGGAGTGGAACTGGAACTAGAGCTAGTTCATAATAAAAGGATAACTTATATTTGAAAATTCAAAATGGAAGTTCCACCAACTGTAAAAATAACGGAAAATGAGAAAATTGAGAGTGAAGATTATTTGAAACATTTTTTAAATTTAAATAATAACAAGTCCGATTTGTATATAAGTTATTGTATATAAATATTATATCCATGTAAGTAAAACTGTCCATCCCTATTCAATGCTCAACTTTTAAACTAAAGCAATAAGATCCAAAGGACAATATCTCGCACGGAATGCTAAAAAAGGCAAACACTAACAAATGTCTGTGCGTATTTTGTGTATACATATGTATGGATGCGTCTGTAAGCGCCATAAAACCAATGAAAAGGAGAGAAAAATTACTCCTTTTGCTTGCGTGAAAAGTTACTCGGAAAAAGGAAAAGCAGGGACAAATGCACTCGCATTAACTGACTGACATCGATGAAGATGATGATAATGACGATGATGATGATGATGATGGGAATGATAATGATGCCGTGGTCAAACAGGAGTGCGTGTCGAAGCGCAAACACGGAAGCCATAACGCATAAAGAATGCCAATGGTAGGAGACTATAAAAGACCTGACCGGCAACAATATACGTCCATTCGTACGACGATTGCCTGCCGGAAAGGAAAAAGCTCAGCCACCGATACTAAACAACGACAGCAACACCGACACCGAAGCACGAAGTTCCGACAGATGAAAATCATGGTTAAAATCATACGGCAAGAAGCCAAGGAAGCATCCTCGTCAAGCGTTAAAACGAAATTAGTGTAACAATAGCAACAGACGACAACACGTCGCATTCGAGAACCGGAGTGGGCAGAGCGTAAAAATAAATTGAGAACCAAGTGCGTTAACGAAAGAACGAAAATCCGGGAAACAGAAGCTGTGTGTATATAGCATATGCCGATGGTTGGCAAGAGCAATTCAAACACAACAAAAACAAAAAAAAAAAAATTATAAATAAATTTAGTACGAATGCGGCGCGTATAAATTTAAAACTTCACTGCTGAATGGTGCCTTCTGGCCATACATACCATATGTATAGCGACTACAGAAACGGAATGTAAGATAAATAAATAACACAATATTATGCTAATTTTAGTATTGTAAGAAATCCTTGTTATAAGCAAACAAATTATATTTACAATGTTCTCACCCAGGATATGAATATTTTTTTCACTTTTGCTATAAAACGCATACCTTTCCTTTTTCTTTTACGACTTTATTTCTATATACTATATGTAACTTTAAGTAACTTTCTTTTGTGTTAGATCTGTTAGACATGCCAAACATTAATCGTACAAACCCCGTCCTGGACCTAAAATTTCTATGCCCACCTATACATACTTATATCCCCCCCCTCCTTCCAGTCATTGTTCCTTGGTAATTTATTTATATTTTGTGGCTTAGTCTTTACGACTTGGTAAAATTTGCATGTTCGGACTTGTTTTGGTCATAATTGAATAATCTCGAGGACTCATATTAAATTTGTACAAAATTTATTGAGCCACAGTTCGTTAGTTGCCCTAACTGAAGAGGAAATTGAAAAGTAACCATCCCAACTCCCACCGCAATCTAGCAAATTAACAAGAGAAATGTGTAACAAAAGTACAGAAAAATAAGTCAAGAGCATAACGCACGGCTGTTATTTCGTGGACGTGACAAGCAGGACCTAAGAAAAGGCGCGTGCCGTGCCAAAAAAGAAAGCCAAATTAAACTGTCGAGGCAATAAATCAAAAGACAAGCCATCTCAGGGGGTATATGGTAGGAGAAAGTGGTTTAACTTTCTTAAACAAACATAGGCGAAGAGATATGTATATGTACATACATATGATATATATATATATATATATATATGTTTGTGTATATTGGCTGACTGACTTAAACCATACAGAAAAGGATTTGTATGTGCATATGGCATATGTATGTATGTATATATGTCTCAAATCAAACTTAATTTTACGCTTGACGAATTGATTTGATGGCTGTTAAGCAAAGGAGTAAAAAACAGTTCACTTGCTTAAACTTTAATCAATCACTTCAGTGGTTCTGCCTTAACTTAGATAATCTTTGAACTAGATAAATTTAGATATATACATAGAATGCGTAGTATAAGTTCAACAAACCTAATTACCAGCTTGATATAATGGGAAAACTTTGTTGTATGTTTTATGCTTTAGGCTAATTATCTGACTGTCAATTTGTTTCTTCTATATCGTTACAGAGAAAGTTTGTAAAAGTAATTTCAACTTGACCTGACTTAAAGTGAACTAAATTGACCTGTTCTGACCCTCACCACCACCTTAATAAAGTCATCATCATGTATGGTATGCTATACGAGAGTGTCCAGCACTATATACAAGAGGAGTATGGCATGGAGACGTGGAAGAAAATTTGCAAAATTGTTGATTGTAAGCATACCAGTTTTAAGACCCATCAGATCTATCCAGATAAACTAATGCCGGATATAGCTGCCGCTTTGGCTGCGTGCACTGGAGAGACCTTTGACTTTTGCATGAACTTTTTTGGTCGCTGTTTTGTTCGATTCTTTAGTAACTTTGGCTACGAAAAGATGATACGTTCCACAGGACGATACTATTGCGATTTTTTGCAATCCATTGATAATATACATCTTCAGATGAAGTTCACATATCCCAAGATGAAATCACCAAGCATGCAGTTGACCACGGTGGATGATAATGGAGCAGTTATTCTTTATCGTAGCGGACGAACGGGCATGTCCAAGTACCTTATTGGACAGATGACAGAGGTGGCAAAGGAGTTTTACGGCCTTGATGTTCATGCCTATGTCCTGGAAAGCCAGAATGATATAAGTGGTGGCACCGCTGGTCCTATTAAGATATCTGATGGTCCTCTTACCGTTATAGTGAAATATCGTCTCGATTTTGATAATAGGGACTATATGGCCCAAAGAGTGAATATTATTGCTCATCCGACGCAGCTTAAAATGCCAACAGTGGATTTGAATATGTTCTTAGAATTGTTTCCATTCACAATTGTGCTTAACCATGACATGAAAATAACTCTGGCAGGGGAAAAGATTATAGAGACATGGATTTTACATAATCCTGGTGTTAACCCACAGGGATTCATCGGCAGCTATGTAATGGATTTGTTCAAGTGTAGACGGCCAAAGGACACAAAAATTGATTGGGATACTATCCAACAAATGAGGACAGTTCTCTTTGAGTTTGAACTTATACGGACGGGACACAACCGGGCTGCCTACGAGGCAGCTTTGAACGCAGATTACGATATTTCTGACAAGGTGAGTCTGAACGAAGCTCAGTCTATGGCTGTCGCTAAGTCCCAGAAGTTTAATGAGGAACACAAAAAAGATGACAAGCAAAATGCCCTTGTTAAATTGGAAATCGATCCGGCAACAGGACAGCAACGCGTCACCGACAATTTACGTTCCATCCTGCTGAAAGGACAGATGTTCTACATTAAGGACGTGGATTCCCTTATATTCCTGTGTAGTCCCTTGATAGAGAATATAGATGAACTGCATGGCATTGGACTGTACTTAAACGATCTCAATCCCCATGGTCTTAGTCGGGAATTAGTCATGGCCGGCTGGCAACATTGTTCCAAGTTGGAGATAATGTTCGAAAAGGAAGAGCAGCGTTCTGATGAGCTTGAGAAATCATTGGAACTGGCTGATTCGTGGAAACGTCAGGGTGATGAGCTCTTGTACTCCATGATCCCACGTCCCATTGCTGAACAAATGCGAAAGAGTGAGGAACATGTGTGTCAGAGTTTTGAAGAAGTTTCCGTGATCTTCATTGAGGTTTTAAATGTCTATGATAGCGGATCAAATAATATTCAAGATGCTATGCAAGCAGTGACCACATTAAATAAGGTTTTCTCAGCATTGGATGAGGAAATCATATCACCCTTTGTCTACAAAGTGGAAACTGTGGGTATGGTCTATATGGCGGTGTCCGGTGCTCCTGATATTAATCCACTGCATGCGGAACACGCCTGTGACCTGGCTCTTCGAGTAATGAAGAAGGTCAAAGATCATGGGTTGCCCGATGTGGCCATACGAGTGGGCATTAACTCTGGTCCAGTTGTAGCTGGGGTAGTGGGTCAAAAAGTTCCGAGATATTGCCTATTTGGAGATACGGTTAATACCGCTTCCCGCATGGAGAGCAGCTGTGAACCGTGGAAAATTCAACTTTCCAATTATACGGCAATGAAGGTACAAAAACTGGGTTACAAAGTGGAAAAACGAGGATTCGTTAAAGTAAAAGGCAAGGGAGAAATGGAAACCTATTGGTTGTTAGATGGACCGAATTAAAATTTAGACTTCTTGTATTATCAGAGCACTCTAAAAAATTTAATGTACAAATAAATTAAATAAATTATTATTATTATTATTATTGATACCTAAGTCGTTTATATACTTCTTTATCATTTTTGATTTAATATTAATTCTGACAAGAAAGTCCTTGGGTTATACTTATATCCTGTTCTTATTTCTCTAGCAATATATTGGATAAAAACAATTAAACCTATTCAACTGATAATTTTCTTCATCTAAGAAATCCCTCTCATAATAATTAATAAATAAATAATTTTTAATAATTTATATAGAGAATAACAAAATGGTAATTTACTCATCTTTATAGTGGAATTTAAACTCCTGTGACTGACCGTCACTCCGAAAGATGCGCACATAGGCAGACTTGAAACCAAATTTCCAAATGGCTATATAAGGCAAATAGTATGTCAGTAGATCCATTATCCAGACACGTAGATTTAAATACCAACGGATCACCGCATATTTGTGGAGATAGGTGACAATGAATAATCCGTAGCTGATGATGAGACGGTCCCACCAACCCAAATCATAGTAATACAATCGTTGTTGCGGATCTCTTTCTTCGCCAGCTCGATAGTCAAAGCTAAAATAGGCATAACCTGGCACATAAGCCAAACGTTTGGCAAAAAAAAGTTGAGAGTCCACAGAAAGTATTGTATTCACATGCCACAGTCCGTTTATAAGCGCTTTAGCCATGTGATCAAACTCCTCGCTGGTGTTTTCCAAAGCTGGAGTAAAAACTTGACGCATAACTATGTCCAGACGTTGCCGTGTCTCCTCCCAATTGTTGCCACAGATATTGTATTCGTCTTTGATTCCCAGCAAATAGCCAAGTACCCGCCACATATGTACGGTTGATTCCAAAAAATCCTCATCATACAATTGAATGCGATGGGCCCCTAACGTTATGAAGCCAATGAATCCGAATTGTGTCAAAGCCAAATCCTTTTGAGTGATCTGACCGGCACCTCTACGAACAGAAGCCTTACTCGATCTCGCATGTGCCTGCCTCACTGCTGAAATGCTTTTCCAAAACTTGCTCGTCCTATCCTCGATTGGATACGAATACCAGGCAGATGTATGGAAAATCGTACGGACATAGCGACGATATGCAGTAAATGGACACGATGACTGGCGAGTGATGGAGAGTACACGCAATATTGAAGGTATTGCAAGCACAGCAATAAGACCATACAACATTCCACTATACATCACAAATCGATATTTAAAAAAGTAAGATTGACCCCTGCAAATTTAGATAATAAAAATAAGAATTACAATGCTATGCAGGGGTTACTATCAACCATTGTTAGGGCTCATCCGGATGGAATGTAAGTCTTCAATATTCTACTACCGTAGCTCATTTCATTCATTTTAATTTTAAGTCAATGTTTGCAGTGTATAGCCTTACCGCTTGAATAACTGTTCATTGTACCACGAAGGCAACTCCAGCTCGGCCCCACTATCACCCTCTTGGCTGCCATTATTTAGCAAATGTTCCAAATACATCTCCGCCTGGTCTGCATCATCGTCATTGTGAGGGTCTACGTACGCTGGTAAACACAATGTTAATTAAAGATTATACAAGACATAATGGCGGGAAGGTAAAGAGAAAGTTTTTCTTGCATTGACGTGAATTTCACTTGCGCTTACACGAATTTTCGTTGGCGGCATTGCCAGTTATAACATCTTGAGACATCTTTGGTATCCAGTGTAAGCAATAGTATTAGAAATATTCCAATGTTTAATATAAACAAATAAAGCAGATTAAAGATGCGCTTTCTGCGTTTTATTGCATCGCTTCGACGTTATAACTGCAACTGCCGTACGGAGCTTCGATGAGCTTTAATTTGGTTGGCGCCTACAACAGGTTTTGAAATGCCTTGAACTAAAGATTTTGTTTGCTCTTCATTTATTTATACGGACAGACGGATGCCAGACTATAAAAAAAACTATTGCTTCAGTCACTGTCAAGGGGAATTATCGATAGAAAATCGATAATTCGAAATAGTCATCTATGCAACCCTGTGCTACTCCATTGGGCAAAAAGTAAGAAGCCGACGCGCATATAAGAAGATTGCACATTTTATGTCGATTGTGCTGGCAGTACGCTTGCTAAAAGTGTAAGTTGCAGTAAAAGTGTTAGTTATAGTGGTTTGATCAATTAACTGTGCTTATATTGTTATTCCCTGGCTACTTTAATCGGTTTCAGGCTTTGTAAGTTTTTTTGCCGACTCTTCAGTGCACGCGCTTTGCCGCCGCCGACTTGGCTTTTATTGTTTTGGCGCCCGAATTTTTTTCTGCTGCCAACTGCTTGACGCGTTGACCAAGAACTCTTTAAAGACTCCAAGATGGTGGATCGCAGTGATAATGGTAATTGAATGCAGCATTCCAACTGATTTTTATAATTTTAATGTTATAACAAATTATATATTATATATTTGTTTCATATGCAAATCAGCCGAATCCTTTGATGACGCCGTAGAAGAGCGTGTGATCAACGAAGAATACAAGATATGGAAGAAGAACACTCCTTTCCTGTACGATTTGGTCATGACGCATGCCCTGGAATGGCCTTCGCTGACGGCACAATGGTTGCCCGATGTAACGAAGCAAGATGGCAAGGATTATTCGGTGCATCGCTTGATCCTGGGTACACATACGTCAGATGAGCAGAATCACTTGCTTATTGCCAGCGTTCAACTTCCTAGTGAAGATGCCCAGTTTGACGGATCGCACTATGATAATGAAAAGGGAGAATTTGGTGGCTTTGGTTCCGTGTGTGGCAAAATCGAGATCGAGATTAAAATCAACCACGAGGGTGAGGTAAATAGGGCTAGATATATGCCACAAAATGCATGTGTCATAGCTACCAAAACGCCCTCTAGCGATGTCCTGGTATTTGATTATACAAAACATCCCAGCAAGCCGGAACCCTCGGGTGAATGTCAGCCTGACCTGAGATTGCGTGGTCACCAGAAAGAAGGATACGGTCTCTCTTGGAATCCAAATCTGAATGGTATGTGTGTTAAAGTCATCTTGCTATTTTATTTTATTTATTCTCATTTCCATGCCTAGGTTACTTGCTCTCGGCCTCGGATGATCATACAATCTGCTTATGGGACATTAATGCCACTCCCAAGGAACATCGAGTAATTGACGCCAAAAACATTTTCACTGGCCACACCGCCGTTGTTGAAGATGTGGCATGGCATTTGTTGCATGAATCGCTCTTTGGATCCGTAGCAGATGATCAAAAGCTAATGATTTGGGATACGCGCAACAATAACACCTCCAAGCCATCGCATACTGTTGACGCACATACGGCCGAAGTTAATTGCCTGAGTTTTAATCCCTATTCAGAATTTATATTGGCCACGGGGTCGGCTGATAAGACCGTGGCTTTATGGGATCTGCGTAATTTAAAACTAAAACTACATTCCTTTGAGTCGCACAAGGATGAAATCTTCCAAGTGCAATGGTCCCCGCATAATGAGACTATTCTTGCATCATCTGGAACAGATCGTCGATTGCATGTGTGGGATTTGTCGAAAATTGGCGAAGAACAGAGCTCTGAGGATGCTGAAGATGGCCCACCAGAATTGCTATTCATCCATGGTGGTCATACGGCCAAGATTAGTGACTTTTCCTGGAATCCCAACGAGCCGTGGATCATTTGCTCTGTGTCTGAGGATAATATTATGCAAGTCTGGCAAATGGCCGAAAATGTCTACAATGACGAAGAGCCTGAGATACCCGCATCCGAATTGGAAACCAACACCGCTTAAAGCAACCACCACCCGTCAACCCAATCGCTTAATGTTTTTGGCCACGCAACCATGTCAAGGTTCTTCTCCAAAGTGCGGACTCATTTTAATTTATACATATATATATTACATATTTTTAAAGGTCAATAATTAAGTTCATATTTGTCAGCTCCCACACGAATCTTAAATTAAAAACGATTTCGGAAAAATTTACAAAACAAAAAGGAATTCTATTCTTGTAACTGATCTACAGATTCCCATTGGATCCTAAATAAAAATACCATGGTTATTCCTGGATTTTAGATATTTATTACAAATAACATCCAAGAAGATATCTTTACGCATATATGTCAAATATAGCATATCGTATGATTTTTGGTTATATGATATAGTTAGTTAATTTACAGTATATTTGTTGTTCTTGCCAAACGCATGGATTTCTACGTGAAGTGATCTAATGTCCTTCATATTGCGACGCGAGATAATTGTACCCGAAATGATGTCTCCCTCTTGCACTACCTGCGGTTCATTAAGGAAGAATATAGTCTGTTTCCAGTGAGTGGCTTTTTCTGTTGGAGAGGTGCTAAACATCACCGCATTGGGCAGATCAAAGAATGTATCAAAATAACCAACAAAGGCGGACAATTTGCCCGTCTGTATACATTTTAGATTAAAGTTATATGAAAAGTTTGGATACCCTAGATCCACAGTCATCATATCGAAGCTGGCGATTTGCTCCGGCTCAGTTAGCATGCATTTGCTCTGCACAACCTCCATGAGTGGCTCTTTAATGGAACGTTCACGAAGGGCATTCATATCAACACCATATACATCCGACCAAAAATCCACTTGTTCACCGTAGAGTTTATCGTCGCCATGTCCAAAAATGCTAAGTGTACAACGGTTAGGCAAGATGATCCCATTGGGTTTTAAATGATTCTCTCGGGCATAAATGATGCTGTCCAGCATGGACTCGTAGAGAAGAAAATAGCCCATCCACTCGGATATGATAATGTCATATTTGGCATCGGGTAAAGGCGTGTCCTCCAAACGGCCCTTGACTAGATGTATATTTTTAAAGCCATTTTTTCTAAATTAATAAAAAGATAGAAATTAGTTAACTGCTGTATTCTTTAGAGTTCTATTAAAACCTACTGTACAATGTCCATGGCAGTGTAGACAATATCTGATTCGTCTACGCCAACTACTTTGCCGGCTCCTGCTTGTGAAGCAAATATCGATAAAATGCTGGTGCCACAGCCCACGTCCAGCACACTTTTGCCGTTAACAATCTCCGAGTTCTGGAGCAGAGCCCGTCGATAGCTGGATGTGCGCACGGTGTCACTAAGCATTTCATGATGAATCCCGAAATATGAGTAACTGCTGAAATACTCTTTGTCGAGGGAGGGATTATTTCGTAAAGCAGGAGCTTTAATTTTGCTGGATGGTTGAGCATCTCCATCGCCATCACCATCAGTGTGAACCTTTTGTAACAAGACCTTAAAATCCTGACGCATTCGCTCCATATCGTCATTTGCCTGCTGCAATAACTTTGCTTGCTCCACAAGGCGTTGCTTCATCTCCATCACTGTCATCTCTCCCTGCGGAGCCTCCTGCCTAAACACTTCAAAATAGAAGCAGAGCCAAGGTTCATATTCCCTTGGTTGTAGGTATTTGTCATCGTCCCAAAGAGATTTCTCGCATGCTAGCAATGCATCTGGCCCAATCTTCTCCGCTCGTATGTAGTTTATTAATTTGATGAAGGCATACTCATCCATTTGGAATTTTTGCTGCAACGCCTGGAATGTGAACATATGATCGGTTTCCAGGTGCTTGATCGCTACTGGCAAGCTCGGAAAAACTGTGGGACAAAAAAGGCAAGTGGTTGCCTCTTCCTCTGCGCCCATATCGTCATCCTCGTCATCATTCTCAGCAATATCCTCATAATCATCCTCGTCAGTGCTATAATCGATGGCGTCGACGTGATCCCTGTTTGCTATTCACGACGGGAATGATTAAACTTTGATTGTAATATTTAATATCTAAATCTTACTGTAGTTGTCGGTTTCCTTCATTTTTCGTGCTTTTCTCTTTAAGTTAAATAAACGACTAATTCCTTATCCAATTATACTGACAGTAAAAGCTTTGCACGAATAATAAATGAAATTAAAAATTTGAATTTTAATCCGACATGTCCAGCACGTGCAAACTGTCAATACCTAAATAGTGTGACAAGCTCCGGTAAATGTTTAATATCTAAAACGTTTGGGGTACTATAACGTTCCAATCAAATTAGTTCCAACTTTCGTTATTACTTTTCTATCAGTTTAAATAAATTAAAAATGATTAAATTTTGCTTATTGATTTACTAAATTGTATAAAATGGGCTGGAGTAATGGTATAAAAGAATTTTAATGTTTCTTATTTTAGAACTCACCAAAACGCGTTAGGGATTTTTTTAAAAAGTAGTATTTCAAATTGGCGCTGTTCACACTAAGCCTTGCATAATTACATTCTTATTGTAAATAAAAACATGTTGCAGGTAATTTTTAATAAATTTGTGAAAGAATATCTATAATTTTAAAATGTATTGTATATTACAGGTGTGGAGAACATTACGCACCGCTCAACCTATGCGGGCTCTGTCAGCGCTGACCAGCAATAGCAGCCCAGAAGGTACAAGTCTCCAGTTAGAACCGGAGACAGACAAACTTTACAGTAAACTAGAAATAGAACTCCGAGGCATTGATCCGGCAGTCCTTAAAAGTTTTACTTGGTTTGCAACTACAGCAGCAGGACACTTGGGTATTGAGACTGGCAAATGGTAGGTAGAAAGATAATTAATCATTTATACGATTCTTAGTCCCTATAACTTTATTATAGCTGGTCACCACGCAAGGCACACCATGATCGTATGACGCTCTTGAAATCGGTACACATTTATAAG
Source organism: Drosophila sturtevanti (assembly GCA_018150375.1). Lineage (NCBI taxonomy): Eukaryota > Metazoa > Arthropoda > Insecta > Diptera > Drosophilidae > Drosophila > Drosophila sturtevanti. Next base: position 431,588 of record JAECWJ010000527.1, on the reverse strand, counting down.
AAACATCGTGTTCAGTATGAAGTCCGTACGCATTTTCGTTATATGAATTTCCATAAACTGACTGGCTCCACTTTGGATACATTTCTCGAGTATATTGAACGTAATCTACCCGAAGGAGTTGCCCTGCAAGCCGCTAAAACAGAGTTGCAGCAATTACCCGATCACTTACGACAACGCCCTGAACAGGCGTAGTATGGATACTGTCGAGGCAAGAAGGGTTGCCAGCAAATCCATTTTAGATAAGTTGTTCTTTTATTACCTATCAATAGCGAGCAATCAAGTTAAGATTAGCTAAAATAAAGGCATTATACGAAAGCTAACCGAATATAGTAGCCACACTCGACGCATTCGCTCATTGATAACTGAAAAGTATTCGGGCCCCAACAGTGCTTGAATGGATGATAAGCGTGCTTAGGATTAAACATTAAAATTTAATTGTTTACGCGTATCTTGACACACAGAATGGGACCTGGAAGCCAACCCACTTGAGGTTAGAACAACTGTCAAATAAAACGCAGTTGCGAACATATTGAGTCCCCAGTCATCGGTTTCATCTGGTCGAAAGCAGAACTTGAAAAGAGCTTAAACAACATGACGTCCCATGGTTATATTCGGAAGACTCTATTGCTTATGGCTTTAATATACAGTTTTCTGGCACCGGCTGAGTGCATTTATGAGGACGAAATTCAGTCTTTCCTTAAAGAGCTTCGTCTACGCATGTGTCATCCAATACCTAATTTGGGACTACCTCAGTTGGACCCTCTAGTGCTTGGTCCTGCATCCACATCAGTTGATAACAAATATCTTATAGAGTAAGCCAGATCACAGGCCTTATTGAAATGCTTATTCTTAATGGCTTACACGTTTTCAGCTTCACCGGTTCAATCGACGGATTTCAGCTGCATGGACTCTCCGATTTTGATGTCCCTGTTGATTCGTTGAGCATTAAAAAATATCCTTATCAAACCAGTAGCATTAATATTACCCTGCCTTATACATATTTTGAATCGCTTTACACTGCGAAGGGTTCATTGGGTTATATATTGAATCTATCTGGCGATGGCAATGCAAAGTATGTACATATCAGTTAAACTCAAGTTACAATCTAGGTATATAATATTAATTGTATTATTATTCAATTTTCATTTTCTTTGCTAGGGCTTTGGTGAAAGACTTTTCCGTCCACATTACATTTAGGTTGAAAACAGGACTATATCTGGGCATAACACAATTGACAATCGATTTTCACTTAGGTGACCTTAAAATTAATTTTGACAACTTGTTGGAGGAAGACCGTGTGAACAGCTTTTTACATGATTTAATTAATGAATTGGGTGTGGAATTACTAGATGATATCTGGAATTACGAACAAGGAACGGTTGTAAAATTGGTCGAGACGGTATGTAAAACTTGTCTTATATATATTTTGAGAAACATAATAAATTTATTAACCATCTTGCTCTTGCAGACCATTAACAATTACATTGGCCAATATAGTTTGGCGGATATTATTAAAATTATTGCTGGGGGTGGATCAGGAGGTGAAAGCACACCCATATTTGACGGAGTTGAACCCGATTGCAAGCCTGATGAAAAAGAAGACTGAATATTACCTTTTTTGTGATGAATATATATATAAATATAATATACATTAATTTTAATATAAGTATAATATAAAATTGATAAGTTCTCGATGGTACTTTTTATATGAATTTATGAACCGTTTGACGTTTTAGCCATGTTTATCCCTATCATATTGATAAGTTTAGCGAAAAACAATTACACTTATATGGCTTCATACTTTTTTAGCACCTAATCTGACAGGTTACTTGCTGATAAGCAAGAATTCACTTGGCCCGCAGCTATGAAAAACCTATTTGCATTTAAATCAATATGAGGGTTTTTTTGTTTGCACACTGATAAAGTCGCAAATCGCAAAACTTCAAATTACTTCGATGTGGGGTCCTGATAACAATGTTATTTTTATAAAAATTTATTGATTTATTGGTTTCACCTTAATAGCACTAGTTACTAAACAACCTTGTGAAATACAAGTTAACCAATTAATTAATACTAATCTTAATATTAATCGAGCTAATACAAATGTCCCTAAAGAGAATGATTAGATTCTCCTCAAATCTGATCAATTATATATATAAATTTGTTTCTACCCTAATATCCCATGTGATGTGTTCATTTAATGTTTTCAGCGCTTTAAAGATATGGATCCCAGCCGGGAAAGAGCATACACAAATTGCTTGGAAGTGTGGCTTCATTTATCAAACGTTCTACTTGTGCCTCTACATTAGAGTTTCCTAGAGTTCCAGACTCACGGCCTTCCAGTTTGTTTTGTACCAGAAGTAGAGCACGCTGCGCCACCAGATTAACTGATTCCTCAGCTGATTGGTAAGTGGTTTGCTTATTTTTGAGTACTCCCCATATGAAGAGCGGATCATATAGTAGGACCTCGAGTATAGTTATGAAAACGGACTTGTACCGTCTTAAGATGTGCATTGTAGCCTCACAGGATTTTGTAAAAACTCCATTTGTGCCACAAACACCCATGGGTGCTACAAAATCTCGGGTTAATCGAAATGGGACGGTTTCCGGGGTAGCCTGAATCTTGCCCTGCTCGAATGCGATTCCTTTAAAAAAAAATGTATTAATAAATTTGTAATTGTAAATCCAGAATATGTCATTAGTCTACCAAAATCAATGTGTATCACTTCAGCAGTCTGTTCATCAATTAGAATGTTTTGTGTATGTCTGTCACCCAATCCAAGGATATAGCCTACAATGGAGGTTGTGGCCACACTGTTCGTATATGCTAGTCGACGCTCAAACCAAATTCCGGGAATAAGAAATTTCTCCAATAAGAAATAATGAAAGACGGGTTTGACATGCTCACAAATCTGCTTATAGATCTCAAAACGTTTGTCTTTGGGTGAACGCAGGTGAGTCTACAAAAGAAGCAAAACAATTTTAATCTCGAGTCGATTTGGATTTGGATTATTTTTCATAATCTTACATGCGATAAAGTTCTGCACTTATTGTTGTTCCAATCATTTGGTCGGTATTTAATATGGGCACCACTCTTGCCTTCACCCACTAAATAGCGGCCAACAGGTATTGAGTTGGAACACCACTCTAAAATGCCACTACGCATCGAGAGGGGCGTTACCTTATATGTGCGCACATGTAAATTGCGTTCAATAAATTCCGAATCCTGCTGAAGTAGTTCGTTAACAATACCAAAAACCTGTTGCATAACTGCATCTTGTCGTAAGTCATCTTTTCCCTTGATTAGTTGCGGTCGAAACTGTCCATCAGAACAGAGACAAATGACCTTAGTGGGTGCATTCAATCCTCCACAAGCGCTAAATTCATTTGTCCACTTGACAATGCCTGTAGATAAAAAAAGCAAATTGAAGTTGCAAACGAAAATATGGAGTAGATAATTAATTCCTACTAGTTATTTTGTACTCCTTGCCAGGGAGTACAGGCAGCTCCAATGTAGGACACTGGACACAATCAAGTTTCTTTAGACGTAAAATGTTATCACGCAGCTTATTGCGTTCCATGTTTGACTTTGTAGTTGGTTTGCCTTTCTCCAATTCAGCGTCATGGTTGGCATAGGCAATAAGAACTGGGAATAATAAAATTAAAGTCAATCCAATTTGTTAAAATAATACATTCCTACCTGGAAACATTATCTCTAGCTGCTTGCTAGTTTCTAAAACATTTCGATTCTTCTCACAGATACTGGCAATTATTTTTTTGGCAATCCCTTCTCGCTCTTTATTACTATTCTCTCCATCTAAGTGGGCATAGACCAGAGGATATAGATGGTAGAAGGTATGATAAGGATGTTCTTGGCCGCAGCGTACCAACAGCTCAACAAGAATCTTAAGCAGTTCGCTATTCTTGGAATTGAGGCGTCCAATCAACTGATTAACTGCACAGATAAACTTGTAACTGGGTACAGTTTGGATTTCACTCTCGAGCTTCGAGTGAAGCGTCATATTGAAAGCATTGGTGAACCACAAAGAAATGATACGATAAATGGCTGCACTTGACAGTCCGCTGTCCAATTTGCAATAGGCAATATAGTTTAGCACTGCTGTACATAAATGTTCTGTGAGATTATCATCAATCCGTTGGAGCTCTTGTTCATCGATGTTGGCAAAACGCTTCATATGAACAGCTATTATACGACGATCACGATCTTCGCGTGTTGTCACCTTATCGGCCATTTGACGATTCCTTTCGATAATGCCGAGAAGTGTCTCGTAATCCTGGGATTGACGATAATTATGCAGTTGTTGATATTCCCTATCTGCATATTTGGCTATGGCCGCATAAGCGGCCATACGATTCTTATTCTCAAAAGTAGCAAACTCCTGCCATTTAAAAATCTGTGGATACTTCTGCTGCAGCGTGTCCTTGTGCTGGACAAAATGATTAAGAAGTGTCAGAGAACCGTTAAACTTTTGATGAAGAACAGTAGACAAACTCTCTGCATTGGAGTCCATAAGGAATTCGCCTTGCATTCGCAGAGCTGAAACACGCTGTACACAATAGACAAATTCATTATTGGTGACCATGTTGTTTAAAATTGCTTTAGCTATCTTATGATTGCCAGTTTTTATATTCACATCAGCATCCTCCAGCATCATGCTGATCTGCAATGAAGGCGACAATTACTTAACTGGTTAAAAATAAAAAGTAAAAAGTAATCTTAGCTTGTCTTACCTTGGACGATTCATTTATTCCGGGTACTTCGCGTAGCATGGCTATAAACTTCGTCGCTAAATTTAACTTCCCAGCGCTTTTACATTCGACGATTCCCTTTAACAGATACATTTGTATAGGATTTTCCTTGTAAAACTCCTGCATTCGACGTTTGGCTCGGGTGCCAGCCATCTTAAACAGAGCAATCTGATGTGAGATGATGTATTCTTTGCATGCAAAATTTCCATATTTGAGATCCAGTTCCGTTTGCCACTTGTTGAACATCTGATCCAAACTGGCTTTGGACAATTGCCTTCCAAATTGAATCTATGCAGAATTAAAATCAAAATGAGTTAAAAAAAAAAATGATATTTGATTCATTGGCTGAGTGTCAACCTGGCAAAAATCTTCGGCCTGTGTCAGAGTGCACAGCAAGGTCATGTATTTGTATACACTCTGTAGACACTCTATGCTGATATCCCGTAAAATGTCCAATATACATTGATAGGCATTCCCAATGGCCGACAGACTATTTTCCTCCTCACGATGGCCAATACTTTTAAGAGCCAAGTAATGACACTTTCTGAACTCCTGTTCCAGATCGACAGATGTCCGTCCTGTCTCATTCAGACTCTTGTGATGATCCACAGCCTCTTCCCATTGTCCTAGACGCCAGAATATCTCGTAGTCTCGTTCTACGTCTTTATACTGACGTTGTTGCAAATGGGCCCAAGACCACAAACCATTGCTCTTCATAATGTCAACACAGAGCTGCCTATGGGAGTTATCTGATTGCAGCAGAATACTCGACAAATTATTATCGTGGCTTAGGAAGTCTACACGAAAATTAAGTGGATTGAGAAAACCAGGAATGGCATCCGAGCAACCAATTGATTCGTAGCTCTGTCAAAGATTCTATTGAATAACAATGAACGATGATCTTTATATTATGCTTACCTTCTTGGCACATGCTTGAAAGGATTCATCATCTAATATTTCAGTAGTTGATGCTTCATTAACGGAGCGAGCCCATAGTTCCAGATACATAACGCTTTGAAAATATGCCTGGCAATGATTACTAGCCAAGACTACATTGTTTAGTTTGATCGGAATGATCCTAGAAACAAACAAAATCGAACGTGAATATATGAAATAAATATAGTAGTAACAACAGTTTATTACCAGTTGTTAGTAGTTCGGATGCATTCACAGATGTTAAGACAATGTTTGATTGCCCGCTTCTCCTGAAATATCACATGGCCAGACAATTCGATATTATCTTGTAGACTGGAAAAACTGTGGAAAAAATAATCCAACATTTGACATAGACTGTCCAAATGTTGATCTTTATTTTTGGCTAGCAATAGCTTTATAAATGGCTGCAGACAGGCCTCAGAAAAATTTAAAGACTGAGCAGCCAGATTATCAAATCCTTGCCATCTGCATTCCTTGAAGACGGACGACATGAAAGCGCATATCCAGCTTTCATAGGACAAATGTTGTGTGGCCTGTAAAGCAGCTAACCAATTAATGACCGATATTTCTTTATTCAAAAAGTTTGTATCCTTGGATTTTACAGCAAAGATATGCAGATGCAGATAAAAACCTGAAAATGAATGAATTTAAATTTTACAATTTAATGAAAAAGAGTCAATTTACTTGCCTTTAATCTTGGCACCAGCCTTGCTGTTTACCACATTCTTAATCACACTAATAATCGACTCGTGAGTATTTGGATCAAATTGAAATAAATAATTTTTTAACGATGCACAAATGATGGTCAAAAACTGTTCCATTGGCTCGTCTTCGGACTGATAGACATATGTTTAAAATATGTATCCAAGGTTATTTTAAGACTCTGAGCTTACCTTATCGAGGGTATCGAATTCGGTATGAAAATAATAAGATGTATGCTTTAAATGCATAGGTCCAATCTCAGCCAGACATTTTAGGGCATCCAGACCGATCTTTTTGTTATGACTGTCTCGTGCTAAGCGTATGAGTCGATTGATTAACTCAAAAAGAATACTTTCATCGGACTGCAGCTTATCCTTGTATTCGGCAATCTGAAATATTTGTTAATTTTAAAGGACGATCATGTGGCCAACATATATATGCTATATCTACTTACATACTCCTTAAGATCATGCAAACGCTCCACACTGTTATTAATTAGGAATGAACGAAGATATTTGGCCACATCGTCCTTATCAGTTCTTGAAAGGCTTGCATCAAATTGATCTCTAAGCGATTTCAGAAATTCACATTCAGATGACTCCTCCAGTAGTGACTGCATGTTTATCTCTTTTTTATATGTGTTGAATATTTGTTCCAGTATGGCCACAGTCTTATCTTTCACATCCTTCCGCTTAGTCTGTATCATAAAGGAAACCAATACTTTGGCAATCTCATCCATGTGTGATGCATCCGTTTCAAAGTTCGGTTTTTTCAGCAATAGATTCAAGAAGTTCAGTATGGCTATTTGTATCTGATAGCTTTCATCTAAATAAAGATAATATTTAGCTAAAGATAAAAGGCAAACGAGTCTTACTCACTGTGCTTGAGAAATCTTGTCAAAAAGAACCAAATGTCCTGCACAAAATAGGAACATTTCATGCGATTATTATCCATTGTAGAGGCTTCCAGCGTTTGAGCGGAATCGCATATAGCATTTGCAATTATGCAATAAAGAAATAAAGAATGCCAAGCCTGGCTGGTGAAGACTGTGGTATAACAATTCCTTTTCAATAAGCCAAAGAGATCAACCAACAAAAGAGAATGGTCAATCTGAAGTGTAGACATAATGTGGATACGATGCTCCTGGGAGTTACTCATGAAATTATTGCTCTTCAGACCCTTAAATAAAAATGAATGAAAAAGAAATTAAAACCCACAAAAATTTGTAACTAAATTCTATTATTTTTTTGGAACTTGCACTTACCATATGCCAATCTAGGCATTTAAAGAATGAATCTGATGTTAGATTATACCATTCCCGATTCCTGGTCCAGGGTATAAAATCTCCAAATAATTTTTCCACTTCTTGCGTATCAAATATAAAGCTGATCAGATTGTATATTGTAATAGCATTACAATCGATGCCTTTTGCATTAAGGCTAAACTCGTTCAGATTCTTAGTTAGATTTTTTTGATGCTCGCGATAACCAGGAGATTGAATTTCATTACAATCGCTGCTTTCTGGCAGGACATAAGCCGCAACCAAAGGAAGAGCTTCCTAAAAGAGAATCGTACAGGAATGAAAACGTATGATCAGAATCATATAGCAGTTTTAAAATCCATCTTACCTTTTCGCTGATTAGTTTTCTATATCTCTGAATATCATCTGGCTTGCCATATAAAAGTGTGTATGCCATAATAATCGTGGCATTTGCCTTGCGGAAATCCGACTTCGAGTTGTAGCACAGAAAGTAGGGGAACCTGCAAAAGACATTTAAATTAATTTTAGTTTAATATTCAATATAGCTTCCTCACTTGGAAATGGCCCATCCTTTGTAGCTCCACATATGTAGCAATATATTCGCATAGGGCTTTATAAGATCCCGCATTGTTTGATTATGACAAGGCACAATACAATTTAAGGGACTTAGATCACCTATTAATAATTAAATGTATAACATTAGAATATAAAATTAATTGTACTATAATGCTATACCATACTTTCGCTCAATTTCCTTAAAGCACAAAAATGCAATAGTTGTTTTAAAACAATTTCCTGATGAAACGAACTAAATGCAAAAAAGGCTAACAAAGTTTGCAAGATGGTCGAGAGACTATTCTGAGTCACATCCTCATCAGTAAACTGATCAAAAATATAAATAATAATTAATTCTTAATTCCACAAACAATAAAATTTAACATATTTTACCAAAAACTTTTTAAAGTCAATGCTGGTGTAGAGATCCTCGCAGAATGCCCAATGTTCTTGTGATACATTGGCCACACATTGTGTATTCAGTAAAATAGTTAGAGTAAAGAGAGTGGCAATGCGTACTTCCAGCGTTTGCATTGCTATAAATTTTGCTGCCGATTTGCATATAACACCAAAATTTTCCATAGCATATATATTGCGACATTGTTGGGCAATAAGTCCAACAGATCGGAGAATTTTGGCAGTTAAATTACTAGTGTAGGACTTTTTTAAGGCAATTTTTAGCAATGAATTTAGGGCCAATAACATGTCATCTAATTGATGTTCCATATGATAAACAAAATAAAAAATTTCTGTCAAAAAGAAAATAGGATTAGAATTAGTTTTGATTAAAACGCTTATTGTTTCAGTTCACTTACTGGGCAAATGGTCAACCACTTCACTTATAATATCCAAATCCAGATAATGATGTTGGAAAACAGTTTTCAGTCTATCCACTAGCCATATAGAAGAAGCATCTGATATGCTACTGCAACTGCACAACATCTGCAGAAGAACAAATAATTTTAATACATTAATACATAAGTTATTTTAGAAATCCATTTTTTGGTTCCCATTTTGGAATATACTTCATAGTACCTTGGTAACAATTAGAACATCTTTTGGTTGCCAACGCAATGTAACTTTCAAAATATGTTCAAACGCATAGTCACGATGCGTATGAAAGGCAGACAGACCACTTAAAATTTGTAAACATAGTTCTGTTATAGTATCACAATTGTCACTTTCACCTCTCTCTCTTTTCATGGCTAAAAATATATCCAACTTGTTATATATATACGATATAGCGAAATCATTCCAAATACTTGCAATTTCGTTTAAGAGCAGCACCAACAAACTCAATCATCATTTCAATTGGCTGATTTTCCAGATATTCGCAGAGTACGCTATGCGTTTGAAACACATCCAGAACAGCAATCTGTAAGCGGAGAATATCACGCAGATCCTGATCATTTAGAGTCTCCTGTTGGTTTGCTTTATATTGAAACTAAAACAAATTCAAAATTTAATAGACTTTCGTTTCAAACTATTTGAATAAATTACCTCAATATGACTAAGAAATAAGCCAATCGTCTTGATCAGTGGACATAATGAGAAATTTCCATTATCGAAAACTTTGTAGTATATTAGACGTTCCATGGTACAGACTAGCTTATGCAAACTTGACAAGTTTTTTAATATAGTTCTTGGATGATTATCCTTAGCAATCTGAAAGTTAAATGTCCGCATCAGGAACTCATAATTGCTTTGAAAGAGACAGTTCTTTGCCATGCTATCCATTTCGATCGGCATTTTGGTATCGAACTTAAAATGACTGAGAAACTCAACATCCAGGCAGACCAATTGCCTATTGTACTTGTAGAAAAGCATCCTGTGATCTACTTCAGAATTGTGTTCAACAGCATCCGGAGTTTGGCCAAGCTGGTGCAGTTGCTGTTCATCCAGAAAGTTAATTATACCGATGCTGAATGTATCCGCCAATAGTTTAGCATCAAGAGCAGCAATATTATGAATCACCTGGGTGGCACTGTTTTTCTCTCCGCTGGCATAGGCCCAATCGATAATCGATTCCAACTCAACAGAGTTGGCTTTATCTTGACCACATTGCCGGATATGAATGAAGATCTCACGTATAGTGGTTATACTTTCGTTACGTTTTAGTACTTCATTTGAAATAATACTCTGCAATAAACTGCTGACCATTTTTGAATTTAGTTTATCATGCTTGATCAACATTTGCAACATGATTTGTTTCTCACTGATCTCATCGCCATTAGCCGTATTATCTGATATCAGATTGGATGTTATCTGACTCCACAAGTCGTTAAAGAAGTTTACTTGTATCGATTCTGATTTTATCAAATTTTGCTCTTTTTTAAGTAACTTTGTGATGCATAAACGTATATTTCTAAGGTTCTTCGCATTGCCGTACATCTGCAGAACATTAGGTATTATTGACAGGACCTGTTGATAATTAGCCAAATTTAAAATGTCATCACTTAGTTGTAATATCTCGGCAAAAATGGCAAACCTGTTGGATAATTAAATAATTGAAGTATTATTAAAACTTTCTTCCTTTTATACACTTACCAAATATCACTGAAAGTTGCTTCTTTTATGTCTATTGAAGTGATTATAGAATCCATTTTATCACTTTGTCGTGGTATTTTATTCGGCACATCTCCATCTTCATTAGGTGTACCTTTACTTGCGTCCATATGCCAGAGAACCTATAGATTATTTATGGATTAGGGTAGGGTTTAATAATTCATATATATATAGAGATTCTATATACTTACTATAAACATAATCATGGCACACATCTTAATGAAGGATTCGCTAAATTTATCATTATTCAACTGTGATGTTTTATATCGGTGCTGAGAATGTGCTCTAATCTCCATATAGACAATAGTTTTTAATTTAAGAATTGTCTGTGGCCAACTATCATTAATGGGCACTTGACAGGCATTGAAATCACAAGTGTTTAGTTTGGGATACATGGAGTGCAACGAAAGGATGACAGATTGGAAGAATATATTTCTAGTGTTATCTCGAAAAACGTCTTCATTATGAAATTCACAGAGTTTTGGTAAAATTTCTTGTATATGCTGGCACATCCGATAATGATAATTTACGGAAAGCTAATAGAGAAATATATACTTATATATCATAATCATTTAAATTGATTTCAGAGCTTACCTCCGAGACAAAAAGAAAATAAAGACGAACAATTTCTAATTTCCTTTCCGCATTCTTGGCTGATAAAGTAAAATTGGCTAATCCTGGCAGATACTCCACTAAATCGTTATGCAATTGCACACGATCCTTAGCCAATTGCAATGTCTTGGTGATGCATTTTAACAACTTGGAGCGTAGGAATTCATCGTTTTCAACATTTAACTCGAACAAAAACGAAAGTATACCTGAATAGAAAAATCACAAGGAGCTAAATTAAAAAAAATTAATCAAGAAATTACTCAATTTGTGTAACTTACGACTGAACTCATTGACCCTCAGTTCACGCACATAGCTTGGCGATAGATAAATGCCCCTTTCCAGTATATTAAGAATCCTATCACCAAAGTGTTTTACCACTATCCGCATTTTAATCGACTCTTCGAAGGCGCTAAAGATGGTGGTCTTGGCCAAAAAGTGTCCGCAACTCGTCCTGCCGACTAAAGAATAATGTAAATAATATGAAGCACTTTAATGATACTCGAAGCGTTGTCTTACTCTCCAAATTGTAATTGATTATCTTTTCCAAAACATTTCCATACAAGTAATTCTTATCCGCCAAAGATTTGAAGGTCTTTTCGCGGGCATCTTGTAAATTGGCTGCATGCTACAAAATGAAACAAATATTTTATAAAAAATGTTCTCTAAGAAAATGTGTTAACCGACCTTAAACACAGACTCCTTGGCCGCCTCAAAAACGGCGGGCCAAGTCAAATCATTTCTTTTATCCTGCAAAAGTGCATTTAAGGCTTCTTTAGAACTATACAACTGTTGATCAAATTGTTCAATGGCCTTGTTCCGTGTGGGTGGCTTGTCCGAGCGAATATCATTGATAATGCGATGTATTTCATTCAAGAAGCCGCTCATATTGCCTATAATTTAATGCTTTATTGCTGGTTTTCAAAGAAATTCCTTCATCCTTAAAATGTAAAACCCGCCAGAGCTCGAGAACCCCGCCACTATCAGCTGTAATGAAAAATTCTTATCAAACACTGGCACAGTATATAAAATGATATTTTACTTTTGTCTTACTTATTCCTGAATAGTCGAGTTAGAAACCTAAATAGTGGGAACAAAAACCGGTACTGATTGATATTTTAAATGTTGAGCGTTAAGAATTAAATTATATATCTTTAAAAAATCTTTTGTTGGTTATTACTGAAAATCAAAATGGTTTATTTTTAATGTCATAGATGGCCTTGTATGAACATACATTTGAAAAATATTAAACATTTACAATTATATGAGTTAACAATTTCACAATTCTGATTTCCAAAAATGTCATTCCGTCAGAAGTTCTTTTTGTTTATTTTTGGCACCGCCATCTCAGTGATTGCCATCGTAATATTGGCCCAGGTGATGACAGATGTCGGTGAGCGCGCTGGCTTAGGATGGTTCCTCTACACAACAAATCCATACATGTGGGCTGGCCTTGGGGTCGGCTTGTCCTGCTCCCTATCGGTTGTGGGAGCCGCAGTTGGTATCTATACTACAGGGTGTAGTATTGCCGGTTGCGGTGTTCGCACTCCGCGCATTAAAACAAAAAATTTAATTTCAATTATATTCTGCGAAGCGGTGGCCATCTATGGTCTAATCACAGCGATTGTGTTGTCTGGTAATCTGCATCCTTTCAAGACGAGTACCATGTTGAGCGATAGATCCATGATGGCAAAGAATATATTTACTGGATTTGCCACATTTGGTGCGGGCATAGCCGTTGGTCTAGTCAATCTGTCTTGTGGCATATGCGTGGGCATTGTTGGTTCCGGTGCTGCTTTGGCGGATTCGGCCAATGCAGCATTGTTTGTTAAGATTCTGATTGTGGAGATCTTTGGCTCGGCCATTGGATTATTTGGACTAATTGTGGGTATCTATATGACGTCCAAGTGTGAAATGGCCGCATGAAATTGAACAGATAATTGTTTTGGAATTTTTTTTATAAAAATAATAATATGATGTTTAATATGTTGTACAACAGATCAATTAAGTAATTAACCTAATCTTCCTCATCATCATCACTCTGAGATCCCTCATCATCATTATCTTCCTTTTCGCTTTCATTGTCATCTTCTTCGTCCCAATGTTTGATTTTCTTGTTGGTCATAAAATCTTCACGCAGTACATTCCACTCTTTCTTTTTGCCGCCTGATGATGATGATGATGTGGTGCCAATAGCTTTATCCTCCACTTCGTCAGAATCACAGTCGTCTTGGTCGGATTCCTCTTCCTCCTTCTTTACTGTATTATCTATGGCCGTGGATTTGGCACGCTTTCCACTCATTAGCACATCCAGAAACTTTCTTTTGTTAATGTTATTAAGCACGGCATCCTGGCGACTATCCAACGGACCAGCCTCGACCAACTGTTGCTGCAGATCCTTTTGCTGTATGCGCACTGCATTGAAAAACTGGACCACACCCCGGGTGGCCACTTTTCGCAAGCTTCTTTCCCGTTCCATATCCCTATAACTGGGTTTGACACGCAACTGAAGAGGTACATTCTTCCGCTGTTGCTTGCTAAGCTGTGCATCCAAGGCAGAGACTTCGGGTTTCTCATCCTCCTGATCCTCCTCCTTGATATCTGTCTTATCAATTTCAAAGCCATAATCGGGCTGTTGGGCATCACTACTGTTTGTGCTATTCTTGGGACGTACCGCTGCCAGACTATGCTTTGCCCGCGCCAAGACGGTTTTGTTGTGTGTCTTAGGTTTGGTTGTTTTCAGTACTTTTAGAATAGAATCTGCCCAACCGGCATTACCTTCGTTTCCGCTGGCCACGCTCTCATTTTCTGATTCCGAGTTGTTATCAGAGCTTTCTGCTGCTGGTGATGCAGCTTTCTTGGGCCTCTTGGCAGTTATTAAAGCCATCGTTTTAAGAAAATTATTTAAACAAATTCAACCAAATAAAAATGAGCGTGTTTATCACGTTGTCAGTGATGAGCACTCACGTGAATTTGTGCAGCCATGGCTATTTTGTGGCTAGAACTTTTTGAAAATAGCTATTTGGTGAACTACTCACATTGGTTCGGTTCCGGGAACCAGTTAAGTTGGTGAAACAAGGCATTTTTTAATAGCCAAATTGAACAAATTAATTTTTTTAATAAAATTCGATCAAAAAGCATCATGCTTAAGTTAAAACTTGAATCCTTGGGCTACCCCACCCCCAGTGATATGGCCCAAAGCAGTATGTAGTGTTATAAGTCATTAGTGCAATAAATGAATGGTTGTTTTTCTTTCATACATACCAAAAGACCGCAAGGATTTTGCCAGCGCTGTAGTCTGGCTGGAGGACCAAAAAATCCGTCTATATACCATAGAAGATCGCGGGAAACTGCGTAATGTGGATGACCCAAACATTTGGGAGGAGAGCTATAAGAAGTACTGTGTCGATCTGAATATGCCTCCCCTGGAAAGTCAATTAGAGCAGCTGACTTGGATTATAGGACATGCTACGCGTCTGGAATTTCTCGATAATCCCGATCAATACGAATCGATCAATAGTAAACAGAGTCAACCTCAAAGCAACGGGAAGCATATATCACAGCAAAATGTTCAAACTATTTTCGATGGCAAAATTAATGGTAATTAGCGGTGCGTTTTCCAATAGTTTCAATCATTAAAAATATAAATTGTTTATTAAGTTCATGAAAAGGAGTTCATAGCAGGAGTTCGCTTGTTAGCCAACAAATTGAAGATCCCACACCATCCCAACCACTTAGTCCAACTGGAGGCTGTTGCACGTGTTGTCCATGAGCGTCTATCACCTGCAGCCAAAGGCAGGCAGCCAATTGTTGGTACACCATTTCCCTTCGACAAGGGAAACGACGTCGTTGCAGCTAATGATCATGCTCTGGACTATCCTATGCGGATATTACGCTTATTGCAAATTCAAAGCCTTCGGCAACTGCAAACACAGATCAATGAGACAATAGTCTCGGTTCAAAATTTAACGGCCAATCCAAAGACTGATACCAAACTTGGCAAGGTTGGACGTTAGTTCTAAGCTTAAGATATAGACCTATATTTTTAAACTAAAACGAGTCTGCACTTAACAATATATTTATATTAATCACAATAATAATTCACTAACGCCTGGCGTAAGGTCCAAGGGGATCGTCCACTTTTCTGATAAGGGTTGGAGGCTGTTTCTTTTCTGGTTCCTCTGGTTTTAGAAACTTTGCATCAGCCAATCGAGCGACACCTAGAAATCCAGCAGCTAAACATATATGGGACGATATATATCATTATTAATGCAGCGTATTTTTTAAATTTACTAATGCACCTGCTGCCAAGCTTTTCATTGTATAATTTTCAAGAGGTTTGCTTCGGCGTTTGGCCTGGGCTAGCAGAAAGGCGCCAATGCCAATCATGCCAAAACCGCTTATCAATCGACAGGACCAGCAATCTGCGGCCTCCGAAACGTTTTCCCTATACCATATTGATAATTTACCAATCATTTTCGTGTGAATTGTTAAAAATTTTCGAAAAATCTGGCAATAAACGAATATTTGGTTGATATCTATTTAGAGTATAACAGCTGACTCCAGGGTTGGTGTGTTTCAGTTTTCCAAGATCCGGTAGCGCTGTCTCTCCGTGTGGTTCGCAGTTCAATCCAAGTATAATGCCAAACCACAAATCCTCGATAGACTTAAAAAATGAATATGGATAACCTTCGAAATGATGCCATGCTAATGGAAGTCTTGCAAGATCGGAAGACAATCACAGGATTTCTGGATTCGGTATTTGGGTTTCTTCGACGTAAGTATGTATATAGAACCGTCGGTCTTCTAAAGGTTTGGTTACAGTATGTTGAATCTTCGTCCGTCCTTAGCACTGATTTTTACCACACCAACGAAGGCGAAGCTGATCCTGTTGGATTTCCTAAGACCATACGGGATCAGTTGCTATATGGAGCCATGCAACGATATGATCCTGATTGTTTGATTCAAACGCAAGTAACCTCAAATGGAATCGATAATGCGGAAGATGATGATGGCTTAACAGCTCCACCAGCGATTGAAGAAGTAACTGTAAACTCAGAGGATAAAACGGAAAGTCCCACAACTTGCCAGCCAAGAATGTTGAAAAACATTAATTTTTCCTCTAACGACTATAAAAACGGTGCCGTTTACGATAGTCATTGCTGGTCACAAACTCTAAAGGATTTGGAAGTTCATGTCAAACTTCCTTCTGATCTAAGAACAGCAAAACAACTATCTATAGAGATAAAGTCGCAATATATTAAGATAGCCAGCAGGGACAAGCCGGGTCAGGCCATCCTAGAAGGGAAGCTTAGTCGGTTCATAAAGCATACTGAGGCCATTTGGACTATAGACCAGCATAGACTCCTAATTTGCTGCGGTAAGCCAAATTTTTTAAATTACAAAAAAAATTACAAAACAATTGAAATTTAAATCCTTAGACAAATCTAAAGAAATGTGGTGGGAGCGACTTTTCGATAGCGATACAGAAATTGATATAACAAGGATCGATTGCGAGCGCTATATAGATGAACTACCTGTAGATTCCCAAGTAGCCATAGAGAAGTTAAGAGTGCAGCAGTTGGCGTCAGATCAGGAACAAATTCAAAGTCCTGAACAAACCAAAACAATGCAACGTCTGAAGACTGCTTGGAATGCAGAAGGTTCGCCGTTTAAAGGACAACCATTTGATCCATCAATTGTGAAGATGAGTTAGTCATTTATTATTAAATATATTAAATTAAAAAAAACGAAATGCCTTATGATTTATGAGAATTGTTATTGAGATTTTAACTCTAGTTTCTTGCGCTGCAATTGCTGTTGCTGATAGGCAACATCCTTGTGATCTGTAGACCAGGCCACATACATATATGTGGTCAAGAGGACAGCCAGTAGTAAACGATCCAAGCTCATGACATTCGTAGCAAAGAGAATTATTGTGAGCCCCATGAACGATGGATGACGAACGTGGGAATACAGATGGCGCAACTCTCGTGCCTTATAAGAAAGTGGAGTTTCATAGTTCCTAAGGTCATAAAATGCCTGTTTTACGCCCAGTAATTCGGGCAGATCCATTATAATGCTTCCGCCAAAAATAACCGTCCAACAAATCCCATGGGTCACCACAAATGTCCACCATAGCGCAGCACTTTCATCGACATTAATTTGCCACAACAGAATCGACTCGGCTGTCTGCCAGTTTTGGATTAGATACTAACAATAAAAATGTGGTTGTATATGTATGTTGTCATTGTTATTATTGGACGCCTCCCTCCCCTAAACTTACATGTAAACAAATCGATGACGTCAGACTATAAATAGTTCGCTCAGCACCAGACAAGGCCAATTTGAACATGACATTCTTCACTAAAGCTGACTTAAGGATGCTATGCTGGAAGATGAATCCAATCAAATATATTGTGTCGAACACAATAGGAGCAAAAGCGGTCTCCAAACGGGATTTGTTGTCCAGTAAATTAAAAATCCAAGTGTGCGCCTTTGATATGCTGCGAGGTGTTGAAAGAAACCACATCAATTTACCGACAACATAGAAAGTGTAGGCCATAATAACGAGTGACCAAAATAGTATAGTAAACTTGGCAAAGGAAGCCATTTCATAAAATAATAATTAACTGTCGTCGAAATATCAGCAAACAAAAATTATTTAAAGACGAGACGGAAAAAGAAGCTGCCAGATAATGCTTTAAGAGATGCCAGACTTTTCGGACATGGGGAAGGTTGCCAAATCAATTATGACAGTTGCCAGATTGTAACTTGAAAACTTATGTGTAAAAGTAAACTTAAACTAAGGTTCATTAATGTTGTAAATTTGTAACTAAGCGCATTGAAAACAATTGTAAGTCATAATCAGTTGATTTAGGCAATAGTTTAAACTTAAGCTTCATGTAGCCGACGAAAAAAGAGTAAAAATAATAAAAACCTGCTGCCGAAAATAGGCAAGAAAAATTGCCGACGCGACAACGCCACACACACGCACACAGAGACGTATAGCTGGCTTGCAAATGGCGGATGCGTTTCAAAGAAAGAAAAAGAAAACTGCATTTGAATGTAAAATGATATAAAACAAAAGTATTGTTGACGTTGCAACTGTGAAGACGGCAAACAAAATATAGCAATTTCACGCAACGGTAATTGACTCAAGTTAAAGTCGAATAAACAAATACGCAAGTGTGTGTGCGGCAATTTCTGTATAGTTTCTGCCTAGGGTGTGTGTGTGTGCGTGAGTGCAGTGCATTTTGTTTCTGTGTGCGACGCCCTTTGATTTGGATATGCATTGTGCTGGTCTTGCTTGTGTTAGAAAATCCAACTCGTTTTTAAACCAATTATTAGTCTTATTGTCAAATAGTTGACCAATTAAATGGCATACTTTCACTTGAACAAAAGGGACAGCTAAGAACACAACGACGACACATGAAGAGAGAAAAATTAATTTATTTGATTTGCCAAGAACTTGTGCGCCGCCGTCTGGCCTGTCTCTGCTTTATTCCCTTCCCACCATACACTCTCCCGGTTCCTTGCCTTTGTGGCGATTGTATCAAATAAGAAATAAACATAATTGATGTGCTTGGCCTCTATTTATGTATGTGTGTGTGCACATATGTATGTATGTGTGTGTGTGCATATGTATGTATGTATGTGTGGGACATTTTACACATTGTTGGCAACCAAACGCTGACCTCACCATATACTCTCTCCCCGCATATTTCTGCCTGCCCTCGTGGCTATCACCTCAATATCATCATCACGCAGCTTGCAGTCCGAGTCATAAAAACAAAAACAACCACAAATAATAAATGCATGTGTCCGTAGTTGTCTTATTCAGTCTTACTCAGAATTTTTTCATTCCGTATTTTGCGATAAGGCCTTCAAAATAATTCTTAGAAAAACCAATAAGCGAAGCAAACAAAAAAATCAAAAAATAAAATAGTCTAGAAACTTGCAGACGTCAGCAATCAATAATCATTAATAGACATCATTTTTAATTTGCGTATAGAGAAGTAGAGGCGAACTAAAAATCAGCCAAGTGAGTCATTACCTTGTTTAAAGTCACATTCCATCTCTGGACCACATTTCCCCATCCTACCAAATAAAAAACACAATCGAACTTGACGCTCCCACGCGAAACAAAAAAAGAAACTAAACTAAGACCAAACTTTTATGCCACGCTCTCTTTCTCTGCCCACAAATAATATTTCATGTTGCTTAAAAAAAAGATGTGTATGTATGAACAAAAAGAACTTTCTAAACTTAAAACACTTGCGCTGCTAAAAATAGTGAAGCCAAAATGCATTTATGAATAAAAAAAGGAAAATATACATAACTAAAATAAATTAATGAATGAATGTGTGAATTATAGCGGTAATTGAGCGAGAGTAGTTGGGCCGTCAATGACCGACCGTTAGCCAAGCCAGCGACGGATAGCAGCAAGATAGCCACACTTGAAAATAAAGTTAATTCTTATCGATACATTTAGTTTACACAATTCAGTTAAAAAATTATCATTATTTTGTTTGAATCATATTAAAAAAATCTATGAAACACTCCCTGTATTCAACAATGATCGGTAAATACGCTGAGAAAGTGAGAAAAATGTATAACTAAGTATGGAATCGGAGTGCTATTGCTCTGTTGTTATTGGCAGCTTTTAATTGAACATTGAGGCTAGCGAGAAAACCAAAAATTAGGCCAACTGTGTGCAAGTGGCGATGCGAATTGCTTGCGATGGATGCCAGGTTTCATTGCAACCAGGCCAAACAGTAAATTTTGCATGCTGCCAGACCATACCACATAATTATTTATAGATGGTAATAATGATAATTGGTAGAGGAAAGAGATTTCAGCTTTCACAGAGGCACATACATACCATACATATGTATGTATGTATGTAAATAATGACTAAATGCATACATACAAAGTATATACATACATACATATGTATACATATGTACAAATCTCTCTTCTCAGCACTGCTCTTCCGGTTGATGACCTTTACCGGCTTTTTTATTGTACTCTTTTTTGTGTCTGATGTATTTGCTTTGGCTCTTTTCGAGCTGGACAACATTATTACGATTGTGTGTGTGGAGACTCATTGAAGCGTAGCCGCCTGGGAGGGGACTATCTTATATACATATACATACATATGTATGTATATGTAACTATGTATGTAGATATGTATACATACATATGTACATGTATAATTTTTACCACGATTCCATGAAGTGCTATAAATTTCAACTTTCGATGACAAATTGTTATCACAATTATGCCAAAAATTAAATATTAACTCAAATTTACTGTGTACAAATAGGAAAATATTTACACTGAAAGCACTAAGAATATATCCCAAAAGAAGGCAAATAAAAATTAAAAGCATAACGAGTATAGACAAAAGTTACTTCAACATTTTTTAATTTAGACTAGGTAACAAGGTCGACCAACTTTTTTTTGTAGAATACTTCTGTAATGCAATTATGAACGATTTCCGTTTAATTTTTTCTCTTTTTAGCTCAGTGTAATTAAAGCTCTCACTAGACAGGTTTGACTGTAGAAAGAAAAAATTCCACACTCTCACAGCGCAACAGTTTGATGTTAGCCAGAAATATGAGCAAAGCTGAAAAAAGCAGACCCCATCAGCACTGCCTCTCCTCTTGCACCCTCTCATTCCCTATCTTACTCGGCCTTTACATTGCTGCTAGTCAACCGTTGTCTGAACCAGAGAGCAACAACCTTGAATTGAATTTTTTGTTTTTGCAATTTGTGAATTCTTCCACGAGCATAAGCTTAAAAGTCAGCGAAATTTCAAGTTCTAACTGTAATGTGATGAGAGAACGAACAAGAGTGCTAGTTGGGGAGAGACAAGTGAAAGAGAGCTGGCAAGCTAAGCTTCAGTTATTTTTTTGCTGCTGCGGCTGAAACTGATGTTGCCACCTTAGTGTCGTTTCATTCGCTTTTTGTCCAGTTAGTTGTTTTGCTCGGTCCAACAAAGCGGCGACGTCTCTTGGGGTCGTTTGAAAGAAGATATTCAATCCCACAATTGAAATTTTGTTTAATTTGCATACGTGTACGTCAGAGTTTTCTGTTTTACCTACTCTTCATCCAGACCTTTCTCTTCATTTGCTTGTGTGCGTCTGTGTGTGTGTGTGTATAGGACCGTTTGTGAGTGGGAGTAAAAAAAATACATCCAAATTCTTCTTTACGTTTTCTTATTTTATTTTATTTATTTATTTATTTTTTTTGTTTTTGTGACTTAAACGTTGGCATTTGCGTCAAGACAGCTTTTGGTTAACTTCAGTTCAAGGTTTCGCAGCTGCGAATTGCTTAAATGTCTAATAAGCAAATTCTACGATTATTTTCAAGCTGAAAAAATATAATATTCGATTTCCAAGTTCTCAGCTGCTGCAAGTGCATTCGAGTTTATAAGTGTTGTTAATAACAGATAAGAGATATCAACAAAAGAATACTAATTATAGTTTCTCCACATAATATTTTCGACGAACAAAGCAACAACAAATTACTCATATTTCAATTTTTTTTCGTACCCGATCACCGGCCGGCAAGGCCTGATAAGCACGTACTACATATAAATACCGAACCACTTATACGAACAAACAAAAAAAATATAAAATAATGAAAAAAATTACGAAATGACAAATATAATTGCTTTTGAATGTTGTTCGTTGATCTTGTGCCTAATACGAGAATTTGTAGTTGTGGCTTGACAAAAAAACAACTTACTAATTGCAAAGCAACACGTCATCAAATGAGGCTAGTACACAACAAAACTGAGTGTTGATAACTGATAACAGAAACTAACAACGGAAATCCGATATTTTTACTATACCCTACCATTGTCTCAACTTATTTCTAGTGCCAACTCAAGCCGGAATATTTAATTTACCAAAATCTACCAATTATTTTTATAAAAATAATTTTTTTTGGGGGTTCAGAGTTCAGGGTTCATTATTTTATATAATTAATATTTGCTCTTCGATATTTTTTTATTTTTTATATAGATTCCAGATTCATAATATTATTATAGTAACCTCCGTTCGGATGGTAAAATGCAACTATGTATTTACATACATATGTATACATATATAGTCGTATAATTTATCAATAACAAAATGATAATACCCTAACCCAGCAAGAAATAAAAAACTTTGCTGTTCAAATAGAAAAAATTATCATTTAACAACATTCTTGCGAGCAATAAACAACATTTTTCCATTTCACTGAAAAAATTAAAAAATAAAATTTATCATAGAACGAATGTTCGTTCAGGCTATATTAAGCTCAAATTAAAGGTTTACAAAATTACAATTGATTTTGGGGATTCCCCAATGTTTGATGATCAATCATGATAATAATTAGTTTAATATTGAAAATTAATTTTCTTTGCAGTAACCAAGAATTATAAAAAAAAAGAAGAAACCAATTAAAAGTTCACATACACACAGATACGGACTTACCGTCAAGATATGCAAATATGGATTTCCACATACTGATTGTCATTGGCTGTGTACTAAGCGCTTCGTTGCTCTCGTTTTTGTTTATCAACAAGATCTTTAGACGCAAAACCTTTGAGGAAGTTGTGGCCGAAAAACGCGCCCTTAGTGCCAATCTTTATAAGGCTGGTGGCGGCGGTGCTGGGACAAAGAAACCCAAGAAGAAGGAACTGAAACGTGAGAAAAAGCAAAGACAACGGGAACAGCAAAAGGATGCCAGTAATAATGAGGCCGATGAAGACTATTCTGATGGGCAGTCAGAAGGTCAAGGTTCTGTAGAGGATGATGCTATCTCCGGCGCATTACCTGGTTTGTCCAAACAACATGTTGAATTCGAGCCCGAGGCGGAAGTATTATCAGAACAGCGTAGATCTAGCAATTCCACTTCTGTGGCAGAGAAGGAGAATCAACCGGTGGCTAGTAAAAAGGGCAAGAAGGACAAACGCAATGGACCTAAAGGAGGTGGTGGTGGTGGTGCTGCTGCTTCTGTGACTGGAATCTTGGTGAATAAAAACGAGGCAATTGCTGTCAAGCCATCCACCACCAATGGTGAAGAGACTCCATCATTAAATAATTTCGAGATTCGGGCTCCGAAGGATGTCGTTGAATTAAAGAAACAAGAGCAAAAGGAACGCAAAGAGGACAACAACAATAAGCAGCAGGCCCAAAAAAAGAACGGTTCTGTATCCAAGAAGGATAAAGCCTCTGAATTAGATGGATCAGCTTCGGGTGCCATTGCTCCTGTACAAGCAAACAAGCAAATCATTAAGCAACAGCAAACCGGATCCCCGAAAACTCAATATAACAAGGCCAAACAACAGCAGCACAACAAACAAAAGCAAAAGGAGTCCCTCACAGCTAAGGACTTGGTCCATGCTCTTGATCAGCTTGCCGAACATCAAAATCAGTCCATTGGTGTGTCTGCCCTAATGAATGTGTTTGCTCGCGCCGAATTGAATCGTTCCGAGATACAAATACTCATTGATTATTTGTTAAATAAGCAACAGGATATGCCCGCTTCCCATGCTGAATGGTCGGATGACATTTGTCAGAAACTGAAGCGTCAGCTTGAGGAGAAGGAGAAACTATTGGCCGATGAGCAAGAGGCATCGATTGGTATTCAGGCTAAATTGCGGGAATTGCGACAAGAAATAAACACGGAACGTGCCCAAATGAATGCTCGCATTCAGGCCTACAATGAAAAGCTCCAGAGTAAAGAACAGGAGTTATCGGCTCTCAATCAAGAATTGTCCAATACGAATGACAAGCTAACAATTGAACGTCAACAGTTCCAGGTAGGTTTAATTTTCCATTATATTTAAATAGATTAACAAATTGCTCTTCTTTTTTTATCTCTGTGTATTTTAAGGCCATGCTACGAGAGAAGCAAGCTAGCACCGATTTGCTACCCCAGTTGCAGCGTCTTCAGCAGGATCTTGCCCACAAGGAGAAGTGTCTGACCGAGATGACCGCTTTTGTTAATACTGAGACGCAACAGAAGAACGAACTTATCCAACAACAGTCCCAGCAATTGTTGGCCTTAGAGCAGCAGCGTGATGAGTTGGAGGCGCATCAAAATAATAGCATCTTTGAATTGGAACAGCGCAAACAGTTGGAAACTGAGAACTCTGAACTCAAAGTTGAGCGTTGTAATCTGCACAATGCCTTAGAGTCTGCCCAGTCGGAACTGAAGCGTGTGTGCAATTCGGAGTTGCAAGATATGCGCCAAAAGATCGCCGCCTTGGAGACCAACAATCAGTCTTTAACTCAACAATTGAATCAGGCCAATACTAATGCCGTCCAAGCGACGGCAGTCCAATCGGAACAGGCTCAAGCCCAATCCGAGGCGTTGGTCCAAAAACAAAATGAACTGAGTTCCCTGCAAGCGCAACTTAGTTCCCTTAGTGAGGATAAGGCCAAGCAGGAGGAACTAGCATCCGCATTACAGTCCCAGTTAAAGGAGGTCCAACAAAAAGCCGAACAATTGGAGGCCAAAGAGAGCCAATTGCAGCAGGAGTTGGAAGAGCAGCGGGAAAAGAATAATGTGAGTAAATTATTTGATGTGTTAATTAACATACATATGCATGTATGAGTGAGTGTTGTCCACATAACCGTCCCTATACCCACCCATATGCACCTTTTACTAATGGCCCCGTATTTGTGTTTCGTCAGGATGTTCGTTTGAAAAATTGGAAGTTGATTGAAGCGTTGCAAAATGCCGAAGCAACAACAGCTAAGACGAAATCAAATACAGCGCAATCCTTAGGCGTAAGTGCATGATGGACTTCCAAAGCATATTGCTACGATAGTTTCGATTCTATGATCTGATATATAAAATAATACTAACTTTAAAGTTAATCTATTAAATTGAATAAATTTATAAATTGTTTGTAACTCTTATGTTTGTTTTTCTTTTCTATTTTTTTCTTTAGCAACAACAAAAAGAGTTGCAGCAACAAAAACAGAAAGAAGCTTCCAATACAAATGGAGGCGCTGAGGCAGCAACCCCATCATCCACCTCCTCCAATTTAGTTAAGGCGGAACAGCAGCGCATACGTGAACTGTACCAGCGTCTATATCCAGATGCTGTTAAAGCATTAGCTGCCACCGCGTTGAATGCTTCCTTCGATGAGTGGCTCGAGCAAGTTCTGGCCGCACACATCAAACAGCAGGAGAAGCAGACTCTTAGCAGTAGTCATAAGTCCACACAATCAAACAACAGCAACAATAGTAGTAGTAACCATAATAGTACCACCACCACCCCCAACAATATTAGTAGCAATAATAGTAGTTCGAATAGTAAATCCTCCGTTGAGCAGCTGGAGCTGCAAGAACAGAATCTACAATTGCGGGAGAGCAATGATAAGCTCACACAGCTGGTCACAAAGACGGTGAGTGTATTTAATATTCATTTATACATATGCATATCTATATATATATATATATATATATCTATGTCTATACTATAGAATAGTTTGTAATCATTAGTCACATTTTTCTTGCTGTTATTTAGAGCAACACAGTGATGGATTTGGAGGAGCGTGCACGCGAACAGGATGAACACTGGCGGGGCATTGTTAGCGAAAAAGAGGAACTCATTACCAAGCTGCGGCAGCATGAATCAAATGGCGAACAGGTAAGGATCTTGTCAATATCGATGATATTGACACCTATTAACTTTTCTCGGTTTTGTTTGTTTTTAGGACATTTAATGTCCGTTGAAGGATGAGTAAACACGGCTCATAAAACCACAACGATAATTGATAAAAACAAAAAAAAATTAAATAAAATATTTGTCTGAACTTCCACAACAACAGCAACAACATCCGCTAACAACAACAATTCTAAAAATCTATTAAGTTTAAAGTGAAATATATGTAACAAAGAGTAATATTGAAGTGAACAAAGAAGAGCGAAATGTAGCACGAAACATGCCCAACAACAGCAACATTTATTATTATTTTAAAGTAGCAAAGAAACAAATCAGTAATGAGAAAATGCTTTAAAAGATTATATATTATACATATAAAAAGAAGCAAAAACAAAATAAAAATAAAAAAATATACAATAATTACTTGTGCAATGTTGAACATAAAACAAAAACAAAACAAAAAACAAAGAGCAATGCAAAATGCTAACGATTAAATTTCATGTCTGTATCCCAGATAAGGAAGAGATCTTAATACAGCACATGGCACATCCCTCCTTTCCCTTTGAAGCAAAAAACAAGAAAAAGAAATCCATTGCTGCTGCTGCATGCATTATACATATATTCTTTATATTTTTTTATTATCAATTATTTATATTCATATATATATATGTATATCTATCTATATATGCGACTATTATTTGTGTCTAACTTGCATTTAAAACCGCGCTACACAAAAATTGTATATGTATGTATATTATGTTAAGCAAATGAATTTATAAAAAAAAGCCAATCGCAAATATTTGAAACTACTTAAAATGATTATATAAAATAAACATAAAACAATATGATATATGTATTTGTAAGGCAATTGTGAATGCCCGTTAGTTGAAAGTATGAATATGATATCTATGTTTTTCGATTATGTATCTATGTATTTTCGTATAGCGGCGGCGATCATAAGTTCTAAATTCCATTATGTAATCCCGCCTTTAAAGTGCAACTGATTTGTAAATCGTATGGAACACAGCAGTATAAAGTTTTATTTTGAAGGCATTACGAATCAAAATTGAGTTCACATACAGATCGATACGTTCTTATTTTTATTGTTTTGTGAGCCAGCGCAAAAGTATTCAAGAAAATGAAAAAACCCAACCACAAATCGAGCAGCAACATATTAAGAATAGAGCAAATGGTTAGTTATCCCACAACGGCAACGTTTAATTAAGCATTAACAAAATAACTATTTTTATATAAAACAAAACAAACAGCAAAAGCAAAAAAAAAATTGAACCCTATTTTTAAGTAAACGCAAATTAAACGCATTGTGACAACCGCCGCAAAACGCACTTTAATTATTGTGTGTATCTGTGTCCTATGCATGTTGAATCCAATGCTAATTAGCAATTAATTGTCAAACTTGTTGCATTGAACAAAATACAAAGAGAGAAAATATACAAAAAAAATTAGGCAAACAACAAATTGAAGATCCCAGCCCAGCCACGACCCCAAAGAAGTGAGCCACAATTGCTATCGACAAAGATAAACTCAAAAACAGATACGTAGGCACATTGGGTGGCAATTCATCAAATGATGAACTGTAGCTGCATTATAAAGATTTATGACATATAATTTATGATAAATGAGAATTAAATACACACACACACATATGGGAAAATATATATAATGTTATTTGGTTTTTATTTCTTTACAATTCACTTTATAGAGAGACTTCAAATAAATAATTGGAGTTAACATGATCTACATCCTAATGACACGGGTTACAGGATTATTTTTTAAGAACCAGATTCTGTAACGGTATAACCATATGGAATGGATACTGTAGCAATTCAGCGCATGTGGGTCGCTTCTTGGGATCCAGTTGTAGGCAGATTTTGGCCATCTATTAAACAAAATATGAATTAGATGCGGAGGTACATTGAAATCATTCAGAGCATCAAATTTAAATACTCACATCTACTAGCATGATCGGATAGTAGGGTGGTATGTCCGGATATTCAATTTTCGATGGACTAATTATTGCATTAATTTTGGCATGTATATTTCGTATGTGTCCAAATGGTGTCTTTTGATACAATAGCAAATATAATATGCAACCCAATGACCACACATCTGATTTTTTGGAGATTTTAATCTTGGGTTGATTACCTCCACGCATGGGACTATTGCCAGTGGAAATATCTGTCAAGGCCTCTGGACTAATATAGTTGAATGTTCCAGCTTGAGAGAATTTAATTATGCCTGTCGAATCGACGGGAATATTGCTGGCAATTCCAAAATCAATAAGTTTCAAACGTCCATTGACCATAAGAAAGTTGGCTGGCTTCAGATCCGAATGAATGACATCATTTTGATGAATGTAATTAACAGCCTGCAATGCCTGATATAGTATATTCATTAGATTATAGAGGGGCATTTTTGTAGTATAGCTTTGCAGGATCTTGTTTAAATCACAATCACCCTTCTCCATGACCATATATAGTGTGGATTCCTGTGGCAGCAGTTGACTGAAATGACAACAAAATTTATTGTTGTGCTTAGCAATGGCTGAAATGATGTGGGAGAACTCACTAATCATATAAAGCAACAACGCAGATATTGCCCTGTAACTTTTCCAGTAATTTGGTTTCATTGAGATATCCTTTGACGACTATTGGATCGCCTTGGAGATCGACCACCTTTAAGGCATACTCGTTGCCAGTGTCCTGCCGTCGGGCCGAATAGACAGAACTGGATCCACCGCAACCCAACTTCTTGACTATAATATATTCATGATCTTTAATTTTTAAAATCTTTGAAGTAGATTTAGTTGATGTGGTAGATGCAGTTTCAATAGCAGATTGTGGAGCTGGGGTTGATTCAGGCTGTGAAACATCAACTTTGCTTGGTGCTGTATCACTAAAGGCATTCTCAAGCGATTTCTTTGATCTATTTGGCAAAGGAACCTCTTTTTCCGGAGGTTCTGTTGGCAGGGCTGGACTCTCGTTTATTGTATCGCACAAGGAAAAAGTCATGGTGTCGTTGGGAAATGGTGCTGCTCGACTCACAGTCATGGGTGTTTGGAACAGAACCTTTTGCGAGCGAAACTCATTAACCTGATTGTTTTTATTTTGAGTAGAACCACCGGTTGTACCTCTAAATGTAGCAACGGAGCGCACCTGTGGAGTAACAAAATTCGGGACAGGTATGGTCTGGCTCTTGAGTATGGAAGCTATCGATGTTGCAGCAACACTTCGCAATGGCGTTTCTTGATCAATAGCTTTCCGTTTAGCCGTTGTGTGTAAAGTCGATGGAGGCTCCACAACAGGAGATTTTTGATTACTACTACAATTTATACCCATCTGACCAAATCGGCCAAGGAAAGATAAATTTGAATCAGATTGGCGTAGGACAACTGCTTTATTAGGCACACTGTTATTTGTGCTACCCGTAAGATCGTGGGTGGGGCTCAAGACGAATGAATCGTTTAAAATGGCACAGTTTAAGTTGTGACTGTTCCTGAACACCTCCTCATCACTGTCCGAGTCCAACATTGAGAGATCTGCGGTGCGACGCGGGCTGCCATGGAGACATGGTAAAAGTAAAATGAACTCAACATATCCACACCGTAGAACCACAAATAACTCACAGAATATCCACGGATTGGGCGGGTGCTCCACCATTCTCTTTATTGTTTCCAATTACTTGGATTTGATAATTTGTTGACGATGTCGAAGGCTCCACCGCCACGGCTGCGCCTTTGTTTTTTGTTTTATTTTCCCTATAAGGAGTTTTGAAATCATCCTCTGAATCCGAATCTATACGACACGCTAAAATATCCTTGACTCGTCGTGGTAAAGGTGTATTCATTTATGATACTTCTAGTATTATTCCTTATTAAACAATAAAAAAAAATGGCCAAGATCTTTGAATTGGCCAATAAGTGTTGGTAAAGCAAGCGGGCAGTTCCCGTTTTTATTGCCGAAGGCAACTCTGAAATTGTCGAAGCTGTTCACCCTATTGTTGCGATACCCAGCTATACCGTCTTGGTATCTGGCAACCCTATCACTAATATTCACACACAATTCTGCTGCATTCGCCGACTGTACCGCTTTAATACCGCTCGCTCGTGGTAAATTAATTTTGCAATAAACAAATTAAGGAACGAGGATAAGCCTTCCCTCATCACAAGTCACAACTCACAATGTCGAGCGTGCCAAAGCGACCGAAGCTAGATGGAGCCGAGGGTAACGCGTCTGCCGGTCCTGGTCCCAATGAGGAGGAGTCCGAGGCACTGGAACAAATCGATGCCTGTCAAAATGAAATTGATGCTCTCAACGAGAAGGCCAGCGAGGAGATCTTAAAGGTGGAGCAGAAGTACAACAAATTGCGGAAGCCATGCTACGAGAAGCGCAGCGAATTGGTCAAGAGAATTCCCAACTTCTGGGTGACATCGGTGAGTAGCATCTGCAATGATTTGCATTTCTAAAAGTCTTTAGATCACCATGTGCCGTTGTGTAAATGTGGACATAAATCTAATTAAATGGGCAAAACGGATTTTCTCAAAAGCAAATGCAAAAAGAAAATTTAATTGATTTTTGCTTCAAGAATTTTTCTCTATTCGAGAAACATTTTTTTTCTCGTTCATCTTTGCCGCCGCCGCTACCGCCGCCGTTTTATATGCGTGTGCGTAGGAGAGTTATCGATAAAATATTATCTATTTACAGGAAAGAGTACCTCTTCCTTGTAAATTACAACTCAATTCTATTATATTATGAAGCTATTATATAAAACAGCATTTTATCACATTGGATATCTTTGGACATCCATTTAATCTGCATGTTTTGCCCGTTTTCATGGTTGACTGAGTTAAACCCCATAATATCGTTATCGATTTACTCGTGTATATTTTTTTTGTTGAAAGTGCCGGCCATGTTTTTGTACCCCCCTCACACCTCTAAGCCCATAAATTAACCCTCGTCCGTTTATCTATAGTTCATCAACCACCCGCAAGTATCTGGCATTCTGGACGAAGAGGAGGAGGAATGCTTGCACGCTCTAAACAAATTGGAGGTGGAGGAATTTGAAGATATCAAATCTGGCTATCGTATCAATTTCCATTTCGATGAGAATGCCTACTTCGAGAACAAGGTGCTCACCAAAGAGTTCCATCTGAATTCAGCGGGTAAGCAAGATAAATTTGTAAATTTGTCTACGTAATAATTCATTCAATTGTTAAATTATTTTCACTTGCAGCCGCCTCTGAAAATGGTGATTGGCCGGCGTCGACCAGCACACCTATACAATGGAAAGAGGGTAAAAATTTACTTAAACAGTTGCTGACAAAACCCTATGCCAATAAGAAAAAGCGCAATTCCGAATACAAGACCTTCTTCGATTGGTTTTCGGACAACACTGATCCGGTCAACGATGAAATTGCTGAGCTGATCAAAGACGATCTTTGGCCAAATCCACTGCAGTATTATCTAGTACCTGATATTGACGTGGAGCCGGAAGAGGAGGAGGATAATGATGATGACAACGATGAGGAAGCTTTTGATGATGAAGATGGAGAGGATGGTGAAGGTGATGAGGACGATGAGGACGAAGGTGGCGATTGAAGCAAACTACAAATCGGTCGAATATAGTTCGCTAATTAATCCTTTTTACAGATGACAAGTAAAATCTATTATATGCGCATAAATTGAATTTTTCCCCAATCAAGAAAGAGCCCGAAGTGTTTACCGCAAGCATAAAAATTATACATAATTCAAATTCTTTTCTGTGGCAAAACGTAAACATCTCGACAGTTTTAAGTTTCGCTTTAAGTAAACAATCATTTATATTTCCGAAAACGGAAAAAAATGACTACACCACCATCTTAAGAAAAGGAAACCTATATAACGTTTTTTAAACTATGAATAAAAAATGAATCTGTAAGAAATATCATTTATCGATTAATTGTCTGCTTATTCGACTTCTATATTGTGAACGCAATCGATATTTCGAAGTATCGAAAACAGCCCTGCAGTTAGCAGCTGGTAATTTGTAAGCTGAAAAAATTCAACGAACTTAAAAATGGCCTGTGCTAACAAATTGGCAATTCTGGTAGGTTTTCCGGTTATTTTATAAAGAAACTAATAAAATCAGTGATCAAACCCCAATATGGCTTTCTCAAATGCATTGACGAAGCAAATCCTCAAATTGACAATGTACAATTATCTAACACGGATTTATTGGTTATGTAATTTGCAATAACCAAGAGTTGCAATTTTATTTCAAAGGCAAGCCAAATCAACACAAATGATTGATTTTGACATCTTTACAGAGCCGCGCCCTCAGTTCCGCTGCCCAGCAGACGGTCAAACCACCAGTGCAGGTCTTCGGTCTGGAAGGTCGCTATGCCACCGCCTTGTATTCTGCTGCTTCCAAACTGAGCCAGTTGGATCAGGTTGAAAAGGATTTGACTGCTTTGCAGGCCACCATCAAGAGCGACAAGAAGCTCCGTGAATACGTGACCAGTCCCATTATCAACAAAAAGGTCATGGCCACTGCTCTCAAGGAGGCATCTGAGAAGCTGCGCTTCGCTCCGGCCACAGCCAATCTTTTGGGTTTGCTGGCTGATAACGGTCGCTTGAAGAAGCTGGACACCGTTATCAGTGCCTACAAGACCATTATGGCTGCTCATCGTGGCGAGGTTGTCTGCGAAGTGGTCACTGCCAAACCTCTAGATGCCTCACAGAGCAAGCAGCTAGAGGGCGCACTTAAGGTAAGATTCTAAGATTGTTTATCAAAAGTTGAGAAACTCTGCAAAGTTTTCTTTTAGTCTTTCCTGAAAGGCAACGAATCGTTGAAGATCACCTCTCGAGTAGATCCCAGCATTATTGGCGGTCTAATTGTTTCCATTGGCGATAAGTATGTGGACATGAGCATCGCAAGCAAAGTCAAATTGTACACGGATGTTATTCAATCTGCTGCTTAAAATGTTTA
Source organism: Drosophila sturtevanti (assembly GCA_018150375.1). Lineage (NCBI taxonomy): Eukaryota > Metazoa > Arthropoda > Insecta > Diptera > Drosophilidae > Drosophila > Drosophila sturtevanti. Next base: position 398,527 of record JAECWJ010000527.1, on the reverse strand, counting down.
AACTTAAAAACTCAGTTTTCGGATGAATATGTGGCAATAGCTAATAAACAACAAAACCCAAAATAACTTCTGTCCAAGATTCCCCCCTGATTGGGTATGAAAGACCAACTTTAAAATTGTTGTATGAAAAATCTCTATTTGTGATATTTAACATAAGGTTTAATGTATGCGCCCCCACTTATTTCGAGTCGTTGGCAACCGTGATTCTCTTTTGTTGAATATCCGATTTCCTTCGGGGGCTGGAATTTGGTGATCCTGTTGCCGTTGGTTTCATTCCATTTTCTTGGACGTTGCACTGCAGCTCATCAACTTTGCATTGAATGATTTGTTGTAGAACATTGTGCTTGGCCATCAGAATTTCTATCTCATCGATACGAGCTCTTTGTTCAGCAATGACCTGATTATAATCCGCCTGTGCTTCCGGACACTTTGGTACCGTTGAACAACATTCATCAGTAACTTCATCCTTTTTACAATTTCTCGGGCAATTCGAATAATTCTTGCAGGGACACGGATCTATATCATTTTTACCAAGCAACAATACATCGGCGCAGTTTTCGTCTTGTTCATTGGTTTCCTTATCAACTCCATCTATCTTTGGATCGGTAGTGGGTGCACGACAAACTGAATAGTTTGGTAAATCAATGTCTGGGAAAACGGCTCGTTCATTGGCCTTTGTCAGCCCCGATTCAAGTAAGCAGATCTCAGTAAGAGGCGACGGTTGAAAAGTAGCAGGACAAGTAACGCCACAATCATCCGGATCTTTTTGGCCAAATGACCCCATAATAAGAACGTTAACGGCATTGCAATTTTTACGGTCTTTTCGTTTAGTCTTTTGTCTATAATCATCATTGCCTTTCAGTTTAGGTTGCGACGTGGTTGTTCCACACTCACAGGTATCTGGCTTTCCACCGGGACAATTGGCTGGCATAGTACCATTGAACGAGTGTGCTGTTTGACATGGTCGGCAAGGTCTTTGTTGTTGATACACCATTGAAGGGCATTGCATTTCTTGATCACGATTGGAAACCCTGAGACTGCATTGAACCCGCTGGTTCTGATAATGTTCACATGGCTGCTGGAGATGTTGGGACAGTTGCGACTGTTGTGACTGTTGTGACTGTTGCTGTTGCAGTAATTGCGACTGTTGCTGCAACAGTAACCACTGTTGCTGCCGCAGTTGTTGCTGTCGCTGCATCGGCTGTTGCTGCTGTAGCTGTTGCTGATGTAGCTGTTGCTGACATGGCTGTTGCTGCTGCAGACATTGCTGTCTCAGTTGCTGCGGCTGTTGCTGATGTAGCTGTTGCTGATGTAGCTGTTGCTGATGTTGCTGTTGCTGACATGGCTGTTGCTGCTGTAGACATTGCTGCCTTAGTCGCTTTTCCTGCCGCGGCTGTTGCGTCTGCTTCTCTTGACTCCTCGAGGAGCTTAGTTTGCTAATCAGTTTATTTAATAAGTTGCAGTGGTTGGAACCACAGTAGCAACCAGGTCCCTTTTTTTTATTTGAACTTTTCGAAGACTTGCCATTGTTTGCTCTTTGCTTAGTAGGTCTCACCTCTGTCATAGATTCGGAAGGATGTCTGGATTGGTGGCAGTTTTGGTTCATCGTCTGCTGTTGCTCCTGCATCATCGGACGTGGCTTCTGACATTGTTTCTGTTGTGGCTGAGGCTGTTGTTGTTTGGCTTGATTAATATACCAAGGGGGGATAAGATCATGTTTTACTTTTTGACCGTGATCGTATTGTGGATTTGGAATTTGTGTGGTCGCTGGACAATAGCACACTTTCACATTTGATCGCTGTTCGTTTTCTAAAATTCTTGGAACAGATTTTACCTGATTCCTTTCTTTGCGGCGGTAGCATTTCTGCACTTGTTGTTGGCTTTGTTGCGAAGTCAGCTCGGGATTAGGGCAAAAACATTGGGTGGGTTGATTTCTCTGATTCTGATTGCTCCCGCTAAAACGATTGTCCAGGTGTTGTTGGCTTTGTTGCAAAGCCATCTCGGAATTTGGGGCAAAACATTGGCCGGGTAGATATCTCTGATTGTGATTGCTCCCGGTAAAACTAACGCTTGGTCGCTTATCTTGATCGTCACAGATGTTATCTCTAGATCCAGGGATAGGTGGTGGCATACCACCTACACTTCTTGCTTTGACCACGTCTTCCTCTTTATCATCCGTCTCCCCCAGCTCGTCCACGGCATCTAGATGTTTTCGACACACGCATCCATGTTTGCGTAAGGTACCCACTGGCACATTAAACGAATATGTATTGGCCCAATCCTGCCATTTACGCGCCTCATTCAACGTGCGTGGGTAAACATAGTAGCCAGACGGCTCTTTTCCACAAATTATACAACGACGCTGCATAATAAAGCAAATAGGATCAACCGATCCCAGAACACAGGACGCTAACGAAATCTGTGGGGGCGCACAACGGTTAAGATTTTGAATTTAAATTCATTGATGACTTGATTTTATAATCGATACCAGTTACAACAGTTAATTGGTAACTGAAAAAAGTCGGGAAAAAGTTAAACAATTGACTGAACTATCGAGTATCCGATTAAAAGTGCGAACAAAATTGTTGACTTATCGAATCTGGAACGGAACAGTTGTTATTTTCGGTTTAAATATAGTTCATACAACGAAGTTAACTAAGTGTGTGTGTTCTTGTGTTTTCTTTTATAAGTATAAACCACGTTTGAGTTTCTGTTGATGACTAACAATTAGCCTAGTAGCATTAAAAACCACAATGTTAAGCGATGCCCTCAACCAGACAATAGTGTCTAATACTGGAGAATGGGAAAAAGTCCTCGCAATTTTTATTTTAGGACTTGGCAGTCTCGTTTCGGGAATGCTACCGGCCATCATATCCGAAAGGAATCGACAACGTTTTCCACTGATCACCTCGCTATTGCTTTGCTTTGGAGCAGGAATTTTGCTAGCTACCGCATTAGTTCACATATTGCCTGAGGTAAGAGCTGAATATGAGTATCAACGTAAAGGGTTATCTGATCCCCATGTATTCTTTATTTTTACAGGTGAGACAAAAAATGAATTCGAATTTCGCTGAGGTAGCCATGTGTGGGGGATTCTTTATCATCTATTTCATAGACGAGTTTATACACTACTTTTTTGGCGAGGCCATCCAACATACACATCAAAGCCATAGCCACGAGCCATTGGTACCATCTCCACCTGTAACCGAATCCAATGGTTATGGTGCTATCGATGAGCGTGCCCCCTTGCTGGTAGTTGCACAAACTTCGACAAGACCGCATCATCACCATGAGGAAAAGTATGATTCTCGGTTGATCGCTTCTCTATTAAGAATTCATTGATTGCTTTGTCCTTGTTAGTCAGGGAACTTTGTCTTCCACCTGCAATGATGATCAAGTGGAGAATGCAAATGCTCGCATTTGTCACACCAGCCACACGGAGCCTTGCGTTCAATCTATGACTGGTACTTTGGGTCTTTTCGTCGCCCTGTCTTTGCATTCTGCCATTGAGGGTTTGGCCATTGGAGTACAGAATTCGGCCACAAAGGTTTGCGCACGCCCTGACACACTTTTCCCAATTAATGCTGCTGTGCTGATAAGCCAAATCAGCAATCTTATTCAAACATTTGAATTAGAATTATAAGCTGCGATAAGCCGAATTGCTATCACCTCATATTTCTATGCTGTTTGCAGGTACTCTTTCTTCTGGGTGCCGTCGCATGTCACAAATTCGTAATGGGCTTTTGTCTTGGTTTGCAATTCCGTTCCGATCCGCAGACAAGTTTACGATCTCATTTTATTGGAATTTTTGTATTTGCTTTGAGTGCCGCCTGTGGCATTGGTCTGGGCATGATTATTGTCGAAATACCCGATGGTTGGTCAAAAACCATGTTACCCATTATTCAAGCCCTTGCCGGTGGAACTCTCTTCTATGTCACAGTCTGTGAAGTGATACCACGCGAGAAGGCACGCTGGCATTCAAATCATCATAGTCGCTGGGCAGGATTTGCGCAGTTTTTTACAATCGTTGCTGGCTTTGCCATCATGTGCATAATAAATTATTATCTAGCTGGTACTTATCTTTTACAGAAACCTCATTGTCTGACCAAAGTTGTTTTGTTAATGCTTTGAACTCAATTTTTAGATGACGATTGAATTGAAAATGAATCTCCATCCCCGTCCCTACCCCAGGCCTTGATATACAACAGACGAAAACAGTTAGAATTGTCAATAATTGTTTAATGTTTTTACGAATAAGAAGTTATGTTTTTATATTTGCATTTTACTAATTCTATTTCTCGTTTATTTAAGAATAATAGTGTAAGGAATATATATATATGTACTTACATAAACGAGTTCATAACGATTGAGAGCATTTTCCTATTGAAATATTCATGCTATAAAACTCTGGGAAAGAATCGGATGGATTTTGACTTTTTTAAAAAAGGAAAGTTCTTTTGAAATTACGTTCCTTTTTGCCCATGAGAACTTGTAGGTAACTGAACATATATATTAATTGTTTCAAATGGCTTTGAATGGCTCAAGATGATGAACTGTGTAAAGGACTTTAGATTTCAGACACCTGTGGTGGATATAATTAAATTAATTATATAATCCCAATTAAATCTATGAACCCATTCCCAAATTGAAACACCTTATAAATCAATTTAATGTCTACATTTATATTTTGCATACTCCAAAAGTATCTGTAATGGTTTTTATTTTTTGTTTTACCTATGTGTATTAGATCTTACGATTTATATGGTAATCAAAAAAATATTTCTCCTCCCTCGATTCCCTTCTGGTTTACTTTCATCTTAGGCCAATCATAATATAATATTGTATTTAATCATTTGCAATTGTTTTCATCATTTGTTTTAAACCAATTTAAAACAACATTACTACATAATTCTATATACTATATATGTCTGTATGTAAGCATACATTTATATATATGTATAATTTATATATGTTTTGTATAAAGGTTCTTTTGGGTGCTTATCTTTTAGAGTACGTGTTTGTGTGGTGGTAAATAAAAATTATATTATATGCAAATTACTGATTTTAAATATGTTGTCCGGGTTGTTGATTTTGGTCTTGATCTGATCCGTTATATTGTAAAATGTGAGCAATCGGAGAGGATGAGGCGATTCACGACGACAAATAAGTATATATATAGAAATATTCTTATACTTAATCCTATATGCTTGATATAATCCACGTTAACAATTTAATTTACAATAGAAACCGAAAATTCATTCCTCGTTCATTATATATATATATAGCGATATACATTCACGTTCAATAGATGAATAAAAATTAGAACATGAATAAATCTAGTAATTATAGTTCTTCCTTCGCCGCTGCACTAACCGCATTCTCATCTTCATCCTCATCCTCATCCACCCAATCGCTAATAAGACTCTTGACCTTTTCCACGCTGGCCGCAGCTTCCTCCTCGGTTGGCCCTGTCTCCACCGCCGCAGCCGTCGTTTCCGTAGCAATGGTCAAGTTGTTGTCTGCGACGGCTGCTAATTCTTCCTCTGGGTTGCCACTGTTTGGTTTCTCCTCGACAGAGTCTACGGTTGGTGATTCTGTTTTGTCAGTTTCCTGCTGTTCCGTATTTAGTTTAACTTCCTTTGAATCTGGTGACAATTCTGTGGCAGGGTCCACCACTATGTCATCCCCGTCAGTTTTTGACTCATCTTTTGTTTCATCGGCCTGCTTCTCCACGTTAGATTTCTCTGCCTGTGCTATCAATTCATCTAGCAATTCTTTGCGAATGTTCTCCGTTTCCAAATCGTCATTAGGTTCAGCTGTACTGGATTCGGGTTCTTGCTCCGGCGGATCCTCTTTGATAAATTCCTCTTCACCTTCGTCTTCCCTTTTGATCTGCACATTTTCTCCTTCTTTAGGCTCAACTGCTGCTGCTGCAGTTGCTGATGGTGCTGTTTCTGTCAGATTCTGTTGCTCTGGCTCCTCAACATGCTTCTCCACTTCCATTGGCGTATCGGATGAATTTGCATCCTGTTTATCAATGCCCTTGTGAAGGGATTCCAATGCCAAATCAATATCATCCGCTTCTTCCGTTTCCATGGCAACTGCTTGGCCGGCTTGACTTTGTGTATGTTCTTCCTCTTTTGGTTGCTTGTCTCCAATGGAGCTGGCCACTTCAATTGCAATCTCTGCCGTGGCTGGTTTCTCTGCTTCAGCGGCCTCAGTTCCGACATCGTCTTCCTCCTCATTTTCATCCTCGCTCCAATCGCCAGTCAGCTCTTTGAGCTTTTCACTAATGTCATCGGAACGCTTTTCATCCGAATGCTTTGGCTATGGATTACAACAAATTGATTATCAAAAAAAAAAATTATCAATTAGAAACACTTACCTCTTTGCTTTCCTGTTGTTCTGCCTCCATTTCTTGTTCGGATATTAAATTCTCCGCCCATTCCAAATTCTCCATTGACTCTTTGCTTTCATCAGCTGTGGCTCCACCTTCGCTTTTCTTGCTCTCTACGGAATCGGCTCCAGCAAGTTCGCTATAGATTTGACTATCGTCATATTCTTCCTCCTCTGTGCCGGCTAAGGATTTGTTGCCATCTGCTTCATCGCCTTCCCCTTCCAACGTCTGCATTTTATCATCGGTTACCTCTGGTTCGCTGAGTACCATAACGACACCGCCGCTGGGCGCACCGGCTTGCTGTTGATTTAGTTGCGATAGGATCTCCTTACGCTGTTCATCTGTGAGTTCTACCTCATTGCCATCGGCGCCAACAAACTTCACTTCCTGTTGTTCGATCTGTTCCATATCTGCATCTAATTCAGATTGCTGCACTGGAATGGCGTGGGCTGTTGGCAAACTGATGTCCGATAGGATACGTACTTTTCCCTCGTCCTGTTGTAATTCCTGCTCTGTCTGCGAATCCTCCTCATCGCCTTGTGAACCGAGATATTCCTCATCGGTCTCATCAATAATTCCATCCTCAAGAGCCTGCTCCTTGTGCGAATTTTTCATGTGCCTGTAGAGCTGTAGCTCCTGCTCGAACACCTTGTTGCAGTAAATGCATTGCTGTTTGTCAACATCTGTGTGTGCCTCGTTAATATGCGCCTCCAGGTGGTCCTTGGACAGATACGATTGATTGCACAGGACGCAATCGGCGAACGTGTAGAGCAGGGATTTAATTTGATGTTCTGTCTGCATATGGAAATGCAGTTCCCGATTGTTGGACGAACGCCAGCCGCAATGTTCGCAAAGATTGGGATCAATCGTCTCTTTGTGAGTGTTGATGAGATGTCGTCGGAAACCACGATACGATGGAATGCTGATAGGTCGTCCATTGACGCCACAGCGTAGGCACAGCCAAGGACCTAATTAGAACACAATGGATTAAGTTAATAAATGGAAAAATTCTTTCAAGGATCTTCCTTAATTACCTGTTGTATTTGCTGGTCCTTGCGCAATTAGGGCATGCATGGTCTTGCTATCAATGCGGCGTTTCTGTGCTGGTGTAGACCCCATGGATGTATTAGCAGTGGCAGATGGGACCGGAGTAGCCGGCTTTTGCTGCTGTAATTGGGACTCTCTTAGTGGTGCCTTCTGCTGTGGGGTTATCATGGGAGTGGCCTTGTCGGATTTAAAAGACACATGCAACTTCTTGTGTGGCGATGTGGAAGCCACTGGAGCCGGTGTAGGTGCAGGCGCTGGAGTCGGTGAGGACTTCTCTGTTGGACTGCTGGGCATTATTTTTAGCTTTATATTCTTGTGACCCTTGACTATATGTGGATATTGTCGCAAGACTTCGGCTATGATTTTTGTATGATTCAGTTTGGTGTTGGATGAGTCCTTGACTATAATTGTGGGAGTTTGACTGGGTGAGTCCTGTTTGAGTATAATTGTCGTGGTGCCATGCTCCAAAGTGGTTTGCTGTGACGCTGATGTCGTTTGCTGCTGCTTAGATGTTGATGGTTGCGGGGGAATATCATCGTCATCATCATCGCCAGCATGCACATCATCGTAGGGCAATCCGCCATCATAGTCCGGATCATGATCACCATATTCGGCGGCAATTTGCTTACGCATTCTCTGTTGCTCGGCGAATTCTTTAACCTCCTCCAAACTAAGTTTCTTTGATGGTGGCGACAAGAGGCTCGTTTGGGCCGGACGTTTATTGTTATTGTAACCCTTGCGTAGTTGTTCGAAAGGTGATGTGGCTTCCGGCTTGTTCACGGTACGCTGCAGATTTCCACCAATTACGGGGCGTTGCGTATTTATCTGAGGTCGCTGGTTTGATGCGGTGACTACGCCACGGCTTTGTATGGATGGCACTTGATTTATGCGCGCACCTGTTGCCGCCTGCTGTCCAGAGTTGGCATTGCTTCCAGGTCCAACAACTGTGCGTCGACGCACACCTTTAGGACTAGGTGGCTACAAATAGAAAGCAAAACGAATGTGCTTAAATCCCAAAGTCTTTTAAACTCATCTCACTCACCCTCTGCTGTCGGTTAACATTTTCCATTGTACGACGATGTGCCTCCAACAGCTTCAGCAAAACTGTCATATTCATCTCCTTTGCGGTGCGCAACAGTTTGCCGTACATCTTTAGTTCAAACTCCAGTGTTCCGGTGTACATAAAGTTGACAATAGGCACCACAACGTCGGCTTGAAACTCATTAGGCATGATTAGAGCGTCGTCGATAATCTCGCACGTCTGCTCTAGGACATTAAAGTAGTCTGTGCAGGCACTGAGCACCAAACGATGGACCTTTAATTGTGAATTGTCACGGAATTGCAATGTTAGATCACAATAGTCCGTTTTGTTGAAGAAATTTTGCAGCTTCTGTAGGAAAAAGACTCCCCAGTTGTCCACCTTAACGGATTTCACTTCACCCATTTTCAGGCCGATCCTTTCCTATCCTGTGCTGGTGTTATTTGGTTTTGTTATTGGAAAGCGCGCGCCCTCCCCGTAGTTTTGCTGAATGGCGCAACTGTACTTGGGCAAGGGCAATACGGGAACAGGGGTTGGGTCAAAGCGTGCACAAATTTTTATTTTAATGTGGTCCACATGGATATAGAATGAAAGACAATTTAAAAACACCAACGATTATTGAAATTGTAAAATTTCTCTAAAAATCTTATTTTCTTGTTGCAGTTAACTAAGTGCAGCATCAATTGATTTTCAACAAACATTTCCCAAATGCGACTCTGGCATTGCTTATCGAATATCGATATTTTAAATATGTGTTTGTGTGTGTGTATGCGCGTCGGTAAAATGTAATTTGCTTTTCACTATGATTTCAGCGGCAATTTATATGAAACCGTATTATTATTCACTTTATCTGATTGTTCTTAATTTGTTTAGTTTTTTTACAACATTCTGGTGGCTAAACTTCTAATTACAAGCGTAGAAAAAATTCACCGACTTTGATAGAACAGTTTCCCACAGACTTTGACTTAACAATTTCTCATTAGGGTATTTTATTATCACCTTAATTATATTACGATCTCATGTATCTTACGTTTGCGTTTACACTTAATTGTATTGCACACTGTTTTTACTGCATAAATTTAATTTTTTTCCCCCGAGACTAAATTAGGGATGTTCGATGACTGCTTAAGACTTCAGTGTTGGAAAACGATTACAGGTAGCCATATTCTTTTTTATCTATTGAACTATCGAATCTTATCGATTGTGGGAATTTTTTACAATGAGTGGACGAGGGCACAATAATAAAGGCAAATTTAGGCGCAATGTGAAAGCGAAACATAACTGCGAGCGCAAATTTGCTCAGCAGGAAAATGAATTAGCTTCGGGGCCAAACACTGATTCGGATTCAGACTCATCATCTTCGACTGCCAATGAAGATCATGGCCAGCCTCCAAAATTTACGGCAGCCATGTGGGACTGCGGTCAGTGTGATCCGAAAAAGTGTTCCGGAAGAAAGCTGGCACGCTTAGGGCTTATTACAAATCTCCGATTGGGACAAAAGTTTCCGGGTATAGTCCTGTCACCAATGGGCCAACAATGCGTTAGTCCCATGGACCGTGACATTCTGCTTTCTTCGGGTGTTGCTGTGATTGATTGTTCTTGGGCAAAGCTTGATGAAACACCATTCAATCGCATGCGTAGTCCACATCCTCGTCTTTTGCCATTTTTAGTGGCTGCCAATCCGATTAATTACGGCAAACCCTGCAAATTGAGCTGTGTGGAGGCAATAGCAGCGACTTTACAGATCTGTGGGTTTCCAGAAGAGGCTCGTTGGTTCTTGGGCAAATTCTCATGGGGCCATGCATTTCTGGAACTAAATGAAAAGTTACTTAAGGCATATGCAGAGTGCAAGAGCAGCGACGAGATGCTAAAAGTTCAAAATGAATATCTGGAGACTGAGCAGCAAGAGCGTAATAAACCAAGGGACCTAAAAGAGTTCTACCCTACGAGTAGCAGTGAAAGCGATGATGATAATAACGATGACGACGATGAGGAAGTAGTTCCTGAAGACATAAAGAGTTAGCCATTTGAACACGTCAATATAAGGTCTGTTTTATTTCTCAATTATTAAAAACTAATTTGAATTTAAAAGCTGACTGAAAGTTACTGAGAATTCCGAACATATTCGGGATCCACATTAATGAAATTGCTCATACTAAAATACAGAGAGCTGTTTTTTACTAAAAATTTGAGAAAATCCTGGAGATGCTGAAGCAGATTTTGCATTGCCTGCTGATCAAGAGCCGAATAACTTAGCATGGAACCCAAGCGAACAAAAAGACGAAGTAAATGGAATGAACCATAGAGCTCCGCCAACGGGGTATCCGGATGCTTTTCCATTACATCTGCATATTGAGCGCGCTCAAATTTATATAGCAACTGGGAACCAAGCATCACATTAAAATATTCTACAATGCCATCGATCACATCGTTAATGGCCACTTCTTTGTTGACACTTGTTGATTTGGCTGATTTCTTATGGGCCAAATACTGTTCGACTATTTGCTGGACTGTCACTTTGGCTGGTAACTCGAGTAGCTTGTGTTCCTTGACCACGGCATACCAATCATCGGTTAAATAATGCTTCAGTTCATCGGGAATTTTAATTTTCACCTCCTGTTTGTTCGTGTAGATCTCTTCACTCTCCACACAAGGGGCTGGGGCTGGGGCTGGCTCAGAGGATGCCACTGATGTAGTGGTGGCAACGGAAGCGGGCGGGTTGCGTTTGCTTTTCTGTGGGAAGTGCTGACGCCGTCGATGCTGATTCACTGCCGCTTAAAGAAGGTCTTTGTTCACTCATACGCTTCTTTTTCGAAGCCACCACATTTACGTTTGTTCCCTCATCTTCAGTTGTCTCAGCTGCAGTAGAAGCGGCGACATCATCCTTCTTCTGGCTGCTGTCAGTGCTTGGGGTGCCGGCACGGGTAGATTTACGATTACTGCGGCTAGTGGAACTGCTTGCTGTGGTGCTACTGCTGTTGCCACTGTCATATTTAATTGGAGCACTGCCCGCTCCAGTGCTTGGACCGCCACTAGCCAAAGGTGTTAGTGCTCCCGAAGGAGGTCCACCACCTCCAGTGGAAGTGTTAAGGGATATGTTACCGTCTTTGGACGGAGTTGAGGCACGAGATTCGCTGCCCATTTGGTCCATTTTCTTTGACTTGGCACTGCCTATTTCAAGAAGACCTTAATAAAGTGAGCGAACTGCAATGGCAATCACCTTTCACATTCTTACCCTTTTTGTTGTCCTTCTTTGACCGCTCGCCATAGAGTCGCGCCAATTCTTTCTGACGCTTCACATTGTCATCATTATACTTCAGCACTCTACTTTCGGGCACCCATTCGTCCCAGCTGTAAGGCAAGACGTTTTGAACTTAGAAATATGCTCTGAAAAGTGGGATCGTAAAAAACCCGGCTTGGCTTGGGTTTGACTCTCACTTTTTGCTCCAGCCTGCATAGTGAATATAGTATTCAACCGGCGTTGCATCTGGCTTGGTCTTTAATACTTTTGCCTCATATATGAGTGGACCGTGGAAGCAAAGCACGCGTTCGCTGTCAGCAAATAAGGTGGTTGCTTCTCCTGATGGAGAACTGTCCGTTTTCAAAGGTTTAACTTCGCTCATTTTAATTGTAAATAAGAAAATATTACAAATTTAGTGTGACCAACTTCAGCAATGGCTTTAATGTCAAAACTGACGGGCAATGGTTGCGTCTGAACACTTGTTTCATAATAAACTATATTATTTACAACATATTAACAGCATTTGTAGATTATCCTAGCCTAATGTTTGGAAACTACTCCTTCTTCTTCCCACGGGCGAGGACCTCGCTTGTTCTCCCAATCGTCTATATTGACCGCCTTGACTTTCTCGTATTCCGTTTCTAAAGTAACCTCTTCACGTTTCTTCATTTTGACGCCAAATTTCTTCATCTCTTCTGGAGTTACAGGCGTTTTCTTTGCATACTGATATCTGCAAAATAAAGTTGAAATCGAACTATGTCAGATACTAAGAATCTTTACTTTGCCGGGTACCTACCTAAGATTTGAAAACTGCTGCAGTCCAAACGAACCGGCCACCATCATTATGAGAAAGGGAATCCCATATTTTACTGATTTTCTTTTAGAGTAATAGTTTAATTTGTCCAGCATTTCTAAATAAAAACAGTCAAAATATTTACCTAAATATACACGAGTGACCAGATACACTAAAATCTACTATTAATGTAAACATCTGGTCACACTTCCAGAGCTGCCACCCTCTTTTTAACCCGTTACAAATTTTAAAAGTTTTATTTGAAACAATCTAAAAAATACTATATATATTTACGCAGCTGTCCACGTTTTTCAAAATAGGGCATGTAACCTTGGATGCTAATCAAATATCGTGTCGTGCGACTTGCCAATTTTTTTTAGCTACACCACATACATTTGTGTTCCTTATTTAAATGCGATTTAAGCCATAAGTTCAAGGCTATGGTTGTCTGTCTGCTAGATTCTCAAATAATTGACAGTGACGTTGTTCGAAGAGCAACAAAAGTTACATTTTCACATGCACTAGACATTTGATATGGAAAAGCCAGCCGCACATTGTGGGGTTGCTGTTGTTAGTTTTGTTTTTGGGTGGTTCGCCTTGGCCGTTATGCGGTAGCAAGGCGAGTGGCTCGTTGCAAAGATTTCCTTTTAGTACTGCCTACAGCTTAACCAGTTCTATGTTCTCTCCACTCCATGCTTTAGTTCAATTCATTCACAAGGAGTCGGCGCCAATTGAGTCATCAATGTTCCCCTACACCCCCCTTCCTCCTCCCTCCTCCTCACCGACATGTCGGTCGATTATATTTCATTATTATATTTGTATTTTTACCCTAACTGCGGTCTATCCAGCTGATGTATGTATTTACCTCATTCTCCAATCGACTTTAAACGAAGTTTTTATTTTAACCAAATATGGTTGCATTTTTGCTAACAAGATTTTTACACCTTGGACGAGTTTGTCAAATCAGTATAAACATACTGATTTATTCAATACATTTTGGAATTATGAAAATTGTATTTTTTCTCAACATAAAATTTTCAAAATCGGCCATGATGTTAAATTTTCTCTTATATAGCAAAGTGGTTTTGACTATTTCGTGATTCTGTGTGTTTTTATATATCTCTTACATATATTTTTGAACAAAAACAATTACGTCATTTTGTAAAAATTTCTATACATTATTCGATTAATAAAGAAATTTTTAAGCATATGCCCTCATTTTCTCCAAAGAAAACGAAGAAAAACAAACAACATTGTATAACTAAATATATGTTCTTATTAAATATATTTCTAATTTTAGAGTTCGTTGCCATTGCCTTAGCATAAATATTTTGTATCTATGCATATATATGTACATAAAGATGCATATACATATGTATATAAACTTAAATATTATATAATCAGATTGATTAAATTAAAAACTAAAATCCCAATGCCCAACAATTAGATTATATTCATAGTTGGTTTAGTGCAACACTTTGTCAGGCTTTACCTTAATCGTAATTTATTTAATTATTATTTATCTACTTTTCACTTTTAGAATTCAAAGCTTTCAAAGGCATTTTGAAAAACCATTAAAGAATAGAAATCTACAAAAATACATATAATAAAAGCAATTATATATCCTCATTATTCTTATATATATATATATTATATACCTTTGTAAAATTCAAATCTTATTATCCTTTTACATAATATAAAACCAGTTTCGCTTGCACCGAAAATTTGTTTTAAAAAATAATGTTAACTTTCAGATGAACATTTACCATAGTAATAGATTGATTAAAGCAAAAATAAGTGCATAATTTGAGATCCAATTGAAATTTTTTATATATCTTTCCATTATTTGTGGGATGTTGTCTTATAAGTTACTTTAATCTTAAAGTTTATCTGACAGAAACATAAAATATTCATGATTATATTTCTTTTCGTCAAAATGAAGTGATTAAATATGAAATGCGTGATCAAATTAAAAATTTGTATCTGCAATAAGAGAATTTCATTGAAGACATCTAGGAAGTTGTCATTGGGCTATATTCACGTTTCGCTTCTCAATGCACAAAAAATGAATAATGATTCATAAATTCAATATCTTATAGATTCTTAAAAAGGGTTCAAGACCTGTCATATATGTATTTACATATGTTTGTAAAATGATTGCCAGGAAAATGTTTCCAATTCATGTAGACATGACGTTTGAAAAATCTATAGAAAAACGGCAGACCTAGGCATACATATATATACATACATATGTATATATTTGAGAAACAAGATTTTTTTTTGGCATATCAATAACTGAAAGTTAAAAATAGATATAAAATACAAAAAAGAAAACAACAAATTGAAATAATATTCGGCAATATACACATATATAGAAGACAAAATACTGGTTGGAGAGAAGCTTTTCAAATAAAGGGAAATTTTGGTTTTTCAAAAGTAGGCATAAGAATAATTTTGAAAGAAAAATGATTACCAATACTAGGACATGATGCAGGTGAAAATGAGAGAAAAGAAGAAAGAGAGAATATGAACAAGAGAAAGAACGAGAGAGAGAGAGAGAGAGAGAGAGAGCGGTAAAATGCAGTTCCAAAATAATAATGAAGTAAGCAAGTCGTCCCTGCCGATTTTAAAATTTCTTTTAAAAAAAAAAAATTTTTTTTTAAAAAAACCCCTTCGCAACTCATTAATTGAATAAAATTTTCATAAAATTCTCTTAACAAGCCAAAACAACAAATTCAGCTCCACCCCTAACAGTGAACGAAACTAATGCGTCATTCGGTACAAACAACATGAGCATGCTATCTCGCTCACACTTTCAGTTGCCTGCCCATAGAATTTCAGACAAAACATATATGTGTATATCTCCGATATTTATTTCGGTCAAATTTAGTCAGATGGTACATATTGGCTATATAATTGAGTCTGCCAAAAGAATTATGATATCTCTAATATAACTCAAGTTATAGTTTTTCTAATTTGCGGGGCAAGTGGGCGTGGCAAAAATTTGAAACAAACTGATCTGCGTATGGACTAACGGATGTTGACACCAAGTTTGGTTGCTTTAGCTCTCATAGTCCTGAGATCTAGGTGTTCATACGGACGGACGGACAGACGGACGGACACGGACAGACGGACAGACGGACAGACGGACAACGGACAACGGACAACGGACATGGTCATATCGACTCGGCTGTTGATGCTGATCAAGAATATATATACTTTATGGGGTCGGAAAATTTTCCTTCTCCCTGTTACATACATTTTAGCGACTTTAATATACCCTTGAACCCTACGGGTACAGGGTATAATAAGACCAACAATAAATTTTTAAAGCAGCCAACAGCAAATGGTTTTGGCTTTGGCTTTAATTTACCCAAAATGTATCTCTCACTCTCATATGTTCGCCACACACACTATACAGATACACGAAGACACAAATACACACAGATACACCACCGCTCACCAATACAAAGATATATGAAATCGAAAAAATAGCGAGGCGCGAGCATCGAACGTCAACATATTGAATAAATATTTTCAGTTGAACATCACAATCCGTTCAAGTCGCGGATAACTCCGAATAAAAGTTTTGTAAGTAAAATCAGGAAAACCTTAAAAAAATAAAAAATAATATACAATTAAAACTAAAGACTAAAAGGAATTCACGTATTTCTTAAAATTATTAAAACAAAAAAAAAAATCAAAGTAAATTGTGCAAAATCAGTATTGAACTAGTGCAAATCAAATATAAAGGATTTAATTGAAATTATATAACAAATCGAAATCAAAGTGTTTCAAGTGCTTACAAAAGATTCTTAAATAAGCGCAAGTATTTCATTTGTTAGAACCCAAATTTAGTTTAAAGCCTTAATAAATCGTATGAATTTTCAAATTTAAAGCAAAGTATATGGTAAATTCAAATGTCTTTGACCAGATTCAAGTTTGTCGCCTAACCACAATTTAGCCTATTGAATTTCTCGTTAAATGTCAGTTGGCCAAAAGATGTTGGAATACAAATAACTTAACTAACTAATCGCAAATAAATAGGAAGAAAAAGCTATTATATTTCTCTATATATAGAATACCTCTGATCAATTATTTTTGTATATAGTAGTCAATTTCTAAGATATTTCTCAATCCATTTGAATATTTTTAGATATTTTTGTGCAATATCAGCGCATAGCATTTGTAATTTGATATACAACCTCATCGTAGGGCTGCCAAATGTATCTAAAGCCACTGAAGGCTGTAATTTTTCAACATTTTCTTTTCTTTTTCCTTCTGCAAGAAGCTTTTCCTAGCCATTTCTTTTTTTTTTTTGGTATTACTTAATAAACTGAAACATTCAACAGATGCCTCTTGTCGAGGTTTATTTTTAGATATTACCGTAGAGCTTTTAGTAGCTTTTTGGATATACTATTTGCATACTATATACATATATATATATGTGTTTATACATACATATATACTTATATAGTATGTGAGACCTACATAATATAGTATAAATAGAAATAAGAATTTCTTTGCATATACACATTTTGTACCTTCCGCTAAAAAATTTCATGGATAATTTTGAAATTGGATAGAATTACGCGAAAATCTCCTTTGCCATATTTTATTTGTTGCTTTTTTTCCAATTGGATCTCCCATATATATGTATATATATATATATACAAATTACATGTATGTCATTGTCATTTATAAAATTCCATTTGATTTTCTGCTGAATAAACAAACATAACAACTCATTGTGTGTCACCTCGTTCGATATTCCAAGCCCCCCCAAAAAAAAACTCCAACTGGCTGTCCGTTCTCCGATTCTTACACCCCATTATAACCAAAAAAAAAGAAGAAGAAGAAGAGCAACAACAAAACCAACAACTTCAATTGAAATGTGCCTCGATTGCAATTCCATTTATATTCAATTTAATATATGTATATGTATATGTATATGTATATGTATATGTATATGTATATATATTTCTGTT
Source organism: Drosophila sturtevanti (assembly GCA_018150375.1). NCBI lineage: Eukaryota > Metazoa > Arthropoda > Insecta > Diptera > Drosophilidae > Drosophila > Drosophila sturtevanti. The sequence goes on along the minus strand of JAECWJ010000527.1, from coordinate 381,022 downwards.
GGCTGATCCCTGGGATCTCCCACAGCAGGAGAAGTAAACAAAAACAATGAAAAAGGTTTAAAAATACATTCGGAGAATATTATAAAACCGAGTGGCGGGGGGTTTGTAAACGCATTTTTTGGGGTTCTGAGAGTTCTTAACACTTTAAGGCAGAAATTCAATTCATTTTTGGTTTATTTTGCATTCCAATATCAGTTGCCATTTACCGATCACGCCAAAAATTCATTTACTTAAGTTGGTCAAGTGTTTATGATTCGGATTCAGTTATTAACCAGCTGAGTTTACATTTCCCTCTAAGTGGTCATGAATCATTGAGTTAAAGTTATAAACTCATAAAGATTGCAATGAAAGATAATTACACCATTAAAATTCTTGTTATAAAAATAGTTCACACACGTACCATATCTCTCAATTTCTCTCTCGCATTCTCCCTCTATCTTTGTCTTACTTTAACTTAGTATCTTTAAATAATTATTAAAAGATACGAACTATTAAAGAAATTTCCAAAATCTGGCGAAATTTAATACTTTTTATATAAAACTAATCCACAATGAAATCATATTTCGTCTAACAAAATGTCCTTTTGTTTAAATATATATTATTTATTTAACAATTTCACTTAAAATTCTGTTCTCAATTTAGTTTAGAGTATTTGCAATACTCTAAGTTGTTTATTTTTCAAAAAGGCGCTTAACCAAAATTGAAATGTCCCCCAAATCTCAGACGCCCCATTGTTCCAGCTCATGTAGCCTGATTTGAATATTTAACTGGCATTTGTTTGTTCACTTTTCTGGTCAATCATCTCACCGTAAATCATTTAATGCACGTTTGTAACCAAAATAAGATTTATATAAAGAGGGAGAAAGAAAGAGAGAGATAGAAAGAGAGAGGAAAAAACTGACCTAAAATGGTTCAGTATATCAATATAAACTTCTTTAGTTATTCATATCACATAGCCAGGCCAACGAAGCTGTGAGAATTGTCAATTAGAGAACTTCACCCGAAATTGTGTCAAAAAACCAACAGAGAAAACATCAAAAAATTAAAAATATAATAAAATTTAATATATAAATGAAAGATTTCAATTATATATGTAACATGTAAATCCAATTTCACTTTCAAAATAAAACAAGTGTTTTATGGTTATCACATAAATTTAATTACTTTATTGTATGAATCGTTTTCAACAATTGGCATTTTGATTTCAGTTTCTTTCGAGTGTAAAATAAAAAAAAAAACCAGCCACCATGGATGCCATCAAGAAGAAGATGCAAGGGATGAAAATCGACAAGGATGGAGCTTTGGAACGTGCTCTCGTCTGCGAACAAGAGGCACGCGATGCCAACACTCGCGCTGAGAAGGTAAGTCAAACCATGCATAAACCTCATAATCTCAACCAATATCATTTCACCAAAGCCAACATGAACATGCACGCATCTAAAATACGCACTAAAATACTGAAAACACAATAAACCATTTATGGTTACAAAAAACATAATTAACGGTTCATCATATGACCGAATATACCGCAAAATAAATATTGTAATAAAACTTGTTAACACACATGCAATTTGCAATTGTTTTGAATCAATTAAATTTTCATTTAATTTTTCTGTTTTCCACATCTTTCCACATGTGTATAGGCCGAGGAGGAGGCTCGCCAGTTGCAAAAGAAAATCCAGACCGTTGAGAACGAATTGGATCAGACACAGGAGGCTCTCACCCTTGTCACTGGCAAACTGGAGGAGAAGAACAAGGCTTTGCAAAATGTAAGTGGACTTTTAATTTTTTTAGATTATAAATTTAGAATAGATTTAAATTTAAAATATAAGATACTAAGAGTATTAGGTATTCAAATGAGAGATGCATAATGCATTATTTTGAATCAATCTTCAAATTACAGAAAGTTTTCTACAATTCTTAGATAAAGAGAAGACAATGTCTATTTTAACTATCCATGTAGTAAAAAAAAACATATTTTGAAATTAATGTTTGTTTATATAAAATATCAATTATCTCTCATACATGAAGGTCTTCAATCTATATCTTTAGTCACAGAATAAGTTACGTTGATAAATGGCCTGATAAATATTGTATCTACTATATGTTTAGCACGCGCCATGTGTGCAACAATTTTCAATGATATAGATATTGAAAATGAAAAAGATTTTTTAACGTAAAATCATTAATAACATTTAATTTGACAAGATCTAGTTTGGCCTCGTTAAAAAGAGAATGCTTTGAGCATTCAAAATACAGATATTGCATATATTTTTAAGGTATTTATAAGTAAGGTATCTTAAGTTTATTGTTTTATTTTATTTCCTAACATTCTCGATTCTATGTCAAGAAATACGTTTGAATAGTTTTTAAAACAACTTGCTGACAGACTTGCATTTAAATGGAACAGCGACCGTTGTCATTTGGGCAGCAATTATGCATTAAATTTTAGACAAAATGAGATCGCGGGGGTGAGAGCAATGTCTTGCTAATGTTTGTTCTTCTAAAATTCCATAAATTTCAAACGGAAATTTAAACAAAACAGAAATCGGGTGTGTATCCATCTATACGTCATTTTTGCTACGTTTTCATGTATTGAATTTTTTTTCTTAATTGCTGTTGGCAACGCCTTTTTGAGCGCTATTTTTAAATTTGTTCAAAATAGCTTTTCGTTAGAGTAAGAGAGAGGAGCTCATAGGTGTATCTTTGGTTTGGTTGTGTGTGTGTCTTTGTGGGGGGGAATGAGAGAGGGAATATCAAATAACCCGAAGGCAAATGAATTTTTGTTTTTGTTGCCAAAAAATTTTCGCACACACACAAAGATTATTTCTTAGATTTTTCTAGCGCTATTTGCCTGCAGCGCCTCCAAAAAAGAAATTGAATAAAATATTTCGCATTTGATTTGGTTTTGGGTGAAAACTATTTCAAGGACATTTGGCAGCATTTCAAAAAGCAGGTAACTGGTCTACGAAATCCCCCACATATCGAAATATGTTAAAAGAAAACTTCATATCAGACAACATAAATCAAAACATCTTAATTTAATACGGCGAAACCTTGCTACGGTAATTATCAGTAGTTTTTTATTTGACTTAAATAAACTATGACAATATCTTTGACTGATTGTGACTAATAAGTGTAAAAGATAAAGATAATTAAGTCAAATAAAAAAAAGTTGAAAGGAAAAACTCTCTCTGTCTTCACCACTCTCTCGCTCTCTCTCTCTGTTGGCGTATGAGCAGAGAGTCATCAAGAGTGGGTGTATTTGGGGCTGTGGCTCTCTCTGTTTCTCCCACACTATGCCTGTGATGTGCTTGTACATATGCTGCTCCCCCACCATATAAACGCATTCAAGAGATAATGACTTTCAGAGAGTGAGAGATAGATGAGATAGAGATAGAAGGAGAGAGAGAGAGAAACAGATGGAGCTAGCAAATGTTCAAAAGAGAGCAATGATCCTCTATGGTGAGCGCATGGCCCCAAATTTGTATGCCCCACAACACTTTCAAGTACAACGCCAAAGCAAGCAGCAAGGGGCCGAAGAAGAACTGCCGCAAGCCGCAAAAATATATTAAAGAAGAAAAAAATAGATAAATAAATAAAACTAATAATAATAATAAATCAAAAGTATGTTGCAAAAATTAACATAAATTGTAACAGTTAATTTGATTTGATCAATTAAACTATATTTGAAATCACTATTTTTATTTAATACGCATTAAATAAAATTTTAGTGTTTTTCAATTATATAAATAAAAAGGAAAAGCAGCCGCTGCAATAACAACAACAATAACAGCAATAAAAAGAACAGGCGGAAATTGGCTGAAAGCTACTACAACAAAAATCTCTAGCAATTTTCAACGCGCTAATGAAAATTGTTCGAAAGAGACAAAAGATTCGTATTAAATCATCAATAAAAATAGCAGAAAAAAGACTCAGCTAACGGTATTATGAGCACAGCTGTTTGAATAAAAAAGAGCAAACGCAACACGCACCAAATCACACAGCACCAACAACAACAATATAATTAATATGTACGAGAAAACAATAACAATAGGAACTGCAAAAGTTAATAATGCATATGAATGGCAAAAAGTGAGTTATAACAAAAACCAACAACAACAATCACAACAACAAAAGCAAAAATTTAAAACAAGTAAAAGTCAAAATACAACAAAACCAACAAATCCAACAAAACCCTCAAAAGCGGTAACAACTGTAACGGTCCCTTCGGCTTCACCGGCATCTGCAAAACTGAAATTCGTTAACAACGCGGCTCGCCGGCAATCATTGGCTCAGCAAATAAAGCGGGCCCATCGTCATTTATTGATCAGCGACGGCAATGATAAGCGATCCACATATCAACAACAACAACAGCAAAAGCGTAAAAATATAAACAATTTATTTGTGCCTACACGCGCCCAAAGTTTAAAAAAAATTAAATACTAAATGGTATTTTTTTAGTTTTTCTTTTGAAATAATACGGCAAACTCTGTGCGCGTGTAGGCAACTCTGAGTAGCAGAGACAAAAACCTGAATTGCAGAGATGCAAAAATGTATATCGATTATCATTTGCAGCAACAACCACAACAACAACAACACCAACACGAAACAAGTCAAAAAAACAGCAGCAGCACCACACAAAACATTTGTTGAAAAATAGTGATAAGCAACAAAAACACAAGACTAAAAACAGTCATAGGCCACAGAAGGCAAACCGCAACCGTTCCCGACCCTCTGTTGTCGCCAACAGTGCCGATCCCCAATCGGGCTTGTCGTCACGTTGGGGCTCCATCGAGGCTCAACTGAATGTGCTGGACGATCTGCTATACTATTGCGATGAGGAGGCCGAATTGTGCATAGCTCAACTTTACGAAAGATATCAGCAATTAGTGACCTGCAGCGAATACGATTCAAGTTCAGAGGATCAGTTTGAGGAGGAGTTCTGGAGTGATTGCGACGTGGAGGTGGACAATATGTCGCACCAAAGTGTCGATGACGATGCTGTTTCCAGTAGCAGTGGTGCGGGGACAAATAGCACAAACAGTGCATCCTCCCCATTGGTGCCCAGTTCGCTGAGGCGTCGTGGACATCAGCATCATCCACGATTTGCGGGCACAAGGAGGCCGCAAGTGCCCAATGTCCAAGAGATATTGGCAGCTCTCTATCGAGGCGATTCCAAGGGTGTTCTATCTAATTTGCGTGGCGAGACATCGACATCGCCATTGCCATCCGTTCCAGCTGATCCCTTGCCAGCATCTGAATCAATTTTAGTTAGTCGAAGTACTTTGAGTCTTCCTTTAAGCGATTCAGTGACTAATTCCTTGGGCAGCAACAGTCCCACACCTACGGACGAGAGCAGTGTCCAAGATGAGAGCACTGCCACTCCCACAGCAGGAACAACAAAGCCTCTAGTCGAAAATTCAAAGACCACAAAGAAGAAGAAACGAGACAAAGGTGATAAAACGGAAAAGGATAAAGAAAAGGGTGAGAAATCCGAAAAGAAAAAGAAATCTAGCTCAAAAAGAGAGCGTAGCAAACGTCCAAATGGAGCCAACACCATGGAGGCCAGCAGCGATAGTTTGGCCACCGATGGCGGCATTGGCATTGATGAGGGCATCGCCTTAACCGAAGACGACGATACTCAGGCGGCGGAATGGTCCAAGCTGCGTTGCACCAGCGAGGCATCCGAAATTGTGGCCGAACGTGAGGCAAGACGAAACAAAGGTCGCTGTGCCGATTATCCTGGACTGGCATTTGGACGTTCCATATTTAGCTCCGATACAATGATGAAATTTAACATAATAAGAAACGAACTCCACAACATTATGAATACACAACTGAAACGGGTAATTAGCCAGGATTATGATTTATCGATATTTACTAATGAAATTTTCTATTCCAAATCATTCAAGCTCGGCAATCAAGTGCCATACGTTCCGTTCCATTCAGTTCTCTTGTTGTTGTTGTTTTTATTGTCGTTGTCAATCGTATATGTATTTTCTATCGCTAAGTGTTCTTAGGTCGTCGTTGTTATTTCTATCTAAGATTGCTCCAATTTTTGTGTTTTAGTACGGTTTTTTTTCTGTCGTTTTTTTCGCACATTGCAAAGTGATTACGTCGTCGTCTTCATTGCCTTTGCTTTCTTCTTTGCGCAAAATTCTATTTCTGCTTTAACCCTTTCTTGCCCCTTGGTGGTCATGCTGTCATTGAGATTTGATTTTAGTTTTTCGCTTTGCGTGTGGCCTTGCCAATAGGGAATTTCCCTCTTATTTTCATATTTGAATTTGTTAAATTATTTGTTTGGTTTGAGGAAATATTTTTACATATTCTTTTTTTGTGTTGTTTTGTTTTGACAATGTGGCTAAAAGTCTTAGGGCGGTTCTCCGTTTATTTGCTTTTTGTATTCTTTTCTTAAATGAAATTCTCTCGTATGCAAATCTTGACCCATTTGAGTTTGCTTACCTTTCGGCCAGTCGAAGGTTATTCACATATGATCAGTGGCGTACTTAGTTAAGGGTTTCATATAGTTAAAAAACGCTTAGAAAAATCTGTTATATACTGTTAAATAATTCAAATCTTATCAGGTTTTTTAAATATTTGGATATATATTTCTCTATTTACTCGCATGTATAGAGACCCTGCTGTGGTACGCTCATGTCTGTGCGTCTTTCGAATACTCGTAAAAATTTCAACAATTTCTTAAACATATTTACTTTAATTGCAGCCAATTGTTTAATTAGTTACGCAATTGCTAAAAATTAACGGTATTAAGCCGGTCACCTGTTGCTTGTTCGCTTGCTTTTTTTTCTCTCTCACTGACATTCTCTTTTGTCATTTGGTTATCTCTTTCATTTGTCGTGGGCGTGGGCCAAATAGATAAACCCCAAAAGCTAAATAGGTATTAGTTGCCAAGTTCCCATGCCACCCCCAATGCTGTTGTAGTTGTAGTTGTTCGTGGCATTGGCAAAGCCGTTCGTTTCTATAAAAAGTCAAGTCGCTAAAAAATACACGTCTTAAAAGAAAACGCCACCATTTATGGCCCCAAAAAAAAAAAAAAACAACAGCAACATAAAATATGAAGCTTGAGTTGCCAATTTCGGCCGTACAATTGAAATTATTAAATAATGGAAATTACACACGTCTCTTTCTACGTGTTCTCAACGCCACAACGGCCTTTGGCGCCTCGCTTTACCCCCCTCGGTAATCATTTTAGATGCAGCACTTTGTGCGGCATTTACTTTTAATTTCTTTTCAATGCCGGCTTGGCTAAAAATGGACAAACAGGCGGTTGGGGCTGTGGCTGAGGTTGTGTATAATGAGGGGGGGTTGCCGGTTAGGAGAGGGATAGAAACATTGCTCATGCTCATTGTTTAAATATTATCAACAATTACGCCATCGCCACAAATTTGCCAACCCAGCGAACAACTAGATTGAGCTTTTTTATTTGCCAACCAGCAAACAAAATAATGGCCATTTTCTTGCAACATAAAGATAGTAAAAGGACAACTGTGTTGTGTTTTAGAATTTCTTGAATAATTGAAATGTATTTAAGACATTAACTTTGAATTTTCCATTCGAAACATTTTGAAACCTTCTCTAATCTCGTTCAGAAAAATTTTACGTGAATTCAGTTTTTCGAATTATAATGGATGTCAGCAATATTTTCAAATATTTTACTCCATAACTGTTTTCCAACTCAATCGCTACATATCTGGCAACATCAGTTGTAAAAGAAATCGTGGAAGAGAAAGAGAGAGAGAGAGAGAAACTCAAAATCTTGCTGTAAACTCACGTTTAGTTCTGTTAAGTCTCACTTAGTTCTGTTATTTAACATTTCATTTGTACTGAAAAACTCGTCGTGGAAAGTCGTGCCGTTTGTCGTTGTTGTCGCCGTTTTATTTCCCCCCGTGCGTGTGCAAATATTAAATATTTAATTATTAATTTTAAACAACTTCAATAAAATTTTCCGTGCGTCCACACACAAGCCAAAGTTACAAAAAAAAACCCTCTAACCTCAAGAGAAAAAGATTAATAGAAGAGAAAGAAGAAGAGAGACTGAGAGGAAAAAGTAAAGAAAAAACCGGTGGTTTTTTTGTTCGCTCTCTTCTTGTCTGTGTGTTCGTCGTTTTGCGTGCGTGTTGGTGTTCAATTTGTACAAATTTTCAAATATTTTTTGTGCCAGCCACAGCCCACTATAAATATTGATATATAATTTATATATCTATCTGCATAGAAAAAGAAATTTGCCATAAGTGTGCTCCATTTAAAAAACAAGTGCAAAACACTTTAACAACACCCACAACTTCTACTTGCCACAAAAATAAAAAATAAAAAGCAACAAAAATGACGACCAGCATTCCACAAGGTACACTTTTGGATGTACTAAAAAAGAAAATGCGTCAGACCAAAGAAGAAATGGAAAAGTTTAAAGATGAATGCGAGGAATATCATAAGCGTTTGCAGCTTGAAGTTGTGCGACGTGAAGAAGTAAGCTTAAACTATAAAATATAGAATTTACAATTATTTGCTACCTTTTGGTGTAGAAAAAGAAAATGGAAAAACAGGAAGACCCAATGAAGAGTTGAAATGTCAACCATTTCTTCTGAATGCTCTCCCAAACTTTTAAGGTGTTTTTTTTTTTAATTTTGGCTTTGCTCCGTCCGAGTGAGTGTGTGTAAGCGAGACAACAACAAACACTGGCAACTCTCTTTCGCTTGGTGGTTCTATTCTCTCTCTCTCATCATTGTGTCTCACCCTGTATTTCTGTTGTTATGTTCTTGGTTTTTCATATCCCCCATGCACAGGGTGTCTTTCATTTTGTTATCTTTGTCGAAATTCATTCACCTTTAGGTTTTTCTCTTTCTTTTTTATCTTCTGCTAAACGCAAACATTAGCATATGAAAAAAAGAAAAGAAATCTTCGAAATAAAAAACTCGCTTCGACATCGTTTAGCTAGCGGTGTTCTAATTTCGATTAATTATGATTTTTACACCATGGTCAACAAATATAAATGTTTTTTTTTTTATTCTTTTGGCACAAATGCCTGCCCTCAGGCTTTTATTTGTGCTTAATTCGATTCTAATTAGACAATTGAGTGTGAGCATTTTTTAGGGCTCTTCGCATAAGTCAATGTGTAGATGTGTGTGGTGTGTTGTGTATGACTTGTATGAAATCACTGTTTGGCCCGCCAATGACAACATTATGACGTCATTTTATAGTGTAAAGGAACTTCTTAACCGTTACTAGGTGAAGTACATGCATGCTATTGGAGAAACATACACAGATAAGCCTAACCGATCCAATTCCAAAAATATTGTATCTGTATTACCTGCCACAACCTCCACTACACACACTTTTGTCAAAATGATTGACGTTTTAGTGTTCCCCCTCATTGTTTTATTTTTGCTTTTTTGAACAAAGCATAATATAATACATAGCTACTTTTATTATTGTTGCTTTCAATGTCATTTAAAGGCATCATCATCTCCCCCTGCTGCATTCTCTGCGATTTCCTTTTTTCACCCCCTCCAATTGAACATTGATAATTTTCATGATTTCAATGCGAGCATTGTGACAAATTGGTTTTGATTTTTGTGCGAGACGACGATTGATACAAATATATATATATATACATACATATATGTATACAATGTGTAGTAAGAGTGATGTGAGTGTGTCGTAATTTATAGATTACCGCACCCCCATCACTTCCCGTAAGTCCACTTCCAGTTCCAGTCAAATTAAACTATATTTTCTGCTTGAGAGCGCATCTTTTTACAGTTTTACAAGTTAATTTACATAGAAACAATTTCATGGCTTGATATTTTGGTGTTTCCTAATTAAAACTGCATAAGAAAAGACACTTAAAAAATCGGATAATAGATATTTTTATCTTTAGAATTTGGAAAATTGTGTCGTTTTCTTTCGCAAAATATATGTAAGTTTCATCAATGAAATATCGTTTTGTTGACACTGTACAATTTTAATTTTTGTCACATTCCTAGTGATTGATTCGTTATGAACTAACTGTTATTTCGTTTTTTGAGTTATTTGTTTTTTTGTCCAGTGTATTCACGCCCTACTGGACCTGTATATTTTTCCTTCTCTTAGCTGTTGTTAGTTTTATTTGATGTTTTCGTTGCCACGGCAATTTGATCAGAAAATATTCAAGGTGTGCGTGACTAAGCCGTCAAAAATTTTTGGTTAACTTTTGCATGTTCATGACTTTTGTATATCTGAATACGTATATGTATGTATGTATGTACATACGAATACATACATATATGTATGTATATATTTGGTTGTCTTGCATTTTGCCGGTCATTTTTCATACATTCCACAATTTTGCTCTGGAACTTGTTCTCTTTTTTGGCCTTTCTTTCTTACCACCAACAAAAAAAAAACCATACATTTTGGTTAATGAGTTCAAATGCTCTGCTCTACTCACATATTGGGGGAGGGGTGGGGGGGTAGACACAACACAAAACACAGTGCCACAATAACTTGTTCCCTCTATTGCCATCACCCTCACAGTGTGTCTATGCCACCTTCTCTTTTGGCTATAAAACGCAAACGAAACGAAACGAAACTCTACTTCAACTCTTTTTTGTTTTTGTATTTGTAGTTTTTTTTTTTTTTTTTTTTTTTTTTATTTTTGGAAAGCTCCCCCAATTTGAAATGCTTTTTAACGTTTAACGTACGCTTCTGCTTCGGCTTCTGTCGCTCTTGCTGTTTGCTGTTTGGGACGATGACGTAAGCCGACGCGTTCGCTCTGTTGCCGTTGCCCCGTTGTCGTTCATTATCACACGATACTTCTACTTTACGATTCAGTCTTTCCGTCTGTCAAACAATATGTTGTTCTATTCTAGGCTCGTCGTCGCACAGTGCAAAATTGGTCAAGTTGATATCCCCATATCAGTCCAGTCGTTGGACTCTCCGACTATGACAAGACTACCTTGTCCAATTGCCTTTGCCATTTTTGGATAAATTTGTTTCATTTTATGCTATATTTTGACATCCATTTTTGGGCGTTTTCATTTTCGCTTTTCATTAGGTGGCGTCAATGTCGAATATTTTCCGCTCTTTAATTGGGCATTCTTTTTTCTCGTATTCTTTTTGATGGGAAACTCTCAATTGGCTACGTTTAGATTAGCAACATCGACAACAACAACAGCAACACTGATGGAGTACACGGAAGGGGTCCATACATATATACGTATATATTATTAACTATACTTTCAGATGGAAACTAAACTGTGGTCGACTTATTAGATTTAAATGTTTAAGAGGGGGGTGAAACGAAAAAGAGACACGTTACAGTGCTTAGTTAGAGGAGAGACATTTCCATTTTCTATACCAAAAACGTAGCAAATGATTTCTTGACTAGAATTAGCAAATCACTAAGTTTAGTTTTAAGTTATATTAATTCGTTTAGTTTATATTAGCACAATTTATTTATACATTTTCGTACGAATATGGCATATTTTCTATCCCATAGGCTGAATCTGAGGTTGCTGCCTTGAACCGTCGCATTCAATTGCTCGAAGAAGACTTGGAACGTTCTGAGGAACGTTTGGGTTCCGCCACAGCCAAGCTGTCGGAAGCTTCTCAAGCCGCCGATGAGAGCGAACGGTTAGTATTTGTTTTTCTTTCTCTCTTACATAATAAATTTATCTATATATCCCTCGATATACATATATAGTGTATACATATGTATAAACATAATTATTTGATCTTAAGTCTACAGCTTAAAGACAAAAAATATTCTTCCTAAGGTCGCTTTTTTAAAATATCAAGATATATGTATGTATTTTTACGCTTTTGCCTATCGAATTTAGGATACGAAAAGCGCTCGAAAATCGCACAAATATGGAAGATGACAAAGTAGCTCTATTGGAGAATCAATTAGCGCAAGCAAAATTAATTGCAGAAGAAGCCGATAAGAAATACGAAGAGGTATAATTATCAAATTTCTCAAAGAAACTATGACAGGGTTTCAGGGTTACTAGGTCGTCTTTTTCTTTTTTTCTTACAATTCTTTAGTTCGATTGAGCTTTATTTTTTTTAAACATTTGAGGTTAGGTAGGCTCAATAACTAATTCAGGTTGTGGGTATATATATAAATACATATATTCTTTTATATGCGTGGTCTCTTTTTCGTCATTATACTTATATATATAATTAGTATTAAGTTACCAATTTGTTTGTAAAACAGATTAATAGTCTTTAAGTGATGGTCGACCGCAGCAACAATTAAGGATCTCTGGATAAATAGAGTGTAATAAATTGTATAAATATAAATATATTTATATATAAATACTGTTATTGCTTAATAATAGAATCATTTAGTAGTGCCTGCTATGAATTATGTCTACAAATCTCCCCTCTTACCTATTGTATGAAAGAAGAAAAGTTGGAATCAATGCGTTATAAATTAAAAAAAAAATGATTTTAAAAATACCTTTCTATATAAATTTAATGAAAAAAGATTAAAGAAAGTATTCATATATTTTCTGTTATTTAAAAGTATTCGAATTTTATCATTTTCATTTACTGAACTTCTTGATTTAAATATTTAAAATTTTAACCAATCAACACGTAATAATTTAATAATAAATTTAATCTTCAATGTTTAACAATGAAAATGTTTGCAAAGATTAAACAATAAGCATTGAAATAGCTCTTCTTCTTTATACCCCGATCCAACTCCCTATCCACTTTGTATGTATTTCTTTCCAACTTATTGTAATATTGGTATAATTTATTATATCTACAACAACAACAACAACAAATTTCATTTGCGAAATTCAACTAAGAAGCAACAAACAATATTCCTGTTTCTCTTTCTATCTCAACAAACAACATGCACACACACACACCGACAAAATATCTTTACAAATCTCTCGTGTGTATAAATTCTATCTCATCACTATGTGTGTGTGTGTGTAAATATATGTGTCATAACAACAACAACAACTCTACACTATCTATGTATAACCAACGAAATATGTGGATGATGACGTCGAATGGTTCACACAACCCAATGTTTCGGCTGTACCAAAAATGACAAAAAAAAAAAAAAACATCATCGATAACCACTTGGTCACTGTCTTCTATGGGCATGGTCTCAACGTTCTGATCCTCGCATCGCCATTATTTAACTATATAACTATATATATAGTGCTCGTAAGATTCTTGAGAATCGCGCCCTTGCCGATGAAGAACGCATGGACGCTCTTGAGAATCAATTGAAGGAAGCACGATTCCTTGCTGAGGAGGCTGACAAGAAATACGATGAGGTGCAGCTAAAAACCAATTTAAATATTAATTTAAGCAACAATAATAATAATAATAATAACAACAACAACAACAATAGTAACAGTAACAGTAAAAAATCATCCAATATTAATGATATACATCTTAACACCAACAACAACAATAACGCAACTTGTACTATTGCTGCTGCTGTTGGTGAAACTTCAACTTTATCTTCCACAACAACAACAACACCAACAACAACAACAACCACGAACACAACAAAAAATACTGAACACAATAATAATGGTCAGAATGCTGCAACAACTAACGACACTTGATATGATTTCTATGCCAATTGATTCAAAGATATATTTGCAATATCTAAAGAAAAAAAAAACTGAAAACAAAGAAACAACTAAATGGAACAAATAAATTTGTAAAAAGGATTCATTAATGTGGATCCTTGATTGATGTAAACTTGGCACAGGAAACATTTCAATTGCTTTCCCCAGCTTCTGACAAAGATTAGAAATTTGTGCTTAAAGTCGATGATGTTTGATGATTGAAATGATATATACGATGATAATGATAATGATGATAATAGTGATGCTTGGCAGCTATATAGACTTAGAAACCTATAGAAACTTGGCATGCCCCGCCTGATTATGAATATGATGCAATATATAAATATGGAAATTAACTGATGTATTAGTCGATTTATTGTATTTATGTATATATATAAATATATACCTATAAAAAAAAAAAAAAAAAAATCCCCTTAATCAAATTGTATATCTAAATTTTGAGATAACGAAATAATTGTGAACAAAGTGTGTCTTTCATGTAAATTCTATACGAAACAATAGTAAATCTTATGTAAAGTCTTATAAATTGCCCAAAGGGAGCAGCAAAGTAAACGCAAATATTATAAATATTTAACATATCGCAAAAATTCTACAATTTTATATATGTAATTTATATAGATATATGTATGTACATACATATATGTATATGTTAAATCAATTTGTTTGATTTCTTAATTGGTTTTATGGCTTTTTTTCTATCATTTCATTTTCTTTTCTTTGTAAAAATAATATATATATTTAAAAATTTGTAAAGCGTATGCAAATTCTAAATGAATTTCCCTTAAATGATATGTCGATTGGTATAAATAATTGTATAAATATCGCATATATCACAAACAAAAAAAAATATTATAAAATTGAAGAATAACCCCTCCCAAACAAACACAAAAAAAAAAAACTTAGAAACACTTAATATATGATTAAAATTTTGCAATAAAGTTTATAAAAATATATTTAACTAATATTACATATATATAAAAATTTGCAGCATAAAACAAATTTAATGTTGACTATTTTTGATTGTTGTGCATACTTTAGATAGGAGAGGGGGAGGAAATCAAAAGGTACTAGGAAAATAATATAAGAAATCTAATCAGATAGGAAAAGATTCTACAGAAGTGAATTGGTGGAAATTGTATAGATGTATAGACTTATTCAGAAGCCATTTAATACATATTTTTCTCTGCTTTAGTTTAAAGGTTTAATATAAATTTTACAGGTGTATAAGATAAATTTTCCAGTTCGTGAACTCGAAAGTAAATGAGTTTTTGCGACCCATTTTTCATTTATTTGCTTTGAGTAGGGGATTTAATGCATACATACATACATATATGTAGCTAGCTGGCTTTATATGCCATCATTCTCGGAGTTATAATGCTTACGTGTTTCGCACGTCAGTTGTCAAATCGGGCAAAAGCTATTGATAAACTGCAATTGTTGATAAGCTCCCTTCCCACCAATAACCACAACCACAATCATCAGGTTGTGTGCGTGCGTTATCTTTTAACTGGAAATTGACAAGGCAAAGAAGAAGCGAAGCTATATGGCAAAAGAGGAAAAGCTGATAAAAAAGTGAACAAAAGAAGGGTGAAATAATACAAAAAAAAAAATAGTGTAGCTAAGTTTGTTTAGCATTAGATAAGGGAGGGGGAAAAAAGCTTGAAACTGGAACGTCATGCATTTCATTTAGCTTAATGTGCCGCCTCGCCTCTCCCATATGCCGTCTATGAGCTGTTGCCAAATCAATGGATGGATGGTTGAATGAGTGAATCAAATGTTTATGGCGACCTTAAAGCATATGACTCAGTAGTTGGCTCTCTTTTTTTTTTTTTTTTTAGGCAATTTTTTCTTTTTAAATATCTGATGACGATTCAGGTCTCTGTAGATGCATATATCAATATGTATGTACATATATATTCACTTTCCAAGTTATGGAGGAAGATTGGCAATGCATTTGTTTAGTGAGTCATTAATGGAGGCGCTTCTTCCAGTTGGTGTAACTCCAAATGTGATTTGCATATGAGTAGCACACAAAGAAACTTGTGTCGTCAACAGGAAATTAATTCTCTCTACATTGGTTGTAATTAATAGCCATAAATGCGATGTCATTTGGCTTGGCCAATATTTGGTAATGCTCCATATTAGTTTTATGGAGTTTGATGATTAAGCCAGTTTCCTTTACAGTTTACTGATTATGTTAATTATGATTATTTTAGCGGAAATTTAGTGGGGGGCTTAGAACTTTATATGTCAGTTTCTTTACATTTGTTTTCCAAAATATTAAAAAAAAAAATGCTCAACAATTGAAAAAAGTCTTTAAATTTTGTTTTTTCCTTTACTATTTCAAAAAAATTGTGGAAATTGCGATATGGTTGTAGGTTTAAGCATCTCCCTTAGGTTATTTAAATCAAACATTTAAGACACACGCCGCGAATAAGCACAAATTTTTATCAAAAACAATAAAAAACACATCAAAAAAATTAATAATTTATTCATTTGTTTATACTAAACTTATTAAAACTAAATTTTGGCGGCACGCCGAAGTTTATATACTCTTGCAGTTTAGGAATATATTAAAAATTTTAATATTTTATTTGATCATTTCTATTTAAAATATATATTACATAATTTCTAAAAATATAATGGAAATGCCTTTAAGTAGCAAGCATATTTAAGATTGAGTCACTGGGATAGCTGTTTTCTTTTTACTACCTTTAGTTTTTATTAGCCCTATATAGTATACATATGTATACTCAGTTGTCCGTTCTAGCAGATGCCAATAACAATAAACTTTTAATTCCCAATAAGTTTCACTTACTTATGCTAAAATTTATTTAGATACAGACCATTAAGATGATGGACAAAGCTAATTCGATTAGTCACAGATGATTTTTGTTTTACAAACATCTGAATTATTTGATAATACCTCCACTGCAAGAGAGTATAAATGTTTTTTGTTTTTCTTTTTTTTTTATTGTGCCAATCATAAATTGAAATCCTAATACCCTTTTGCTACGTGTTGTTCTTTGGCTTTTGTTTAACAATGATGTTCAGTTATCTATTGTAAAAATCAACACACAAAAAAAGATACAAAATCAAACAAAATTAACGCATTTTCTATATTCTTTATACGAATACAAAACAATATGTGATGATCTGTGATGACTGTATATCCTATATATGTACCAAAAACAAAATCAAATACTGTACAAAATAATACAAATATGAACGATAAACATCTAAAAGGTTGCCCGTAAATTGGCCATGGTTGAAGCTGATTTGGAACGTGCCGAAGAGCGTGCCGAACAGGGTGAAAAGTACGTTTTAAAAAAAATCAAAAATCAAGAAATTAGTAATAAATTTGTGTTACCGCCGCTGCTTGCCGTCCCCGAAAACAAATTGTTTTTAAATAGTTAATAAGTGATTAAAACAAAATCAAAAACAAATAACCTAACCTCAAGACAATATTTTTATACAATTTATGCATTTTTTTTAATAGTTTATAGTTCTGTTGTTTAGCTAGCTAGCTTTTTGCATATATATAAAATAAAATATTTGATTACAAAAAGACGAAAAAAAAAATGTGAATATTATAAATAATAAAATGTATAATAAATACAGAGCATGTCTAACTACATATTTTAGAGCAGAAGCAAGCACAAATGCTCCATACTCTGCCCCTTTCCCTTATCAGTTCTATTGCACAAATATTCACATTTTTCTTTTAAATGTTTGAAATCAAATATGAAAATTAAATGCTCTTTAACTAAAATTTAACATTTTTCTATCCATAAAATTCCACGTTGCCGTTGCGTTGCCTGCCTGCCTCTCTCTATTTGTGTGTATTTATGTGTGTGTGTGTGATTGTGTGCCTATCTAAAAACCATGCTAAATCTAATCCCTGACATTGCCGTCCGCCTGGCGCTGAAATCAAATACTGAAGGTTGCCAGAAAATTAGTACTCATGGAACAGGATCTGGAACGTTCCGAGGAAAAAGTTGAGCTTAGCGAAAGGTTTGTTTGCTG
Source organism: Drosophila sturtevanti (assembly GCA_018150375.1). Lineage (NCBI taxonomy): Eukaryota > Metazoa > Arthropoda > Insecta > Diptera > Drosophilidae > Drosophila > Drosophila sturtevanti. The sequence goes on along the minus strand of JAECWJ010000527.1, from coordinate 363,371 downwards.
ACCGCGCCCCTCCACTCATTGCACATTGTTCAATATTGTTCAGATGCTACTAACATTATGTTGAATCATATATTTTTTTATAAAAAAGAAAACAAAACAAATCTATTTATTTATAAAGTTTAAAAATATCCAGTGTAAAAGTGAAATCACATCACTTGAGCTATTGAGACGCAAAGACCTTCATAATAATTTTTGGTCAAGTCATGATTTAAGTCTCTGTTTGAAGTGTGTTGACAGAGTAAAGCAAAAACAAAAAGAAAACGAAATATTTATGAACAAAAAAAAAAATTGCGTACTATATGAAATTATATATTCAACAATTGCATGAGAAGAAGCGCTTACAACATATTTATAATTTTGTGTGTGTTTTTTATTTAAAATATTTCTTCACTAACTTCTTGCCTATTTTTTATATAGCAAAATTGTGGAGCTTGAGGAAGAACTCCGTGTGGTTGGCAACAACTTGAAGTCCCTGGAAGTGTCTGAGGAGAAGGTCAGTATTTCGTATTTGATTTATCTAACAATTTCATTATATAAACAAAACATTTTTTAATATATATACCTACATCTATCTATATATATATATATGTATTCCTTCACTTTCCCCTCCAAAAACTTGAATAATGATAAACAAAAAAAAAAACAACAACAATAAATAGGCCAATCAACGTGAGGAAGAGTACAAGAACCAAATCAAGACCCTGAACACTCGTCTAAAGGAGGTAGATCAAAAGTTCAAAAGCACAGAAAAAGAAACCCAAAAAGTGGCAAACCAAAAAACAAGTTTCCCAGTTCCAGAACCCAAAAGCCAGCGATATTTCTTTTTCAAAAACCCAAAACAAACTGTGTTATATTTTCTTTTCTTTTCGAAATGTTGTTGTTGTTTTTGTTAACTTTTTTCTCATACGCAATTTCAAATTTCACTAGGCGCACAAGACCGCCCATTGATTGACGAAAGTCGCTTGATTAACAGCAATGCAAAAAAAAAAAAAACCAATCTCTTGAGATTCAATTTCTTGAAATTGAAAATGTGTAAATATTATTTGTAAAAAGTTTACATTAAAGGTTTTTGGATCATTTGAAGTTCAATTTCAAATGGATGACAATTGCATTTCTGTTATCAAAGATAAAAAAAGGGAACTGCTAAAAAGTTCAATGACTTTTACTAACTAAAAGTGCGAATTTCAAATATAAAATGTCTACCGACATTTTTAAAGAATAAACATTTGATAATATTTAAATTTTATTTGATACTAATTAAATTTATTTCTTTATTTTATTTTCATATTAAATATATGCATTTATAAATGTTAATTGCTGTATACGCTTGTTTAAATTGCCTACTGGATGAACGAATAATTACCTTTTGACACCTGCGCTGCCGCCTGCATGCATTTATTATTTTTTTTATTTACCCATTTATAATTATTGATGTTTTTACATAACAAAATTATATAAATTTTGCCTGCTACACCAATGACCACACAAATTGTGTTATAAATGAAACACACAAAATTAGGCCACACAAAAAGAGGAAACATTTGAAACGCAAATCAAAGTCTTGGATCATTCATTAAAAGAGGTAAAAAAATTTACAAAAAAAAAAGAATTTTCAATATTATTGATAATTGGTAATTGGTGGTCCCTGGTTTTGGTACTCGTAAAAAATGCTTAAGCAAATTGTTACTAAAAACAAAATACCAAAAAAAAAAAAAAAAAAAAAGAAAATATTGAATTGCACAAATCGTTATTCTCAATTTTAAATTAATTGTACATAGTCGCCAAATTCGACAATTAATATTTTCTTTTTTTTTTTTGTTCTATCTCACATAAACAAGAAAAACCAAAAGATATATGAAAAATAAAACACAAACCGCGCATATATTAGCCCAGAAATCATTTGGGCATATTTTGTTGAGAAAAAAAAATATTGCATTGATTGGATTGAATTGAATCATTGATAAATATTTTGTATATATATATATATACTACACATACGTACATATGTATATGTAGATGTAATAATAACGTACATCATGGGCAAGTATTTCATTGGAAAGACGAAAAGTGACGACATGTGGATTGTGTGTTGTGTACATTTTTGTTCAAAATTGAAAACAACTTTTTGTGCATTAGATTGCAGAGCTAAAAACCAAAAAAAAAAAAAAAAAAATACAAAAATTGACTGTACCTAAAACAAAAAAAATATACAAACCGAATCGAACCGTTAAACAATTTAATTAAATTTGTGTTAATTTGTAGAACAAACAGATTTAATACCAAAAACAAAAAAAAATATATATATCTATACAGTAATTAATGACACAAAAATTTCGGTAGATATTTTATATGTACGTATGTATGTACATATAATCAAAGCACATTTGTATGTATCTAAGGCACATAATATACAAATATACACATACACACACAAACATACATATATTAAATATTTATTATATAATATGTATATTTATTATATAATTTGAAACAAAATGTACGTTATTATTGTTGGTTGTGTTTTATGATTTCATATTGTTTTTTCTTGTTGCTTCGACGTCTAGGCACGTGAAAATCAAAAGTATTATGAACAGGAGCTCATACAGTTCAAACTAAATGTTGATACTGTAAGTCGCCGCAGCTGTATAAAACGATCCACAACAGTATATTGGATTCGAATTTAACAGCATTTCTCTAGTCGTTCACTCTACTAGAATCCATTGTACCACTTTTATATACCTTCTCCACCACCACCTTCCCCTTCAGTATATACAAACATAATGTTGTTTCTCAACCTAATTTATCCAATTTAGGTGTTTTATTTGTCTAAAAACTCGTGAAAACATTTTGTAAGCAGAATTTAATTGCTATTTGAATTTAATTATTATTCTAATTATTATTGTTTGTTTATATGTATTTTATAATAATAATAATAATTAACCGACTTTACTCATACATCATTTATAAATATAAAATAAATCATTTCAATTTATAATCATTTATCATCATCTGCTGGTTTTGGTAGTAAATTTGGGAAGCTTTTTTTTTAAATTTAGTATTTTATTAAAAGTCATTAAAAGCAAAGTAAGAATTACAACAATTTAGTACTCAATTGAATAAGTTAAATTATATAATTTTCTCTTTTTTGTGTTGTGTATTACTTTGCTTTTAATAGAGACTTCTAGTAGCCACTTTTTGTTGCACAAATCTACTGCAAAAATATTTAACTAATGAACATTTTTATTTTTCCCCCCTAACTTTAGGCTGAGGCACGCGCTGAATTCGCTGAACGTTCCGTTCAGAAATTGCAGAAGGAAGTGGACAGGCTCGAAGGTATGTCGCTTAAAGAATTTTGCCAGATTTTAATCAGATTATGAACCATAATGATAACTAGACAAAGATGTAGCCAGTAAAATAGTAAACAAAAAGAAAGAAAAAGAAAAAAACATATCCAAAGCTATATCCAGAGTAAATTTATTCTTTTTTTTGTGTATAACTATTTAATTTATATTTAGTTTGTAGATATTTAAGTTTAGGGCAAAACCAAATATCAAAATTTAAATTCCTTTATCCGCCCCACTTTGATGTACAATATCATTTGGTAATATTTTATTTGATTTATTGTTTAACTTGATTATCTATTTATTTGTTTATTTATTTATTTTTTTTATATGTATAATTTATTGTTGTGCTTAACCTACCACCAATACCGCCAACCCGCTCGCTCGCTCGCTCGCCTCTCTTGCCCTAATTGTTTAATTAATTATTGTTGTTGCCGTAATGCGCTGCATGCCACACACACAAATTACCACACACTTAGATGACTTGCTGAATGAACGGGGCAAGAATAAGCTGCTGCAGGAGGAAATGGAAGCCACCTTACAAGATATACAGAATATGTAAAGGAACAGATGAGAGATTTGCTTTATGTGAATTAACTAAAGAAAAACTGCCTGCTTTGAGACGTCAAGTACACACACACACACACACAATATATACACACAGACACAGACATACATACAAAACTGGCGCTTTCCATATAAAAAATATAATACTAGAAAAACACATACATTCACATCTACATCCTCAAAGACACACACACACACACCACACCACACCTACACACATTCTGAGGCAGTAAACTCTGCATTAACTCAAAGAAAAGCAGTTAAGCGAAACAGTTAAAAGAAAAAGTAAAAGGTTTTAGTAGACGCAGATCAAGACGCAGATGAAAAATGAAGTAATACAACTATTTTAAATTGAACAAAAATTTAAACAAAACAATACATTCGTGTAGCAAACAACGCATTCCAGCTGCAGGAGCAAATCCTATGCAAATCCCTGAGAGATTCCATTAGCATTCTTATATACCTTTGTTGCCTTCAACAAACTGTTGCAATATACTTATTTATATATACTACTTATATAAAACGACGCAAATGTATGTATATATATATATAAACATATATATATACATACTTCTATTTCTCTCTGATCAATCTTGAAATCTTTGTTTCCATCGATGATTTTATTTTGGTTTTTGCTACCCTTTTTTGTTGTTTTGTTTTGGTTTTTAATTATTTTATTATTTTAATTAATAATTATGATGATGACAAATTTGAGAAACTCGTAGAAGATGAGAGATGTTGATGAGAAAAAACGTATTTGCCGCCTTCTAGTTTATGTGTAATAATTATGATAATAATAATGATAATAAAACATGAAAAGTTATATAGAAAAACAATCGCTGTTATTTATATATGAGATGTAACTATTTAAAGTAAACTCTATTTAAAAAACTAAAAGACCTTTTTTATGGTTTTTTATACCCTTGCAGAGGGTATAATAAAATTGGTCAGATGTTTGTAACGCATAGAAATAATCGTTTCCGACCCCATAAAGTATATATATTCTTGATCAGCATCGAAAGCCGAGTCGATATGACCATGTGCGTCTGTCCGTCTGTCCGTCTGTCCGTCTGTCCGTCTGTCCGTCTCCGTCCGTCTGTCCGTCTGTCTGTTTCTACATACTTAATCGATCTTAAATTTTGAGCTACATGAAAAAAAGTCATATCATTCTGTCCGTTGATGTTGCAAGCAAATTAAGTTCAAAGATTGGTCGGTCGGACAACTATAAGTTATAGAAAAATAGGAAAGATCAGAGGTACCTCGGTCAAAATGTGAGTTGTTCAAAACAGTTCTTGTGAGAAAACTTTTTTTTTTTTAAGATATCTCAACCAAATTTGGCACATAGATGACAATTCTACTTCTACACCTTACCAGCAAGTTTGATTCAGATCGGATAATAAACACCGACATAAATCAATAAAATCAATAATCAACCCCCATCAGAAAAAGTATGTTTTTGTGAGAAAACTTTTTGTTTTTTAAGATATCTCAACCAAATTTGGTGATCAGATGAGAATTATACTTTTACATCATATCAGTAAGTTTGAATCAGATCGGATAATAAACACCGGCATAAATCAATAAAATCAATGAATCAACCCCCATCAGCATCAGTATGTTTGCATATGCAGCCAATTAAATACGTTTATATTTGCTTTTATATATTCGTACACAAACAACATACATGGAAACAACAAACATACATACATACATATATGCGAACACGTGCTTGAAAAACTACAAGCTGAGTGCGAAACAGAAAGAGACAAAAAACTATTCGTATTGTGTTGTTGTTTTCTAGAATTCGTCAGAAACTTTAGAGAGCGAGAAGCTGGACGCTTGCAATGTATACCGAAATAGCGAGACCGTGAAATTTAAGTCTGGTAGCGCAATAGGTAGAGATCGATTCTAGAAATGTCGTGAGCGGAGGTTCAAGTCCGCCGTTGGCAAACTCGAATTTTTCTTGCTGATTCTTTTTTTGGTTCAAATTTTTTTTAAATTTTATATTTCCAATTTTTAAAATATCTTGAATCCGATATGACGGAGAAAGTAATCAATTAATCTGCAAGGGTATACAAACTTCGGCACGGCCGAAGTTAGCTTCTTTGATATTTTTTATTTGTATTTGTCGCCAGCTTAACTGTATTAATAATGCTAATGTTTTACAATTGTTTTATATACATGTAACTATAAAAATGTTTGCAAAACGTTGTGTAATAAATTTTGCCTACTTTTAAGATTGCCACGCCCACACTATATACTCCAAAATAACTCCAAACAAACACGCCAATTCACACAGAGCGCACATATCATTCCAAGCATAATTAGAAAGTTTCTATTGAACGATTTTTTGTTTTATTTAAACAAATAAAAGCCAACGAAAAAAAAGATAAAAAACAAAATCAAAAAATAAGAACCGAAAGGAACAATGGCATGAATTGATTTAATTACAATTTACATATATTAATTATTTATATTTTATATATATATACACAATACTATATACAATACAACAACAACAACAAGCTGCTGCAAAATAAAGTACTATTTCCCGATAAATGTTTTCTATCCCCAATCCATAAGGGTCCCATTTTCAGTGTTGATCAGCAGGTGTTCTTGTTTTAACACTGGTTTTAATTCTGGTTGCAAGATTAAAATTCAATTCATTTTTCCGTTGTTCAGTGTTGTGTACTGAATGTTTCCTCTACTTGTTTCCTTGCGATTCCTTTCCTTAACGAATCGGCCACTTGTGGAGCAGGTGTTTATACTCTTTTTTTTGTGCTTTAATTTACCCAAATGTTTTAATGCGAAATTTTTTACCATGATCACGACCAACACCACACCCACCCTGCCCCCTCAAACCAATGGTAGATGAACTAATCAACGAGAAAGAACATTTTGCCCTCATTGGTGATAGCTTGGACTTTACCTTTGTCGAATTGATGGGTATGCCACCATTCTATAATGATCGCTATCCCAAACCACCAACACCGGAGCTCACTGAAGAGGATTTGGCAGCTCTTGCTGCTGCTGAAGCCAAGGCCAAGGCCGATGCAGAAGCAGCTGCAGAAGCAGCCCTGGCGAACGCTGAGGCCGTTGCGGTCGGCGAAGATGGAACCGTTGTAGTGGCAGTCGAAGATGGTGGAGTGGTTTCAGAAGTAGTGCCTACCGAACCGGTTAAAGAGCCAACTCCACCACCACCACCACCATTTGAATACTCGATCGATTTGCCACCAGAGGGCGCTGAAGTGCCATATGTAAAAAATAGTGAACCAGGCGATATACTGCCATTGCCAACTGTGCCTGAGGGTGAAGAACCCCCGCAAGAGGGCGTCGAGGGTGCCCCAGCTCCTCCATCTGATGGAGAACCCCAAGGTGCTCCTGCCACAACTGAAACTGCCCCAGATGCAGTAACTGGTGAAGTTCCTGCAACCGCCGAAGCTCCACCAGCTACAGAAGCTCCAGCAAATGCTGATGCAACTCAAGCTGTCGAGGCTCCTCCAAACGCTGAGGCTCCCCAAACCGCAGAGACCCCTCAAGCTTAAAATGTTTTTAAAACTGAAATTTAATTTTGTTGCTCGTTTAAATAGATCAGTGGATTTACTGCCATGTCTTTTCGTGACTCGACTCTCACTAACATTCGTCCTTTCCCTCAAAAATGCTTTGCTCCGCTTCTCTTTTTAATTTTAGTTTCACATTTTTAATTTCCATAGTTTGATTTCTTCTTCCTTTACACGCTTTATTTTTATTTTCCACATGCTATTTCTTTATCGCTCCATCGCTTGTATTGCTTTTAACCCAATTTATATGACATCATTCCTGACCCGATCGTTCAAACAATCAGACGATTTAATTGTCGAAAAGGAGCGCTACTGCCTCATTAGCGACAGTCTCGACGAGGCGTTTGTGGATCTAATAGTGGGATTGGAACCATTCTGGACAGCGCGTAATCCCAAACCACCAACACCCAAATTGCCAACACCAACGCCAGAAGAACTGGCTGCCATGGAAGCGGCAAGAGCGGAAGCAGAAGCCGCTGCTGCTGCTGAGGCCGCCGCAGCTGCTGCTGCCGGTGAAGGTGGCGAAGCTGTTGAGGGAGCCGCTCCAGGGGAACCAGGTGCGGCACCGGGTGCCGCTAAGGAACCTACACCACCACCAAAGGAACCAACACCACCACCACCACCGCCACCACCATTCGAATATTCGATTGATTTGCCACCAGAGGGTGCAGAAGTGCCATATGTGAAGAACTATGAGCCACCACCACCCGGCTCAGAGCCAGAACCAGCACCAGTAGTTGAAGGTGATGCGGCTGCAGCTGCAGCCCCAGCCGAAGGTGCCGAAGGAGCTGCTCCACCCGCTGAGGGTGCCGCACCGGCAGCTGAAGGTGCTGCTCCACCAGCTGAGGGTGCTGCTCCGCCAGCAGAAGGTGTTCCTGCACCGGCTGAAGGAGCTGCACCACCAGCGGAGGGAGAGGCAGCTGCTCCTGCTGCTGAGGCTGCTCCTGAAGCACCACCAGCAGAAGCAGACCCTGCAGAAGCCCCACCTGCAGAAGCTGCCCCACCAGCAGAAGCAGCACCAGCTGAAGCCCCACCGGCTTAAACCATCGCCCTTTGCCCTTCGTTCTGCTGCGCACAATCAGAGACATAACAAATGCTACCAAATGCTGCCTCCGCTTTTATAATTCTAATTTTTAAAGCACGTTTTAATTTAAATAAACCAAAAAAAAACTGACTTAACCGAAGCATTGCAAAAACCAAAATGCGCTTTCTTCTTAATTTTGTTTGATTTTAATTTTGCATTTAAGAGCTAGGGACACGGTGCAGTGTCTGCCGTTGCTGCCCTTCATTTGCTTTTACTTTCAAAGTGAGGTAATTATTATTATTTTTTTTTTGTTTCAATTGAGTGTCAGTTAAAATTGATTTGTCTAGGTTTTTGTCTATATTTGTATGTGAAGGTTTTAGTATCTTTTATTTATGTATTTCTTGTTTCCTATTTTTTTTTCATTTTATTAATTTCAATTTCAATTTGTTTTTATAATTTTCTTTACCAAAACTCAGACGACCTTGTTTTGGAGAAGGAGCGTTACAAGGATATTGGAGACGATCTCGACACTGCCTTCGTCGAGCTCATTCTCAAGGAATAAGCCAGCTCAACGGTATCCCGCGTCCAAGATCGGCAAAATCTTTATTATCCCACAACACCCTCTCAACACACACACACACACACAAACAACAAATTTACTGCACATATATCGTATATATTTTTTGTAACATACTTGTAGGCGTCGTGTAAACGTAGTTATCTTAGCCTTTTGGTATTATATTTTTGTAATTTGTATTCGATTTTTTGTGTATGTAGATTTGATTTGAATTGAGTTGATTTTGCCGAAGCATTAAACTATGTGACAATCGCATTGTGTATTTGTTTAACTCAACGAATTTTATTTAATTAAAAACTCTCTAAATATTGCAATAAAGTATAAAATGTAAAAAAAAATATTTTCTTTCCTTTGTCCATTTTCCTTTTCAATTTGATATGCAAAGACGAGGTTAGCAAAGGTAAGGAAAAGTACAAAACAATTGCCCAGGAACTGGAATATGCCGATTTGAATAATTACTAAGATGTCTGCGAACTTTGGAGGAACACCTTGATGATGATCCAGATGAATGAATATATTCAGCCTGCGATTTACAAATTCTCTGGAGTCTGAAAGCATTTCGACGTCCAAACGGAAGTGAACAATTTTACAACTCTTCTTTAAAAAAAATTAAAAGAAAAACAAAACGCAAACAAAATGAACATTCCACAAAAATTGTTATAGTCGTCAATAAATTTTTTTAACGTAATTATGAAATGCAATTTATATTACAAAAGAAATGTAACATAAACTGAAGATTTGTAACATAGGAAACATAAAACTGCCTAGTTTCCTTCGATGAAAATTCCAAAAACTTTTTTATTCCGGCTTCAAATAGTTTGTATTTAATTGTAACATCCAATACATAGCTCAGTATGCACTAAGAAAATGTTTGAATCTATAAAACCCACCAGTCAATATCTAATATATATATATTTATACTTTCTGAATAGCTTAGTCCATTTGATTAATCTCAATTCATTTTATTTTTATTCTGCTTGCGATTGTGCTAGATCGTAAAAAAAAGTTTATCTAGGAAAAAAATATATCTATGGCCTTTTGTAAAAGAACAAAACAAATAGTAATTACATATATTAATGATATAAAAACCAAAATGGAATAGCTTTTGTAATTCTATTAAAAATAAAAAAACAAGCGAAATTTAATAATGTACGTGTACTATACATTGTACAGCATTCATTTCTCAATCATTGCGCGATTATGTATATTTTTATGACAAATAAAACGGAAAAACTCTTTTGCATATAAATTTTTCAGATTTGTTGTTTAATTGGTTTGAGATTGGTTTATGTTATACATGGGCTTTAAGCAACTTTCTGCTGTATAAATTGTATAAATTTAGGCAATAAAGTATTTTTGGTTTATGTTTTAATTTGGTTATTTTGTTTTAACTAAGGTGAACTAAAAGATCTGTTCTGGGCATAAACATATTTAAGTGTATCAAAAATAAAAAGATATTAATCAACACTAGTTTAAAAAAAAAGAGCAAAACTGCACGTTACAAGTAATGTTTAAGGTTAAATAATAGATACATATGACATCAGAGTTATAATTGATCTTTTTAAATACTCGGTACATATTCCTTATTTCCAATTTTACCTCCGTTTCTTTACCAAAAAACACATTATCTGATCTTATTTCAAAGTAGTTAACAAGTGTTTAACAGATAGATAGATAAATTTACACGGATCTTAAATAGATTACGTTTTGTCGAAAAAAGGAGAAAGTGAATACAAATTCGTTCTAGAAAAGTTTTCAAATTCATTTCGTCTTTTCTTTTAAATGGAATCAAATGAAAGTTGTGTATTTGTTAATTTTGCAATATATAAATATATTTATATATATACATATATGCAAATATTTTTTAAGCAGACTAATTAGTTAAGACTGCTTTTAAGTTGCACACATTAAATTAATTGAATCCATTTAGATTTTAAAAATTTTAGAGGAGGAAATATAAGGTGAAAAAAAAATTGCACTGCAAAATTTAAAAACAATTTAATAACATTAAATTGATTTAAGATCTAGATATATATACATAAACACTTTACTATATCAATCTTCTGTCTATTTGACATACTGATAATAATGCTTTCCTGCATTCAGTATGAGAATTAATGATCCAAATCTAAAGACTTTTGCTGATCTAGAGGAAATGCGTCTTCACCTTTTAGCAACAGCACAAAAGGAACTTTAAATTTATTTCTCAATATTTGCTTAAATGAAAATAGATTTTCATTTTGTATCTGGCGTATCTTACATTTATGTGCTATTTTTAGTTGCATATCTAATGGATACAGATACGCAACCAAATACACAATGAAAATTATGTGTGAGTAAAAAATGAGATAAAAACGAAACAAAAAGCATAAAATTTATAAAAAAGAAAAAGACGAATAAGAAAAATCGCCTGAGAATGCAGGCAGCCAAAATTATATAGAAAAAAAATAAGAATATATGTAAATACAGATAGAGATTGAGATATATTATTCGCTGAGAGGATTCCTCACACACACAGATGTAGGCTAAAGATTTCTTACCCTTTATATGTATTTTGGGAAATTTCTTTTGGGGGAAATTTCTGCTCTCTCTCGATCGAGCATTTTGGGGAAAATTGCGAAAGCGCTTTTCCGTCTATAATTTTTAATGGGAAATTTTCTTTAGTTGTTGTTGCATGAATTGAAAAATTATTCAATACTGCGTTGGTGTGTCTGCCAGATATATATATATATATATGCATATGATCGCATCGATGGGAATGTGTCTGTGTATGTGCGTGTGTGTGAGTGTGTGTGTGCTTCAACTCTTGGGGTCGCTTTTTTCTGGGATAGGCAACTCGACATCAGTGTTCTCGGGGTTTCGACAGCGTATAGTGTGTTTGAAACGCTAAGGTTAGTTACGGCCAACGGATGCCCAGGATTTCTTTTGCACAAATAAATCCAAAAAAAAATTAAAAATTAAAAAATACAAATTCATCAAATTGAAAAGCAGAGAAACCAAATACGAACTCAAAGTGAAAATTGCATGCAAAATGCATTGGGTAAAAATAATATTTCCACGAAAAAAAAGGGAAAAAAGTGCATATGTTGTATGAGTGTTAAAAATCAAAAAAAAAAAAAATATAGTTAAAAATAAAATCTAAAATATAATATAATATAGTATGTGCCAGTTTTTAGAGAAACTTAAATAACAGTGAAAAAGAAAATGAGTTCCAGAAAAAAAGGAACTTTAAAAAAAAAATTTAAATAATAACTTTTTTGGTGTTTTCAAAAATTTGCTTATAAGGAATTTTGTAACTAAATCTGACGGCACTAATACCAAATCAAATGTCTATGCATATATACATATATATCTATGTATATATATATGTGTGTGTGTGTATATATCGGAAAATTCGCATATATACATATAGAATGAAAGCTTTACACTCATACATACATACATATAAGCACATCCACGCACAATTTTCACACTTTCCACAAGCATTTTCTTAGCTTCTTCTCAAATATTTTGCTCTATATAAAATTAACTACAGACAGACACCTGCCCATCTCTCACATACACATAGACACTTAGGTGTGCATGTGTGTACATATATACACCCTGATGGTATTTTATTTTTAACTTTATATGAAAACTTATACGAAAAAGCTCTTAGATTTAGCTTTCATGATCTCTTGCCATGGGCTATTCATCCTTGGATTTGTTGTTTTTGGAAAATATCATTGAGATTGAGAAACCATAGATATATAGAGAGATATATATATATGTATATTTCTATGTATATATGTGTCTTTAAAATATATAAATGGCTACCACCCACACCAAATGGCCAAATGGTCAAAAGAAAATCTTATTTTCTTGCCATTTATGAATGATGTGCGAAGGCCAAAGGAAATAGACATATATAAATATATATATATATATATATATGTAGGTATATATATATGTATGTATATTTCCTTATAAATATATAGCATAGTTAGAAACTGAACAATATATATATATATATATATATATATATCTATCTATATCTTAACAAACTAATCATTTTAAGTTTAATTTAAAAATCTAATAAACTGGAATGCATAATAAATTACATATATATGTATATCTATATATATTTATTCTTCATCATTTGAAATAAATGATTTTGTCCTACATTTTAATATTTCAATATACATATATAATATATATATAGGTATATATATACAGGTGACCCCAAAAAGTATTGAAAACTTTCAAATATTGCAATCTTTCTATAGATAATTTTGTGTCTATATATATTTCCAACATGATCAAATAAAATATGAATTCTAGAATTACATTTAGCAAAAATGTCCATAAATCGACCCAATCGGATATATACATATAGATATATATACATATATATTTATGTGTGGGTGTGTGTGAACTGGATATTTTTCTTCTCATGCAAAAGCATTCGGAAAAGAAATGTATTTTTAAATTTTTTTTTTTCAAAATCGTGCAACAACAACAACAAGAATAGCAAGAGCAACAGGCAGCTAAATTCTTATGGAGAGAATATAGTGCGATCTGAACTCATTTACAGTGGGCGTAAATACCTCATGTTTACATTTAGCTTTTGAATTTTCTTTTAAAGATACATATAGACAGACATATAATATAGATAGATGGGTATCTATAGATACATATACATATATATATATATATATATAAATGTATGTAGATGCTTATGGAAACTAGACAGGCATACGTGGAAAATTGTTTCAAGTAAACAAATTTCAATTGCATTTTTATGAGCTGAGAGAAAAGCAAGAAAATGGCTAAAAGCCATTAAACGTATCAAGTGAAATAGCATTGAATTAAAAACTAGGGGAATTCTAAAGATAGTTTCTCTGTTTTTCAATTAAAATGATAATGGTAAATCTAATGGAATGTTTGTTTAAATTATCTAAATTAAACTTTCTTTTTGAATTCATTTGCAGTGCTTTTTTCCAGTTTTCTTCCCTTCTAAGCTTAAAAAACAAACACAAACACCATGGACGCCATCAAGAAGAAGATGCAAGCGATGAAGCTTGAGAAGGATAATGCCATTGATAAGGCAGATACCTGTGAAAATCAAGCTAAGGATGCCAACTCCCGCGCCGATAAAGTCAATGAGGAGGTGCGCGATCTGGAAAAGAAATTGGTCCAGGTTGAGGTCGATTTGGTTTCATCCAAGGAACAATTGGAGAAGGCCAACACCGAGCTGGAGGAGAAGGAGAAATTGTTGACCTCCACGGAATCTGAGGTAGCCACCTTGAACCGTAAAGTTCAACAGATTGAAGAGGATTTGGAAAAGTCGGAGGAACGCTCAACCACCGCTCAACAGAAGCTGTTGGAGGCCACACAATCGGCCGATGAGAACAACCGTATGTGCAAAGTATTGGAGAACCGTTCCCAGCAGGATGAGGAGCGTATGGATCAATTGACCAATCAATTGAAGGAAGCCCGTATGTTGGCTGAGGATGCCGATACCAAATCCGATGAAGTGTCCCGCAAGCTGGCCTTCGTTGAAGATGAGCTCGAAGTGGCTGAGGATCGTGTCCGCTCCGGCGAGTCCAAGATCATGGAGCTGGAAGAGGAATTGAAGGTACGAAAAAAAAAACATGGAAATGATTTAATTATATTATTAAGCTTCATCATTTTTTTCTTTATTTAGGTTGTCGGCAACTCGCTGAAATCTCTTGAAGTCTCCGAGGAGAAGGCCAACCAGCGTGTTGAGGAATTCAAGCGCGAAATGAAGACCTTGTCCATCAAGTTGAAGGAAGCCGAACAGCGCGCCGAACACGCCGAGAAGCAAGTCAAGCGCCTGCAGAAGGAAGTCGACAGGCTAGAAGGTAAGACGATGAATTATTATTATTATATCTTCAATTCTGAATCGTGTGTTCAGATATTGTACATAGACGTATATACAAATCTGATATGAAATCCGATATTCAGTTTAATCAGCTTCAACTAATGCCGTGCAGTTGTTGTATATATCACTAAAATTATTATAATAATTACTATGATTATTTCTTTTACTATTTGCTTTTCTATTAAACCAAATATAATTTATAATAATATCTCTCTATATATGTATATATATATATATAAATATGAAAAAACCAAATGCTTCTTGCAGACCGTCTCTTCCATGAGAAAGAAAAATACAAAGCAATCTGTGACGATTTGGACCAGACATTTGCTGAACTTACTGGATATTAAACCAAAAAAAAATTTACCAAAAACCAACAAATTATACCACAAACACACATACTTACATACATATACATATATACTTACCATATATATATATATAATCACTAAAATCCATGCAAAATTGCTATATCCCTTGTATTCTTGCCTACACTCACTCCACCATCAAACTTATCCTTCCGTTTAGACAACACCAACAAAACACAGTGTAAAAAACGTATTTCCCCCCTTCTCCTCTTCAATACAAAACTTCTACACTGTAAATAATTTGTTTAGACTTGCCTTTGCCAACACAACTTTGCAATTACAACGCTGTAAAAGAGTTTTACAAAGAGCCAACTGTAGTTATATATATGTAAATATATATATATATATATATATATATATATATATGCTTTCAACACAGGTGATTTTGAATTTAATTGAGTTTTCTGTTTTCTGAACGATATTGTTCATTTGTTTTTATGTGGCATGATCAAAATATTATCCCCCACAACAAAATATCCCACCAGACACATATATGTATATACATATGTCTATTGTATATATACGCCAGATCCGAAAATTGAATGTCACTATCGATTCTTTTTCTCTCTCTCTGTTTCTCTTTGTTGTAATCTATTAATCATGATCAAACATTTAGTATAGGCTCTCCAGTTTTTAGTTATATCATCTCTGTTTGATATTCATTCCGTTGGATAGAATTATAAATCTTTAGATCCCCAAAACGAAACCTTCATTATTCCTATACAATTTATCAAAAATTTAAGTTTTAACCGAAACGCTTGCTAAAACAGCGCAAAGCAATGCAAATAAAAACTAATCAAAAATAACATGTTTATTTTCTTACAGTGTACAATATGTATTTCTGTTGCACTTTTTTCTCTTAATTTTTGTGATTGTAAATTTTTCTGCCCTTTAGGGGTATTGTTATAGCGATAGTATTTATATTAATCTTTTAATTTTCCGATCCACAGACGAATTGGGCATCAACAAGGACAGATACAAGTCTCTGGCCGACGAGATGGACTCCACATTCGCCGAATTGGCTGGCTATTAAGTTCGAGCTTGATCTGACAAAGATGATGGAAAAAGAGAGATTCCCCTGGAGATCTTTTTTTTGGAGAGGAACTAAACTCGATGTAATTGTAAACGATTATCTCACAAATGATTTTTGCAAAATGAACAGAAACAGAACCAAAAAAAAAATACCAAGAACAACATCCATTGTGTATAATTTTATAAACTACAAACAACAGAACATAAAAGCAATCTGCATATTTGCTATATATATATATATATTTTTAATAAATAAATAACACCAACAACAAGATCAACAACAGCAACAACAACAAGCAGAACTACCTGAGAAGGAAATATATTACACAAAATTTTTTCTATTTTTAAAGTAATGTTTAAAAATATTAAGAAAACTTTTAATTTTCAAAATATTAAAATGAGAGCCAGAGCAATTGAGATAGAGAGAGAGAGAAAAAATAACAAAGAAAACAAAAAAAATGCTATGGATTTTAAATTTAAGAATGATGGTTGCTTAAATTTCGATATAAACTTAAAAAAAAAAAAAAAAAAAAACTGAAGAAACACCTCAAAAAAAAGTATAAAATTATTTATAAAACAAAAAAAAAAAAAAAGAAAACAAAATTATATTTATGTATGTGAAGTTTGGCTTTATGAGTACATTCAGATAACACAACTTACGTATTTCCTTTGAATGACCATGTATCTGGTTTTGCAGTTGACCTTTGGGGAAACCCCTATGAAAAGATCAAAAAGCCCATCTCCAAAATGCGTCACCACGAAAGCAAACCAAAGTTAAATCAAATCTCAGAGACCTTCGTTGCAACATCTTAAAACATATTGAAAACCCACAATGAAAGTCAATATAAATATTTCTTCAGGGTAGCCAAAATAAAGAAGAAGTAGTCAATCCAAAATGAACGCATGTGGGCATTGCTTTTGACCGTCATCAATGGTGGAGTTTAACCGAGTAACTGGGACCGCCCAGTGAGAAAATTGTTTTATTTAACTGGAACTGGGTGTGAGGGAAGGGGGAAAGGGGGCTGGCTGGTTTAACTATTTGCCAAAATGTGGGTTTACTTGTTAGACATTTCTTTTTGGATAACAAAAGTGAAATGGCAAATCATTAATATAATGTGGTAAAACATTTATATGATTTATATAAGCCGGTTTTATTATATAGTTAAAGGTTTTATAATTATATAGCGTGTATATATATGTATGTATGTTAATAATGCCAGTTAGTTAGACCATCTAACTAGTTTGCAACATAGCAGGTTTAGTATCAAATCAGATTGGACATACCTTTTATACTCAGTGATATCTGAATGACAAGAAAAATGATACCTCTATATCCCATGCTTTTTTCTTCATGGTGGAACTTTCTTTAAATGTTGATGTTGTTCAAGAATTATATTCATATATAGAAAATACTTTAGTCTCTAGAATGTTTTATAAATTTTGGATAGTTTCCAGTTATGTTGTTATAAGATTAAACATTATATTATAGGAAACTTTTCCTTTTTAAAAATATGTATTTAAATTTATGGAATTTCTTAAAGCTCTTCATAATTCTGAATATATTTTTTGATTTTCTGTATACTTGGTAGATGTACCATGATGTTCCTATATTATATATCAGATATTGTTTCAGATAAAATTCGGATCAATATCAAAAATAGATTTGTTTTAGATCTCTATCATTTCCCTCTACGCTGTTTGTTGGAAATCCATCTATCCATGTCCGTTTTAATATTTCTTTTTTAAATATTAATATTTTATCTTGTAGTTTTCTTACTTTAACATTTACTGGTTATAAATTATGTGGAACAGTTTAAAATATGTATAAAGGTCTCCATAGTTATTGCTTGTGTTCCAAGTCATCTGATTTCGCTTTTATTGCTTCAGGAGTCAGCAATTATAAATAGTTACCACATTTCAATAGGTCCATGTAATTAAATCACTTTCAATGATTTCAGATGAAGTGTTTAACAATATGTGGCAGCAGACAGCAGCAAATAAACCAAGTAAAAAGCAAAAGCCCAATGACTTATATTTGTATAGAGATCTATAGGTTTAAAGAGCGGCCGACGAAGCGAAGGAGAAAGTGAAATTTTGCATTTCTCGTAAGAAATTCAACAATAACAACAGCAACAACATCAACAGCAATCACACCAACAACAACAGCAGCAGCAACAACATCAACAGCAATCACACCAAGCAGGCCGTTGCCATTGGCAATGACAGTGTTAACTTCCACTTTAAGCCGGGCCCAAAATAGAGGCCCAACCCGGTTCGAAGAGTTTTGAACATCAGTTTTATTTTACAGCTCGATGTGATCACAACGAAAGTGACGCGTACTGACTTGTGACTTGAATTTTGAAAGGTGCAACACCAACAAAAAAAAAAAAACAACAACAATAACAATAACAATAATAATTACAATTACATATCCATGTCGTCATGTTGCCGGCCAAAAAATCAACAAACTTGAGGCTAAAAATTGTTTATTTAATTTTATTGGGCCAGACATTTGTTGCTGTATTATGCAATGGCAACGATGGTGAAAATATGCAAAAACTGACACATGTCAATGAATCATTAACAACGGCAGTGGAAATACCAATTTGGTCACAATTTCTCGAAGATTATGTCTTGAGGTAGGAGGGTTGGGCCACAACCATTTGAATTTTTTTTTTTGGTTAAAAATGTGATTTTTCGTTTTTGGTTTTTGCAGTCAAAGTAGCAGCCAACGGACCTCGAAAGATCTACCCTATATGGGTGGCAGTGGCGAGATGATGGGTCCCATCAATTATCATTCATCGGCGTATAAGAGACCCGGTAATAATATTTATATCACTCGACGTATTGGTGAAGCTGTGGAATTGGAACCACATCTACGTAAACCAGTGGAAAGTCCAATGGTAAATCCTCAATTTCGACCAATGACCAATCAAATGTTGCATCAACAACAACAGCAGCAGCAGCAGCAACAACAACAGCAGCAACTGCAGCAACAGCAACAGTTGCAACAACGACAGCAACCTGGTTTCTTGCAGCAGCTCTTTGGTTTTGGTGGCGGCAGTTCATCTTCTAATAATCCTCCACAACAATCACATTTACGTCCTGTGCCGCTCCAGCAGCAACCGCCTTCCCATCAACATTTGGCTGGTGGGGGCGGTGGTGGTCAACCTACAACATTTCGTGCTGTTTCCGAGAATGATCTCTACTTGTTAGGAGCTATTGAAAAGCTGGTCTATCGTGTTGGTAAGCAAACGAAAAAAAGAAACAGTTTTCCTCCACAATTTCAACCATATAATCCATTATCTTAATAATAATAAAGAAAAAAAAGATCCTTTTCATTAGATTCGTTTTATAATCATTTTATTTTTCAGATTATTTGGAAAGTCGTGTGCGTCGAACCGAACAATTGATTTATTATCTGATGGCTGGGAATAATCAAAAGGAAGTCAAGGATCCGTGTCCCACAAATTTCACTAGAATCAGTGACAATTGTTATTATATAAACAGTCAGCAGCAGGTGAATTGGAAGACGGCAAACTCTGCCTGTAAAGGACTCAATGCCCATTTGGCCGAATTTGAAAAAGTTTCAGAGAATGAAGAGATAATGGCATATCTGTTAAATCAGCCAACGCATAGAGGTCGTGATTTTTGGTTGGGTGGTTTAAATCCTGGCTTATTATGGATATGGTCGAATTCGGCAAAGCCTGTCAATCCCAATACAAATCTTACATCGATAGCCATGTCACAGAAGGAGAAGGGCGACAATTCTACTGCATCCAATCTGGTGGACAGTGATGAGCAACAATCGGAGGAGAATGGTGATGTCCTAAACAATACAATCCAAATCGAAGGAAAAGGTCGATGTTTACGCTTGAGCTATAATGCTGGAAAGCATAGTTATGCATATTTCGGACAGGAGTGCACTTCTAGGCACTATTACATATGCGAACATGAGGATAAGACACTGGACAATAAGATTAAAAAGATAACGCGAGAGCTAAAGCTATTCGAATAATATTACGACATGTGATAGGTCGGCAGAAATCCTATTTTACATAATGAATCCTAGCCATATAATTTAAATTTTATGTGAATTTATTCTTGTTAAATATTTATAAATATTTATAAATAAACATAACTGATAATTATCAATAAAAAAATTGTTTAAGACTGTTTTTGTTTTTGCAAAGCAAACAAAAGAGAAAGAAGAGAAACCAAAGAAAATCAAAGTTATCCGTTGAGACTCGTTGCAGCTGAGCTGGACAAGTTCCACCGTATGCTAGAAGCAAAAGGTATACACAGAGCGGCTGGTATAATTGGAGATCTCTTCAACTTTTGGCCAGGCCTAGTCGGGATACAAGTAATCCTGCAATATGTTTTGAAAAGCAATCTTTATTTTGCCCCGATCGCGTCCGTTTAACTTTTGTATATCGGGCAGCAGGCTCATCAGAAACATGGCATCGGAGTCAGTTTTGCAATCACACAGCTCCACATTACCACCACCGCTACCACCACCATTGGGCATTGAGCCTGAGGAATTGCTAGTTTCCAGACGTAACAACGATGGCTGCTGCGGTGTTTGATGATGTACCCCATGACGTTGATGGTTGCTAGTCGCCGCCGTTATGGTCGTTGTTGCAACAGCAGTTGATGGTGACGGCAACTCCAAATCATGTGAGTTGGAGGCGAGAAGTGCAGTTCCTGCATTGTGCGTTGTTGTACTGACCATATCAACGGGTTTGCTAAATGTAGGACGTACAAAAGAGATATTCGAATGTGCTTGCACTGGAGTCTGAGTAATACCAGATGGTCCTGAACTTTGATGCTCCTGTGACCGGGGACGAGTATGGTTACGAATTTCATCTTGATATGCACGAACTTGTAGGCGATTTGCATGAAGTTGTCGGCTGGAACCATGAGTTGTATGCTGATGGTAACGCCGTTGCAACTCCGGCACTGATGAACTGGCCGCGGAGCTAGATGTTGCGGCCATTTTTTGCATCTCATGGTCATCGGGTTCTGGCACATCATCATCATCATGGTCATGTATGTGATCCTGCTCGTACTCATCGACCGGTTCCTCGCATTCGGATTTAATGTCATTGTTGTCTAACTGGCTATGAAAGCGTCCTCGCTGCTCCTCATCTATTATTTCATCCAGCTCAGACTGATTGTGCTCAGTCTCATCGAAATAATCCAAATAATTGTCCAATTGTTGCGGCTGAGGCGATAATTGGGTAACAGTATTTGGTTGACCTGGGTTGGAGTTCGAAGATGTGCTAATGGCTACCGTGCGTTCCCGCTGCATTCGATTTGATAAACTGGAAAGGTGAGCCAAAGCATCTTGCACCTGTGTATCCAACGATTTGGGCTGCTGGTGCTTCTTACGCAAATATGGATGCAGAAAGAACATGCGATCAAAGTATGACCAGCATGGCGGCACCTTTTCTTCCAAAAAGTTGGTATACTCGCGTCGGAACGATATACGTAAATTTGTCCATTTCGCCAGGCTGGCGCCGGGATTCTTCTCCAGCTTTAGATCCACCTCTCGCCAAAAGTTCTCCACATATGGCCGACAAAAGTAGTACTTGTGTCGCGGATTGTAGATGGCTTCATCACGCTGGACAATGTCAATTAGCTTAAATACCTCCTCCGTTAGCCATCGGGATGAGCAACTTGCATTAGAGCCTAAATTTGCATTTCCAAACTGACTACTGAATTCCCCCGACATTATGCACAATGCTGAAGGCGTGGCTAGTTTTCTATTGCACCTTACATTTGTATCAGGATCACAGGTTGTAATTTAATTTTTTGCAAAACATTTTATTCTTCTCTCTCGCTCTTTTAATTTGCAATAACAAAATTAGTACTGGACAAACTTTCGATAGTTCTATCGGCACTTATCGATATACATATCGATGTTCTCCATAAAAAACCGTTACAAACATGAATTTCTATTTAATTTTTAATTTTTTAGTCATTTTAATTTAATTTTTTTTTAATGTTTAGTCAGTTGAGCAATTAAAACATATATTTAGTCAATTGAAAAATCTTTGAGTTATTCTTTTTATTCTTGAATGTGTATTGAATCACAGTGGCGATTCGCGTAAAAATCCAAACACACACAATATACAAGATACACTCTTATTAATTTATTAAGTCAAAAGAACAGATTTTAAAATATATGGGAACCGATAACAGGACTAGTGTTTTCATTCTGTTGGTCATTAATAAAAATAGGATAATCCAATTAACTGTTACTAAAAAGTAAAAACTTTTATTGTGCACCCGTCATTAACAAACATTTGAATGTCAGGATTTTCGCGCCAAACGTTAGCCCTGTTTTATAAGAAAGAATATTATTGATTCAATGGAACTAGTTCTTCCGATAGTACTATAAACGATATGTAAAAATCCCAAATTGGGATGGACAAAATTGTAGTATGCATATATCAGAAATATCTAAATCTTAAATAATGTAGAAGAATGTGTGCATGATTAGACATATTTTTCGGATTTTCGGAAAATAAATTAGAGCCAATTAATAATAATTTATTTGACTTGTTAATTATCGTACTGTAATAATATCGTGCCGGCCCGGGCCTGCGCTATCAGACACGTGTCCATCTCTAATCCCAAGATTCATTTAACGCGTTTCCATTAACACAAACATCACAAGTCTATTATTTTATGTTATATTAATATTAATTTAATTATATTAAACAATAAACTACTGTAATTAATTCTATAACAAATGATGTGCGAGTAAATGTAATTGCAATTTGTGAAAATAGTAAGTAAACCGCTGTAAACCAACATTGATTTTGCAGCGAAAACATGAGAGGACAGCCGCTGTGGAAAAGCTAAAGAGACGAAGAGAAGGGTGGGGGGCGGAACTAATAGAAATAATCCGAGATGGCTTCAAATAGGAATAGTAACAGAAAAAAAGTACTAGGATGTAATAGAATAAGTTTTTTTTTTATCTTCGACATCATGGATTACTTGGATCGGAGCTTGGAAGCTGCTGTGTTTCATTGTTTACATGGAGATGCGAATTTTTGCGCGGGTTCTAATTATAATTATAAATAGAAATGGCCCAAAATGTAGAGAAAATATTTTTTTATCCTTTCCCATTTGCATGCTTTACAGACTCTTATTGGGATTCTCGAAGGCTATAAGGATTTGAAGTTGGAATTGAATGCTTTACACACATCCGCGTCATTGTCATGGCGGTTAAGGTGCAATTTGAAATTGGACACACATCACGTTTGCGCAACAAGAAGACCCCTCATCCTCAGGGATTTACCCACGATTGGGAGATTTTTGTGCAGGGTGTGAATAAGGCGGATATTAGCTCATTTGTGGACAAGGTTGTATTCATACTCCACGAATCGTTTCCAAAGCCAAAACGAGGTAAGTTTCCTATTTTTTTTATCATTACTTTATCCTTTACCCATATCCATGTGGCCTTTCGGCATTATAGTTATCAAGGAACCGCCATATGCTATACAGGAGTCGGGCTATGCCGGTTTTCTGCTTCCCGTGGAGATATATTTTCGTAATCGTGATGAACCGAAACGCATTATGTATCAATATGACTTGGAATTACAACATACTGGACCACCACATCATCATGTGGAAGTAAAGACCCACGTTTTTGATTCGCCATCTGAAGAGTTCCGTGCCAAACTGATGCGTGGTGGTGGTGTACCGGTTTTTGGTGCCAACATTGGATCTGCCAGTTTGGGCCGCACAATTTCACCTAGCGTTGGGGGCGAAATGGTTTCCAGTAGCACTAACGAGATAGTTGCGGTCAAGGGTAAAGGCGGAAGTGGTAGCGCAACAGGCAGCGGCAGTAGCACCACCTCGGCAGTGGCTATGGAATCTGGATCAGGCAAAAAACATAAATCACGCATCGATGATGCGAGCAGCAAGGCTACGAATTTTTCAGCTCTCTTTGGTCCGCCCATTACCAAAGGTGGGAGCAACGTGACCGTTCCTCCCGCCACCAAGCATTCACCAGATGGCAAGATTGTGTCCAGTAGCAGTGCTAGCAAAAGCGGTACGCACGATGCCAAAGAGAAGTCCAGCAAGGAGCGGGACAAATCGATTAGCTCGGATAAGCCGCGCGAAAAAGATAAAAAGGATCGACATGGGCGGGACAAGGAGCGCAAATCGAGCAAATCGGGTGACAGTAGTAGTAGCAAACATGACCGGGATAAGGATAAATCGAAAAAAGACAAGTCCCGGGATAAGGAGCGAGAGAAGGAACGGGATAGGGAGCAAAGCTCCACAAGTTCAACCACAACACCTGGATCCTCAGCGGCTGTGGCAGTTGGAAAGAGTACAGCAAGCCCAAAGCCGGGACGAACAGGAATACTGGCCGAAATGAGTGCTCCCAGTCCTAAGAAGCCATCGTCTGATCCAGCTACGGTTGTTGCTCCCGCCTCCCGATCCAAGGAACGCGATGATCACAAATCATCTAGTAAATCAGAATCCAAAGACAAGGAACGCAGCTCCAATAAAAAATCGAAGAAAGAGAAAAAAGACAAGGATAAAGACAAAGAACGTGAGCGGGAACGGGAAAAGTCCCGCGAGGATCACAAGGATAAACGATTGGCCAAAGATGAGCGATCTGGTCAACAGCAGGGTGAGAGTCCAGCAACTGGCCTAACGCCACAGCAAACGTCACAGACATCGGGATCCACAACATCCGGCACCGGTAAGGCTACTCCCACTTCTGTTGGCAGTAGCAACAGCAGCAGCAGCCTGGTTTCTGCCAGTGGAAAGAAAGTTGGGGATTCCAAAGACGATGGAGCCGCTACAAGCAGCAAGCCGGTAGAAAAATTGAATGAAACAAAGCAAGATAAGTCAGCGAATAGCAATGGGAGTGTGGACAATAATAAAAAATCGCACAAGCACAAAAAGAAGGATAAAAGCAAGGACAAAGAAAAAGAACGAGGCGACCGGGAAAAGGATAAAGACAAGGAGAAGGATAAAGAGCGTGACAAGGAGAAGTCCAAAGAGCGGGAAAAGGATAAACAACATCAGCAAATTGCAAATGTAAATGCAGCAGAGAAATCAGCAACAACGGCATCTTCTCCATCCCCTAAAACGGAGGTGACGACAAGTTCCTCTAGTACCATAACCACCGCCATTACCAATAGTCCAGCTGTTGATGCTATCATGGATAAGGATAAACTAACTGGAAATGCAAACAGTTCAAAAAAGGAGAAACACAAGAAATCTAAGGAGAAATCCTCCTCATCCACATCTAGCAAGGATGAGAAACGCCAACGAGACACCGGCGATAAGCCGTCTTCAGAGAGCAAGAGCAGTGGCAAACAGCAACAATCGGCCCAGACGGCCTCTCAAAACAAAACAACACCAAACAATTTGGATCTCAGCGATGTGGATTCAGCTCAATCAGCTCCCGATTTGGCAGCTAACAGTGCTCTGGCTGCTGCTGCAGCTGCCACACTCCAACATTCGGACAGCTCCAATAGCAGTTTTCCCGATCTACCTGCCAAAAAGTCAACTCAATTGACGCCCAAGAGTAACGCCGGCAAAGAGGCGAAATCTACTGGCAAAGATCACAAGGCTGGCAAATCCAAGGCCAGTCAAGATAAGACGGAAAAGAATGTAGATAAATTGGAAAAGGTTGACAAGTCACCGGATGCCAAAATCGAAAAGCCCGAACCAAAAGAGGAGAAGAAACGGAGTCGTCGTAACTCTCCAAATAGTGGCAGCACCTTCATCGAGCCTCCCGTCAAGTCTACTAAGAAGGAGCAGTCGATTAAAGCAACTCGCGAGAAATCCAAATCTCCATCTTTGCGCGCAATTAACAGTGCAGCATCATCGCCAGCTGTCGTCTCAGGATCATCGCCAAACACAACACCAACGACCACGACGACAGCCACAACGACAACATCAACAGCAGCCAGTAATAACAATGTGAGTGGACATTCTCCAGCTGATACGCCAATTGGGACACCAACAACGCCAGCAATGCAGAGCAGCACAACCCCATTGCCCACGGAGTATCTGAGCGAATTACAGGAATTGCATCAAAAGATTATGACACTGCAGGATAATGAGGAACTGCAGCATGTTGTTGAAATGATTGCAGCCACAGGTTGCTATGAGATCACCCACAAGACATTTGATTTTGATCTTTGTAAATTGGATCGGGTCACTGTGCAGCGACTACAAGAGTTTCTGGCCACATCAGTGTCGTGACATCAAATGGCAACCGCTGCCGCCCCGGCACCAGCTCATGGTGTCTACAGCTAGACGATGCACAAATCCTCATGCACATAACCAAAACATTAAACTTAGTTTATAACAAAAAGAAATTTTAATACATAGAAAGAAAAGAAAAATTATCAATTCCCCTCCTCTCCTTGATCCCCTCGAAAGTAAACCTCTTGTTGTATTGGATCCCATCCATCTGCAGCTTTGTTTTTAAGTGGTCCTTGTCTCCTAGATCCATTGCCACAATAATATATACTTATATATATTATATATATTTGTGCAAGTCGAATTTAGACTTATTCGGTTTAAGATTTAATATAATTTCAATCTTTTGATTCTCTTCACTTTTGTTTCTGAAATTTGTAAATCTTGATTTTTATACTATATGCTTTTATAAAAACATATTTTTTGGTTCTTTTTTTTATAATTATTTATTTCGATGCAAATAAATTACAGTTCTTTTTTATACAGATATATAATGTATATATCTATTTTCATTACTCGCTTAATGAATTCGATTCACCCATTCAGAAGAAATCCAAATTAAAGTCGTATGAAGTATTATAGTTATTTAGATGTACACACACACACACACAAACACTCTTAAATGAAAAATTAATTAACAAAAATTATATAACTTATTAATTAATCTCATATTCACATTTGATCAAAAAGCGCATTCAAAATCACTTACTGAAATTCTGAACAAAAACATGTTAACAATTTTGATTTGAACAAGTTTTTTATAGATCGAATGATATGACTATAGTTATCTGTATAATCAAGAAAGGCCTTCTACTATTGGTTGGTTTAGAAAGTTAAGAATCAATATTATATATAAATACATATAATAGGGGAATGCAAACGCAATAGATTTCAATAATTTTTAGAATGGTATCGAAATTCAAAATTAGATTCATTAAATGCATTCCCGATATTTAATTAAAATAAATATACATATATTTATATATATATATATTTATGTATATCTCGAATGTTTCTAACATTTAGTTACACTCATTATAATTCAACGTATGATAATTCCAGTGGAATTTGTATAAAGTTCCAAACGAAAAGGAACAAAAATTCACTTGAAGATATATTGTATAAAGATTTTTCCAAAACAGCTTCGACTCAAATTTATGTATATAGCACTATTAATCGATTACGAATTTATGCAAAAAGAGTTATTTTAAAATAAAACTGAATAATTTGTTATTGGTTTTAGGGCAGAAATCTATTAATCCAGCTCCCCCTAATATCCATATGCGTATATATTATATATATCTTGTCGTAAATGTATATTTATCAATAAATATTAATAAAAAGTGCATACATATATAAAAATACGTGTCAGATAGATATAAATATCATTCAATATATTTGTGACTTTTAAGTATCTTCAGTTATAATATTTTTGTGTTATTACATTCAATGAATTTGACAAAAAATTGGACTTCAGTTTGAGTTCGAGTTACTAATATAACTAGGTATATAATAATGAGGCAGATTAATTCTATAAATTAAATAGAGACAGTGGACAAGCGCTAAGTCTTTGGGTTATCGAAATTAATATATCGTGCATATAGAGAGCTAATTGTAATATTTTAACAATTATTCAAATTATTCGATTTAATTAAATCTGTCCACTAGAAGAGGATTCCAGTTGTGTGTGTTGTTGGCTAGATTGTGTTTGACTAGTTGCGGCAATAACAATACTTTCGCAATTCCGGATCACGATCGTATATACATTTTGCCTGTGTGCCATATTTATTGACACGTGAAATATCGCTAAGTTTTGTGCTGGCCTCAAAGGCTTCCAAATCGTAACTAACGCTGGCCTCATATAGACCCTGGCCTGGCTGTGTTGCCAACTGTAATTGATACATCTCATTGTGGACAAGTGTCTGACCGGTCATATCGGCCAGAAATCCATCACGATCGCTGTTAGTTTTAAATTGCAACAGTTCCTTATGTGGCTGCAAACGCAGAGCCCAATTAACTTGAAGTAACTGCAATTGGGACATGCAATAATATACTGTATAATTGTATTTACTATGGAAAATCGTACTTGTAATGGTGCACAGAGTTGTCGACGTTCTTTCGTTGCTTCATTGATTGTGTTCACAATGCTTTCAGCTGCTTTTAATATAATTCCATTGTAGCGTGTGTCATTCAATTGCAGTGGCCGCCAGTTGAGGCAGGCACACCAATGTGGCTCAATATAGGCATCGGCACATGATCGATTTGTCGGTATGGGCTCCAGCAGTGAAATAGCGCGTCCACGGGCCAACTGAGAGATTTGTATATGTGGTTCAGTTTTAATGTCATGGGTGGAGCTCGTAAAGGTACTCTCAACCGGTTGTTCTTCACGATTGGCAGTTTGCAGTTCTAAGAGATCAAATAAAATATATTATTTTTCTTTCCACTTTAATATATATTTAATTACTTACGAATGAGATGCTTTAATGTGGCATGTATATCAAAAGGAGTAGTCAGACGTTCAACGTTTGATACAAAATTGCCATATTCCTGGGGAAAACGTTTCTTAAACGATTCTGGGAAGGCAAAGCTAAAGAATGGCAAACGTTCCTCCTGTTTGCCTTGAAGTGTTGATCGCACTTCGGCAAAACGATTACCATGATCGGCCATAAATATCAATATGGTATCATCTAACAGGGATCTCTCTTTTAGGGAGACAAGCCAGTCATGCACATCATCATCGGCAGCTCCCACCAGATTTATAGAATCATGCGAAAGTCCGCCATGAAAGCTAAACACAAATCTAGGATTATCACGATATTTTAGCATAAACTGTAGAAATAGAAAAATAAAAAAATTATTCCTTTGGACAAGTTTTAAGTGAAAGATTACCCACGTTTTTGGTGTACTCCAGCATGGTTATATGATCCGGCTGGTGGCCAATGCAGTTTGGGGCACTATCACTTAGCATGTGCTCCGCTTGAACATAATAGGTGCGCAGATAATGATCGACAGGTTGTGTCTCAAATCCGTTCATACGATATGTGAATGTACCAACATTTGGCAAATCCTCATTAAATGAAGTCAAATAGCCCAATTTTGCAAAATCTTTCCAAATCATGGGATACGCATCTACACTGCCAGCTCCGGAAAAACGTTTCCTTGTTTCTGGTAGCTCCAATTCCGTATATCCTGTCAGCAAAGGGACTAAAGCTTGAGGTGTTCCATCACCCACAATATTGTAGCCCTTAAGGACAATGGCACCCAGTTGTTTGGTCAAATAGGCATATGTTCGCGGAAGTTTTCGCATAAATGCATTTCGACTGAGTGAGTCAAAACCGAACATTAGGACATTGTAAAATGAGGCAGTAGGCACTTCCTGCATTTGTTGTTGGATCTGGGCAACTGCTTCGGGTGGCAGAACCGCCAAATTTGGTGATAAATTTGCAGCTAGCGGTCTCTGTACCGTATCGCGTATGCCATGAGCCATACCAAACCAACTACAGGAAAGGAAATATATATATTTATATATATATAAATCGATGATTATTGGAAATTCAATTTTTACGTTTCTCCACTTGCAGCACGACAAGCCACTTTAACAAAATCACTGCTCTGCAATACATATGGCTCCTTCACCTTCAACGTACGACCGAATCTCACTTTATAGTCCGATTTTCGTATTATGTCCGTATATGAGCAAGTTATATCCCCATAAACAGCTACAATTTCTGGCCTGACAAAGCATATGGATTTCTAAAAAAGGGAAACAATTAAAGCTCCAAACATGACGAGAATAAATTAACATTTTCTGCTCGTACTTCACACATAACCCAGTCGAGTTGATTTTGCCCGCAGTTGATTTTGTCAACCGGCTTATAGAATCGCATGATATCGGGATTATCTAAAGGCAAATGTGGATGTCGACACTCCCCTTGATTCATTGCTGATCTTATAGAGCGCTCAATAATTTCTCTGACAAAGAAAGATAAGATGTATTTATATATGCACTTAATTGTTTATTTATTAAAGAAAACATACATTTTAGCTCCATTGTCGACTTCTTTGTCCCCACTGAGTACGTACACGGTAACCAGCATGAGGAGAACGCAGCAGACAAGCGCTATTTTTTGTACAATACCCCGCCGTAACATGCGCATTTTAACTGTTTAACTATTAAAAATAGATTGTATTATTATCATTTCTCATTAATGTATTAAAAATTAATGCCCCAATCAGACTTACATGTTTCCTCCTATTAAAAACATCTGATTCACCATTAAGCAATTATATTAAAACTTCATTTTCTATAGTTCAAGAGCTTAAGCACAAAAACAATAACTGTTCTCTTTAATTGTTTAATAACAAATTCAAACCGCGCTCTTATAAAAAACAAAAACACCGACTTGCAAAAAATAACAGAGTATGGTCACTCTTATTATTTGTTAATTATTCAGAAGTTTCGATAGGCAGACAGTATTTTCGGAGAATCGATTGACCATTAAGTTCGATAAATCATCAGTATTGCCAGCTGTTTCTTATTGGAGATGCACATAATTGTACATTTCGGCTTTATTGCAAGAATCGCGATGTGATAAAGCTTAAGTTTAGTAGAATTGTTTAATTTGTAAATAGAACACAAAATTTTGTTGTTTAGTGCTATACTGTGCTGCCACTGTGCCGTTCAACAAAAGTGGAGAGTTGCCACCTCGTGCTCTATCATTACGAAAGAAGAGTAGGAGTCGACTAAAATTAACTAAATTTAAGTAAATTCCGAAGATTTCTTAAAATACCGAAATTCTTAAGTTCGTGCCGATCCTCGACACACACAAACATTCACACTTCCATAGCCACAAGTCGAGAAAGCACGAGGCGCCGACACAGACATGACGGGAATAATTTCCTTAGTTACAAGACGATTGCAAAATGTTGGATTAAGAGCCGCGCGGAGTCAAGAGGTATGTGGTCAAGCGAAAAAGTATAGCTGGTGGCGATTCATTTGGAACAGCTAGCGTCGCTGCTATTCGTCATCTTTGCGGCGGCTGCTGTCTTGCCAAGGCGATTATGTAATTGTATGTGTGGCAAAAATAGCAAAAAAAATAATGTTTTGACATGCCCCCTTTTGCCCAACAGCTGATTTGGCGGCAGTGGAAATAACTCACGTGAGCGGACATCCGCTCCGGGTTGTGCAATCATTATCATTGATTTTTTTTTTCACTTTCAATTTTACAGATCAAACGCTGCATCCGTCAGTATTCCCGACTATCTGTCATATCAGCTGTTAAGAAGCAACATCTGTTGTGTCATGATGGAAATAGTGTCCAACAGGCGCAACGGTAAGTTACATACATATTTCATGAAATGATTTTTAACTCCTTTTTTTTGGTCATGTAGGCTCCTGGGCAGGCAGAGCTTTCACACCACTACGAGTTTGTGGTCGGAGCAAACGATAAAGGTGCCACCATTTGCCGACTCCATTACTGAGGGAGATATTAAGTAAGTTGAATGTCTGGACAGGTCTGGGAACCGGGTTTGCTTATTGAGCAACAGGTTTCGAAAGTTGTTCTGGCCTTGTCTCGGTTGGGGGACTCGCTATTGTTTACAATGATGATATCTTATCGAACGTATAAAGTAGAAAGATTAGCCTTATTATATATATCCCGCCCTCTTTTAATTTATTTTAGATTTACTTGCAAAGAGGGTGATTCTTTTGCAGCTGATGAGGCTGTCATGGAAATCGAAACTGATAAAACAACGGTCCCAGTGCCAGCTCCATTTGCCGGTTCGATTACTGCTATTCTTGTTAAGGATGGGGATACAGTTAAACCTGGTCAAGAGCTATTTAAACTGAAACCAGGAGCTGCACCAGCTAAGCCTGCTGGTGGTGCCGCCCCAGCTCCAGCTGCTCCCCCGGCAGCTCCGAAGCCCGCAGCTGCCGCGGCACCAGCTGCTAAGGCTGCACCACCACCGCCACCAGCAGCAGGTGCCCGCCCACCACCACCACCGCCACCAGCAGGAGGTGCCCGCCCACCACCACCTCCACCACCAGCAGCACCTCGGGCTGCAGCTCCACCCCCAGTTGCCGCTGTTAAACCTGCAGTGGCTCAAGTTAAACTACCGCCAACTGATGGCACTCGGCAAATTCTGGGCACACGCTCTGAGCAACGCGTTAAGATGAATCGCATGCGTCAGAAGATTGCTGCACGTTTGAAGGATGCACAAAATACTTGTGCTATGCTTACCACTTTCAACGAGATCGACATGAGGTAAGAGATAATCAGATCCATTCAATTCATTATCCCAATTAAACTTCTCTGCCGATTGATTTCTTCAGCTATGCCATGAATTTCCGTAAAGAGAATCTAGATGCTTTCGTTAAGAAATATGGAATTAAACTTGGTTTCATGTCCATTTTCTCGAAAGCCAGTGCTTATGCTCTGCAGGATCAGCCTGTTGTCAATGCCGTTATCGATGGCCAGGTAATGATTACGTAGTTCTCAAATTTTTATTATAACAGCTTATCACTCGTGACGTTTGCGTTCAATTTAAATTTGTTTGTTTAATTGTATTTTATTTGTTTATATAATTTTTCGCATCGCTGATAATGGATTTATTCTGTGGTAGCAATCAATTCACTGAGTTATTTAATACTTTTAGGACATGGTCTACCGCGACTATGTGGACATCTCAGTGGCTGTGGCTACACCCCGTGGTCTGGTTGTGCCCGTTATACGCAATGTTGAGAGCATGAACTATGCCGACATAGAGATTGCTTTGGCTGGTCTTGCCGATAAGGCTAAACGCGATGCTATTACCGTAGAGGATATGGATGGCGGCACTTTCACCATCAGTAATGGTGGAGTGTTTGGTTCATTGATGGGCACACCCATTATTAATCCACCACAAAGTGCTATCCTTGGTATGCACGGTATTTTCGAGCGTCCCATTGCCGTTAAGGGAGAAGTAAGTTGAATTATTAAATTTTTCTTATTAGAACCAATTGGTGTTTAAATTAACCTTTTATTATTATAGGTCAAAATTCGTCCCATGATGTATGTCGCGTTGACTTACGATCACCGAATTATCGATGGACGTGAGGCTGTTCTTTTCCTGCGCAAGATTAAGGCTGCTGTTGAGAATCCCTCAATCATTGTTGCCGGCTTGTAGAGTGCATTGTGACCATTAGTGTCTGCATCTACGTGTCTATGCTGTTCAGTTGATATTAGTCGGTAAACACTTAACGATCGAACCAATGTGGAAATATATTTTGTTTATTTATTTTTAATTTTTTGCTCGTGTCAAAAGTCAGCCATCAGCTTTGACTCGATAATAGCCAAGTAAAAACCACACTCACTCTATTCAAGCAACAACAAGCAACAGACGGAATAAAACTACGTAACGTAGATTTGTGTTCAGAAACTATGTAAATTAAATTTCTCTTGAATTTTGCACTTTACACTTAAAACAAAAATATGTAAGTTGCTACACAACTACACAAAACAATATCGTAATAAATACGATAAACTATTAACGATCAATTTTTCATCTGCCTAGTATTTAAATACTATCGTTTTAAATTCCAAAATCTCATTTCCCTTAAGATAATAACTTATTATTTCATTCATAAACCGGTCATTACTTTAAACCATATTTAAACGATTCATTTGTTAAACCGATATCGAAAAAGCAATAAGAAGTCATCAATCTAAGATATTTTCAGCGCAATATAAGAAGAGTTGTGTAAATATGTCCCGAATCGAATAGATAAATCTGTGTGGATTTTATATGTTTGGCAAAAAATTAGAATATTTCCAATTTACGATCAGCTGAGCAACAGGAAATGTTCGTTTTTCCGAGAACCTTAGTGATTGTATTAACGAATTTGGAATTATAATAAAATATTGTTGCCTTTTGTATATAACTTTCTCAAGTTCCAAAATGCCAAAAAATTACGGTATAACCGAAATTAGACAAAATTACCAATTTAAATAATTAATTTTTAACATAAATACTAATAAGTTTGGAATATTTTACAGGTAAAAAGCTATCTACAGACATAATAGAGATTTTTTAAACAAATGGATTCCAAATGGATTACACACAACATTTGGATACATAATTTTTCAACAAAACAAATACAATTTGTAGGATTAAGTAGGATCACTGGGATTAAAATAGAAAATGGACCCATATTATGCATGGGAAATGTCAGTAGGATTGCATCCTTTAAAAACATGGATGTTCCAGATACAAGAAAGTAGCCAGCAGCTGTGGAGCAGATAAAGAATTAACTACTATTACTCCAAGGAACTCATAGGATTTAAAAATTACAAAATTTGGATTTATTTGCCGAGTTCCTGATGGAGTTAAAGGTGCAGAAAAATTTTATAAAATGAAAGATCAGATGTGGTAAGTGTGATTGGTTTATATGGTCTTCTATTCAATTATAAAATACGATACATAAACGTATGCGGTTTACCGCTACTGCTCATCGCTGCTGGTCTACCTTTTGGGGTTCAAAATATCATTTCTCAGATACTTTTATCTTTAGTGGAGATATTTATTATATTATGCTCTACAGAGGCTTAAACGGTGGAAGTCCGCATTAAAGTAAGTTCTTCCTTTTAAAACAAAATCTCGACTGATCCAAAACAAAATGAAAAGTCATTTGGATGGAAAGAATAAAATGAGTTAAAAATTTCGTTCCTTTAAAAGAGAGCGAATGTAAGATAAATGGAAGATTACTTACCCATTTTTAGTTCATATGAAATGGCGATTTAATAAGAATATATCATCGATTCAGCTTATTGTTCTAATACATATAAATATATATGTACATATATTTATAAATCGCTGAAACTGAATGCTATGAGATAGTTTGATCAAGAAAAAAGATTTGGTATTTTGTTTTGTTATTTGAGCAAATTGGCTTGTACAATTTTATTGATTTTTAGTACTGAGTTTTGTTTAAACTATTTCTAATGTTTACAATGTGTGTGCGTTGGCAAATGATAGATAGATATATATATTTTTTATATATGTAGTTACAAATTATAATTTTGTTTTTGTTATTTATGATGTGGCTGGATATAAAATACGTTAACTGGATTTGGTTTTCAAATTTACAATGTTATATTATTTAAATTGAAATTAGTTTTTTGTTTTTTTGCTTTTATCATTTTTGTTTTGTTTGTTTGTTTTAGATCCATCAAAGAGATTGATTAACACAGTATTTAGTTATTATTTAAAATCACATAAATCGAAATTGAACTGAATCGAACTGAATTGTGAAACAAATGATAATGATATATGTATATATATGTATATACGTTGATAAATACGTATATAGTATATGGTTATAGAGAAATCATATAAAAAATGCAACAATCGTTTCGTCTAAAACATTTTGCAAAAGTCATAGTTAGTTTTGCAAAAATTAGAAGAATTAATATTTTAGGCAAAAGGATTGGCATTATCTACATTTCATTTTTGATACCCTTACTTAAATAGGGTACATAAATTTTGTGAAATTTTGTCACATTTGTTTTTGGGTCTTTTTGTTTTGTTTTACATTTGGTTTTTGGATTGCTTTTAGCTTAACTAAGGGGATACAGAGTGTAGTTACATTTAAATTAATTTTTATATGTGATAGTTTCAGAAACACAAAAGATAAGATTAGAGTAAGAATTCAAAGATGAAAGATCCTACTTAAAAAGAAATTTAATTATAGAAATTTTTATGTGTTTTTGCTATAATGTTATTTTAAATAATAGGTCGAGTCAGGGCATGTTATTTGTTGGGTTTTTTCTTTTGTTTTTGGGTCTGGAACTGGATCTGGATCCGGGTCAGGTCCTGCACTTGTCTTCCCGCAAGTGCAACACTCTTAAGTCTAAGCAATTACACTAGGTATCCCCAACCTTGTGTCCGAAATTCATTGTCTCTCTCTGCATAGATCCTTCCTGAGATGATTTTTTGTTTGTTTTTTTTTTTTTTTTTGAATTTCAAATATTTTCGTTTTTTGGTTTTTTTCTTCTGGTTTTAGATTTTCAATAGAACTATTGTACAAGATTCCATTTGCTGCTGTTTGTTTTGGGGTTTTTTTTTGCCGGCTGCTTTAAGCGTTTGTCTCAATGATTTAGCAGATTTCCAAATTGCATTTTCAAAATGTGTTAAATATTTCTTAGCCAATCCAAAAAAGGAGTTTAAATAAATGGTCAAGTGTCTCTGCGCGTGTTTTTGGGTGTGCGTGAGCGTGTGTGTTTGTGCGAATTTTAGATTGTGAAGTTGTGTGTGCGTGTGTGTGT
The DNA here is from genome assembly GCA_018150375.1 of Drosophila sturtevanti. Classification (NCBI taxonomy): domain Eukaryota; kingdom Metazoa; phylum Arthropoda; class Insecta; order Diptera; family Drosophilidae; genus Drosophila; species Drosophila sturtevanti. The sequence continues at coordinate 326,475 of JAECWJ010000527.1, read as the reverse complement.
GTATAAATAGAAATTTGTTAACTAAACTAAAGTTTTAGTTGTATCCAATGGACTTATGTTTTGGTCTAGGGTTAAGAGGTTTTACTTTTGCTGCTGTTGCTGCTTCTTGGTTAAAATTTCGTTAAGGGGTTTTGACCTTCTTTTTATTTTTGGTAGGGGGGGGCTTTTTGGCTATGTCTTCAATGTTGGTTTTGTTGTACAAGTCGGAAATGTGTAATTTCATAAAGAAAGACGGTTCTTGCATACGTTGTTGGTGTTGGTGTTGTTGTTGTTGGTTTTGGCCAAGTCTTTAGGTGGTGTGTTGTCGTCGTCGTGGATGTTGTTGTTGCCGCTTGGCCTGGCAACTTTTTGGCTATGAATTTATAAATCAAAAAACATTTCTGTCTAGTGGCCATTGAGAGGTATTGGGTTGGTATTGAATGTGTCTCTTGCCTTTGGTCCTGGTTGGTGGCCCTCTTTCTCTCTCTCTCTCTCTTTTTGTCTATCCCTGCCAGGGCTCTATATTTTATTTATTGATAGCAATTATGTCTCGACCTCGACTACCAATACATACATATTCATCAATTTGTATGTATATGTAATGTATTTATATATATCTACATATATAATAATAATTTTCAGTTTTGTTTGATGTGCTCTCAACTGCATGATGATGATGATGGTTCGAACTTTTGCCAAAGAAACCTAACCTAACCACAATTTTAGCTCGGCTTGGTCATGTTCCTGGCTGGATGACTGCCTGATGGTTTGATGATGGACAATGACTGAACTAACTATTTGCCGGAGTTGTAATAATAGTGCGGTAGCGGAATGAATGCTGCGTGGTTGCTTATGACATTGCCTTCGAATATTACTTAAAGTTCTGCTGGTTTTTACTTTCTATGCATGATTTGGGATTTTATATTAGATTTCGGTCAAGTTGGTTTTTTGTCTTGGGTTTTTTGAGCGCAAATAATATGCTTTGAGGTTGGTTTTTTGTTTTGTTTTTTTTTTTTTTTCGTCAGGAGGGCGGGTTTCTCTTTTCATTTTGTTCTTGTTGTTTTTGAAGGGGGTTGGGGGTTTTTTCCAGTTTGTTTCTCGAATTGTGTTTCGAATTTGGTATTGTCAAATCTTTGATAGTTTTTGCTTTTTCGGTGTCTCAATTTTCAACCCCTTTCTACATATTTCTAATCGGTTCGCAGTTTTGTTCAATTTTGTTGTTTTCGGTTGTTGCTTTTGGATTTGTATTTTTTTTTTTTTTTTGTATGATTTGATTTATATCTGAGTTTGGCCGCCATTTGTAAGATTTTCTGGTCCTGAAAGTTGCCAGGCAAATTCTAAGTATATATATATATTGTGTAGATGTATGTATGTATCCTTCTGCTTGTCGTCTTTGCCAGCTCTTGTTCTCTAAATTGTTTTATTTTTGTTGGCTTTTTTTCTTTTTGTTTTTGGTTTTTGTTCTTGACTTTTGTCGCATTAAAACTTCCGTTGTTTCTTGTAATTTATAATGCTGCTTTTGGAGAATTTTACATTGGATATATATATATATATATATACTTGTATACATACATATATATATATATCAAGTATCTGGTTGTTTTTGTTGTTGCAGTTACTTGTGAAGTTGTTGGACGGCCGCGAGGTACTTTATCATCTTAATGTGTAATAATTATGCGCCAAAAATGAACTCTCGAATTGTTGCAACTTTTGTCTTGATTTGGTTCTCTTTTTCTCTTTTTTTTTTTTTGTTCTTTTGGAATGGTTTCGGTTATCTTTTTGTTTTGGTTTCGGGAAGTTTTAAAATTGGTTTTTCATATTTCCTATTTTTTGTTTTGTAAAATAAATTTTTTTTCGTTTTGGTTTTCCGTTTCAATTCTACCTAGTTTTTAATTTAAAGTGAGGTAAATTTGGTTTTGATTTGGAATTTTGTGGTCTGGTCAGAGTTGAATATTTTGTTTCGATATCTTGAAGTTTTGCCAGAAAGAAGCCGAAAGTTGTTAATTTGAATTTCGAGTTCTAAAATTAAATAATTTAGATATATGTTTTTAGATTAATATTATTGTCATAGTTTCAATGCAAAAGTATCTGTTGGATTTTTGCATTTTCAAATGAATTAATTTATATATTATTAATATAGTTCTTTTCTTGAGATAAATACATAAAGTGGGATGATAATTGCCTTGATTTTTTACTGAAGTCGTATTTGTAATAAAAATTGATTTAGTCATAATCCAAATATGAAATTGAATTTGTCTAAATTATATAATGATATTTAAGTTTTCTATATTTGTTTTTTTGTGCATTGTTTTTAAAATTATCAAAAGATATAAGAAATTTTCTTTTAATTTGGATGAAAATTAAATATTCTGTTGAATAGAATTTCCAGAATAATTTAGAATTTCCTAAATTAATTGTGTTTTATCTAAATGTGAAATTTAATTTGAAATTAATTTAGTTTTGAATCTAAATATAAAATTCAATTTGAAATTGATTTAGTTTTGAATTTTGTTCCTGTCAACATTTGTTCTAAAAGAGTTTTTGGAAATAGTCAGAGATGCTAGCAAATAATGCTTGATTTGGAATCAGAATTGAAGAAATGTAAGTTTGAGTTGAATTTAAGGTTCCTGAATAATAAATTTGTTGGAATAATCACTTCGTTAAAGTATTGGAATTTTTGTTCGTTGCATTGCTTTAAATTGGAATTTTGTAGCATAGTTTTAGGCTTAAATGTAGAAATTTTAAACTAGTTTTCAATTTTATAATAATTTAGCAATTTTAAAATAAAAAATGCTCTAAAGAATATTTTTTGTTATAAAATTTGAAGAAGTTAATTTTTTCTTATAGTTTTATATCTCTAGATATGTTCAGTTTTAGTGGTTCAGTCGGTTTGAATTTTGGGATTTCGATTTATAATTTGATCAGATGAGAATATTGAGAATATTGTTACTTCTGATGGTAAATAAAAATTTTGAAATTAATTTTAAATTAGGAAATGTTAAATAAATAATAAATTTAGAATTGAATATAAATTTTACGAGACTTGTCGAAACAAGACTTAAACTTTTGTTATGAATTCCTTTTTAATCTTTCAGGTAATGAAAAATCATTATTGATTTGTTCGTTTAGTATTTAGATAAATAGTTTTGAATTTTCTTTAAATGATTTGCAAATTTTGATTCTAATTGGAGAAAATTATTTTTGAATTTGTTTCTAATTTTCATTTTTATCATTTAATTTTTAATTTCTAATAGGTTAAAGTCATTAAGAAATTGCACACATGGAATTTTCAGACTTCTTTTGTCATTGAAATTTGGAATTTAAGGTATGATATGTTGATTTTAATTTTAATTTATTTATATATTTAAAGGAACTTTTTTAAAAATGGGAGAATTTAGTGTGAAATTTTGTTTCTTAAAAATATTTTTTAATCTTTTCTTTTGATTTTTAAATTCGGTTTCGTATTTCGTTTTTTTTTTTTGATAATAATGAGAAAGGTTTGAAAACTTGAATTTCGGCATAAATAAATAGTCTGAATTGGTTTTTAACTGATTTGTTAATATCTGAATATGCAGGAGAAAGTTAAATATTTGTAATTTTTTAGTTCAATATTGTTTTTGTGCCATAAAAGAATATATTTTCTATTTCTGTGCCTGAAACTGTTTTCGTGAATTTCATTTTGCATAATATAAATTAATAGATTGTTATCTTGTGTTGAAAAATGCTTTGGTTGAATAGTTTTAAATTTTACAAAATAGAAAAATAATTAAAAGAATTTTTTTGAACGTTTAAATTTTTTTTAGATTTAAATATTTTTCAGAATTTGTGGTTAATTTAAATGTATTTATTGGACTTTTGGGGTTATAGAAGTTTCTGAAGGACAATTTAAGTATTTTGGTTTTGTTTTAAAGTGTGTTTGATTTTGCTTTCAATTTTAGTTTGAAATTTGATTTAAAAATTTTAAATTTAGTAAGGATTTTCGTTAGGAATTTACTTTGGATTTTGTTTTGAATTTGCTTTTGAATTTTCTTTTGAATTTAGTTTTGCTTTTACTTGTGAGATGAGTTTTGGTTTTGAATTTGAATTTGGCTTAGAATTCGGTTTGAAATCTAACATAAAATTTAGTTAGGAATTTGGTTTAGAATTTAAGTTGAAATTTAATGTAAAATTTGGTTTAAAATTTGAGTTCAAATTTAGTGTAGAATTTGGTTTGTTATTTGATTTAGAATTTGTTTTTGAATTTGGTTTGAATTTCCGTTAGTAATATATTCTTCATTTTTTTTTGTCTTAAATTCGATTTAGATTTGGTTCTTGATTAGGCGTGACTTTTTGGAAATGAACAACTATATAACTTTTGCTTAATGAATTTCGTTTAGATAAAATTTTTAAACATTGTTGAATTTTGAGTTTGAAACAAAAATTTGCTTGAAAATTCTGCTTAAATGTGAATAAAAATTATTTTTAAATTTTTACGAAAATATTGAAAAATAATATATGAAATATTTCAGTAAATTTAATTTGATTGAAGTTTGATGAGCTTTTAGTTTTGAATTTTAAATATTTTTTTCATATTTTGAAAGAATTTTGTTTGAATTTTAGTTTCGTTTCTGGGATTTTAACATTTTATCAATGGCCCTGAGACATTTTTTAATTTGATAATCTAATTGAGTTTCTTGACTCTGACGACTTGAAATTGTGTGTGTGTGTTTTTTTTAACTTTTGTTTGAAATTGATTTGCACTTCTAATGGTTGGAATTTGTTTAAAATTTGTCTCAACATTTTTATGCGCATTAAATATTTCCTTTTATTTTGTGATTTTTTTTTTTTTACCAAATTTTCAAAAAGTTCTTCGATTATAAAATGCTGCAACGTCTTTGCCATAACTTAATGAAAATCGGTTCGTGATTTTAAAAGAAAATATTGAAAGCGTGCAAAAATGTTTAAAAAATTCACTTGAGTAAATAAATTACTAACTGATAAAGTTTTTTCTTATATTTTGTTTGTTTTTTGGTGGGTCGGGCTATTTCTTTTCTTCTTGGGAATCGTAGAAGCAGCTTCCTTTGCAGCCATTTTATTACCAAAGTAGAATGAGTGTGTGTATGTGTGTGTATGAGTGTGAGTGAGTGTTTGTATGTGTATATGTGTGTGTGTGTAAGTACCCCTGTATATGTTTGCTAAAGAGTGTGTGTGTGTTTGTGTATGAGTGTGTGGTGGTTGATTTGGTGGTGCCTGAAGCTCTGGGACATACGAAACTGTCTTTTGGCATTTGTGATATTAAAAATTGTGTTGATAAACTAAAGAATTATAAAGACGAAACGATAATTTAAAGCATTTCGGTATTTTGGTTTGGTTTTATGATTTTGATTTTTGGGATTTGCGTTTGCTACACAAAATGATAAACTATTGCATTGTGTGTGAGATTTTCAAGGGGACAGGGGTCTTGCGAGGTTTGGGATTAAGTTTTGGTCTTGGATTTTGGGTTAAGCGATTCAGTTTCGGTTTCTGGAAATGAAGCCTTCTGCGATGCCGTAGAAGAAGAGTTGGAATTTTGTTTTTCGGTTTTCGGTTTTTTTTTTATGGAGTGCGGATTTTTTCGTTTTGATTTGGAACATTTGAATTTGTTTTTCTTTCTGTTTTGTTTTGGCTGTAGAGTTTTTAAAGGGCTGCTTATTAAATTGAGATAGAACTACACAGGCTCACCTTTTTTCCTTTGGAATTTCTGTTTTTCTTTTTTTGAGATTTTGTTATTGAATTTGGTTTGCTATTTTTGAAATAAGTTTTTGAAAATATTGTTAAAGAAAAAGTCATACTTGCGAAAGATATCTCAAAGGTGAGCGCGTGTGGCTTTCTCTCGCTCTCTTGCTTTCTCTCTCTCTCCCTGTGTGTGTGTGTGTTTGTGTGTTTGGTCTGCTCTCTTGCTGTGTATGTGTGCGTGCTTGTGTGAGAGTGTTGAATTCGCCGCAGGAGCGTTTTTTAGTTGGGTGGACGCTTGTGTGAGTGTGTGTGTGTGTGTATGTGTGATTACTTCCTGTCGAGGGGGTTGGCTTTTGTGGGGCAATTGCTGCCCCTGTTTAGATATTCAGCCAAATGTATCTATAACGGGGCAGCTTTTTAGCCCCTCAAATTTTGTTTTTATCTGCTGCTTTAGATAACGTCGTCGTCGTCGTCGTTGTCGCCGTCGCCGTCGCCGTCGCTGCGCTGCTCTGCTTAGCTGCTTTTACTTTTATGTTATTCTGTTACTTTCTTTTGCTCCTTTTCCGCCATCAAATGCTCGATCCTTTCATCTTGGCATCGGTATCATTATCATCAGCGTTTAGCCCCATTCGTTTAGCTATTGATGTCGATTTGTTTTGATGTTAGAGTCTTTGAATTTTGGTTTCCTTCCTTGTAGTTTTTGTCGGAATGCTGTATAATTTGATGGCCAGATTTTCAACTTGGGGCACCAAACGGAGTGCAGATAATTGATTAATGGCAACGGCACGAATTCGAGACATTTAGACGTTTGTGGCTGTGATTTTAATTTGGTTAAAACGGCGTTCAAATAATTATCATTGCAGTAGTAAAGAATTGTTAGCAGTAAATATTTTAGAATTTCGTTGAGTTTCATAACAATTTCGTTGAATTTATAGTTGTGTTGTTGTCAATGATGTTAATGGTAATTACTGCTGCCTGATCCATGCTAAGATCTTTTTCGATTGTTACTTAAAAGTTGTTGTTTTTTTTTTTTGTACACTGCTCAGCTTTCGGTTATCGGGGAGTCCTGCAAAAGGGGAAAATTATATGACAATGTTAGGAAATTTAATTAATTTAATATCAGTTTCGATTGATAGAACTTACCTGTAAAATATATAAAAATAATATTATTATCTCAATTCACTGTGGGGATCCTTTTGCTTATAGAGTTTTGATTTATCCAATTTGCTGTCGAATTTGTTTGCACTTTTCTTTTTTTTTTAGAATTTATTGTTTAAAATTATTAATTTGTTGATTATTCGTATTGAATTTTATTTTTTGATGTGCGATATGTGAAATTGCTTTTTGGTTTATGTTTAAAATTATTATTTTTTCTCTTGATTCGTTGAATTATTGTTTTTGCTTATACTTAAACCATTCTCACGAAAATTTGTCGAATTCACAACAAATTTTCGTAAAGTGTTTGTTGGATTTTTGTTTTGTTTTTGTAGTTGTTGTGTTGATGTGTTAATAAAAATTAATCTGACTTTCGGTATATGAACTTTTTTTTTTAAACTTGACTGAATTTTGTTGCTTGTATATATATAAAATAAACTGAAAAAACTTTTTTTTTATGATTTTTGGTTGAGTTGGTTTTGCCGCGTACAGCACACAGCACTTCCTTAGCTTGGCCTGACCATGGCTGTTGGCTAGGAATCGAGCAATCCTGTCCTGGTTGCTACTGCTGCTGTTGCTGCTGCTGTTGATCCTCAGCGTTTGAAGATTGAAATGAAACTGATTGATTCTACGCAGCAGGCAGAGTTTATATACGCCAGAGATCATGCCCAAGCCAAGCCAAGTCGGAGTCTGGATGGAAAAGCTTTGTCCATTGTCTACCAGGATGTGGACAATAGGGACAGAAAGGGAGGTAGAGGGTAACAATGCCAAAGGTAGGCAGGCAGGCAGGCAGGAAGGATACAACAAAAAAATATATATATAGAAAGAATGAAAAAAAAAACCCGTTAGGCTAGTTTATTATAGAAAAATCGTTGGGCAGAAGATTGGTAAAAATGCGTTTTCTATTCATGGTGGTGGGTTGGTTTGGTACGGATCGGTTCGGATCGGTTCGCAGCATCATTTGGGCACACCTGGCGGCTAGCTGAAAGCTGCAACGGCTGCTGGACCTGGACCCCGTAAACCAGTTTTTTCATACAGACACAAGGGTAACGGAAGATTCGTTTGTTTTTTGGAAAGTTTTGTTCTGATCTCTCCTCGAATATCCTTGACCATTTGAACTGCAATAATATGATGGGAAAAAATCCTCATTTGAACTTGTTTTCTCTTCTCCTTTACTTTTTTTTTTTGAGATGCGGATAACGATCACTTTTCGTATCGAATTGAAACAAGTTTTGAAAAGTATTTTACCTACAGTGAAATTTGTCGCTGTCTAATTTATGGCCGGCACAGGTCAAGCACTTTAACTGAAATATTTTACATTTTGTATAATACATAAATTGCATTTCCCCCCAAAAATATTAACCAAATCCTAATCGTAAAAATATGTAAAATATTCGCTTATGGGTCAACCTTAAATTATTCTTTTCCTATATGCCAAGGATCTACACCGCGGCCGGCGGCGTTTTTTCCATCTCTTTAGCATCTTTAGCTAGTTTCATTTTGAATTTTCTATTTGTTTTTTTTTTTCATTTTTGTTTCTCTGTTTTCGGTTTTTTGGCATATCAACAAGTTAAGGGTTGCGTTTTTTCCCAAATGCCAAGCAGTTTTATTATTTAAATTGCTGTTAACCCCTACCCTTGTTTGGCCTGGGTTGGTCATTGGGTTAGAGGTGGGGTCATGACCATTCTCTATGTGTGTGTGTGTGTCTGTACGTTTATTCCGATATGGGACACTTGGTTAAATGCTGCAGGAGCAACAGAGAAAGGTAGACAAAATGCACAATTTCGAGTGTGACCAGAAATGGAAGAGCAAAAAATAACGATTATTGTCCTAGTTTAGGTTAGGAAACTGGAATATTTGAAGTTCAAATATTTTTAAAAACATTTACTTCCAATAATTTGAATTATTAAATTTGTTAAACTTAAAATTAGTTATTATTAAATCTAGATCTATATCTATCTAGAAATCTAGATAGATTTAGTAAGTGTTTTTTAATTGGAAATTGGTCGATTATTATTTGGTTGTTGAAATTGAAAGTTTATATTTATAGTTTTCTCTTCTATATAAGACAATTCGTTCCTTAATCAAATACTGTAAATATTTAAATTTGTAAGTTAAAAGTTCAGGATCATCTTTTATTTACTATACAGGACTAATACAAAAACTTAATCAGACTGAAATGAAGTTGCTTTTAACTGAATACTAAGAGATCCTTATTAGATTTCAACTGTTTTAGAATGGAATTTGAACTAGGATCAGATTTTAATATAAAAATTTTATAAACTCATAAAACATTTATCTCAATTGAAATATATTGATGAGATATCATCTTTTCCGAATCGGAACTGTAAGTTATTTGTAGGATTTCTTATTTTTAAAAAGTTTGGGGATTCTTGGATCTCAGTTTCTATTTGGTCTTTGGTTAATTTGGCCAAGCTAACTATGTATAACTCTTCAAAATCAGATAAGCTAAGTAAAAGTTTTCAAAATGTCTAAGAAAAACTGCACTGGATTACCACAGAAGTTAACTCGACATATATTGGAATATATATCTAAAAAGAACTATTTTATAGATTTTTCAATTGAGCGATTTATCTTTGCTATCAATTATCAATTTACTAATAGCACAAACAATTTTTCTTACATTTCAGTGTTAAATGTAGCCAAAGGCTAAACAAAAAAAAACAGAAATTGGAAAAGGTAAGTAATATTTTGAAATTAAATATTTTGATATTAATTAAAGTCATGACTCCGTCCGTATGTTCTCAAAGCACATTATCTAGGTGCTTCCAATCTACCTTAATCTTGATGGGTAAATGTTCCCCGCAAAAACCATTTGCCTTACTTTAGGTTGTTTATGGTCAACAATTTTGCAATGTATAAATTGTTTGTGGTACAGTTGTGTACAAAATGCCAGTTGTTCATAGACTAGGAAGAAGAATGATTTTTGTTAGGCTCTATTCTATGTATCTATTTCTTTTTTTTTTTTTTTTTGGTAGCCTGTCCAACGTTTTCGATGCAGACTTAACGAAAAGAAAATTTACATATTTCTGTTAATTTTGCATTGAAGTTGGGTTCATAACGAAGAGGAAACACTTGAAATTTGCATACATTTTACTCATACAAACACACACACATACTATATATATATATATATATATTCATATATAATACATATATAGAGATGCTTGTTTATATGTGGATAGATGGGGCGACTTCTATATATGCAAATTTGCTGTAAAGTTTTCATATAAAATACAAGTAAAAACAGTGAGAGAAAGAAAGAGAGCAAATGATTTGGGGCAAGATGGGGTAGTGCTTGTTCTAAGGACAACAAGGACAAGAAGGACAACAAGCTGCCTGAATAATACACACACACACGCACACACACAAACACACACACACACAAAGTGCCTACACAAAAGAGGCTCTTTTTGAAGGAAATGCCAAAAAAGGGATTGTGCGTTTGTGTCCTGTTAGTGTATCTGTGGATGAAAAGTCAGCAAAAGATACACATACAAAATTAAATTCAACAAAAGCCCCGTCCATCCTGGCTTTCAAGAAAGCAGAAAAGGTTACTCAAGGGGGACGATACTAAGAGGGCCAATGAGGGCGATGGGATAGGTTAGGTAGAACATATACACACACACACACATACATATATCGTTTGGATCTAAAAAGGCGCCTAAAAATACTTGCCCGAGCTCGGTCCTATCTTTCACCAGGCTCCAAGCGACCCTCATTTTTGGTTTCGCCAGCCATCTTTTTTATTTTTTTTTTGTTTTTTACACTTCGTAGTCCTTGGAGTTGTTGTTTTTGTTGCTGTTGTCCTGTTGCCCACATTTATGTTACCATAATTTGACTTGAGCAACAAAAAAGTGAGAAGAGAGAGAGAGAGAATTAAAAGGAACATTAAAGAAATAGAACACAGTTCTTGAATACCCTTTTTAAGGTTATTTGCAATCGTTTTATATTTATTTAAAAGATCGAAAAGATGATGTCATAGGGATAAAGTTGATAGAGTAAGGCCGAAAGTGAGCAGGGAAATCAGAAGTTGTTCTTGTTAATCTGTAGGAAGTTAACTAAATCGTTATTAAGAAAAATTTAAATAAGAAAGAGCCTGTAAGAATCGAAAGGGAACTGAAAGGGACAGTAATGATCGTAGATATATATATATTAACTTAGTTATCGAAAAGTAAAAGAATATAATAAACTTCCTTTATAATCTTTCCCTAAAAGTTATTTAGAAAAAGTAATCTTTCTATATACTTATTATTATTAAGTAAAAGTCAGTTTGGCCAACTGAGACTTGTAGGGAAATCTATATATTAACTTGGATAAGGAAATTAAGGATAATATAGCCACCTTATAGTACAAGCTGAAACTGAATATTAAACCAAGAAATGATTTTTCTTTCCTCTTAAAGATTCTTTTAGAAAAATGAATTTCTCTTTCCCTTTTCTTGACTTGACATCATCAGTTGGCAATGTGAAATAAATATTTAGTTCCTTTTTATACATGCATCTATGAATTATATATATTATATGTATATTCTCTATTTATCCAAGATCTGTTAGATAAATATGTAGTTTGATGAGTTGCTTGGTGTTAAAGAACAAGGGCAATCACTATACAAATGGACATAGGGAGCCGACACTTTGCTAACCGAATTTCCTGCAGTAGTTTTTCGGCCATGATGGGTTCATTTTTCACACAGACATTCAAACACACACACATGTATTCATTTTTGTATGTGTGTGCATACATATATAAAGACACGAGGCAACCACTTATGAAGCGAAAGTTGGCAAATGTGAGCGTGCGCACACACTTACACACACACACACACATGCACGCATACATTTACGTGGCGTTCTTTTGCGGATTTTGCAGTCAACTTGTAAGCCAACAGGCAAAACTATAGGGCTAATGTGTGAGACCCATTGGGGCGTCTACATGTTGAGTAATAGAGGGGGGGGGTGGCAGTGGGGTGGTGTGCATAATGTGTGATTGTGTGGAAATTTTTGGGCAGTTTCATTTCGGTCATATTTATTAGTTGGCCCAGACACTGACCAACACACACACACACACAAAGACAGATACGGATGTAAGAGAACACGAAACAGGACAACAAGAAACGGAAACATCTTTTTTTCACCCTCATCAGTGCAAGTTTAAATGATGTTTGGGGTTGGGGGCCACTATTTTTGAGCATATCCTGGCTACATGTGTTGCCCAAGAGTTGACCCCTTTCTCTCATTCTTCCCACAAAAGCAAAGACCCATTTACATACACACACACACACAAACACACACAAAAATAACTATATATGTAAGTGTATATCTGTTTTTTTTCGGTCCTCAAGGATATCGCTTTTAGTGCAAGAAAATGCCTCTGGAATGAGATGATGATGTTTAGACCCTTGGCATAAATGGTTTGGTTTCAGGTTTTGGGATTGGGGTTGGGGTCGGGGTTGGGGTTAGGGTTTTCTGTTGGCCTGAGGTACAGAATTTAATAGCTTGGGCTTATAACCAGTTGCCTTCGCCTTCCTGCCATTTCCTGCATAGTTAACAATTTTTCGACAACTATCAAGTTCTGGTGCTGGCAAATGTAATCAATTTTTATGCCATTATTGATGCTTCACATGGCAATTTAAACCCCCCAAATTCATACCATCATTCTTCTGCTCCTTCTACCCCTTTTTTTCAAAGAAGAACTTTGGAAGGAGTTGGACAGTGTCTACTTGTTTTTATTTACCTTCAAATTAATTGGAAATTTTTTGCTTGATTTACAAGCGACAAGACGACAATTGGATTTGGGTTCCGGTTCTGTCTGAGTCAGTCTTTAAATGGGGGCGTTTCTTATTTGAGGTTAGGTGACTCCTAAAATGGCAATAGCAACACCTATTTCAATGTGTGTGTGTGTGTGTGTCCCTATGAATCTCTGTGTATGTGTGTCCTTTTTTGTCCTCTAGCCAAAAAGGTTATGTCTATGTGTGTGTGTGTGTGCGTTTACGCTGTTTCATTATATGTCACACATTTGTATATATATATATATATAAGTGTATATATATTTTTTTTATCATTACAAAATTATATAGCAAAGAAAAGTCCTTTTGTTTCAACTTGAACCCTTTAGATATGTGTCTCTTGTCTGTGTCCTGAGAGAGTGCCTCTGCTTGTGTGTACGCTATGTGTTTGGCTGTGTTTGTGTGTGTGTGTGTGTGTGGCACATTTGTTTCCTTTTATAATTATGTCAAATGCAAGCATTCTCTTACAAAAACAAAAAACCCCACAAAAAAAAAAAAAAACACAAGATTTTTATCAGTTTCTATGAAACTTTATGTTGGCTTTTTAACGATACAAGTGCCTGTATGAATATTTTGAACCTTTACACGTATTTGGGTTAAGAAAAGTATAGTGCAAAAGGTCTCTAAGCTAATAAAAACCTAATCTCAAAAAATATTTAAATAAACATACAACAAATTTTTGGAGAGGTATTTAAGTGGTCCTTGTTTAACGAGAGCCTTCACTTTTTTCTGGTTAAAGTTCTTTAAAAATTATATACATATGATTATAAATATCCATTGCTCTTATATATAGAAATTTGGTGCAGAATCTTTACAGGAGTCTAGAAGCAGCCGAAAGTCTCTTCTCTGCCTTTAAGCACTCAAATATTCTTTAGTCTTTGTTTATAAATAAAAACCTTTTTATTAATGAATCCAACTATTTATAATAAGTTTTGATTGATATTGCCCACGATTCCCCCTTTTCATACCCTAGCAGAGGGTATAATTAAAAACATTGGAACATTGGTAAAATCCTTCAAAAGAAGGACAACCGACAAATCCTTCGAAGAAACCTCAACTTCAAAAGGCTCCAATTCAGTCAAATCTCGTCTGATTTCGAAAAACTATGTCTTTATTTGCTTTTTAGAATCGCCATTTTTAATTAGCATAAAAATCTGGAAAACTAATTTTTAACTCGATTTTCGCAAATTTTGACGATGGTTACACTGCAAAAATTTACGAAAATCCGGTCCAAAATTTTTTTCCAACTTTTTTCAACTTTTAATGCAGTTTTCTAATACAGAAAATGTCCAGAAAATTAATGCAAATCTTTTCAAAATCGGCCAAAAGATGACCAACTTAGAGCCTATAGAACATTGGTAAAATCCTTCAAAAGGACATCGGACAAATCCTTCGAAGAAACCTTAACTTCAAAAGGCTCCAATTCAGTCAAATCTCGTCTGATTTCGAAAAACTATGTCTTTATTTGCTTTTTAGAATCGCCATTTTTAATTAGCATAAAAATCTGGAAAACTAATTTTTAACTCGATTTTCGCAAATTTTAACTGCAAAAATTTACGAAAATCCGGTCCAAAATTTTTTTGCTTGCTTACTTCATTTTTAATTGAAGTTAGTCAAAGTGTTTAAAAGAAAGTCAAGTAGATAAAAATGCATATATAAATAGAATAAATAAATGAATAAGAACATATACATATAGAAATAGAAGACTATAAAATGAAAGTGCACAACTAGATAATTAGACTAAGTAATTGGGTCAGTTATTATAATGTATATAAGAAACGGATATTTTATATGAAATGAATTTTCTTTTACTTTTTTCATTTTTGCTTATAATAAAAATTGTTGCCGCCATCTGCAAGCGTTAATACATTCACAATTTGCAGCAATTTCTTATCAGATTGCTCGTCTTTATGCCTTAATCCCTTCGGGACACACACGCACACAGACTTGCACACACACACGCACAAACACAGGCATAAACACTTATACAGAGACAAATTCCATTAGCATAAAAATGTCATAAATAAGAAACATGCTTGACATTGGTATGAGTAAATCTCCTCCTACTCGTACAGCAAAAGCAAAGCAAGGCACAGGGAACAGCAGGCAGGAGCTATAAGCAAAGGCATATGAGAAGGGGGTTGTTTAAAAATTCAAAATGGCGTTCCTTTTCTTATTAGAAACAGAGGGGCGGGCAGAGAGCGAAACGGCCAGCAGACCAGCATCTTCTCATATTTCGAGGGTGAGTTTTCGTAAACGAAATGAAAACCAGTTTCGTACAAGGATGTGTGTACGTGTGTGTGTGAGGGCAATCAACCACGCCTTTTCTTATGCCTGCTCAGAGCTTAAGCTATGAATGTATTGGAGTGTTGGTGTGTTTGTATGTGCGTGTGTGTGTGTGGGTACTGTACTTTTGTTTGGGTAGGCGGTCAAGATGATGTGCTCTAATTGATGTCGCCATGGATGTTCTTTGAATTGGCTTTAAGTAAATGGGCTTTATTTTTCTTCATTTGAATATTGATTTTACTTAGTACAAAAGTATGGGTGTGTGTCTGAGTGTGGTTATGTTTGAGTCTGTGTGTGTGTGTGTGTGAGTGTGTGGGTGTATTCATTAATTAACTTGACTTTGACGAGGGAATAGTTTTTCAGCCTTTAGGCGTCTTTTTCTTTTTTGTATATATTCATTTACACATCAAAAATGAAAAACACTAAAAGCATTCAACTATAAAATATTTCCACCAATACACAATATACTCGTATGTTTTAGCCAGACATTGCTCCATTCCAAATGTCTAAGAACATGTCCTTTTTATACACATATATGTAGATATTGAGCTAGTGAGGGTCCTTACAAAGTATGCCATAAATCATAGGCAAAAACAAAATGAAAATGGAAAGGGATAAAAACTACTCGAATCGACGACTATGACTTTTCCTATATATGTAGGTATGTATGTATGTATGTATGTATCTATGTATATACATACATTACAGGACATGAAAGTATTTTAGAAGCCATTCGACTAAAACTTCTTGGAATTGCTGTTGTAAATAGTTAGTGGACTTCTCTATGCCACCTTCTTCTGTCCCCATCTGCCCCCTTTCTGGAAAATTTCTAAATGAAAATTCCAACAAGAACATTTTCTATTAAATTTTGACTTCGTTTCTCTGCCCACGGCCATGGCAGGAGAAAGTTTTCTTGCCAAGGACCAAACTAACTATTTTCGTTTTATTTCATTACATTATATACATACATACATATAGATGTATGTATATATATATAGCGTATGTATATGTATATTCGATGTATATATTTCTTCTTTTTGTAGACCAAACTTTTTGCTTTGCCAAAAGTTTCTTTGGTTGACTGGCATAGCAAGAGGCCATGGTGGGCCAATGGCCAGTGGGTTGGATAAGGAACTATACTGAGAGCTTGGCTAGGTTCCCATTACTTTTCAGCTGCAAAGTAAAAGTTCTTAGCTTTAACCGTTTTCCATATCCTTGCCCATATATTCCCTCCTTTCTACCTCTTTCGTACAATCTCTGCCTCTCTCTGCCGCTCTCTCTCTCTCTTTTCTAAAACCATCCATTGCCCATTTACCAAATGTGCCAACTACTTTTTCTCAAGTACCACTGCGGGACATTAAATCCTGGGTACGTGACCAGGCAGGAGTAGTCCTGGCTTTCGAATTGTTCGAGGTATTATGCCATGGCCGAAAGTTTGAATAGTTCTTGTGCCACACCAAAATGAGAGGATGAGAGGATGAGAGGTAGCACTGAGTGCAGGGATCAGGTTTGTTCGAGAAAGGAAAAATTGTTGCTGTTGGCCAAAGTTGCCTCTTTTTATGCTGGCAAAGTTTTGTTCGGACTTCAACGGACTTGTACTTTTTATTCCTTCTTCATTATGCGCCAGGCGAATTTTTGGTAATTTATTTCAAAGTCCCCCTCCCTCCCCCTCGCTCTCCTGACTCGCTCCACCTTCACCCACTTTAACCAACAATTTGATAAGGTTTTGTTTCTCTAGCCTGGCCTTGAGTTTACACTGTGATTTATGGTCTTGTCTTGGAAAAAAGAAAAATCGCAAAAAAAAAACTGATTAATTTTAGTATATTTATGTATGTGGATTTAAGTTATTCTTTTGTTGATTGTGGCTTACTTTTATGGTTAAGTAAGGTATTCTCTGCTCTTCAGTTCTTTCCCACACGAAGTCAATTCCACAACTGGACAAAACAAAAAATTTCTTTCCCACAGCATCCCAAAAGAAGGCAACTTGAAGTTGAACTCCGAGATGAAGACCCAAAATCTTACTGAACCTGACTATCCAGTTGTCAGTTGCAATATATATACAAAAAAAAGAGTTAAAAAACATCCCAAAAATTCTGTGAGAAAATCTTGGTTAAATTGACCCTTGACCGGACCGGACCATAGAGTAGCCTGTCCGGCTGAAAGCGGCTGCTGGTAAAGATGCTCGGCAAAGGGGTTGAAGATGCTGCCACACAAATTGCAAGACGATTGAAATATATTATTTTTTTTTTTGGTTTAAAATTTTGTTTATTCATCGAAATGAGTTTCATGAAAAGCAGGCAAGATTATAGAAAAATTGGGTAAGATATAATGAGAAGAAGTGCAGAAAGGATGCAAAGGAGAGGAGGGGTTAAATTATAGGTAGACCAAGAAAAGGCTTAACTTAGGTGAGATGATCTTTAAATTGATCATTTTATAACGAAAGAAACTTTATATATATACATATATATTTAAATATATTTTTTTTATTATCATCGATATGCCTGAAATTGATAGCGAAGGTTCTTAATATTAATTTCCATTTAATTTGAACATTATCTTATCTCCGAAAAGTTATATACACTGAACAGTAAATTTCTATAATATATTGAGAGGCATCTGAATCAGTTTTAATAGATTTAATAGATATATCTAATTTAATTTTTAAAACTTATCAACTTTTCCATATACACATCTATATCTGTGATATATCTTTTAAGTTTCTATCTACTATTTATAGAGTAACCAAATGAAAAATGTTCAAAGAAAAGATTCTTGTCAGGATTTTCTTTTATCTTTCTACTTTCGCCTTTTGGTTTTATACCGTTAGTAAGCCGATGTAGTCCTAATATAATATATAAACCAAGAGCTGCCCCATTTACCAACCCCATGAGTCACAAAGAATGGCCACAAACATTTACAACTACTACTCAAGCACATGCACACATATATATGTATATTTATATATATATGTATGTATGTATATTGTACAGCTCCAACATAAACTTCCTTTTCTTCTGTCCCACACCATCCGCCCCCGGTTCTTATACGCATTTTGGGGGTTGGATTTTGAAGCAAACTCAAGTCATTGGATTCGGTTCTAGAAGGGTGAACGAGTGGTTTAGCAGTTGGAGGAGGCAGGGTGTAGGAGGGCAGGCAGGCAGGCGATAAGTTTTTATGTCTTGAGCTGATGGTGTAGAAAACTTTTTGTAAAACTAAAATACAAAAACTTTGTTTGCCTGTCAATTCTCCACCCTTCTTGGTTAAAAGGGGTTGGAATGGAATGGCCGCAGTAACTTTTATGCGGGTGTATGGGTAAAATTTTAATGAAAGAGTATTTGAGATGCATACTCGTGTATATATATATATGTATATCTAAGGATATGTATGTAAAGATATGTATGTATATACATTTTGAGATTGCTTGAAGAAAACATGCCCAAAAGGGAAAATCCTTTCTGGTAATGGAAAGTTTTGGTGTGCATAAAAGATAATGATGTTGCCATAAACTTTTGGGAATAAATAATAGTAGTAGTTGTTGTCTTTTACATATGTATATATATATGTATGTATGTATGTATGTATAGGTGTCTATTTTTCTCTCTCATTCTCATTCTGCTGCCTTTGCCTGGGACTCTAAGCTAAGGTTATTATCTTTCAAGTTTTGTGGGCCGCTTTTAGTGTCTCCGTATCCGTCTCTGACACCATCTCCATCTCCATCTCCATCTCCAACTTGATTGCCTCATGTTTCTGTTGCTGGTCAGGCCATGTACAGGCACAACAAGCAACGATGCCAACGGAAAAAGGACCCCAAGGCCTTAAGCTTATAATTAATTGCATGTTTGGTCGAGACGAAATAATCCTTTGTACAAAAATAACACCCAAGCCCTGAAAATACTGGAACCCACATACACACACACATGCATATATATACATACATACAATTCTTCTTACAGTATGTGTGTGTGTCCATGCGTGTGCCTCTTTGGCTCTTTTTGCCTTTGACCATAGTTTTTAGTTTGCTACAAGCCATTTGGGAAATTTACAGGCAAATGAATGTTATCATAACTCAACGACTCCAACTCTTCTTCTTGTTTTGCCTGATACAATGTAAGCCTATATTCCAGTTTGTTCATGTGTAAAGTAACTAAAATTTGTACATATACACACAGATAGATAGATATATATGTTATATATTTATGTATGTATGTGTCTACTGGTTAGCTTTCATCATCAGTCCATATCCATATCCATATCCATATACATGACTGCGGTTAGGGTCAGTTTTTGAATTTTGTGAAAATATTATTAAAATTGATGAATGTTCCTCTAATTAATGAAATTCTGAAATGAAACTTAGGCCGTTACAGGGTTTTAGTATGAAAAGCAAACAAAAATCCAACTAATGCAACTTTTGTCTCACTAATTCGCATTGATTTCATCATTTGACGTCTCTCCATCCATCCAACCATCCATCCATTCATCCATCTATCAAAAGTGCACAAAATAAACCATATGAATATTAATGATGCTCCATTGTGTGGGTTATGGCAATTAAAAATTGCTGACTAATAAGGCAACTCCTCTATATATATATATATATAAACATATTATACATATATACAGATTTGTGTATATGGTTATTTGTTTGCCATGATTCCATCAAAGCCTTTCATTTTGTATGTGAAACCTTTTAATGTATCAAAAAATGAAGAGTTAAAAAATCACAAAGTCAAAAAAATCAAAAAATCATAAAGTAAGCTTTGTTTTTTTTTTATTAGCTTGATAGGTTTGATAATTTTCAATTCATTGATTTTTGAGCTTTTATTTATTTTAGTAAATAAAATTTAAACAATTGCAAAATTGTTGAGAGGTTTTCCTATTTTCATTTCATTTATTGTTAAACCTAAATCATTTATTTGAATAATTATACTCAGCACTTTATATAATATACTGCATACATAATAGAATATAGAATAAGTGAACTTCTTGATTAGATATACGTATATATAAGTGTTAGGAGATCCTTGTCCTGGCAGTTTGTAAGCCATAACAAACCTGTGAAAGATATTAAAATTAAAAGAAATGTGTAGACTTTACATCAGAATAAACTTAAAGATTTAAAGAGAATAATTAAGGATTTTCATAGGAAGTTAATCAGCCAGTATCACAAGGACTAAGGTTAATGCGAAAGATTTACTTAAAGAATTTAATAGAAGCGTAACTAAATACAAATGCAAAAATAATATGATCCTTTCACTTTTCGTTTACTTTATTCCCATTTTCGTTCTTTAATTTATTCAATTTCGTTTGTTAATTTTATATCCTTGAGATATTTTCGTTTCCTTATGCATTGCATGAATGGATACTCAATTTCAATTTTGAACTTATTTCCCTTAAAAGATAAAATGTCAATCTCATAACAACCTTCTCACGAATCCTTAGAGCTTTTACTGCTGCTCCTCATACTGACATCTTCCTGCTCTAGCCTACATCAAGAAAGGCCAGAGTATAAAGAAGAAAGGATAAAAGAAGATAAGGATGGTGATAGAGAGAGAGAGAGTGAGAGAGAGTGAGAAACCAAAGGACAACAATGGCAAAATTTTAATTGAAAACTTTAATTTGGCAACACAACCAAGTTGCTGGTGTCCTCAGGTTCGGCAACGGCATCGTCATCGGCCTCAGTTTTGGGGAAGGACATCAACGGCATCGTCATTGGCATCTGCGTCTGCATCTTGTCGTTGTCATTGTCATTGCCCTTGGCTACATCTTCTGGTGTAGAAAAAAAAAAAAAAAAACCAAGCAAAAAGAAAATGAAGCAGTGGTAAGGACTTTGCCTGGGAGGCAAGGAAGGAATTTGCCAACAATAAAATACTGAAATAAAACAAGAAATTCTCTGCAGATATATACATGTATATATATATACAAAGACATATATATATATATATATATGTATATATATTTGCTTATGGCCAGACAGCATCACTCCTCCTGGCAATGTCTGTTGCTCAAATGTTGTCCTTTGCAAGCTTAGTCCTTGCATCGGTGTGTGTGTGTGCGTGTCATCTATGTGTGTGTGTGTGTGTGTGTGTATGCCTTTGTTATTTTCCCTACTGTTGAGGCTCAGACATCTCTAGTCATCTTCTTGCTCTCGATTTCTTGTTTCTTCTTTTCATTTGTGCATTTGTGTTTAAATATGCACATGTCCTTCTGCAGGCTGCCAGATCCTTTTGCATTTATTTTCATCTGCTCTTATTTATTTATAAAGCCAAGACTGGACTCTCCATTGTGAATCTCTCTAAATGCTTCTTGTTGGCCTGCCATGTAGCTGCCATGTTCCATTCTGTTCCATTGTTTGCATTCTCTGGCATTGTCTGGCCATGTCTCCATCTCCATCTCCATCTCAAACTCCATCTCTATATTCTATATCCAACTATTGGCTAACGTGTGGATTCTTTTTCATCTTTCGACTCGGAAAACTATTTGTAATTGATTTTTGAATTATTCACAAATATGCCTTTTGTCTATTCTCTTGCATTTTCATCTCAATTGGCCGCCTTACATTAGCCAATAAGTTTGCCAACTTCTCTGACTTTCCTTTTATTTGTTTCTTTTTATTCTTCCTTTTTCTTTTTTTTGTTTAACGAATTCATAACCATAAGTCATGGGATGTTCCTTCTGCCTAACTATATTTGGGGTCTGAGTCCGAGGACCAACAGCTTGATTGCTTGCAATTTTCCTCCCACACACACTGGCCAGTTCATCAACTCAAATTTTATGCATTTTAGATGAGTTTTCCTCACAGTTTGTTTTCATCACTCTGGCTCCAGTTGTTGCTTTGCTGCTGCTATTGCTGAGAGAAAAGAAATAACAAAAATTTTGTTGTTTTTCGTTGTTATTTTTATGCAACTTGATGAAAAATTTCAACATCAACATCAAGTTTGGGCAAAATGTCAATGGGTTGCCTTGCCATGCCTGCAAGCAAACGGGCTGAACTCTCTGGTTATGGTCTCAGAGAGGAGCGCTTCAGATCATATACGAGTATCTCATTAAATATGGGACATGGTGAAAAGAAAAAAGTGGGAATAAAAGAACTATTTAACAAAATTTAAAATATCTTCTTTATTTCCATTACATATTTTGAATCAATTGAGATTGATTTGTAAATTGTTTTTTATGGACTAAAACATACTATTATATGTATATACAAGTTATATTTGTATATTAATACAATAAATTAATTAACAGATTTAGTTTTATCCTCTCGAAGTTCTAAGACACACGAAAGCATAGTCAAAGTTTGAAAAAATTATATCTGTCTTTGCTATAAAATTTAAATCTTTATTTCTAAGCAATAAATTGTCTTTGCAATTACCGATTTCTGGAGACCAATTTTGACATTAAGGATCAGAATTTTTATATGAATTTGTTTTAGGAAACATTCCAGGCAAGCCATACAAGCAATTTCATTTAACTTTATTAAGAATTAAAATAAGAAGATCATTAAGAGTAAGTAATAAGGATGGGTTTTTTTGACTCTCCTAATATACTATAAATTGAAAAAAATTAATATCGTTAGTTCAGATTGTTATCATTCTCTATCCGCAAGTTTTTTTTCCTTGTGTGTTAACTCAAATCAAATTGTTTATTACACAATTCTTTAATATTTGATCACTAATATTAGAAATTCATAGTACTTTATTCTATCCAATCCTATGAATCTTTAAGTTGTTCAAATTAAAATTTAAAAATTATTTATGCCAAGAAAAGTGCTTGTTTTTCATAAGTGTGTCATAAGTTACTTTCCTTTATCAATTCAGCCATCCAGTTGGAGCCCCATTTCCCCTCACTAAATGAAAGTTCGCTCCCTTCTTCTTTGGTTTTTTTTTGTTTTATTTATTTTCTTTTTTTTTTTTGCAAATTCATCAACTTTTCTGCACTTTTACTAATTTCAACAGTTAACTTCCTTTGGTTTTCATAGTTAACTTTTACCAGCATGGAAAAATGTTCTGCCTTGGCAACATTGCATTTTGGGCTGGAGGTTGTGGGTGTAGGAATGGAAGGAAAATAAAGATGAGGCTAAGCAGACGGAGACAAAGATGAAGAGGGGGTTTTGGTGAGGGGACGTCAGTCCCCAAGTTCAATAAAAGTTTTGTCCTTGTCGTTGTAGTTGCAATTTTATTTGCATGCAGGCGAAAATGCAATTGCTTCTGCTTCTTGTTGTTAGTTTTCCTTCTTTTTTTTTTTTTTTGTTGGCCAAAAAACTTGAGCTGAAAACAAATTATATAAAAAGGAACGTGAAAACATGGTAGCAGGCAAAAAAGTTTTTTTTTCCCTTTTTGTGTTTTTCTTAATTTATTTTGCGCACGAGTTGGGTAAATTATAATTACGAACTAGCAGCAACAGCAACAACAACAACAATCACCTAAAGCAAAATGTTTAGACCCGGCCAATGTTCACAGGTTTGGCCAACTCGATTTATTGGCTTTGGCTAACATATAGTTCAATATTAGATGGTTGGCTTGGATGCTTGCTGGCCGGCTTGTCTGTACAAATTTTGCCGGGGACCCGGGCCACACTTTGCGCATTTGCGTCGCCATAAATATTAAATATGAGATACTTTATGTGGCAGGGACTTGGCTTTTAAGGTTGCCGAGCTGAGCTGAGTAGAGTTGAGTTGAGTTTTAGTACTGGCTGCTTCATTCTGGCCTGCAACTTATCAAATATGCCTGGCTGGCAATTGGCCATCAGGCATCGCCATCGCCATAGCCATTGCCATCGCCATTGCCATCGCCATCGTTGGTTACCTTACCTTGGCCACATCCTTTGCCACAGTTGGTTTACTTTTTTGAATGAGCTTCATTTGCTTGGCGCCGTATTTTGCATAATAAACTTTACCCTGATGAGGTAGCAACTACTACCTACTATCTACTAGATATTTAGGTAGCCACTAGGCGAAATGCCCCCAAAACTAATTAGTCGCGTCAAGACACGTGAGCTTTTACATACAAACACATACATATATATGTATAAATCTATATATGTACATATATAGTTGTCTCCTGATGTTGTCTCTTCTTTCAATTTTGTTGATGTTAGACTTCATATCAAGTCTGTGCAACTCATATTAATATTAATGCCTGCTATATATATCTATAGTATTTTCTTTAAATGAAAATCCTCTTGAACATTTTATTTGATTTTGGTAAAGAGGAAATTTCACCCCTTCCCCCCCTAGCCACCCCTTCCACAATGGTGGCATCTCGGTCTGGGCAGGAAGCCACTTTTCTACTTTCTACTTTCCCTTCCATTTTGCTCATCAACTTTGTAGCTCATTAGAATATTTTCTGTAGAAGTTGCATGAAAAACTTTTCCGTTTCATGCAGTGCCATCATACCACCCCTCCCTTCCCCTCCCCCACACTCTACTATTATATCAAAACCCCATACATATAGAGAAAGAGACAAAGCAATTGTGTATGCATTTATTTATAACGGCAAAATGCGCAATAACATAGGAAAACCGAAAAGTATTCTTTTGTTAGCATTCCATTTAATTGGTCCTGTCAACGTCTCCGCATCCAAATTACCATCATCAGCATCTCGTATTTGTTCCCAGGCTTTTCTAGCCAGTTCTTTGCATCTTGGCCACAAAACGAGTGAGTCCCGTTTCTACATTTACCTTTGGTCACTAACCTTTGAACTGCAACTGCAGCAAGTTCGACAAACTTTCTGCACACACAAGAAAAAAAGGGTGTAAAAAAACCTGAAGATGCTGCATAAATTTTTTTAATAGAATTTTCTCATGAATTTCTTTACTAAAAAAACTGGTCAGCAAAGTAAGCTGAAAGATGCTTTTAGGTCCAGCAATGGGTCAAGCTACATGTTGTCTGCTTTGCAGGGTTGGTTTATAATGGACCAAGGCAGTTGGATGGGATTGCGGGAGCAGTTGAGTGATGGCATTTTATCTCGTGACACGATCTGAGAATGACATTAAAAATATTAGGAGATTCTCAAATAAAAATTTGACTGTGGGATATGATGATTTTTAATCGTAAGATCTTCTTTAAAATATACTATGAATATCGAATCTGAATAATTAGTTGAGATGGGTTGATTGATTGATTGTATAATATAATTTTCATAGTTATAGTAGACAAAACATTTTTTTGTTAAGCTAATGCCACTGAAATTGATTATACCTTTCAAGGGATACTACCAAAGTTAAAGTGATTCACTTGGGGAAGATATAAAAGTAAAGTAAACTGGGTCGATTACTAAACAAATTGAATTTAAATCACAATTATTATATATGTTTTTTTTATGGTTGAATCTTTCATATCTCTTATAAGACTAACAAGAATTAAGTTAAAATTTTTATATATTTATATAAATAATATTTGACAAAAACAATTATTAATTAAATCAAATACAATCAACTTTTAGCCGTCTTTGGATAAAATAGAAGCCTAAAGATACCTGAATATAAAGCTAAATCAGTTTGAGTAGATGTTAAATCAGAACAAGTATTATAAAATATTTTAAAAATATTATCTACTACAACATTTCACATATTCAATCATTTAAATTTTTTAAAAGTACATTTTTCTACTGTTAATAATTTAGAAAGGAATTTCAGACTGTCTTAGTTTCACTTTACGATATTGAAAGATATTTACGTTCTCTCTTACGCTCTTCAGTGCGCCATCTGTTGGTTGTTGGCAGCAATTGTTGAATTCTTATCCGGAGCTCTTTCTGCTCTTGTAGTTGCCATTGTCAGCAAGAGGTGGCGCCACACAGTAGGGGTGGGAAATTTGAAGAGGGGGTTGTTTACGAGAATTCTAAGAAAACTTGAATTTATTGTTTCTTTGTTTGCACATTCTTACCTTTATCTTTCGATATATGTACATATATATCTCGATTTAGTTTCTCTTTTCAATTTGTTTATTTTATTTGTTTGCTGTATAAGTAAATCTTTTGAATCTTTTAAATATTTATTTATTCTGCTTGTTTATTTACATTTTATTTGAGTAATTGTGAAACTTCTACAAAGGCATATGAACGATTTAAAATTAAGTGTAAATGTTTTAAGAATTTAGATATTTTCTTCTTTTTTTTTTCTTTTTTGCTTTTAATGGGGCTTCAATTGAGGACACCAGATGATGTTGTTTCCTTTTCGTCCTTTTATATCCTATCGTGTTTGGTTGTAATAGCATCTTTCCGTTTTAACTAAATTGCTTAGCAACATTCAATTAAAATAGCAACCTGGTAGAAGGCTGGCTATTAAGAGTTCTTTTTGAGTCCTTCATTCTCTTTAGTTGCCATCCATTCGGTGCAGTCCTTCGTTGCGACTAATTCCACTCACCCACCCAGTCACCAGCTGAAGCAATCTTATTGGTGAAGAAATCTGGACGAGAACATCGTCGCGGGGCTGAGTGACCTCAAGCCAAGCGCTAGCATTCGCTTTCGCATTCTGGTTGGCAGGACAAGAAGGAGGCAGCGATATAAAATAAATTAAAAGAAAGAGCAAACACCAGAGACGAAGCAATACCAAAACCAAAGCAAACCAAACCAGGACCGTACCAGATTCAGACCCAGACCCAGTACCAGACCAAGCCAAGCAAATGCTTTACATTTTTTAAATAGAAAAGGGGCGGAGACATTTAAATGTGGCGGGCATGGCATTTTTTTCTCGCTCGTCCTTTTTCTTTTTTTTTTATTTTTTGCCAAGCATCTCTACCGTAGTCCAATAAGACGAAGCGGCAAGGAAACGCTGAGAGTGAGCAAGCGAGATGAAAATATAGAGAATGAGAAAGATAGAGAAAGCGACAATCTAAGCGGTGTTGGGGGGGATGGGTGGAGGGAGGGTTTGCTAAGGATGGCGGGTAGGTAGTTGGGTGGTAGGAGTTTGAGCATCCTGCCAGGAAGTGCACTTAAAAGTATAAAAGGCAGCAAAGGAAAATTATCAAACGAAAACAAATATTAATGCTAAAAAAGGAAGAGGAAGTAAACGAAGAAGAAAATGCAAATGAGTGGAACAAAGAAGAGCAAAGAGTGAAGAGAATGGAATGGTTAGGATGGGTAACGGGTAACGGGTAACGAGTAGATGGTCGCCCAAAGGACACCCAGTGACAAAATGGTACTTTGAGGGCACGTAACGATGGTTGAAAAGGATATGAAAGAATTTTTTGCAAACGTTGTTAGTTTCGCTTGGCAAGGAATGGGCTTGGCAATAGGATGAAGCTAAAGTAGAGAAGTAGAGCGGAGTGGTGAGGGTAAAGTGGGGAAAAAAGGGCCAAGCTGTCGCTTGTCCAAGTCTGGGACTGGAGGACTGTATTCATTTGTAAATATTGTAGCCTGCAGGATACGTATGCAAATAACATTAAGGACATGGCATAGAAAAATGTAATTTCACTTGATTTGCTCAAAAAATGCAAACACATAGACATAGTCACAAACACATATACCCATACACACACACACACACACACTCAGACAATGTTAGATAACGTGTATAACATGGTAGAAAGTTAAACGAAGATAAGCAGACAGGAGAAAAAAGAATAAGTGAGAGAAAGGAAGGTCATTGGAGGAAGGCAAAACCAAAGAAGATAAGAGAAAGAAGAAAAAAAAATGCAGCTTAAACGGTGTGTGGGGAAAAGGACACACACAGGCGTGTGTGTGTGTCCTGCTGGAAGCCGTACGGACAACAAGGAAGTAGGCAGTTACTTCGATATGACAGGTGAAGAGATGCAAGAGAGAGAGAGAGGAGAGAGAGAGTGAGAGAGTGATAGAGGGTTGTCATAAAAGGGTGAACCTTAAGTCCAAGAAAAAGTCATAGATTTTCGACCAACTTCGTACTATTATTTTGAATATATTTCTTTATTTTTTGTGAACAAAATTTAATACATAAAAAAAACCAACTTAATATATATTGAAGTCAATATCCTTTTTATCAGGAAACTGTTCTCTTTGCTGTTCTTATTATGTTAGTTCCACTTTCCCTTAGGTAGAAAAGTTTTTAGAGTGTAGCGTTTTTTTTTTTTGATTATTTAGTGTAAGAAAGATTTCATTGTTAACTAAATGTAGGCAAAAAGTTCTTCTAAGGACCTTTAGCGATTATCCTTATTATCTAAATGTTTAATTTTCTTTTGTTATGTGGAATGAAAAAACTTATCATAAGTTGAGCCATCCTAATGCTAGGCATTTTCTGTTCTGATTCTCGTTTGAGAGTGGGATGGATGTCTGATGAAACCTGGCAACTCAATCGTTTCTGCTTGTGCCAGTGTCCAGTGCCCTGGGCCTGAGTTGGGCGCTCAGCCGTATGGCCGTCTGTGTGTCTATGGAAATATCTTATGGCTGACACGTCTACCCATACGCCGCCATGGAGACACACACACACACACAAGACACGGTTGCAGATGCCGAGATGCAGACGGCAGTCGGCCTTTGGCTTACATTTTAAGTGTCTGAGGCCTCAATTGCTTTACTGGCTTTTCGACTGGCGGCGAGGACGATGACGATGACGAGTACGTGTATGAGTACGGGGATGATGATGACGATGATGATGATGATGATTGGGGGCCAATGTACTTGCGCCTGGTTTGTCTCGGCTGGATATCCTTTAGTCCTTTTGTTGCACATTTTATCTGCGCTTTAACGTTCAATTCAATATAATGACTCCCCTATGCATAAAATGGCTTACAGAGGAAATGGTAGAGAGATGTCGGAGGCATCTGAAAGGTGGGCCAGGCAAGTGGATTGTCTGTATGAACGTGGGCATACTTTTTATGGTGCCATCGAGACTTAAGGGCACTGAAGCAACGATGAGAAGTTGAGGGAGTATTGAATGGGAGGAGGAGGGGTGGGGGAGGGGGAGGGGGAGGAGCTTGGAGTTTGAGGGTACAATTTTAATTTGCATTCGTTTGCTTTCGTTTCGGTCGTTTTTAAGGAAGAGTCTAGGCATTGTTGTTGTTGTTGTTGTTGTCGTCATCGTCGTCCTTCTCATCGTTGTTGCTTTCCTATATTTAATCGCTTTTGCAATTTCTCCTGATTTCTCTTGAAGTTTATATGTATATATATATATATGTGTGTGTATGTATATATAGTCTTTATTTTTTGCTATTGTTTTTGTCTTGCTTTGGTAACTGCTTCTTTCACTGTGTGTCGGATCCAGGCAAATTGTTAAGTCGCCCATAAATTTGACTTGTATTTTGGGTCGAGTTACAAAAGTATGTGTCGGTGTATGTGTGTGACTGTGTGTGTGTTCCTTGGGCCAACCTATTTACATAATGGTTTATAGAAAAGACAAAGCACAGTGTGATCAGTGTGTCTAGAGCCCAGGGTCGTGTGGCCAGTATAAAAGGACAATGGCTTCCTGCTTGGGCTACTTTTTTCTCTCTCTTTTTTTTTGTGGTTTTTCTCACACTCTCTCTTTTATACGAAAATGAGTTGCTTTTGAAGGTTCTGCGTGTGTGTGTGAGTGTGTGTGTGTGCGTTTGTGTGTATTGGGCTATTGTCCTGCTGCCTTGCGTAGAAGTTAAAACCATCAACCACTTAAAATAAATTAAGGCGACGCCATTTTCCTTTTTCTGCAAACAACCCCAAGCTGAGTCAAGCTGGCCAACGAGCAAGGACTAGCACTCACAGGATATAAAACTGACATACATGTACACACACACACAGACACACACACACTACAGACACACCCTTCGTCTGGCCAAGGATGTGGCTGCTGTTCCGTGTGCTGGCCATTACTTTTTGTGCTTTTACTCTGAATTCTGCTTTTATTTTTTTATTCTACATATAAAACCCAGAATCCCTTCTGCTATTAGTTTAGTTGGCATGCAATGAGTATAAGAACAGAAGAGCCTGCAGATTGAGGGGTTGTGGGGAAGTGGGGAAGTGGGGCTGGGGAAGGTAGCAAGTGTCCTGGGCACTGTCAAGTACAGTTTCGTATTCTTCTGCTTAAGCATAACGAATGTCCTTTCCCACACATTCACACACACACACACACACACAAACAGTCAAGCACACGTTGGTATATATAGTTGTTGGCGCAATTCCCTTGGAAACGGCATCCTTCCCACTTTGCAATGTCCTTCTCTACTTCTCTCCTCCTTTGGCCTCTTGCTTGCCTAGATCCTGGGTAAAAGTAATTTTTTACTGTTAGTTAAATAAATGCGAATGCGAGGCAGCTACAGCAGCTGGCAACCGCTGTAACTTCCCAGGACGACGAGGGCGTTAAAACTTTTTGCCCAGCATCCTGTTTTCTATGTATATATATATATATATATATATACATGTGTGTATGAGTTTTTGCATTTCTTTGGGGACCATTGCCTTGTCTAGCTGCCTGAAAGACGTGCCCGTGCTTGGGGACCACGGGAGGACCATCAGGAGGACTCACTTCCTCAACTGACGCCCGCTACTGTGGCTGGCAAGATAAAAAATTAGTTTGGCAAACAAGATGAATGCCTTTTGCTGATTAAAACTGTGTCCATGTCGGGCTAAAAGCACAAAATAATAAAAAAGAAAAGAAATATAAAAAAATATTCACCAAACAAAAGATGGAAAAAGAAACCACAAGTTAACTAAAAAACATAAAAAAACTAAAGAGTCCCAGATGCGAGTATTGTCTATTTTTCTTTCCGTTTTGTTTGGATACATATTCATAAAGATATTTCATTTTATTCTTTAAGTTGAATATTTAAGGTTTAAACTTTAAGAATTGATATTGTGAATACACAATTATATTTTTATTTTATTTTGAATATTGATTTTCCGCATATATTAAATGATTTAAAGGTACTAATTTTATTGGAAATTGAAATTGAAGATGTTAACACATTGTAGGATTATCTAGAGTTGCTTTGAGTTTGGACTTTGTGAAAGAAATCCTGAAAATATATATATATGATTTTTGTTAGTGATTTTTAAATTGAAAGTATGTATAATTAGTTCGACTAGAATTCAAATTGGGAGTTGCTTTCGTCTTAACAATTTGCTTAATAATTAACGATTATAATTTTCTAAAGATTGTTTTCCATCTAGAATGTTTAATTTGAAAGTAAGATGTAAGAATAGTCATACCAGATTTCATTTCTCCCATGTCATGTTTTATTTGATTCAAAATAGTTTTAGTTTTCATTAATTAACTTAAATATAAATTGGATAATAATGAAGGATAATTATATTTGTTTAACATCCATCATTTCAATATATTTTGGATTGGAATTAAAGTTGTATGTCATGGCTGAAATGAGAGCAAGTTAACAGTAAACATATATTCATTAGTAAAACCAAAATTTATATATATGTATGTACATATATATGTATATAACACATACATGTACATATTGGCCAAATATGTTGTTGCATAATTCAATAACCATGAATCATTTAATAAATTGCAACAACCAAAATTTTGACCCTGTCTGGTCAATTATATTTTGGGCCAATTGAGAACAATAATAATTGTTGGACAGGTATTTGGATTGTGTGGGTGCTCGGCGGGTGCAGTGGGTCACAGGGTGTGTGTGTGTGAGTGTGTATATGTATATGTGGGCCACATGTCATTGGCATTAGCCGGCAAAAGTTCAGCGAGCAAATTTGATTTGCCATAAATAAAGTTTAATTGAATTATGGAGTACAGAAGGCAACTGTTGCTTAACCGGTTCCTCTTTTATATCCCCCCCCTAGAATATACACACACACTCATATATACATTTATATCCATATATATACACAAGAGATGACCTCAACCCAGACCAACCACTTGGTCGGTCGGTTGGTCCAGCGGCGTCCATTTAAATATGAATTAAACCAATTTCGAGTCGATTAATGTCGACGGGTTCTCCATTTTCGGGCGCACACCATTCGATTTCATCCGGTCATTGTTTTTTTTCACCCCTTCATTTTTATTTTTTTGGGCTGCAATTATATTTATTTTTCGGGTTCTTTTTTTTTCCCTTTTTGCCATTTTTATGCTGTTTCTTTTTTTTTTTTTTGTTCTTTTGCCTCGCACTTTCGTTTTCAATGGCATCGGCATCCGGCGCCCAGATTGAGTTGCGTACCAGGACCTGGTCGGCTTATTAATGCGTACATTGATGGAATACGCACACACATACATTTGTACACTCATTCATACAAGTACACACACACACACACACACATATACATACATACATGCGTAATGCAGGCGGCTTTTTTTTTTTTTTCGGGTATTTTACTTTTTATTTTTTTGTTTTTTTTTTTGTTTTATTCGTCAGTGGAACCCAAATAAAAATTGCATATTATGTAAAGAGCCACCACGTTTGCCTGCTGTTGTTCCTGTTGTTGTTGCTGTTGTTGTTGTTGTTGGGTGAAAACAGTAAAAAATAAATTTACAAAAATAATTCTAGGTGAAGGACGAGGACATTGGTCTGGGTGGTATATCATCATACTCTTGATATCCAACCCAATGCCTCCCTCCACCCTTTCTCCACGCTTCCCCCACCACTCATTCCACTCATTCATTGTGTGTTAAGCGATTCTTCTGGTTGGTTTGGGAACGAGAGGGCAATGAAAAGAGGGCAAAAACCAGGTCGGGTGAGTGGAATCTGGGGCTGAAGTCTGGTCCTGGGTCTGGTCAGAACTCTGACAATGTCACTATATGCATTCGCATACATCATCACAGCTGGCAGACTATCCGGAGACACGCCTTCCGCCCACTGGCCTGCTGTTGGCAATGTTGTTACTGCTGCTGTTGCTGCTGTTACTTCTGCTGCTGTTTTGCACGTTCCATTAAGTGCAATAAACTTTACGTGGAAAATGAAAATTAACTTCCATCGTTAATGGTCAGTAATGTCAAGCAAAAGGGTCGCATTCTGAGAATGAAATAAATTCATTGATAATACATTATTGTTAATCTTTATAAATTATCATCGTTATATTTATTGGTAACTTATGCTAAATATAATTGACAATTAGTTGCCAAATTTAAGTAAAAGTTCTCTTAATTGAAATTTAAATATGAATATTAATAAGGAGAATAGCAATTTCTTATCCCCTATTCGAAGACCATATAATAACTTTAGATGATAAATCTAATATATCCATTATCTGGTGCCCTTCATTTTGACAGCTATATCTTTCAACTATTAATCAGTTATTTAAACTATAATAGTTTGTTTGTTGTTTTATCCATCTTCTTTACTTTGTGTCGACAATTTAGACAATTTATCGTTTGCTTTTAAGAAATCCATTTTGCAAAGTTTAATAAAATAGTTAACTATTTCGATTCCTTTAAGTCAACTATTGCATTTTGTAGTCACTACTCTGGGTCATATCTAATGTGAGGATAATTTCCTGGAAGGTTTTTCACTGTTAAATGGCACACACATTTGGCATTGCATACTTTTCGACTGGTTGAGCCTTTTTTTTACATTTTGTTTGCTTTTTGTTCTCTTTTTTTTTTTTTTTTTTGGCAATTTGCCCTGGTGAAAGTGTTTGAATGTGTGTGGGTGTATCCTGGTCTGTGTGTGTGTGTGTGTGTATTTTGGGCTGGTTAATACGGCTCATACACGTAATTGGCATTAAATTAAATGCCTGTCCCGCCAGTCGTATCTCGCTCCTTCTCTCCCACGCCACAACAACAAACAAGTGCGAAAACACAAAAAAGAAAACGAAGAAGAAGGGGGAAAAAAAATGAATGACCAGCCGCAGTCTGGTCCATCTCCATATTGCCTCATACCACTTCTTACTTCTCTCTCTCTTCTCCTCCTTGCCATTTCTGCCATCGCCATGTGCAGTCCAACACATTTTTTTAGTTTGTTCTTTTTTCGGCTGCCCACACTCACACACACACACATACACTTAAACATATATATATCTGTATATATAAACATATATGTATGCATACATGGACAGACTGTTGCATCGGTGGCTGCTGCTTATGATAATTGCCGGTTGCACTGTGCCCAACCCGGGTTTATCCCAGCACTGCCCAGCACGTGGCTCTTGGCTTGCTTTTCGCTATATACAGCTGTGTTCACGAAAATAGCAGTGCAGTAGATGCTAACAAAGATTCGAAAATTTTTCACAAATTCCTTTTGAAAGTTTCAATTTTTTGACTTTGTTTTGGTAAAATGGAATATAGAGATAAGAAACACAAAAAGTGCCTTTAATTGCATTATTTTTAGTGCATTTTCCGAGCTTTTGCGTTGTTGCACACTAATTTCCCTGTTCACGAAAATAGCAGTGTCACGTTTAGTTGCGGCAAAATTCAATAAAAAGTGTAAAAAATTCGTCAATAGTAAGTTTAATTTATTAGATAATTAATCTTAAATGTTATTTGTATTAGTATACACTAATTTAATGCTATAATTTTCATGTTAGTGGGTAGAGGCACGCATTGTTCGAGTGATAAGAGGGAGTGGATCCTAAAACTTAGGAAACAAGGTAAAACCTATAAAGAAATCCAAAATTTAGTTGGATGTTCAGCAAAGATGATCTCTAAT
This sequence comes from Drosophila sturtevanti, assembly GCA_018150375.1. NCBI lineage: Eukaryota > Metazoa > Arthropoda > Insecta > Diptera > Drosophilidae > Drosophila > Drosophila sturtevanti. The sequence continues at coordinate 292,057 of JAECWJ010000527.1, read as the reverse complement.
GCCGTAAACTACCACTTGAAACCCGAAAATCGCGGTGGGAAACGTGCAACAACGACCTCAGATGACCGGCGCATTGCTAGATACAGCAGATGCAATCCGTTTGCATCATCCAATTTAATCAAACAAGATCTAAACCTGTCAGTAAGCGATGTCGTTGTTCGGCGTAGACTCCTAGAACAAAAGTTGAGCGCGCGAAGTCCAAGGAAAGTCCCACTATTGACTTCGAAGCATGTCAAAGCACGTTTGGATTTCGCCAAAACCCATATGAATTGGCCCATTACAAAGTGGCGTAATATTCTCTGGACAGATGAGAGTAAAATAGTCTTGTTTGGTGGAGCAGGGTCTAGACAATATGTACGTCGCCCCGAAAATACGGAATACCACCCAAATCATACGCTAAAAACAGTTAAGCACGGTGGCTTAAAAATCATGATTTGGGCCTGTTTTTCATATAGCGGAGTTGGTCCAATCCATAAGATTGATGGCATTATGGATCGAAATGTCTACGTCAACATAATGGAAAACGTTATGCTTCCATATGCTACATGGAATATGCCCATTATTTGGACGTTCCAGCAAGATAACGATCCAAAACACACGAGCAAGCTCGCTAAGGGCTGGTTTCAATCAGAAGGGGTCGACGTAATGCAATGGCCAGCTCAGTCGCCGGACTTGAACCCCATTGAAAACTTGTGGGGCGACATTAAGCGAAGCGTCGCAAAAAAAACCGTCCAATAGAACTCAACTTTGGGAAGTTATCCAAGAAGCATGGCAGCACATCCCAGTTAAGCGTTGCCAGGACTTGGTGGACTCGATGCCGCGCCGGTGCCAAGCCGTTATGGCCAATAAAGGATTTACAACTAAATATTAAGTCATACTATTTAAAAATTATCTCAACTTGAAGTTTTACAAAATTTGGAATAGACATATTTTAATTTTTAGTTGACACTGCTATTTTAATGAACAGCCCAAAAAGTTCCTTTTTCACTATCTTGCTGATTTCTGAAAATGGCGTAATTTTTTTTCAACCCAAAATGATATTAATTTTGTGATACATAAATATAAATTGCGAATGTGTAAAAGATTGGTGCATTTACGGTCTTTTTAATATGATTGATCAACTTTGAAGTCAAAGCTTAAGGGCACTGCTATTTTCGTGAACACAGCTGTATATATACACACACACATGCACACTCAAATGTTGTATTTTTTAATTTTTTTGGCCGTTCATTGACATTGTCAATGTCATTGTTACCATTTGAGTTGTCGTTTTTTTTTACCCATTTTTGTTTTTTCGTTTCATTTTTTATTTCATTTAATTGCAATTTGCTTTTTTTATTTTGTTGGCGCGTGCCATTTTCACAGCGGAGCTTTTTAAGTTTTTCTGTTCTGTTTTTTTTTTTTTTTTTTTTGGCATTTTTATAATATTTACATAATGACGTCACTGGAGGTCTGCATCTGTGTGAGTGTGCGCTGTGGAATGTCCAAATGGTGTAAGAGCAGGTCGAAAATCAGCTGTTTGTCAGTTTAATTGACATTTAATCGATAATTATTGCATACATTTCAGCGCTTGCCGCTATTGGTAAGGATATAAATAGTAAACAAAAAGTTGTGTCGTTTCTGTATGAGTGAAGGTATTTATTAAGTCAAATTAAAACAAATTCTAAATAAAGCTTTTATGCATATATATATATGAATATGAATATATATGTTCTGTTAAAATATATATAGGGATTGATTGATGTTTTAGTCTAACAACAAAATCTTTTGTTTGATTGATTGATTAATTGCTAAATATAATTTTTAAAACAAATGTGCCCAAGAGAAGAAGTAATAATATTAATTTGAATTGTATGTAGATATAGATGGCCCTCCATGAGTCTAATTATATTATATAATTGTATTTATATTGCATTATATATATATAATCATGAGACTTATTATTGTAATTTCTATTCGTAAAAGGAAATCTTTTGAATTGATTGCCCGATTTCAGTAGTCTCATAAAATTGTAAAAATACGGAAACCAAGCAAAGATTGTAAATTGTTCTTAGTTTAGTTCTTTTTATATAAAAAGCAGCTTGTCTAATTAGCAATTTCTATTTGCCAATTTATATGATTTTCAGTTGACAAGGGCTTTCATTTTAAATTGTACGCTTTAATTTTCTATCTGATGTTTTCAAAACCGAAATCCTTTTGTTTATTGCTCCTCTTTACGGATGCTTTCGATTGAGGTTCAAATTTCAGTTTGATGTTTTGGGTATTGTGTAATAGGAATATGTCAGCTACATAATATATCAAGTGGAAGAATTATTTGACATTTTTGGTAGGAAATTGTGTAAATTTTCACAAGGATAAAGAAAAATCATCCTACTCGCCATTCAGTTCTGTTCCGGCTGGCACTTGACTACTTCAAAAAATTGTTGAATTTCATTTTTCATTTTAATGAATTTTCTGTTGTTATGTGGCTCGTTGTGTGCGTTGATGTTGTTGATGTTAACGTTGTTTGTTTGCTGCTGCTGCTGATGTTGTTATTGTTGTTGTTGTTGCTTGGGTTGCCGTTGGCCCGCCGCACACACAAATTACCTTATTTAGTGCACACTTCGCCGCATATAATATAATTTACTGTATATAGACCTTTTTTATATATGTGTAAGTGCATGTATGTGTATGTGCTTGAGTGTATATATACACACATATATATATATATATAGTACATATGCCCACACATGAGACTGCAGGGTTTAAATTGCCGTTGCTGTTGTTGTTGTTGTTGCTGCTGTTGGCGTATATAATTTACTCAACTTGGTTTTTGGTTAGCACTTGTTTTTTACATTGCGGCTTTTTTGTTACTCATTCTTTTGCAGTTGAACCGCCCCCTCACCTCCCCCCTTACAACTCCCATTCAAATTCCCATTGCTATTCACTGAGCCTGTATGTGCGTGCGTGTCTATGTGTGTGTGTGTATATGGCTCCTGTTCTCTAACCTGTATAGTCCCACATTTGCATGTGTGTGTGTGTGTGTGTATGTGTATTGTTTGCTTATGCGATGCTTTTATGTATCCGTGTGCATGTGTGTGTTTTGGGGCATTTTTAGGTTGGCTATTGGGGGAATGTACCCTAACCCTTCAGTAATATAGCATACGAATTTCCTATAACCAACTAAAATATTGGCAAATTCAAAAAATGTTCAAGTAATTTAATTAAGAAATTGATTTTCCAAGTTTAAAGAAATGCCTTTTTATTTGCTAAGAATGTTTATTTTATCTTGTCTACAGATTATCAACAAAAATGAACAAATATATACATATATGGAAAAATTGATTTGGGTAAGTGCATGTTTAATGTTTTTATAATTTTTAAATTTGTTTGTCATTCCAATGAAATCTAAAAAATGTTTTATTTTTGAGTTAAGTGATATCCTTTTACTGGGATGTCTCTGACTGAAATTTATTCTATATGTGATGCTTTATCTCTAAAAGATGTAAACATTTTCTTAAGGAAATGATTCATCTTTAGAAAAAGTTAATTAGTTTTTCTGCATATTATTTTCCTTATATAAATAATTTTATTCAGACTGGCTTACAGCCAATGGCTGGGTAAAATTGATTTATTGAGTTGATTGCAAGCTTTGTTAACAGTTGACAAAAAATAAATTCATTCTGGGCATAAATGGGTTCAACAAAATAAGACTTTTTAAGATCCCAACGCATTATTGTTAGATGAATAAATTATATTTTCCTTATACTGAAACTAGAAAAAGTTTAGGAAAAGAATAGTGGTAAAAAGTTGTACGAAATCTGCTAAAGTTATAAAATCTATTTGTAGATTTTTTACGATTTTTCGGGATAATAAATATAATAGAAAACATATTTAACTTATACATTTTTCCGGTAAAAGAGTGATACGAAATGTCACCGATTTCAATAAATCCTTTTAACAATTTAAATTTTAAAATTTTAAAAAGTTTATGTTCAGAAATGTGATCCGTTTTAGCATTTCGATGAAAGTCTGTTTACATATATCCATCAATTAATGCTCAATATTCTATACTATAATAACATAAATGCTAGAAAGGAATACATATATTTATACATATTTGAAAATTGTAGAGAACTTTTCCTGTTCGACTAGGCTGGGTTATAAAAGTTTTTATTTTACAACTTTTTGTTGTCGGCTTAAACTAAAAATGGTAAAATTTTAAATTAACGATATATATATATATATATGTATGTACATATGTGTGTGTTTACGCATGGCATACACACACACACACACTCACACAGTTATACAGATGCTGTCAGGCTTTCGTAACGCAACGCAATGGATCGCTTGTGTGAGTTTTGTGGGCAATTTTATGTAATGTTGCCTGTAATTTGACGTTGGCATACGCAGTGTGCATTTTAAATGAATACTTATATACAAACATATAAGTAGATATACATATATATATATATATCATATATAGATAGGAATTTATATGTATGTATGTATGGCAAAGCCCCAAAGTATATATAAATATACATATATATATATATATCCGATGGATAGATGAATGCGCTGCGATGCGATGCTATCCAATGTGTGTACACACAAAATGCTATAGAAAATGCCGTTAATCAAAGGCCTTAATTATGCTCGTCACAGAAGGTGTGTCTGTGTGTGTGTGTGCATATGTGTGTGAATTGAGGAATTATATTTGGATTGAGGTTGAAAGTAAGCATTACCTTTATCAGATGCCAGCTGCCCCCTTTTTTCTCTTTTTTTTTTATGTATATAAGTATGTATATATATATATATTTTGTTTTTTTTTTGTTCAAGCAGCTTTAAGCAAAAATAATTGCAATAAGCAGCTGTTTTTTGGCCCTCATCTCGAAAACAAGAATGCTTCAGCTACGGCCATTCATTCAGTCAAAGGGGTGGGTTAGGGCAACAGCTAAACAAACCCTTAACCAAAACAAAAAACAAAAAAAAAAAAGAAGAAAGAAGTAGCATACAATGAGACAGGCGCAAACAAAATGAGGGTAAGTTATGCAGACGGCCATTTTGAATTTTGTTATTTGGTTTTTATTCAAACGGTAAAAAGCAAAAATACAATAAAAATAAAAAACAAAAAAAGGAAAAGTTTCTGTACGAATTTGCTATGAATTGAATTTCATTTACCCAAAAAGGTTGTCCAAGCGTTGACTGAAGCGAGTGTATTTAAAAACCACAGAAATGCTCAGTCAGACACAGATACAGACGCACACACAAACACACACACACACGCACATACACACTGATACACACAATCAGAAATGTGCAGTGAAAAGCACTTAAATCGCCAAAGAAATAAAAATGCCACAAAATTTTTGCAATGGGCAGCTGTTGTCGCTTTTGGTTATTTCTGCAATGGTAAAAGTATCCGCTTTAGATACTCGAACAAAAAGGCTCATACAAAACTCCCCAATCATTTGCTCCTTCTACTCCTTCTCCATTTTTTTTATGGTGGCACCTTCCTAGCTGAGCTGCCACCTAAAAACCAGTTTTAATGTCGCGTTGTTCCCGCGTATCCAACAGATAACCCCACCGAAACCCTTCGGCTACACCAGGAACTGAACAAGGACCATGCTAATGCTGTTCCTACTGTTACCTACTGGTATGGTGGTTCTAGTTAATGGTTTTTCCATTTTCGGCCAACACTAAAATGGCCATTTGGGGTGGTAGTCCTGGTGTTGGCTGTCCAGTGGTTGTGGGTTTTTAGGCATAGAACTGAATAGACTGCGTGCAAACGCATTGTCTGGTCTGACTAGCTCCATTTCTGGAAACTTCTGATTGCACTGGACATTACGTGCTCTCACATTTCACTGGCGATTCAATTTTTTGTTTTTCTATTTTTGATTTTGCATTTCAATTCATGTTGAAATTTCAAAGTTGGCAAAAATATTAATAGATAGGACAAACATTGCAATAGCTTGATATTTATTGATAAAAATTTTACTATTAAACAGAAATGCATTAGTTAAAATTTGTATATTAATTAGTATGTCCGGTGTAATTACTTGCTTGAATTATATTCTATTGTTATTTACAATTCTTACAGAATTTCCTTATTGTCCCTCTAGGATAGATTGCAAGTATATGGCCAAGACAAAAAATATCCTTTGAATAATATATTATTTTATGTATTTTATATTTTCTAACTAAAGCAAAGCAGCTTTTAAAATTCTACAAGATTAGTGTTTTCTTTCTTTAGTAAATCAGGCTAAATTTTAAATTTTTTCTTCCATAAATTCTTAATTAAATAGATTACATAAGCCATGCTAAATGAAGAATTTCATTCCCAATCTTAAACCAAATGAAATTTTCAAAATTTCAACTTTATTAAACATTTTGCTCTTTGCTGACATTTAAGCAAATGCAAGCAAATGAAATAAGATTTTTATATCATTGTAATAAGGATATAATTAAATTTTTGATGGGCATATTAATATTTGATTGACCATATTATATAGCTGTCATAGGGGCGATATTTCGACAAACATAAAAGTAGTACTTTGTTTTTATGAGTATTTAAATATACCAAAAACATATATTTTCTACATTAAATATCCATAACTTGTGGTAATTGTTGAATTATTTAAGTTTTAATCGAATCGTAATCCATTCGATCCCCATTCTGTACGGTAAAAACTGAGGTATCAGTTTATCTTAGTATGTTTATTCAATATTTATATAAAAATAGTAAAGGGAACCATAAAAAAAACTAAAAACCTATATATATATATATATACACATCTGTCTCCAACTTAATTTTTCTTTTCTTTGTTGAGATGTTTCCAATAGTCAAAGCTTTTGGAATGTTGGCCAAAAGCTAAAGTCTTTGTTAACAAACTTTTTTGTATGACATTTGAAATTATTCGCAGTTTTGATATATTAAGACAAATTTATATTTTCGTATGGTTTATCAATTTTTTAGCTTAACAGATAATGAAGATTGACTTTGATATTTATTTGTAAGACGTTGTCGCGACATATGAAATGATAATGATGTCAAGAGAAAGCGGCGCAAACAAGAAAAACTTATTAATGTAATTAATTAAAACAAACAGCTTTAATTGAAAGCCGAAAAGGGATGACAACCAAACGACTCGACTCGACTCGTCTCGACTCGACAGTGGCGGCGTCGGAGTAGCAGACGTGATCCAATGGGCGGGACAATTAAAGAAGCATGTGTGCCAGAGTCCTTTCCCTCAACACGTCTGCTGTTGGCGACACACATCAAAAGCAGCTACACACACACACACTCACATACACATATCCAAAGATATTCACACACATAAACAAATGGTATGACATACCAAAGGATGGGAACGTGAACGAGGATGTGGACGTAGAGGACAGTCAGGACTCTTGGTCTTCACACCACGCGCACGAAATTTAAATCATAAATCATGAGCTTTTCCTTCTCGGCATTTTTCATGCTTTTATTCCCTACCCCCGACCACTTCTACAAACCTTCTCCCCCCTTCACCCCCACCACCACTCTCTTCTGACGCCCCCTCTCTTTTCGCGTTTGGCTCGCTTTTCCCTTTTTTTTTTTGCTTTTCTTTCTCTCTCTTGTGTTTTTTTTTTTATTTTATTTTACTTTTTGTTGCTCTTCGTTTGCTTGCTGCATTTCGTTTTTTCCTCATTTTTCTTTTGCCGGACGGCATGCGTTGTTGCTTATAAGGTAAGGGGTAGGGTGGGGTGGGGTGGGGTGGGGTGGGTGGATGTTGGTGATGGAGGGTCGCTTTTTAGTACGCATAAAATGAGAAAAAAGAGCCGCCATTTTGTTTTTTCCTTTTTTTGTTTTCTCATTTTCGCTCGTTTCGCATATAGAAAATAAAATGCCGCAACATCGCAATACCAACAACAACAATATCAACGGCAGCAGCAACAACAACAACAACAGCGACATTGCTGCATACAGAAAAATACGATGGCAACGCCAGCCGCCGTCAACGTTGCCCGACCCGTTCACCCTGGCTCATTTAATTTTACCCGGGAATAGGTACAAGAGGAAAAGTTTTCCCCCCGCTCTCTCTTTCTACTATACCCACCGAACGACATCTCCCCTCCCCCCCTTCCAAACTTAAGCTCTATTTGGGCATTAAGGATTTCGCCTGAGTTGCCTCTCCATTTTTGTGTGTGAGTGTGTGTGTGTGTGTTTTTTTTGTTTTTGGAGTTGTTTTCTTGTTTTGGGCCCAAATGCCCAAAGCCCTTAAATAATTCAGACTTCACTCCGTATCCAATGGGTGCAAAACTGGGAGAGTTCGACTCTTTTTTTTATTCCCTTTTCCTGTTTTTGTTTTTTTTTTTTTTGGTTTTTGGGGAGAACTCAGGACATGAAAAATTTCGTAATTCAAAATTAACATTTAAGAATGACTTGGAGTTGCTGGGCATCGTCGTTGTCCTTGTTTGCCGCTGTCGACAGCGACAGCGTATGAAAAGGATACAAAAAATTAATGCAAAAAAAAAAAAAAATAAAAATAAAAGGGAGAAAAACATCGCACTGAAAGTACAGTTACAACAAAATGTGAGTTTTACTTTTGTGCTCGTTACAATTTACGCAGCATTTGGAGATTGTTTGCCGAGTCAATATTGTTGGCTGATTCATCATTGAGACGAATGAAGAAAGGAAATTTTGACTGATGCTTAAAGTAGGATTAATGTGTAATATTAAGGATTTTATCATAAGGAGAATGGATTAAGCTTAAGTTGACAAAATTAAATGGGGATGGAAAAGGATAACATTGATATTTTGATCTTTTAAATTTTTTTGCCCTTTTATTTGATTGAATATAAATTTCAATCTCATTAAGATTGAAAAAAAAGACATTGAAGCTATTCGTCCTTTAAATTCAATTCAATATATATATAGATATTAGAATGTTGATAAAACCATAGATTCTAATTAAATGAAATTATTTGGCAATTTACCAATAACTTCGCTAACATCACTTTATCCACTGTCGCCTGATTCACAATGATCTTATAAATTAATATAAGCATAGATATGAATAAGGATAAGAAGAAAATTAATCAATTAATTATTATTTATAGTAAAATATGAAAAAATATATATTTTTGCTTATGCTTGAGTACCAGAAGAGATAAATGGCCTATTTTTCAGACTTTTCTTTTTAACATTCGTTGAATTCACACTATTTTTCTCAGTGTATTCCTAGTTTTTCACAATTCTTAATGTTTTTGAACCGAATTTCTTACTCTAGAGATAAATTAATCAATAAATCTATGCATGTATATGAATATATCGATATATTCTTGGATGCCACTCTATAAATCTGGCCTAATCTCTGCCACCTTCTGTGGCAACTTTCATGCCACTTGTCTGCATCAACATGGCCAGGAAGCAAACAATTTAAGCAATATGCCAACGCAATGTCGCCCATTGAAAGAGCTTTTCATTCTCAAACCACCAATTTCTGCCCGTAACCGTTGCCCGTTACCTCCCTCCCCCTCTTGTTGCTGTTGCTGTTGCTGCAACTAAACGCAGAGATGCGTCAACATGGCAAAAGAGAGAAAGAAAGCGAATAAAATAAAAATCAAAATGAAATCAAATAAAATGCGCGAACCAAAAGAAAAGCAAGCAAAAATATGCCTCCCACATATTCAACTTATTCTCCTACTATAGACTATGGAGTTTTCTCTCACTAATACACACACATACAGATTCACACACACACACACACACATGCAAGTAGAGGGTTTGCTGGCTCAGCTCAGTTTTACCATTTGCTTCGGTTTTAACCAAGTTCGTATAGAAAAAAACCATCAACCTACCTACCAACTGATTCAGCACCACCAACTCTTCTCTCTTCTCTCTCTTCTATACCCCGGTAGTCGCTTTAAGGCAAACAAAAAATAGTGTTTTTGTTGTTGGCTTTGTCTTCTTTCTGCTATTGCTATTGTTGTTGTTGTTGTTGTTGTTTTTGCTTGTGTTGTTTGGTTTTTTCTCTCGTTTTTCCAGAGTAAAACTGTGGAAAATTTTTTGTATTTTTTTTAAGCTCCACCTACTTGCTGCTTTGCCATTGGTTGCTGTCCTGTTCAGTTGCTCGTTGCAGCTCGTTGTCGGTGACGCAGCAGTTGCCGAGCAGCAGCAACATCAGCAACAGCAACAACAAAAAAAAGAAACCAAGCTAAAAGGGGGAAAAAAGGCTAACTCGGCAATGCAAAAAGAATTCATGCATATGTATGTATGTGTGTGCGTGTGTGTGTGTTAACGTGTTTGGCTGTGTGAGTCTGTGTGTGTGTGTATTGTATGTGTGAGTGAATTTTCCTTGTTGTTGATTTTCTGTTGTTTGCTTTTTCACATTTTATTTTCAACATTTATATTTTGCGTGCTCACACACACACACACAAACGCACACACACACATACAGGAATATAATATAGTTAACAGCATTATGAAAAATGAAAATGATTTTCCTCTCTTCTGTTTGCTGCCTTCTCCTGACTAGACGCGTCTGTGGTTCTTTGCCTCTAACCGCTGCAACTTCCCCCCTCACCATTCTTTTCCCCTCTAACTGATTTGGTTTAGTCACCCATGTGGCTGTGTTTTGATTCTAGTTTTTCTTTATTTTTCTTTTATTTTTTTTTTTTGTTCATTTTCATTTTGATTTTGATTCTGATTCGTTTTTTTTTTGCCTGTTCTTTTCGTTTTTTTTTTTTTTGTTGTTTCGAAAATTTCTATTCTCTTCTACCAAGTTGGCCAGCTTTCGTCTGCCACACTTGGTCACGTTGCATGCGGCATCAGGCATCAGGAACTATAAAAACAACACAAAACTGTTGGAAATGCAGAAGCAACAGCAGCGTCTCCCCCTGTCAGTTGTTGAGTGTTTAGTAAGTGGTTTAGTAAACACATTTAGTTATTTGCCCACACACACACACACACGAGATAAGGGAGATGGGTTAGAAGGACACTCGCTATGGACCCTCGGGCTATAGGCCTCTGCCTTTGGTCTTTCGAGCACTTAATGACACTTAGTGATACTCAATTATCACTGCAGTTCTTTGCTTAATTACTTGATGTGGTGGTCTTTGAAATGTAAAGACTTCTACCTACCCCTCTACCTCTCACCCGCCCTTAAAGTCAAGTAATTTTTTTTTCAGATCCCACCAAACTTGCTCTGTAGCTGCGTGAGGTGGAGGGGGCTCCACTTTTAATCTATATACGTATATATATATGTATATATATATATATATATATTCATGTAATTTGAAAGTTTTTAGTCGTTTATCACAAAAGTAGAAACGCAACGAATTTGTGGCTAGTCCCGACGCCCTCAACATTTGATTTGCTAGCTATGCAGTTTTTTGGTTACAACTTTTATTAGCTTTTGTGCTAATTGCTTCTAATTTAATTAAATTAAAAAACTTTTGCCTGGCTTTTAGTTGGAATATATTGTTCATGTGGGTTTCGAACTGAATCTCCCTCAACTTTGTCGCTGAGTTGGCAAAATAAAAAAACGCGTTCCATATAAACATACTCAGTGTATGTTTCTCTCTCTCTCTCTGTGTGTGTGTGTGTGTGTATGTATTTGTATGTGTCGCATAATAGTTTAGCTATAAATTTTCAGCGTCTGCTTGCATTTTCGCAGTAAAATATTTTATAATTAAATATTTGTTTAATTAGTGCGAGTGGCCGGCCATAGTACCCAGAGTCGTCGTAGTTGTCGTTGTCGTCGTTGTTTTCTCTTCGTTGCCGTTGTCGTTGTCGTTGCGGTATCCAAAAATGTTCCATTAAATAATTGACCAAATATTTAATTTATTTTCGCTGCGGATTGCTCATAAAAGTTGCCTTTTAATATAAATCTAATTATAGTTTGCAGTTATTTGCCAAAAAGTATTATAGTATTTAACTAAAGGAAATATACATACATATATGTACACATATCGGCCATCGGCCCCAGTAAACAGGCAATGAGATTAGAATATTAACTTTAATTTAGTTTCATGACCTTAAAAAGGTTAATGCCATTCAACGTGAAATTGTTTCATTTTGAAAATTTTCATGATTTAATATTGTAAACTATTTATTCATAGAACTTTTTACCTACATTCATTGTCCTAAAACCTATACACATATACTTTATTTTTATCTATTTGTATTGTTTTAAACTTTTAAAACGTATTTTTCAATTTGTTAGAATTTTCTATATAAAATCCCCTTTTATTTCTCATTAATTTGAGAAGCTCCACATAACCTTTCGATTTCGATTTTATTCTAAAACAAATTGGCTTCTAAATCAATATTTTCTTTTAATTAAATGGATAGTATGTAATCTAAAATATTTGTGAATTTCTTGAAATCAATTGCAATCTTATTTGCTTTATTTTTACACAATATTTTTTCAAATTTTATCGTTGATTTTAAATATTTTTTTAAGGGCCAAAGCCAAAGTTTACAAGCTTTTGCAGTTCTGATATTTGCTATCTCGTCGGCATTTCACATGATTCATCTGAGTTTATTTTTATTAACTATTTAAAAGTTTATATATTTGTTGGGAATATATTAGAATGAAGATTGGAAACCCAAATACAATTTGTATTTGTTTTCTAGAGATAAAATATTAGAAACTTCCTCTGTATCTGGTAAGCTAAATTACAAGAACTTTTTCCTACTTAATTATCTAGGATCAAATTGAAAATAATTCCAAATTAATATTGTAAATTCGTTAAATGAAGGAAAGATTCTGTTTCATATAAATATAGCTAAATATTAGTCAATGGAATTGCTCATAGAATGTAAATTTTGTTTTTTTTTCCTTTTGATTTTATTCTTTGCTGTATTTTCATCTCGTATAACTTTTTTTTTCTCCTATATGTACTTATATATATATATTATTGCTGTTGCATTTCATCTCTTTAACGAAACCGATCCATTTGACTCCTCTGTTTCTGCCATTTGGCATTTGGCATGATTTATGTTCTGAGTAAAATTAAATGCGTTGTCTGTTGTGTGTTTCGTTTCGTTTCGTTATTATTATTATTATCTTTGGACTATTTGTTAATGTCGATTATCGAAATGGGCTAAGAACATGCTAGGCAGTATGTAGTAGTATCTGGCCAAGTATAATTAATATGGGCAAAGTGTTAACGTCAGCTCCTAACCACTTTGGCTTTAACTTTCCAGCTCTATATATCAGTTCAGTCAGTCTGTCTGTCTGTCTATTTGTCCATCCGCTTGTCTGGTGGCCCTCTGGCCATATACAATATATCAGTTGGTGTTGTGATGGGAAAAATACGCTAGAAAACATGTTGGACTTCAAAACAAATTGTTGGAAAAAGCAACAATAAGTAAAATTAATGAGCCAAAATGTAATTTTATATATTGTAAAAAGCTTCCGGCGCATTAATTATGATAGAAAGGCAAAATAACAAAATAGCCAAATAGAAAAAAGGGAAACAAAAAAAAAAAAAAAAAAAAATAGGAAAAGGAAAAATCCCAACAGTTTTTCACCAAAGGGAAAACAGAAACCTGAACATAATAAATTAGTTGCCAGAGAATTTAAGGTGGCGATGATCCTACCAAAAACGATAAAACAGCGAAAGTGAAAGGCTAAACAAATTGTGGAGGCCATTTTACCAAAGTCAGACACTGGGGAAAATAGAGAAAAAGCGAGCGAAAAAGAGCCAGAATGGAAGGAAAATGAAGGAATGAAGTGTTAGCCAAATGTGAAGCGAAAGAAGGGTGAAAGTAGATTTACTTTCCTCTACGTGATATGAGTGAATCCACGCCCCATTGCGGTCGGACTGTTACTGCTGTTGATGAGGCTACTGCAAGGACAGACCCTTCTCCACTTCCATCTCCACTTCCATCTCCACTTCCATCTCCAATTCCATCTACATTTTCAGCACCATATCTCCATGTAAACTCATGCCCATTCATTTGATCTAAACGTGCGAGTCGAGCACGAGACACGCATGAAACGTCTGCAAGCAGATTATGCCCATTCCCTTCTACATATGCTACACATGCTAGCTATGTCCTTGCTGTCAGTGGCAGCAGCTCCAGCCACCACTCCAAGCACCATCATTTCCATCACTTCGAGTCCCACTCCCACTCCCACTCCCACTCTTACTTTTGGTTCTAGAACTTCAGCAAACATGGCGGTCGCACCCTTGAAAGCGGCCATGATTTTCGAAATTAATTCAACTTGATTTTGCTTTCTTCCTGCTTGCTTTTACTCTCTCTCTCTCTCTTTCTCTCTCTCTCTCTGTGTGTGTGTCTGTGTGTTTGCTAAGGATGATGGAGAAACTGGGGGTAGCTGGGGGAATTCCAGCACCGCAGACAAGAAATTAAAATTCATTTCAAAAGCTATGCACGGAAAAAAGAAATAGGAAAATGCGAGGATATTGGAGAGTGGGAGAAAGGTTGCCCTCTCAGACTTTTGTATATTAGAATATTTAAGGCGCAAGCCTAAAAGTATGCAATGCCAAATGTGGCCAACCCTTGTATAGAGAGAAAGAGCCAAACCAACCCTTCTTGGCCAAAATTCAAAGTTAGTTGAGGGGCTGCTTTTCAGATACTTCTTTCATTTTTCCATTTTCCCTTTTTTTTTTTTGGGTTTTTAGACTTGCTTGGCAAGTTTTTCCACAATGGCGGCCATCGTCATCATCATCATTGCTGATGATTCCTTTTTCTTTTGTTATAAGCCAAAAAGTTGCCTATTGTTTTTCAGCTGTCATGAACTTTTGCCTTTGTTGTCGCTTACATTTGGCTACAAATTTTCGTAACCCCATAACCGACGTAACTCTCTAACCAATTTTCCCTGCACATATTTTATTCTGCTCGACTTAATGTCACGGAGATTGTCGTTTGCTTTGTTCTCTCTTTTGCCCTACCTTTTGTATTTTGTTTGTTTTGTGTCTGCCAGCTGTCGTCTTTATTGCACATATCCATTAATATTCTTTGCTTCAGGTGCATTTTTTCCTTTGTTCCTTGCGTTTGATTTGCTCTGCTTTTATTTTTATTTTTCTACTTTTTTCTTTTTTTTTTTTTTCATTTTTGGTTCATTGTTTTGAGACAGTTTGTCAGACTGCAGCAATTGAGCTGTTTTCTAGAGAAAATCTGCAACAAATCATTGCGGTAGCTCCCCCCTCCCCCAAATGTATGCAATGACTTTATACTCTTTGGATCTGTTTGAATTTGTTGTGGTTCTTATTTTCTTTTCTGGTTTAACTTCCCGTCCCCATGTAACAAGTTACAAAAGTTTGGAACCCTGACGAGCCATAAAATTAAAACCATCATAGACTCTTAGGGTGCGTTTAATAAGGGGCGGGGGTGTGTGGGGAGAGATATCTGGATTTTGATTGCCTTTGAGAGCAGGCGTACCCACTTAACCACCAAACTCCCACTCCTAAAGGTTTCCTTTGACTTTACCTGACTAGGCAAATAAACCAACCAACCAACCAACCAACCAACCATCCATCCATCCTTTCACCCATTCCAGCCCAACGTCTGCAAGTGAAATTTGAATGCAAGCCTAACGACCTGGCATTGTCGTTGATAAGGTTCAAAAGTTCTCGTTAAACAATTTTTATTTTTTTTTTTTTTTTTGGGGTTTTTGGTTTATTTTCCTTTATTTGCCAGATCTAGCTATAGGTGGTTGCCTTTTGGTGGTTGGTAATATTAAATTCTAAAAGTTTGTGGCACTGATTGGGGATTTTTATTAAAAATTTAATTTACTTATTAAAGATAAATGGTCATTGAAGACATTTATATTGTTATATAGTAATTGGACTAATCGATTAAGATATTATATATCTTTCGAAACATTTTGTTTTATAAAGAAGATCTTTGAGAATTTGATGCTATCTAAGAAGTTTATTTTTTTTGTGAATTCCACTTTAAATTGGTTTTGTTTCTTTATATATTTCTTTCAAATTTTTTAACTTTTCAAAAGAGAATTTTAGTATAATCGTGTAAAGAATCGGCAGAACTTAGTTGTCTATATATAAAGAGAGTAAATAGAGACAACAAAAGGATGTAAAGGAACTCTTAGGCGAATCGCCTGTCTGTCTTCCAGTTAACTATTTTCTCCTTTACTAGAAAATTTGAAATTGAATTATTAAAATTTTAAATTGTTGTGTTGGTTTTAGTTTAAAATTGATTTATGCCTAATTGTTGTCCCTCTTCCATTGTAGCTTTATATTAACTGCATATCCTTTACAATATATATATTCAGGATAAGTTCGCTCTCTTATCTATCATACTCTAATCAGATTCTAATATGCGTATGCTGTTTGGTTCAAAGTTCAAAGCTCTTTTGGATGCGAAAAGCTTTTTGTTTTGAAATTTTAGAAAGCATTTTGGCACCCCTTTGCCGGGTTCAAGGGTGGTTTTATGGTGTCAGCGGCAGGCCATAGATGGCGCCAGGTTTTTTTTTTGTATGATTATGAATAGAATAATGTATGGGAACCAACCTGTTTTTGTCATCTTTACTCTATAATCCATCCAATTTCATTGCTTGTTTGCTATTTTCTGTTGCAAAGTTAATTAAAAGCAGCAAACAAAATGAATTTTGCAAACAATATTTAAAGCATTTTTATTTAAAATATTCAACAATAATAATTAAAGCAAATAATTTACTACAAAAGCCAATTACTTCTACAAAATTAAAAAAAAGAAATATATAATTATTTATATATGTAAGCATGTATACATATGTATGTATGTATATACTACAGGTTTTCTTATAAACTAGTTAGATTTGATTAGTTGATAGCTATTAAAAGCATTTGTTTAAAAGCAATTTTCAGTTTTTGGGCCGTCGGGAAATCTGCAAGTAAAAGAAAACATACGAATAAATTAAAAGTTGTATACATTTTGTTTCTCATCCTTACAACATGAAAGACAAAAAAGCCACTGGAGATGGCCTAAAACATGCTTTTGCCTTGCATGTTTTCCTTTGAATATAAAAGTTTACAACAAATTAAACTTGCTTGTGGGCACTAAAGCAGCAACAGGGCAAAGTTGCCATTTGTTGTCGTTATTGGAATGAGCCAGCAGCAGGGCAGCTGGGTGGTAAACAAAAGTTTTAATAGAAAATTTTAGTTAATAGTTTTTAACTTTGCCGCTGCGGTGGATTTGATAAGGGACCTCAGCTTGCACATAGACATACACACACACACACACACACTCGCAGACACAACACATGTAAAAAGTTTTTTTTTTCGGAAACCGCCACCGCTCAGCTCAGCAGCTGGTGGTTAGATTTACAGATTTTCGGGAGCAAGAGCAGAAAAGGGAAAGCAAGAGAGAGGACCCTCATATATGATGGTTTTGGCTAACCCATACCCTAGCCTCCGTTTAAATGCTGTCTAATTAATTAAAATTGCTTTTGTGTTGCTGCAGCGGTAGCCGCGAATATCAAAAAACTCTAACCTAAGCACTAAGATAAGCAAAAACTGTCTTTCTATAGTTTTCAGTATTCCCAATATGGTATATCAGGAAACATGTTTGATTTGTCATAATTTTTGTATGAAGGATATAATATGGGAATACTGAAGAAGTGAGAGATAGATGGAAGTATATAGGGATCCAGAGAAAAGCTGAATTATATGTAGATCAGTTTGTGAAATAAAGATGAAATTTTCTTCTTTTCTATCCACATTGTTGATTAAGCTTGGCATGCTTAGTTTTCAAAAAAGAGTTTCTTAATTACTTTGAATATCCTTTAACATTTATTAAATTTCTGTAAAGGATTTTCAAACCGAAGCTGTAACTTTAAAACTGTGTTCTAACAGCTAAATTTGTTATAGAACAACCGCCTGCTGGAACTTGAAAATTTTTTCTTCCTTATTTAAAGATCGTCTAAGATCGATGTGGATTTCATATTCCCTTTTCCATTCATATTCTGCAATATTTAGAGTTTTATTTCTCCGGATCTGCTTCTCTAACATCTGTTCTTGTAGGTATTAAATTGACAATTGTCTAAGGACTTTCTCAAGAAGCTCTTGATTTACTTTCCTCTTAATTTAGAGGTCCTTAAGTAGTTTAATCTTGTTTATATTTATATAATAAACTCTAGTATTATATAGAAGCTTTTCTCTTTCTTTTTGAAAACTAAATATGTATTATATACAAAACTTGTTTTCAAATTATTAAAAACAATTCATAAATTCACATGATATATGTAATTTTCTTGCCCAAAGTTAGGGTATATCAATGCTGTACTTGTTTCCCACTCATAAGTGTCTGCTCGTTAATTTCCTGTTTGCTGATAAATAATGCGCTGCACACACACACATATACCCACACCATACACTACCTATATATTTGATATACATATGTAAATTTTTATATATATATAGGTACACATACATATATGTATGTATATATGAGACCTAGAACTACGTTGGTCATACATCGTGTTATATAACTTTTTAAAGCACCTAAAATATTAAAAACCATACCAGTACTTAGTCCAGGGACCTGCCACTCCCCTTTTGCAGTCACTCGTACTCCGTTTGGGAGCTAACTGGAGGAACTTTATATGGTTAGAGATAAGGCGATGTAACACGTAGCACCACTGGGCAGGCAGGCACATGAACAGGATGGGGAGGAGGATACACGTTGGCAAAGAGCTTAAAATGCGGCCCTAAAATAACTTTGACTGGACCTTCTTCCTCCGCCTTTTCCTCCGCTCAGACTTCCTTTTGGTTTGCAATGATGGCCGGCAAACAACCGACTACCCTCTCTGCTCTGCTCAGCTCGATCCTAGGATTTTCGGGGCCAGGCCAGCAACATTTTAACTGCTTGGGGCATACATCAAAACTTTGGCTTACGCTTAGGATTTATTTATTTTCATATTTACAGAGGGCCAACATTGGATGTGGACATGGATGTGGATGCGGGCGCACACGCGCCACAAATGAGCTCAGAGGCAAGGGGGAAATGGGTTTTTTTTGGGGGGTGGGGGGATGAGAAGAGACAAGGATCTCAAGGATTTGCACCTTTTTCCAGGGGCCGCCTACATTCTAATTTGGTGGCGCCGCTTGGTCATAAAATAAAGTAAGGCGGCGACTGGGCGAGGTGTATATATGTTTGTGTGTGTGTGTATGTGTGTGTGTAGGTGTGGCCATATACATAGTCTTTATATATGTTTTAATGACTACGTGACCGTCCCCGCCCAATCTCCCAAGTGGCGTGCCCAGCTTTGGTTGAAGCGGCTTATGTGGCGTATGCGCGTTATCTACAAAAGGGAATCTTCTGTTGAATCCTCTCACTGATTATATACATATATATAAAAATATATATGTATATATATATAGATATATATATTTGTAGCTATTAAGAAATGACATTAAAAAGCGAACACAGCCTGTGGGGTAGATCTACATGCCATCCCCCCACCCCCCTCCTCTCTTTACCCATTTAATGTTGCTTCTCCTTTTGCTCTGCATTTAAATGCGCCATTTGCATATTTATTAGAAGGACTTACAGGGCAGGATTCCATCTCCTTTTTTTTTTCTTCTTTTTTTGCTGGCTTATTTTCTAGCGATTCCTCGGCGTGGTTGAAAATTATGAAAATAAGACAGCGCCACATAATTATGTGTAGCACCACCATCAAGCAACCTTCAACCCTCAGACCCATCCACACCCACTACATAACCCACCCATTGAACCCAAACATTTATGAAAGGCAAACAAAAGTTAATTTAGACGCTGCTTTCATTTTACAAGCAATTTACCCTACACTGTATAACCCCCTCCTAAAGCACTCCCTCCCCCGACCAACAAACCATCAGCCGCTATAGCCTGC
Source organism: Drosophila sturtevanti (assembly GCA_018150375.1). Taxonomy (NCBI): domain Eukaryota; kingdom Metazoa; phylum Arthropoda; class Insecta; order Diptera; family Drosophilidae; genus Drosophila; species Drosophila sturtevanti. The sequence goes on along the minus strand of JAECWJ010000527.1, from coordinate 272,246 downwards.
TACTGCCATTTATTGTAACTCTCTCTCACTCTCTCTCTCTCTCTCTCGTAAATGTCGCTTTTTCCTCATTCAACTTTTGAGTTTTTCATCCTTTTCACAAACAAATTTGCACTTCCACGCATTCATTAATTTGCTTATTATGACCAAAAACAGACAAAAGTAAAAGAATAAATATATATATATATATATATATATCTGACTTTTATTTATGCTTTCGTAAAAGTTTCTTAAAGCATCAAACGAAATGAATTAGAAATAGAAAAGAAAGAAGAGCAATGCCAAACACCCACGATACATAAATGCTTATGACAGCGCATATCCTTTTCACTGACAAGAAGAACTTTTCTTCATTCCTTTATGCTATACATGTATATATCGTATATATATACATATGTATGTATCCTCTGCCATTGGCAGAGTTCAGCTCAGTCAAGCTCATAGTTAGGTAACGAAAATACAGACACTAGTAACAGTAGCAACAACAACTACAACAACTACTACTACTAGTACTGCTACTGCATTTGCACATGTCAAGTTGCAACATCAACGGAATATGGTATTCAAGGCTAGTTAAACTCTGACAGTGTCTAAAAAGTCAGATACAAAGTCCCATATGTGACTATTCTTTTGCATTTGGAAACTAGCCTGTTCGAATTATTAAAGCAAACTGGTTATTCAGAGCATCGATTTAAATTTATTATATTCTTAAAGTCATTATCTTCTTTTTCTTGACATATTCTATCACATTGATATAGTAGATAGAGATATAGATCTAATATAATATCATTAGTTTTATTCCATTTTCTAAAAAAAAGGTTTGAGAAGTATCTATCAATATTTTATTATTAAAACTTATTTTCAATATTTCTGTTTAGTTAATATTTTTTATATATAAATCATCTTTCCCCTATGATAGATTGCAAATATATGCCCAAGAGAAGAAAGGAATTATAAATCTTTTATTTCTTCTATAAAACTTTAATTTTTTTAGAATGTGAAATAGTAAAAATGCAAAAGGTTAAAATAAACCAAGTATTTTTTTCAAACAAGTAAGAATTGAGTCAAATTAATTTGTATATATAAAGATCTTTTCCTAGATACAAATCTAATCTCATTGCTTTTTAATGGGCAAAAAGTTCTTCACTTTTGAGATAATTTCCATATATTTATTTTGTTCTAAGAAATATTTTTTCAATATAGATTTTTATCCTATATTGTGATTCCATCGATTTTATTTTAATTGTGTTTATAAGAACTGCTTTCTATAACTAATTTTTAAAATATTTTAATATGTCTGTATTTAAGTTTCATTTTAATTTTTGAAAATTTTGAATATTTCTTTATCATGTTAAAATTTTTATGTGATGGTGGTGGAAAGTTACGCAGCATTTCAATGTCTAATGTTGATGAGGGGAGATGGCGGGGGAGTTGATGATGAACAAAAGACATGGACAAGGCCAGTCCCAGGCATGCAGCAATTATAAACCTTATGAAGAGAAGAGAGATGGAGTGAAGGGTGAAGGGTGAATGAGTGGCAGAGTGTGGCAGAGGCACTTGCAAGGGAGTCGCCGTCACATACAAAACTTGCGAATATAAAATTGCACAATTTAAAAGACAGACAAAGGCAGAGTGGGGAATTGCTGGTTAAAAGTAGGAGTAGGAATGGGTTTTGTGGGTAGAGTGTCCTGTGCGCCATTTACAATTCACATTTCTAGTTTTCAGTTCAGTTGAGTCATTATTTTATTGCCAAGATACGAGTTGGAAAGGACTGAGTCGTACTACCGCCCTGACAGAGATGACGATGACAACGTCGAAGGACTGAGCAAGACCACACACACACATACCCAGCCAAAAGGGTGGGGCCAGGGGCGACAAGATGGAAAAATGAAGAAGGACGAGCAGCAGCAACACTTTTGCTTTTGGGGTAAGGAACGTTGGATGACATGGATGAGGCACAGTTTATAGTACAAGGAGTATTGTCTCGTTCGTGGGTGGCTCCTTTCGTTTTTGTCCTTTTTTGGACATTGCTCTATGCATTTGTGTGTGTGTCTCCACTTGTCTGTGTGTGTGCGTGTGTGTGTGTGTATGTTATTAGATTGTTTCAGCTGAAATGTTATTAGAAAATTTTGAATTGAAATTCAAATGACTTCATACATCCTGTGCAAGCTATGTCTCTCTCTATCACTCTCTCTCTTTCTTTCCCTCTCGCTTTCTCTCTGCCTCTGCATCTCATTCTTTCTAATGCTCACAATTTTCCTCCTTTTCATCCTTTTCGGAACATTGCAAAGGACGTGCACTTCTTTGTGCATAGACTTTTGCATATGCATGGAGTGTGTGCATATATATACATACATACATACATATATGTATGTATTTATACATTGGTATGAGTATGCGTGTGTCTGTGACTCTGTCTCTTGCATAATAATATGGACTATGTGGATAGCTTCTCGTCCATTAAACGTAAAATGTTTGGAGTGCACTTTCCTTTCGTTCTAGCACGTAGGCATGCAGTCCTTCCAAAAAAAGGAATAGGGAGGAATACACGCCCAGACTAAGGTAAACTGGGCGTGTTACCGAATACGATAAGGGTTGATTTGACTAGCTTAAGCAGCAGTCAAAAGACAAATGTAAAATTGTTTAGACATTTTAACATTTCTTTGAATGCAATTTTAAACATTTAATCAAATTTTAAATTTTTAATCAAAATTGAATAAACAACTAAAGGCTTAGCCATTTCTTGTATATAGATATATATATATATATATATATATATATGTGTACTCTTAAATATGATATGCATGCCAGACCTCAGTGCAATTTTGCAAAATTCGTAATGCAAAATTCGCCCCAAAAATAACACCAACCCCACCCCCACCCCCTCCCCCTTTTTGGGTTTTCTAAAATAAAAGGGAGAATTTCAAATATTCCTTGCTACGTTAGTGGTAAAGAAAACTTTTCAATAAAATCCAAGCATACAACCAAGCTTAGTGAAAAGCCCCAAACCCAAACCCAATTCCAGGCTACTGGCTACTGGCACAACACCCACAATAACCGCAGTCGTAACATGACCAGGATGTAGAAGGAGAAAACGAGAGCGAGAGGGAGATAGAGAGAGAGTGTGTGTGAGTGGGACCAGCAGCAGGAGCAACTATCTAAACTGAGTTTGGGTTCAGTTCAGTTGAGAAACTGCGGTAAAGTTGCTAACGTAATCATAGAAAACCTTGCTCTGGTCAGATGACCATTGTGAGGGAACCAAAAAGGAGAAAAGTGAAATGGCATTGGGTGTAAAAGAGAATGCTATGTTAGTTGCTTTGAATCCTTGTGTGGGTGTGAGTCCTTTTTTTTTTTTTGCCATTGCAGACAAAAGGCGACTTTCGTATAGTAAGATGGAGAACATTTTGGTTTTGGGGAAGGAGACAGTGTGTGGTGGGGTAGTGGGGGAGACACAGGCAAACTGCTGTGACTGCTGGTCAGCTATTTTATATTCAAATAAAATGAAATTACATTGTTTTCAGCTGGCAAACAATTTGAATAGAATTTTAACTTTTTACTATTATTTTATTTCAATGCATACAAAGGCTGCCGGACCAGGACCTGGTAGTACCCAAGATGCCTTCAATTGGTTGTGAGATGAGATGAGGTGAGGTAGGGTGAGGCCAGGTGGTGTGAGGTTAAAGGCAGCTGTGATGGCCAAGTTTTAGCAAATGACTGTCGAGGCTGTTTTTTGTGGGTCTTTTTCCAAATATATTTCTTAATTAGAAAGATTCTCTAAAAATAAAAAAGGAGGGTTGTTTAACTCTGTCATTAATTTTACTTGCAAATTTATTTATGTTGCCTTGAGCGACGGTGGTTGTTCACCCAATCTCCATTTCTAACATCATTCTAATGTTGGCCAAAAGAAAATAAAAATTTTACCCCCATAATTATTTGTTATTTTTTTTTTTGCTGCCGGCGACCCTTTTTGACATTTTGCAAAAATTTTGCAAAGCAATTTCTCTTTTTTTTTCTTCTTGTTGCTGCTGTTGTTTTTTCTTGATACGTGATGAGGTTCGGTCTTAGCATAATTTATTGGGTGTCTAAATTGTGGGCGGTAAAATTTGAAATTTTGTAAGTTTTTATGAAATTGTTCCGGTCAATTAATTGTGGAAATTGAAATTGAATTTTGGATATGGGAAAAAAGGGAACAGTAATAACAATTTACCTAACCATAAACATTTAAACGTTTAAAGTTTTTGGTATAGTTAGAAAAATATGCCACGCCCATGTAATGACGAGTCCCATTCAACTGTCGGGTAGATGCATAGTCCCAGGTCTCTGAATGCATTTTCCCAAACGAAATTTTCAGGCTTTGAAATTGCAAAATGCAGCAATTTTTTGCCATCCTATTTTCTGATGGCTCTCTGGCTAAAAAATTTGCATTTTTGCAAGAGCGAGCGACCAAATGAATGCACATGCACGCACATACACACACACACACCCATCACACCCATACACAAGCATCACACACACTCATATGTATAATACAGATGTTGGGGAAAAAATATAGATACACATAGACAAAGCGAGCAAATGTGAATATGGCCATCCAGGCTCTTTGCCTTTGTTGCATTTTTGCCTAGATTGCAATTTTTTGCAGCCCAATTGAAACTGCAAAAAGCACAGAATCCACTGAGCACTGAGGCAACGGTATGGAGACGTAGGGCAGGGGCAGGGATACAAGCCGGCACCGGGACCGGGATCGGGAACAGGACCGTGCCCGAGCTCTAAAAATATTGTACATCAAATGGCTATGTGTATGTATGTATGTATCCTGTGTGTTTGTTGTCCTATGCTTCATCATCATGGCGAGGTTGATGCATTTGTCCGAGACCGAACACGAACCGGCATAGTTCAAGCTGGAGCCTAAAATGCACTTTTTGGCATGCAGCAAGCGGAGGGAGGAGGGAGTGCAGCAGGCAAATATGGTAACAGTGGAACAGTAGCAGAAGAAATTGTGGAAAAAATTTTTTGAAATTGCAATTCAAATGAATAGACAGAGAAGGAAACAGAACGAGAGGCAGAAAGAGAGAGTAAGCTATAGAGGGAGCTACATGGAAGGTCAGATGGATGGTAGGGGGCTATGTAGCTAGTTTTCTCCCATTCTTCAAAAAAAAAAAAAAGAAGAAGAGGAGAAGCTTCAATTGAACAACGGATGCTGCGACGATATATGGCCAGAGTCAGGAACACCCTACACTCTTCCAGTGTCGACTCTGTGTGTGAGTGACATGCATGGCTGGCAGAGCGTAACATGGTGCAAGGGGGTGACGGGAGTATCAATGCAATTCAACTCCATTCCATTCCATTCTGAATCCATCCAATTTTGCTGGAGCAGCCATTTTGATGCAAATGCATTTCAAAGTCATGTTGCTTGGTTCTGCAATTGCAACTCAAGATGCCCTCGGCTCCCACCGCTCCCGGCTGAGGGTCCAGGGGCTCCCAGGACACTTTTGACAAAATGGCATGCAAATTACTTGACTCGGAAAAGAAACTCTTTACGAAATCCTTTTTGCATTTTAAGGCTCTCTGATTTTTCTCTATGGGCGTTGAGCCGATTATTGTTGTGTTGCATACAATGCATAAGATCCCAGGCTTTACGACTCTACTATATACATACAGACATACATACATATACATATATATAGACATGAACATAATTAATCCTTAACTAAGACCTAAGGCTGAACAATGGTGAACAGTTGCAACAGATTAACAGATTGATTGCATTTATATGGTTTTCCAATAATTCCAATTTCGGGTTTCGATTTTATGTCATTTGATTAGAATCATTTTAATTGTATTTTTAAATTAAAATTTTTGGTTAGTAAAAGGAAATGTTGCTTGATTAGAGTGGAAATTTGACATAAATTGAAATTATATAAAAAGGAGTGGATTGAAAAGAAGTCTGATTGAATTAATGGAAACTCTGAGCATATGTTTAACTAATTTGAAAATGTGTCTTTGGTTCCGTAAATACAGGAAAATGAATCATATTTAAAGTTGTTTAAAGGTCTTAAATCTTTTCCCCTGATCTATGAAAATAATTCAGAAATACAGCAGAAAACAATGCCAAAATATGTAATATTGGTAAAAATCGGAGAATTTTTACAGTTTTAACTATATAATACTTTTTTACTTTGCAATCTAAAGTGAAATTAAATATAATGAAATAATTATGAAAAATATGAATCATACCTCTTCTTCTCTTCTAAGGGGAATGGAACTTTGATAAACAATTTTATTACGAATTTTCCAGTTCTCCAATTTATTTTATATTTTTACCAGCTTTTCCTGGCTCATTTAAAGAAATATTTAGTTGATTCTATGACACAACATCCTTTTATTTTTATTTTTACTTATTTTTCTATCCTTTTTTTATTCATTTTTTTTTTGCTTTTATTTTTGCTTTTTACTTAAATCAGGATTGCATTGTCAATGCAATGAAAACGCACTAAAGAATGCCAAATCCTTGAACAAAAAGTTTGCAAATATTTAATTTAAATCAATTTTATTCTTTAATTGTCGGTTTTACTTATATTATTTATTGATGCATTATTAAGGCTTCTTTTCTCAAATATAAAGTTTAATTTATAGAAACTAATCTATACAAAAGCGAGGGTCAATCAATTGGTATTAGATAAATCGACTGAACTTATAACTCCTTTCTGTTTCGCATCTCTATCTAAGCATAAGCAAATGCCTTCTATATAAAAGGACACCTATATCATTATAATATTGATGAATCTATCAACAAAAGTAACAAATCATAGACAAGGCCAATAAATATATTTCAATTATGGGACAGATATTTGTGGGGTAAACCTCGTTTATTGGTTTATAGGCAAATTTTTCTTTGGTTTTATATCAATCTTTTTTTTGTAGTTTTATTGCTGCTTTGTGGGCGAATTGTTTACTTTACGCTTTTCAATTGTTTTACCATTGCAGTTGTTTTTCCTATTTCTTTTTTTTTTTTTTTTTGTTGGTTGTATTTATTTTTATTGCCTAGGACATGGACCAGCATGATGGAGCATCACTAGAATATACGAGGCAGAGGCAACATTTCGATTCATTTCTATTAGTTATTTGTTTTCTGAACGTTTTTGTAATTATTTGCCCGCTTGCCGCATGCTAAATTGCCTATGTAAATATTGGACAATTTTGCATTTGCACTAAAAGAGAATTGAACGCTACTCCTAATGATGGGACCGGACCGGACCGGACCTGGCGCCCGGTCCAATGGATATCCTGCCAGGGCGGATTTGCATTTTGTTGACTTTGCTGTTAGATCGATTAACCGCACATTCGGTGTGATGTTTAAAGGATTCTTTTTTTTCTTCTTTTTTTCTTTTTTTTTTTTTTTTTTTAAGTGTTTAGTTCTTTCTAGATGGAAACTCTTGGACTACTTTTTCAATTTGCATTTCAATTAAATGCTTTAACTAATACTCACTGTGTATGTATCTGTATCTGTGTGTGTGTGTGTGTGTGTGTGTGTGTACTATCCAATTGCTGTCCAAGCTACGTAATATCTGCAAACAAAAGCATAAATTCCATTAAAATAATTGAATAACTTGCAGCTGCCATAGGAAAGTGATAAAAATATGGCTTAAGTAAATCCCCAAAAAAAAAGGGGAGGAGGGAGAGTAAAGAGTAAAGTAAAGAAAAATGCATGTGTATATCCTTAGAGAGAAAAAGAAGGGAGAGAATAAGAGAAGGAAGGTAAGGAAAGTTTTTGCCACAACTAAAATCATATTTATATATATATAGTGGAGGTAGAAACGGATTGAGTTGAGTGAAATGATAAAAACTTTTGTTTTGTTGCAAAAATTTTGATTGAGTGAGCATAATGGAAAATTTTCCATGCAAATGAATTCTTAGTTTTTTTTTTTTTTTTTTTTTTTGGATTTTTGTGCATAGCAATTTTCCATTTAACTGGCATATATCTTTGCCATAGCAATCAGTTTTCTGACATGCTCTTGCATTTTATGTACATAATGCATTCTGTCAGATTAGTTAGTTTAACCAAAAAGATTCATCCAATACCCAATCCATAGAAAATTGCATACACTTAAGCTCAACCAGCGTCTGAGTATGTGTTTGAGAGAGAGAGAGAGAGAAAGATTTAATTTCATCCTTTTTTTTTTATTCCTTTTCCTATACTCCCATTTATACTTTATATTCGTTTTCTATTGGCAACTACATCAAAATGCATTTTGGCCAACAAATTCTCCCTCTCTTTCACTCTCTTGAACAAATTTTTTGCTAGGCCTTTTAGGAAGCCAATCCAAAAAACAAAGCCATGGTCCAGCACTCGACAAAAATTGCAAAATTTACAATGGTCTATGGGACACTAGACCATCTCCTTCATATCTCTTCTTTCAACTCCATCTCCTTCTCCTTCTCCTCCTCCTCCTCCTCCTCCTTCTTCTTCATATTTCGTTGTCCTTTTGCGTTCGCGTAATTTGTATGCACGGATGGCGGCATAACTGTCGACCAATTTCCACACTATCCCATCCCATCGTCGGTCAGTCTGGCAATGGTGGAATCAGTGCAATGGCCAGGTCGCCGTTGCCACTCTTCAAAAACTTTCGTTACCATCGTGTCCTGGGCAAATTACAATGAAGAAAAATTGCATTTACTTGGTAGGAGTAGACGTAGGGAAGTCACAAATCCCCTCAAGGCAAATGTCTGAGTGAGCACTTTTTGCATATTCCCCGGCTAGACATTGCCAAGCGAAATGTTCATCAAATCAACGTTGCAGCTGTGCCTTCAACATCCAGTTCCTACAATTTTCCACAACCCCTCCTCTCTCTCTACTCCACTCTACTCCATTTCACATTGGCTGACTTTTGTTGCAACGTTTTATGCATTTTTTCATCGTCTGCGACGACGTCTGTTGTTTCAGTTCCAAGAAAAATGCCACAGTATTAAGGCCCCATGCCCCTTCAGACAAACTCCCATCCCCCCTCTCCCCCCCAGCCTCAAAAAAAAAAAGCAACAAACAAACAAAATGCCAAGCTTAACGTTTCGCGTGGCACGTTATTTTATTTTTCTTTTTGATCTGACTGTAGACCACCTCCTTCTTTAGTCTCATACGTGCCGAAGTCGCAGGACTAGGAAATGCAGTGAAGCTGCCACCATATTCACCACTATACCGTAGCTTGTCTCCTGCCTCCTGCTCCTGGTACTGCTCCAAACTCATATTCTACTTCTCCATTCCCCTTCTCAATTCATGCAATAAATACAAAATGCAGAAATGCCAGGCAGTCACATCTTCAAGTTGGCCACCCTTTACCCTTCCCTATTGAGTTTGCGAGATTTTTTTTGTTTTGCCTTTTACTCTATATGAATTGCATTTGCCTTCCATGGTGGGTCTCATCCTATCTGGCTTGGGGTTCGTTCTCATTCAGGCGTCTCGACGACGACGATGACGACGAGTCTGTTGATTTGGTACCACTGCAACGTTATGGGCCAATGTCCAATCCAATTCCATAGGTTCGGCCTAACAATGTGCATCCGCCCACAGCCCATCTGATTCATCCTCATTCTTATCCAGCCGACGTCGTCGTCGTCGTCGTCGGCGTCGTCATCGTTGTCGATGTCCTCCTTTTAGGTTTGGCGCGTTGCTTGTTTTGTGCCATTTTTACTGCAGCCTTTGGCTTGCATTTTTTCTTGCTGCCTTTCACTTGAACTGAAGTAGAGATACCCATACCCATTCTCATACCCCTACCCCCTACCCATTCCCCTTACCAACTCCATCTCCACCTTTATATGGTGGGCCCTCTATCCGGCCCAGTACAGTTGCAGTTTTTGATTTCACTTTTTTCCCCATGACCCCATCGTCCCCCCCCGCGCTGTTTTTCCATTTGGTTGCATAGGGAGTGGAGTGGGGAGGAGTGGAGTTTGGAAAAGAGTAAAGAAGAAGAAGTTTTATACCGCCCCTTTGGCGTCATGCAACACTTTTCGTATACGTTGCATACTCCTCCTTTTTTTTCTACTCCTTTTTTTTTTATTCTTCTCTTTTTTGAGGCTCTGCAGCAAATGGCAGTAGGCAAATAACATTTTTTACTTGTTTTTGTTGTTGTTGTTGCTGCTGCTGCTGCTGGTTTTTCGCGACTTTCTATTTTTCAACTGCAGACATTTTTGTCCAGAGATTACACTGAACAGCAAGAAGTTGATGCTATATCTTAGACATATGTATACTATACATAAGATCAAGATTCTACATATATTAAAATATCAATAGGTGAAATTTTGGTTATTATACAGGAAGAAAAAGAACTAATGAATATTATGGAAGATTCCATATAAATTTGAATAATTTGAAAATTACAGTAAAATAAGATAATTTAAATTTTTGATTATTTTAATTTATGATAATTTAATTATAATATAAATCCATAATTGGGAAATTTATGAAGATTTTTTATATAATACTCAATAGAACTAGTTCAGATTTGAAGTTCAGAGTCATAGACTGGCACACCCACTATACCTACACACACCTACACACACACACACACATACATATGCATTCATTCACATAGAGGTGGAGAGGTTTGACCATTGAAAACAAAAGCAAAACATTGCGTTGATTGCATTTGCTTTGTCTGGCCCAATGTCCCTGCCTATACCAGCGCATCACATTCACAAAACCCCTAACCCATTCTGTCTCAACATACCCCTCCGTCCGTCCGCCCCCCACCCCCTCTATCGTTCACCTTGCAACCCCATTGGTATATGCAAAAGTTTTGTGTCCAACTGCAGTGCCAAAAAGCAAACTTGTTGTTTACGTTTTGTCCCAACTCCAACAGTTTCCAGTGATGCTCCTGCTGCTTCTCCTGCTCCAATTCCTGGCTTTTTTTTTGGTTGTTGCTTGTGCCTTGGCACATGTGCAGTCTTATGATGCTGACAGTTGTCGCCATTGCTGCTGGTCCAAAAGCTGCACCCGCACTCAAACTCCAAAATATCCAATACCAATCCCAATCCCAATCCCAATGCCAATACCCAGCCCAAACGCAAGCATTTTTGAAATGCAATGCAGAAAGGCAGCAGGCACTAAAAAAAGGAAAGAGTAGAGGCAGGCAGAGCCAGGACATTTCATTTCTGAAGAATTGCTTTGTCGGTTCGGCATCGTCGACGTTGTCGTCGTCATCGCCGTCGTTGGCGTTGTTGTAGTCCTTCTCATCAGGTTCAACCAAAATAACAACAACAACAACAACAACAACAACAACAACAACAGCAAAAGCCGCCACATTGCATTTGCCCATGAGCATAACTGGATTGGGGGGTAGTGTATGGGTGGAGAGAGAGAGAGAGAGAGGGAGAGAGGGGGAAGTGGGGTATTCAACTGAGGTTCGTGGGTCCTTGCTTCATGCTGCACAAATGAAATTTTGCATTTTCAATTTTTTGAAATAGGCTTTTTCCTATGCGCCCGTCCGCAGGGAGAAACATCAAGGAGGGAGATAGATAGATAAAGAGAGAGAGAGAGGGAGAGGGAGAGATAGAGTGTGGGTGGTCAGTGAAAAATGAAACCTTTGCTGCTTCCTCACAAAAAACTCCATGCACGGGCTGCATTTTTGTCCATAGCTTCAGCTTCTGCTGTTGTCCTTGTTGTTGCAAGAAACAAAAAAAAATCACCCACTTGCCAACCCCCCAACCACCCTCTTCTTCACAGCAGAATGTTAAAAAACCTTCGACTTGGTTTTTCCCTTTTCCCCCTGTTTCCCTTTCTGTTCATATTTCTTTTTTTTTTTTGGGCATTTTCTGTTTTTGGGGTTTTTTGTTGGGCATGAAATTTTATTTCTCGGCATTTGATTTTGTCGCTTTTTTTCAGTTGCACATCCTCCCACCCAAATGCAGTTTGCACTAAGGGGTTGGGTGGTTCAGTGGTGCGGTAGTTCGGTGGTTCGGGGTGTGGAAGCCATTGGCCATGTGCCATTGTGTGGCTGACTGCATTTTTTCTTTGCCAACTGCACTCGTCCAATGCATTTCTCTTTATAACTTTCTTTTCTTTTTGTGATAGGAGTGACGTAGTTTGAGAGGAAGCAGTTGGGGGTAGGGGGGACAAAGGGGGGAGAGGACTCTGCGCACTTGTTATTCAAAATGGTTGCCATGCATTTTGTGATTTCTCTTTTTGGATTTTTATTTTATTTTTGGTTTGGTTTGGTTTGGTTTCGTTTTGTTTTCAGTTTGTTGCCATGGCGGCCATCGTTTGGCCAGTGATATTTGCTTTACCTGTTTTCTTTTTTTTTTTGTTTGGTTTTTGTTTTTGTTTTTGGTTGCAACGGACAAGGAAAGGAATGCAGTTGCAAGAATTGGACTGGGTTAAAGGATATTGCAGCTGAGAAAGTTACACAGCAGTTAATGTACGAATCCTGTGCACCGACTGTAATAAATATGTCAATTAAAAGACAATGGTAAAATTACACCAACAAATATATATATTGCTCTAGACTAGATTCGAAGGGTTCGATAGGAGAATGGGATTAGATTCCTTGGCGTTACGAATGAAATGCATCGACATCATATTGACTTTTGTGAAAAAATATGTGTCTGCATTGGATGCTGATCCTGTTACTGGTCTCCTTTCCACCACCGTCTCTTTGAAAGTTCGTTAGCAGTGCATCCTTTTGACAGGATTTGGATATGGTGTGTGTGTGTGTGTGTGTGTGTCGCTGTTGATTTGCATAGAGCTGCTCTCAAAGGCAACTCCATTGAAATGGCATTGCATTCACGTTACCCGTTACCTTTGATTTTTGAGCCCAACAAAACAAAAAAAATATTAAAACAAAAACAAAAAGTGTAGAAAATCAAAAACTACAAAGCAAATGCAGTGGTGTTGCTTTGTCTCTCTGACTAATGGTCAGTCAGACTGTCTAAGCCAATCATTTGCCAACATACAACACGCCAAAGATCCAACAAATTGAAGTCATACGATTCCTATCTATATGTGTCTATATACTGTAGCTGATTGGAGACCTAGCAATAGTCCTAAGTTATTATACTTTTTGTTTTTACTTCACAGTGAAATCAATGTATATATAAAATGTGCAATAAATTCTTAAGTAGATTTCTCGAGATGTTAAATCTTAAGAATGTCCATCATAATCTTCCTTTTGCTTCTTAATGGGTCAATAATAGTTAGTAAAATGTTTACCCTACTATCGATATATTATAATTTCTCCTAAACACTATCTTGAATTACTTTCTTAGATTCTTTACATATTTACTTTAAAAATATACGAAATGAAACGTGATATTTATTTATTATACCCCATATCCTAAGTGATTCAATTCGCTGTTATGGCAATCAATTTTATATCGTTTACAACACCTGCTAAACGATCCTTAACCATCACTTTATGTGCTGCCTTTTGACCGTCACATGTATCCTCTGTAGAGTTTCATAGATAATATGCAATTTATCCATTTACTTTGCTCCTTGCACGATATTAATGATAATAATCAATCAAATGGCAGACAGGACCAACGCTTAGATAAATACATAACTGTCTGGATGGGTGTGAGAGGCTAAAATACAATGGCAATGAGGCATGGTGCGGGGTATTGGTGAGGTAGGAAAATGCATCAATTAAAATTAAAGCTCCCGCTTTGGTTTCAACACCCACAAAGCACACACACGCACACACACAGAGATATATGTATGTGTGTATATACGTCCTTAACCCTTTCCGACTTTGATTAGATGGAAGTGCATTGCACTGTATTGTACATGGCCACATGGATGCAGTGTGTTGTATGTATATATGTATGTATATAACTACCACTAGCAGAGAGATGGGACACCAAAGGCTATACCCGTAACCCCGATCCCGATCCCGATTCCGCATCTATGGGCAAAATGTACATGAGAATCCATGGGCTTTGGCTTTACATGGCGTATGAAAATGCATTTTGGCAAAAACATGATTCCTGGCCAGCGCCCAGAATTCAGAATCCAGAACCCCGGACAGACGATGATGCACAACAAAACCAAAGGGCAAACATTGCAGCCGTTCTCGTTCGATGTTCGTTGCTGGCCGACAATGCAAATAGGAAAGCCGGAAAAACGCAATGCACACACGGACACACACACACACACATTCGTATACTAAAAATAACAACAACATCAGCCTCTAAAGGGGGAGTGGGCGACAGTTAAGACTGGGATTGGGATTGAGTTTGGAATTGAAGTTGGAATAGAGTTGGGGCTAAAGCAGGCCTATAAATTGGCAGCAAAAAAAGGATTTTCAATGTATGTGACTGTGTGTGTGTGTATGCGTGTGTGTGTGTGTGTGGGTGTTGTGTTTAGGTAGTCCCTTGGCCCAAGCAGGACAATGGACGCAGCGTAGATGACATGCATAAATTGCATATCAAAGGTGCATCAGGAGCAGCAGGACCAGCAGTATCCCAACATCCCAGTTGCAATCTATAGATTTATGCAGCCTAGCCGAGAACCCATTCCCACCATACCGTACCATACCATACCATACCATACCATACCATATACATAGATATATAGACATATAGTTATGATGATGCATAACCCAAAGCTAAGGCTGCTCCCTGACTATAGGCAAATGGTTTTTGTTTGTTTGTCCATTCATGCAATGCCTCCAATTCCCATATTCAGACCCATACCCATACCCATAACCAACTCCTCCTTCCATTTTAACCATTTTTGATGAAAAATGATGCACTTGCTCTAGAGTTTTGGCCATGCCACCTTCTGTTTTTGTTTTGTTTTCGAAAATTTTCAATTTGCCGGCATCCAGCGGAGACCAAATTGGAAAAACGCCATTGCCAGGTTGGATCTGGCTGGATGGATGGCCCCGACTAGAATCGGACCATGGCCGATGAAAATATTTTTAATGAAAATCAATACATAAATTTTCGCCATATTTAGATTGTTTCGGCTATGTGTTTATTTTGTATTATAGTTACGTTTATTATAAGAGAAGCAATGGCCATTCAATGCCGTTGTCCATCCGTCCGTCTGTCCCATCGAATGTCGATTAGAGACAAGCGAAACAATGCCGGTCACATTCAGTTATATTCCTCTATGCATACGTGTCTCTGTGTGTGTGTGTGTGCATGTGTGTGTGTACGCGAGTATTTGCGGCTTTTAATCTGACCATATGAATAGTCTTTAATTTATTTCAAATTAAATTTCAAGCACTGTTTTCGTGGCTCTTTTCTGTTGGCCATTCATTAAACTACCGACAGTTGATCATATTGGGTCGATAGTATATAGAATAATATTTATGTCTTTAATATGAAAGAAATGCTGCCAATATATTGCTACAGTCTGAATCGTATCAAGATCAGTAAACGAGACTAAATCAAAAAAAAAACTGAATTTGTAATCGGACTGATTTCTGGTATTCGGAAATTATTATGAACAGCATCTGCCCTTGCAAATAAATTAGGAATGCATTCTTTTGAATATATATATATATATATATATATATATATATCTATTTGTACCTATATATATTGATGTTTTTAATATTTCTATAAGTATGTAAGTCTCATTTTATTTGTATATAATATTAAATTTCCAATAGGAAATCGATCAACTTTGAAGAATTGATGATAAGTCTTTTACTGCTCAAATTTTTCCCCAAACAAATGCATTATACAATGTTATATTAGTATCCATCGGTACAAATGACTAACTTTCTAGCTATAATGTTCAGTCGAATTTCTTTTTTAGAATATTTAAGTTTTGTTCTTTTAAAAAAAGCTAAAATTCGGTTTCCTTTAACAAGTAGAATACTTAACTATTAACTATTCTAAAATGAACTATTCATTTTTTAAGCTCTGACATATACTTATGTATAGGATATATATATTTTATATGATATATGTCCTTATAGTTTATAAATATCTATTGCTTCAATGTAATTTTAAATTCCATAAGTCAAAGGGAATTTCTTATGCTTCAGAATCTTAAATTTTATACCCTTTCATTTCATTTCCTTAAATACATGTCCCCGGCTTTCATAAATTGTATAGTGATTATCAGTACCAAAAAATAATCATGCTGTTTATGTTAGAAAATAAATTTAATACCAATTTGATTTCTTAAAGATGCTCTAATTTGAATTGTTATTGAAAATGTTCTCCTCTAAAACGAAGAACTCGCATTCAATTGTTAATTTTTGTAATCTTTTAGTCAAATCTTGTCAGATATATTGCTTTTAGCAAACTAATTTTAAATTTTAGTTACTAAAAGAAACTCTTATAATAACGAAAAAGCAAGTTTAAATATAATAGAAATATTGTTTTGTAGGGATCTTTGTTTGAATTCCTTAGAAGAATAAGTTTAAAAACAGCCAAGCCGTAGATGTATTCTATTTTTTATATAGTTCTGATGATTTTAACTACCCTAATAGTAAAATGTTTAAATATGTACATATACGAATATATTTATATGAGAAGGGATACGCACTCGTTATGTACGCAACATTAACTCCTTAAGATGCCGAGCACCAAACCACACACTTATATACGCAAATGGCAAAAGGAGAGGCCGAAGGCATATAAAATATAACCAAGTACATATGCCAGATAAATATATATATGTATATATATAAAAGTATATGCAAATATATAAATTTATATATGTATGTATATGTATGTATATATACAAGCTGTATAAAATGTGCGAGTAAAAAAGGAGAGCGACAACATTTCAGAAATTTTTATGCTGCCTAATGCCGGGTTTGAGTTCGAGGCCGAGACTCGTGTGTATGCATCGTTTTTTCCTTCCTTTTTTTTGTCGAGTATATAGAAAATAAAAAGGGAGAAGTGAGCCGAATGAACAGAATATGTAATCTGGGAGTAATAATAGAGGTGTAGTGGCATCTTATCTGACAACTCTCTATATAAAAATATAGAAATGGATGACTTGAAAGAGAGAAGGATTTTCGTTTTACTGAGCTGCAATTCTTCAGCAAAGTTTTGGATCGATAGAAGGCCACTTTTACCGGACATACACACGCATACACACACACAGACACAGCACACACATAAATGGACACACTACGTCTAAAAAGTCAGCTGCCACCCACTTAGAAAGGATATTGGGTTCTCGTTCTCGTTCTCGCTTGGCCTTCGCATGCTCTTCTCTTGCTTGCCTGCTCTCGTTCGCTCTCTCTTTTTCTGGTTTTTATTTTTTGTTGCTGCGCAACAATGGCAGTTCGGCTATGGCTTCGGTTTCTGTATCGGTTCGTGTGTGCTCACCAATACCAATGCACAAGCACAGGCAACGACAGCGTTTTTCTAATGTTCTGTTTCTCTTTCTCGCGCATTAGTTTTTAGTGTTTTGCATCTCGCTTTTTTGTTTCCTTTTTTCCGCAGCTCTCGCACACACACAGACACACATACACACAGATATATATACACTCACATACATAAACACTGAGAGATATAAATGGGAGGCTGCGCATGTAAAAGAGACGAAGCGCCTCCGCCTTGTACATAAAACATGGGCGTGTTTGTGCGGCCAGCGTCGTTGCTGGCTGCGCTGTTTGCGCTGCAAAATTTTGTGTACTTTTTTAGGATATCAAATAGGGATACGGCACACACACAGAGGCATCTCCTATATACACGCACACATACATACACATAGTGCAAAGGCAAAAAAGGGAGTAAAAATGCATTTCTCCGTTTGCTTGCACCAACTAAAAATGCGCTTGCCCCCACCTACCCCCAACCATCTGCATTCCCTCGCTGCAGCCCTGAGGCGGCCCACAAGCTAAAAGGTACAAAAAGTTAACAGTGGGTGTGCTATTAGTGTGTGTGTGTGTGTAAGTGGTTGGTGAAACTGCATCTGCATTCGTGCTCTCGCTCTTCACACACACACACACAGACAGACATATACAGACACCGACACAACTACTAGGAAAAGTTTGCCATTTTAGGCAGCCATTTTTGTTGAGCTTGTCCCAGCTTCAGTTGGAGCTTCAGTTGAGGCTCTAATGCAAATGCAGGCGTCGCTGTTGCCGTCGACGTTTGCCACACCCAGAAAAAGTGCATTTTTCTACCCAAAAGTTTTTGGATTTTTGTTTTTGTATGTCCGCTTTTGGTTTTTCCAACATTTTTCGTATCGTTTTGCTTTGCTTTGGTATTTTTTTTTTTTTTTTTTTTGAAAAATTGTTTTTACTTTTCGCCTATGTACAGCAAATATTCACTTGCTATGCTTTTTTCCCAACTTTCGTCTCTCTGTATGTGTGTGTGAGTCTCCGTGTGTGTGTTTGTGTGTGTGTGTGTGCGTATAGCAACTGCATTCGGTTGGTGCTAAAAGTTGCACTCTATATGCACATTTTGTGTACGTGGCCAAAGCCAATCGGGTGCTTGCTGCAGTTTTGCTCTGTTTCCAATTTTCATATACCCTTGACTCCCCCCTCCCTCCACCCTATTTCTGGCCACTCCACTTACTGTCCCGGCAACCAACTCCAACCCAATGTTTCTGGACTCAAACTCAGACTGCGTCTCGGCCTTAAGCTCAGCAATTTCATATAAAACAGCCCACCTTGACCTGCAGATACTTGCTGTTTATATATATGTATACACAAATATTCCATTCTAGTGGAAATCATTATTTTGGATTAACTTGAATTTTCATTCGATTTTCCATTTAATCATATTAAAACCGATCATTTATAACAATGAAAGATATCTTATTATAACTAAAAGTTTATTTAAATTTAGTTCCTTTGATTTTAAGTCTCTTTAGAGTGTAATTTGTGGGAATATGAATTATGGATTTCTTATTTAAACTACATTTGTTGATGATAAATTTGTTTCAAGTTTGATCAGTTTAAAATCTATTAAAATATTATTTAAATTTAGTTTTTCAAGTTCTTGGCCATCTTGTTTCACTTTAGTTTGATTAGTATAGAAAATGGTTAGATTCGATTTAAATTTAAACTTTCTAAGTCTAAAGATAAGTATTTAATAACAACTTTAGTTACATAAAAAGTCTAAGGAAAGCATTTATTAAATAGAATCAGAATTAAATTTTCTTTAAGAAGATAAGTTTAAGCTAAGATAATGATTAAGACATTATTATGGGTAGCTCAAATCATTCCTATTCTAATCACAGTTACTTAAGACTTGAAATATGAATTCTATTTTTTTTCCACCAAATTGATTTCATTTTAGATTTCATTTAGTTTTAAAATTTTAGCTTTTGTGGTTCTTTCCCTTAACCCTTAAGATTATGAGTTGAATGAAAAATAAAAAATCCAACTGTCATAGTATAAAACTATTGATTGAAATGGATTAGAAAGTTATCTGTTTATTTTCCAAATATAATTGAATGGTTATACATAAAATAAAAGTATATATTACTTAAAAGCAATATGTTTCTTCAGTTAACTTTCCCTCATCAACCCAAATCCGCAATAATCAATGAAAACATGCAGAAAAATAAAACTCTCATGGAACAACAAATCGGTATCAATTAATAACAAATTAAAAGTCCTGCCGGTAATCGACCCCAGGTTTCTAATCAAACAAATAGAGGGCAGCTATCAAGGGCGGGCAATTATATAGAAAAAAGAGATATATATATACATATGTACATGTATTCTTGTACATTGAAGCAGACATATATATGTATGTATATATATTTATATATGTATATAGCTCTCATAAAACAGTCAGCTCATTCACATTTATAATATTTTTTTCTATAACGTATGGAAAAGCAACCATACACACACACACACTCACATATACATGGGTTGCTGGTTTTTTACGCGACTTTGTGGGGTCGGGATTTCGGATTCGGTTTTTCTTTTTTTTTTTTTTTGTTATGGAGCCATTTGTTTGTTTGGGTTGTTAGAAAATTTATTTTTTGTGAAATTTACAGTGGACAGTGAGTAAAAAAAGCGGGAAAAAATATGCGAAATGTGTGTATGAGTATGGATAGCAAGTAAAAGAAAACTGGCAACATTTTTTTTGCGCTCCACTTTTTAGTGTATGTGTGTGTGTGTGTTTTGGTTTTTTTTTTGGCTGAGTTTTCTATGCACTGCGTTTTATGTTTTGTTTTGCTTTGCTTTAACTTGGCTGTCCGTGGGTTTTCTCTTCTTTTTTTTCTCCTTTCTTTCTCTCTATGTCTTTTTTTTTTCAAAAGCGAAGGCGAAGGACGTTTGGATAACCTTGTAACCTTTTTGTTGCTCCTTTGCCCATGCCAATGCGGTCAGCCGAAAAAAGTGTGTCTTTTAAGCGACACAACAAGTTTGGCCCCAAAAAAAAAAAACAAGTAAAAGAAAAAGAGTAAAAAACTGCATAAATACACACACACAATTTAAATTGCTTAATTTTTTCCAAGAATCATCGTTAAACTTAAGATTTTAGTAGATCTTGAGACTCACCAAAAACTTCCATGCTGCGATCCGATCACAACGCGTTCGCAATCAAAATTCAACTGATCATAAAATGAGGGAAAATGTTTCGAACTCCTATGAATAGATCACATGGTCATTTCTGTTAGCAAGTCGAACCAGTTTCTATCTGGTCAACAATAATCATTTTTCTAACAAAACTTTTCTTCTTTTGTTTGACTCAACAATTAATGAGCAACAGGAAAAAAAGAGGATCTTTTCGATGTCCTTTAAACCAGTTTTTCTGTGCATCATCGAAAAAAACGCCTCACCTTTTGTCACCCTTTTTTTCAACTTATGCAAAAGGTTCATACAAATAATCTATCTGACAAGGGTGTTTAGAATGAAGAAGAACAAGAAGAAGAAAAAGCAGAAGATGATAAAACATTAAAATCATGGGAAAATAAATGTTGTTTGACCAGTTAAAGATATTGAAAAGAAATTTTAAAGTACCAACTTAAACATGATCAAAATCAAAAACACTTTTTATTTAAGTTCATTACTAAATCTTCCAGGACCTTTTCCATTTTAAAATAATTATTTTTAACTGTAAAACGATTTACCTCTACTAATTGGGGTTGTTCCGTTACGGGATATTGTGAGTGTCATAAGTCAAGGGTTAATTGATCTGTACTTTATATGTCGGGGTAAACCTTTTGTTATCTCGTTTTGGGATGGTTTTATGCAGTGTCAACCCCTAAGCGTGGCCAACACGCTTGCGCTGTCAAGATCTATTCCAAAATGGGACACTTCAAACCATTAACCATCAACCATCATTTAGGGTGGGCTAACCTTTTTAATAACCTTTTGCAAACTCTGCACTTGAATGTACAATAATATATAGTATATAGTTTTTTAGCAAAACTATTTATGCATTTGTTAGTTTGCATTTTAACATTTAGTTGAAATAACTGAAATTTGAAAACTCAAATTGAAATCTAAAAGCTTTTCCTCTTTTGCCAAAAACTCTATGGATAAACTTTATCTACATGCGTATAACTCTCTCTGTCTCTTTCGCTCTCTAACGCTAGGAGGCGGACTACAGGACTTAACTTTTAGTTTACGTTGGCAAAAATAATAATTATGAATATGATATTCACCTCTCTCTGGTGGTGGCATATCCCTCTCTCTCTCTCTCTCTCTCTCACCCTCCTTTGCTTGCTTGGCTATGTTATTAAAATTCTAAAAATATAATTTTAGCATGTCCTGGTTTGCCATCCTTTTTCCAGCAGCTACAGTTTTTGGGCAAAAGGTAATTTACTAGAAAATTTGCTTTGCAATTAGTGCAATTAAAAATTGTTGTATGAACTGGGATTTGAGTAGCGGATGCCAGCTACCTTTTGCCACTGCCTCCTCTTGGTAGGAGCCATTTAAATATCTTCAACTTTAAATGCAACAAAATGAGGCAAAGTTTAAACACAAACGAATAAACATTAATAAGAAATTCATTCTCCTTTCAGTTTGCCCGTTTGTTGACGTGGAATGAAATGTAAATTTTTCTGTTGTAGTTTGTTTAGCAATTTGATATGGGAATGCGACCCCAAGGACCAAACTTCTTAATGTCATTAATTTTTTAAGCTTACTTGGAATTTCTCGATGGAAAAATTGCTGGCCATCAAGGAACGGAAAAAGGGTTTAATTGTTTTGGGGATCTAAACGGCAGCTGCACACAACTGAAGTGCAAAGTGGTATGGCGGGGAGGGGGAAATGTAAGAGAGTCGAATAATGGGTCGAATGGCAGCAGATTTAGTTTCAAAATATACTTGAGCCTACGTGGTGTAATTAAAGGTCTCCAGTCGTCTAAATGTGAGCTTCGGCCTCGTTCTCGTTCTCGTTCTCATTCTCATTCTAATTCTCATTCTCATCCTCATACTGGGATTCTCGCTCTTCTCTCTTTGGCCTCTCGAGCCCTGATGATTTATTGTTTGACAGACAAAAGTTCCAAAAACCTTACCCATACGGACTTCTGTTTGTGTTTTAGGCAAATTAGAAAGGGTTCTTAACTGTCTGAGCAAAAACAGAGAGAGATAGAGAGAGAGTGAGAAAGAGAGAGACAGAGAAAAGGAGAAAGAGCTAAAGTGTTTTATTTTGGAGTGATATTGGTGGTATTCCGTTTCCTAAAACACCCATGAACTTTAGATCCCTTGTCGTCTCTGTTTCGTTTCAATGTTTGCTGTCACGGTGTCTAGCTATTTATTTATATATTTAGTGTAATGTTTAATTTAGTAATGGATTAGCTAAAGGATTCCATTTCGCATTATGGAAAGTCACGTAACGTAGTTCAACTCGAAAGGTTTTTGCCACCTTCTCCTCTTTTTTTTTTTTTGTTGTTGTTTTGTTTTGCTTGGGTTGAAGATTTATTGTGACATTTTCTTAAAAAAATATATATAAAATTTAAATTTAGAGAATGAGATTGACCATTTTTGATGCCATTTGCACTTGCTACAATAGAGAATCCCAAATCCCGTTTCGGCTACAATAAACCGCAACACAAAGCCATGGAACACACATACAAGGATACATTAGATCCTCCACACACACACACACACTCACACTCCCATATATACTTTAAACCGATGCCTGCCCCATAGATTGGTTATTATCTTTTAGTTTAGTGCATAACTTTTTCACTCTCCATGTAAATTTCATGCCACGCCCAAAATGCCCACTAAACCAAAGTTGACCATCTCCAACTAACCCCTATCCCTCCCTCTCTCTTTCACTCTCTCTCTCTCATTCCGTCTCTCTCTGTCTCTCTATATATCTAACTTTTAAATTTTTCGGCGAAATTATTTTATAATGAATGTTCGTATTTAGCTAAAGTTTTATGAATGGCTTTCATTATAAAATCCAAAGGGGGTCTAGGGAGATGAACGTTTTGCTGGACGGATGTGCCATTCCTTTTACCAACTAGCAACAGCAACTATGGATAGCTAGAGGAGCTGCTGCTACTGCTGCTGCTGCTAGTTCACAGAAATGAACCACAAAAATATGAAAACCACATTTATATTGTACATCGGGCAGCTGTTTGAAAACTTTGTCTATCTCCGCCATACATCCTATAATAGATACACACGTACATAGACCACTCTTCTATCCTTTCATCCTTCCATCGTTGCATCCTTATACCCCACAGTATATGTATTTGCAGGCCTCATATGCTTGTTCGCGGTGGCGGTTCTGGCTGCCAGCTCACTTTTACCCAACATTTGCTACCAGAAATAGAAATTGAAAACTAACTGGCGAAAAATAGTGAAATGCACTGATTTTCGGTTTTGGAACTCTATGCCAACAAATAGGGAAAAGTAGTTGAAGTTGAGTTTAGAGAGTTTGTTGCGGGCTACAACTTGAAATTGAATGAATGTATGTTATTTTATTTGCATGCGGATTGTAAAGGGAGAATGGATATTTAACACCAGATATTCAAGTTTAAAACAATGTACCTACAATTTAATGGAAACAAATGTTTATTTATTCAAATATTTAAATATGCCAAGCTAATGGGCTTAAGATTATTTAGTCTCTATATTATTGGGCTTATATGCAAACCCTTTTTGGTAATAAAAATTTTATCCGGTCAAATCATTCAAAGAAACCTCAACTTCAAAAGGCTCCAATTCAGTCAAATCTCGTCTGATTTTGAAAAACTATGTCTTTATTTGCTTTTTAGAATCGCCATTTTTAATTAGCATAAAAATCTGGAAAACTAATTTTCAACTAGATTTTCGCCAATTTTGACGATGGTTACACTGCAAAAATTTACGAAAATCCGGTCCAAAATTTTTTCCAACTTTTTTCGACTTTTAATGCAGTTTTCTAATATAAAAATTATCTAGAAGATTGATGTAAAACTTTTCAAAATCGGCCAAAAGATGGCCAACTTAGAGCCTATTGAATATTGGTAAAATCCTTCAACAAAAGGACAATGGACAAATCCTTCGAAGGAACCTCAACTTCAGAGGGCTCCAATTCAGTCAAATCTCGTCTGATTTTGAAAAACTATGTCTTTATTTGCTTTTTAGAATCGCGTTCAGATATCGAACAATAAAAGTTTTATGATGGTTTGTACATTGTCATATTTTATATAGTTTAGTCCATTATTTCTTTAAATGCTCATCGTATCGTATCTCTTCCACTCCTCCTTCCCCTTCCTCTCCTTTGCTTGTACATTCAATATGTAAATTACCAGGGAGACTGAATGCTTTCCTAAATTTAGCTTATTTCTTGTCCATTGCCCACTACCTTCTCATTTCCTCGCTTGATGGCGAAGCGTAACGGAAAATTTTTAACTCAAATGGACATGGAGAAGAATGGAGAAGAAGATGGAGTCTTTGAGTATGGAATGAGAAGGATTGGGTGAGATGAAAGTAAATGGTATGGGTATGTTGAGCGGGTGGCGCTGACAACCCTTTCAAAATTCAAACTTGACAATTAAGTAAAATAAATGAGAAGTTCTCGGAAACCCCTGGCTACGTGACGCAGAAGATGCCCGCAACTTTGACACCCCAGAAGGACCAACCGAATAGAATGGAGAATGGGTTGGTTGGTAAAGGAAGGTGAAATAAAACAGGGATAGGGCGTTTTGGGTCGATGTTAGTGTAGTTGTGGTAGATTGTACCCCAAGGTACAAGCCAAGTGAACACCGGAATCTCACACACTTGTATCCGTGTTATTCTGCATCTCCATCTGCTGGCTACTGCTGGTGCTGTCGTTGGCAGCCATTATGGATAAACTTATATTTGCACTAGAAAACACACACAACAAAGCAGGAACAGCAGCAATAGCAGCAACAGCAACATCATAACCCCTCTCGCAGGATCTCTTTCTCTTGTTCGCCCACATCCTTGTTATATCCGCATGTTTTGTGCGCAGTTGCTGAGGTCACTAATGTCGTAAGATGAATCCTTTTGGCAAATGCCTTTAGGGTGCAAAAATAAAACATGCTAGCCCCATACTCATACGGTTTTGCTTTAAATGTAGATTAGTTGTTGGGAGGTGATGTCAAGGATGGCCGTTGGGGAGGGAGGAGGGTGGTAGGAAGCGTATAGCATCCTCTGTAAAAGAAAATAATGAAAACGGCAACTTTCATAATGAAGGTCCTTCATCCAGCGTCCTGTTTTCCGCATTATTGTTGCTGTTGTTGTTGTTGTCGCCAATGCCCTCAGCCTCAGCCATTTGGCTCATCCTTTCGTACCTTTTTTGAAATTATAATCTGTACCATGGCGCCAGCTTTTGCTACTGCTTCTGCTGCTGCTACTGCTTCTGCTTCAGATCCTGCTCCTTCTCCAGGGTTCTGCTTTTGCTTCTGCTACGTTTATTTAAGGACATGCGCTCGTTTTACACGCTTTTGCTTAGAGCATTCGAGTGGCCTCCGCTGCTGGCTTTATACAGATCCCACGGATACTTCCACACTTTATTTAAGTGTGTGTGTGTGTGTATTTGTGTTTTGTTTTTCCTTTTTTTTTTTTGGACTTCAGGGGCGCACCCCCAAACCCTTTCAAATTTATTCAACAAATGTCCTCGGTGCTTGGTCGACTAATTTACATGCAGAAATCAAATAAGCTGCATGTACACATAATGAACCTGCCGACAACGACGATGACGATGACTGGGATCCTTCTAGGAAACAAAAGGCAGTTTTTAAAATGAGATGGTCCTTCAGACTTTTGCCACTAATTACTTTGATGAACAAAAGGAGCTAGAAATTTGAGTTAAGCAAACATAAAAGGCTAAAGGGAAGGAGAAGTCAACATAAATGAGAAAATTGAAAAGTTGAATTCGTGAGGGCTTCAGGAACAAAAATTATTTACCTAAACTAAAAACTAAAACTATTCAATTTCCTGGACTCAGGCGAGACCGAGACCAAGCTGATTCAATTTACCCACAAAGGCTGCCCAGAGACCTAAAAAACAAAAAAATAATACAGAAACTAGAAGAGTTTTTCCGCCCTCTTCCCCAAAATGGAAGAAAGGGACAAGAGAAAAGGGAAAAACAAAGAGGAAATAAGTTTTATTGCGCTAGGATTGCAAGGATTTTATGGACTACCCTTAGCAGATAAAGCCAAACCCACATTGGTCCTGCGATGTCTGCGCAGACAAAAGTCACAACTATCCCAAGTTGGTATGCGGGTAAGCCATACCATTGACTCACCCTCTCCAAAGGATTGGCGACTTTTTGGCCCAAAGAACTGAAGACGACGCCATATTAGATGTGGGTGCAACTTAGTGGTGGTGGGATTCCCAAAAAATAAATGAAAAGGGTTTGAGTAGAAGGATTCAATTTGCATTTTACTGCTAGTTACAAATATTTGCTTGAGCACAAAGAGAGAGGTTTGAGAATGAATTATTGAATTAGTCAAGGGTTTGCCTCTTTCCAACAGTTTATTTAAATATATATAAGAGTATATATATACATGCAAATATATATAGAAAGGACGTCTGTGAGGCATGACTTTTTCATTTCAATTTCTAATTACAAATACGAACAATTTGGTATAGAAAAAACTAGAAATTTCAATCTCTTCTTTTTCCCATCGACTTAAGTTTTTTCCCTTTCAGCTTCTTTTTCAGTTTCTGTTTTTCTTGTTTTTTTTTCTTTCGTTTTTGTTTTTTGGTCCTTGTTCTCATGGTCCTCTGGGCCTGACCTAATGTATGCGCACCGCAAATATTGTCTCAGACAGACGAATGAACTCAAGGAAACATTGGAGAAGGGCGAGGGGTGGGGGCAAGCTAAGCCAGACAAACAACTAGACGACGCAGGATCTAAACCGGCTAGACACCAGGCAAGAAAAAATCCTAGAATAAAGTAAGGAATTGATAAAGGGTTGTTTCTCTGCCTTTGCCTCTGCCTCTTTATTTGGTTTTTTGGAATTGCCTTTTACTCAAGTTCCTCCTTTTGCTACTCCAACGTGGTTTTCTTTTTCTTTTTTTTTCGTTTTGGTTTTTGGTTTTCTGTTGAGGTTTTTGCCACGTTTGCTTTGGTCTCGGTTGCAACTCTATTGCCCCGTTTAGGGTCTATCATCGGATTTGTTTGTTGTCTGCCTTGCAAGAAGATTGAGTCCCAGTTGGGAACGATTGGCACGTGTTTGGCTTGTGGCCAGGAGGTCATCATCATTCTGAAAATTGATATCGACAAATCGGCAACAATTCACAATTAGTATAGCTAACTAATAATGGCAATAATTAATAATCCACATAAATATATATATGTATATGGTGATTAATTACTCCAACTAACGATATGGTTTTAGGTTTATTTTGCTGGATGGAGAAAGAGAGAGGGGGTTAAAAGGTGTTCAACCAAAAACCATATATATATGTATATATAGTTAAATATCTGCTGTATTGGAAATAATTGAACAATTTATGTTTATAACTGAATAAATTGTTATGCCGTCGGTAGAGCTAGTTATCATTCCATATTGGTTCTGGCACATGCGCACAATTTTCCTCAGTCTGTATATCTATGTATCTATGCATATTTCAGTGAGTGACTGAATGCTTCTCTGTGTATGTGTGTGTGTATGTGTGTGCGTGTATGTGTGTACTAAACACAGAAAATCCGCCACAGAACAGGCTATGCGTCAGCCATGCCTTTACCAGTTTTGCCATTTTAACATCGTCGGCCATGGCGTTCAGTCGTCCAAGTCCTCGTTTATTGCAACAACCCACGCCTCATCTCTGACCCTTCATACGTCTCGCTTTTCGTCCTCCTTCGCCCATTGTTGGTGTTGGTGGTAATGAGGTGGTGGTGGTGTTGCTGATGATGGTTACCAGCCATCCTTCATCCCCTTTTTGTAAGCCTAAGAGTTGCACTTAGAATTTCCTATAGTTTTTTCTCTTATTCTCTTTATTTATCCGTTTTTGATTTCTCTTAAGTTTCTAGCTTAGAATTACTTAAAATAGGTAAGCTAACAACCGATAGATGGCGCTGGCATGGGACTTTATGGACAATTTTTCTTTGTTAGGGTAGTTTTTCAATTCTAGTTTTAGAGGGAAATCACAATTTGGGGATATTTTCCAAGCATTCCATCAATTACGAAATTCTTATAAGAATTTTATTGTATATTATTTTATATATTTATCAATTTTATAAAACTTTCCAATTGTACTGATTTTAGCTTAATATTTCTTACCAATAAAAGTATATATATTAAGAAGTTTCTCCCAGTTTATTGAAAATATTTTGTAAAGAAATTAAAATCGGCTTTTATATTGATTTCTTTTAGAGAATTTTTACTTTCATTTCTTATATAGACCTCATTTGGGTAAATATGGATGTAATATAGATAAATTAGATATTGTTTATACTATAATTAAATATGATAAATGAATAAACTTAATATTGTTTAATCTGTAATTAAATAAGAATCCATAGAAAAGTCAATAGAATTTTAAACGCGATATCACTGAGAAGAAGAATATTAAATTTAACACATTTAAATTATAATTCGTTATTTCAGGAATCTTTTGAGACAAAATTATAGGAGATTATTTTATATATAGGGGGAATTGGTTTGCAGACTTCTATAAAACGATTTTTAGAACAGGGTAAAATTAGGAGGAAAGTTCAAGTAGAACATAGAAGATTATACTTATTGGAAGTCGATATATTACGGATAACATAAAGGTATAGAATACTTTAGGTAGAATAAAGATGATCAAGATATAGAAGGATATAAAAGGTTATTTACTGTCTGCCAAAGTCAAAGTCAGGAACAGGTATAAGTAATACTACATATATCTTTAAATATATTAAAGAAGAACATAGTCAAATGTTTTTAACTAAATGAAACGATGAACAAGTTAAACACGCATAAATAATTCTATACTTCCCTATCTACGGGTATTTAATTGAAATTAAAACCAATCATTTAATTGATATTCAATATTCTCATTTTCCAATTGTGTGCACTTGTCATACTTATTAGATATTTGATGCTAACAATCTATTTTTCAATCATTTTACATTCCCCTTACACCTCTATAGGTAATTCATTCAACCAGGGAAAACAAAATGCACGGTTTTTCATTGTCAATTTTTAATTTCACTTCTATTTTATCTTCTTTTTTTTCTGTATATTTTTGTTTTTTATCTGCCTTCTTTTTTTTAGTATTTACCCTGTCATCCTGTTTGTATTTGACTTTTCCCGTTGGTGTTTTTTTTTTTGTCTCATTTTTTGTTTTTGTCGTTTAGTCGTTGCCTCTTCTAGCCAAATGTAATGTTTGTTTTTGTTATAATTTTGCAACGTTGCCCGTTGTCAAAACCCCATGGAGTTTTGAAACAACTCCCATCTTTTGTTTTTTTGTTTTTTTTTTTTTTGCTTTTTGTATATGCCTGCCAGTCAATTTGTTGTTGCTGGTTACAATTTTATTTTACGTTTTTTTTTTTGTTTTTGGTTTTAATTTTTTTTTTTTTTCGTTTTTGTTGCGATTAATCCTCGGCAGTGGCAGCCACTTTGGCGCACATAATTGAGGTTACGTTCAGTTGCACAAATTGCCAACATTAATTGATTATGGGCCAGAGGATTGAGGGTATTGGATAGCCAATGAACATTGTTATCGTTGCTCGTTTCAAATATTGAACATCGAACAACAAACAAATACATATGAGAAAGAAGAATGGAATGTAATAATCGGATTTTCATGGCTGCATTTTGGGGACGAATAAATGTGTGGCACATTTATTGTTTAATGCGTGGCTTGATTCGGCGTAAAAGTGGTGCGAGTTAGAGAGACATTCCTGACCCGCGCAATATTCTTTTCTCAAAAAAGTCCAAAAAAAAAAAAGAATGGACAAACGCAACACATTCAGCGACCACAAAAAGTTTTGACTTACAGCAGGAAATCAACCACCAAAAATGAAAGAAAAAAAAAAAGGTTCCAAGGATTGGCATTTTTATGCCGCGCCGCCACACAGATTTCGAACTCATCTCATTTCATTTCATTTTTTTTTCGTTTTTTTACACCTCAAATTTATGACCTCGTCCACGACTTTGGTTAATTGTCTATGTCTCTTTGGCCCAGTTTATCTTTGATTTGTTATCGTCCTTGCAAGAGGCAACACTTGCGACTTTCATTAACTGTCTAAACCCAATTTTGACATACAATTTTATTTTATGATCAAAGATGATGGCAAATTGCTCAATTTAACTTTTTTCATATTTGTTTCACAATTTGTTATTTCTTACAAGTTGCAGCTGAATGACGAATGTTTTGTTGTTGTTGCTCTCTTTTTTGGTTGTCTTTTTTATGATTTCAACGTGACGAAAAGCATTTCCTTTATTTAATTGTTGTCAAAGATTTGCTGACTGAGCTCATCTATTCGTTTTTATTTTTTATTTTCGAACAGATGTCAAAAGATAAGAATTAGTTGTTAATGGTGGCTATAAAAATAATGTGAATTACAAATAAAAATATGGCCAAGGACTAAGGTTGATTTCTGTTAACAGTTGTCGACATATATCTCAAGCTTACAAAGCTATATATAGACTTAATCTTTATTGATATAAAAAAAAGTCATGAATTCTTTTGCCTCTCTTAAAATAAACCATTGACATTAAAATCTAAAAAAAAGTAATATTAAACCCAAATGAAGAAAATCCAAAGAATTAGGAAAAATATTAGTATATTAATCATATATTCATATCTTATGAATATATTCCCAAGATTCACTTATTAAATATAGAAACTCAGCCTCTATCTAGATAGTCTCATATTAATTGGAAACTTACAGAGAAGAAAAATTTTTAGAGTCAAGAAAAAAGATATCTCTATTCACAAGACTAAAAAATTTTAGTATTAACTTATATTAGTTAGCATGAGATCGGTTAAAAGCCAAAGGATATTCAACTATTATGATCAGATTATATATCAAATATATTGGGTTTATCTTATTTGATAAGATTTCCATTTAACATTTGTTTATTCTCTTAAATGAAACAATATTGAATCAACTTTAAAGGCGAAGCTATTCATAGATTTCATAAAAAAAGATTTACAAAAAATTTAAAAAAATTTCAGTAAAAAATTCAATTCTATTTCATTTGAGGATTACATTAATCAAGTCGGTCTAGCCTCACTCTCTATTATTTGATGCCATACGATTAGTATTTGCTCCTCAGTTCGCTTAGGCGAATCTTCTCTTTGGCAATAACAACGAAACGCACAAATTGCAAGTTGATTTAGGATATTTTTTTTTGTTTTTTTTGTTGTCGAGTTTTAGCTAGCATCAAGTGCATCAGTCGCATAAAAAATGCAGAGGTGATAGTGGAGAGGGAACGCATCCTTTTTTCAGGATCCAGCTAGCCATGGTTGTGTTGTTTTTGGATGAGACCGTGTGCGCGTTTTCAATCAAAATCGCTCAAACTCTTGACAGGCAGTTGTAGTAGTAGTAGCAGAAGCAACAGCAGCTACAACAACAACAACAACAGAAGCAAAAACAACAAGTCAAAAACAACAAGAAAAACTTCATGAAATTGCACTCGGCAGCATTTTGGCAAACTCGCAAAACTCTCGCGGCGCACATGAGCGCATAAAACAAACAGTTAGTCAAAGTGTGTGTGTGGGAGTGTGTGTGCATCTGAGGGAGTGTGTGTGTGTGTGTGTGTGGCACTTACCTCTTTATCTTTTTGCCTATAAACGTCGCTATGCCCTTCAACCCTTCTACACTTTACCCACACACACACACTCTCTTACAATCACACACACACACACACACACCGAAGAGTGTTTTTCGCCTTGGGCGCTGAATGCATTTTTGGTCAGTTGCAGCTCGCGACTGAAATTTTTTCTCATTGCACTTTAAGTGCAGTTTACCTCTTTGCCTGCCTCTATGTTTGTTTTGGTTCCACCAGACCAGCCAGACCATACCCCCTACACCCCATCCCATCCCATTGCAAGCCCTGTCCCTCTCGATTCGTCCATTCGCTGGCGGCGCAGTTATTCCCACTCTAATTTTTTTCTTTTTTCTTTTTTTTTTTTGGCGACTTTGAGTGTATGGCGTTAGAAATTGGGAAAAAAAAGTTTGCACTGCAAATGAATTCTTACAAAAGGATATGGGACCTCACACCCACACCTAAACCCACACCCACATCCACAACCATCCGCCACTCATATGGCCATCCCCTATACACCATACACAACTCCTCACTCACACTCGACTGCGTTTGTATGTGGGTGGGTGGGTGGTTCGTTGGTTGGTTGGAGGGAATAGGGGGAAAGTGGGACAGACTGTCGGACGGTCATTGCAATTTTTGTGCGTCCTTTGGTCCGTTGACGACCAAGTGCCAATTCGCTGGCATGTTGAAATATAAGCTAAAGCGGGACAGAAAGCAACTGGAGCTGGAGCTGGAGCTGGAGTGGCGCTTAAGTGCTTCCCTCCCTTGGCATGGCGAGGCCAAACCTTCCACCGTTGCATTTCTTTTTCATTTAATTAAAATTATTTGCCTTTGCTCGCGAATGCCACTCCGAACTTAGCTGACTCGTCGACGAATTTGGCCACCAGACGAGATGCATCTTTTGGTGTGTTAAGTGCGTATGGTGGCCATTGTCAATTAGCTATGATACCCATTTACCTACAGCGTCCCCACACCTCCTTTCCTTCTCTCTCTTTCGCTGTCTCTCTTACCTCTTTGCCGCTTTGGTGTGCTGCCAAATGCAGCGATGCATTCAGCTGGCACTAACCAATGCCGAACGACGCACAAAAGTATGCTATGAAACATGTTTCACTGCAATTATTTTGTATCAGGTAATATATAAAAAAAAAAATCCTTTATAAAAACCAAAAAACAACAGCAACAAGCAAAAAACCCAAACAAAATATATATATGTATATATATATATAAAAAAAAAATAGAAATACATCTGAAACAATTGCAGCAAATGTTTTTATGTTTCCAATTACAACAAACGCGCCAAGAGCAATAAAAAAAAACACAAACAAAAAATTATTTTACAAAATAGAATAAGTAAAACAGGACATAAGTGGATATGGGGACAATAATGTGAATTTATCTACAATAGCCCGAAGCTAAAATACTCTATTGAATAAATTATATAAAAACTACCGGAAAAAAGAATTCATTTTTTCTTTGTTTCATCTATATTTCGCTATTTCAATTTAACTAAATTTTTGCAGAAAAACGAACCAAAGTTTCAGCAATCTGTAGAAGTCTCTTAAGTTTAAAAATTTTAAGTCTTTTATTTAATTTGCAAGTTTTTAATATTAATTTTGTTTTAGAAAGGAATTCTCACATTGTTTAATTGCATGTGACTAAATAACAGATAAATTAATATTATTAAAAGTAGTTTGATTAACAATTTAAATTCATCCTCCAAATCGTCCAAGGTAAATCCAAATTTTCTTCTTTTTTAATAAGTTTAGTACTCAAGTTAAGTTTAGACTTAATTCGCATCTTTTAGACCTCATAATTATAGCAATCATGGGAATCGGAGGTGGCAGCCATCATATTGCCATATTCTCAGCTTGTTTATCGAAAAATTCATTCGCTTTGAAATAGTTGGGATTACGTAGAAAGGTTCTTTGCCTGTGGAAATGTTTGGCATGTTGATCCTCTTTATTTTGTAGATTTACTTTCTTTCGTTTATAAACCATTTTAGATTCCTCTATTTGGCCAAAATAAGCAGAGACACGCAAATTGTTAGAAAAATAAAAACTATCAGCACAGATCGAAACATTTTTTGATACTAAAGTTAAAAATGTGCAATCTTCTTAATAGGGCTAACAATGCAATTTGTTATGGCTATCACGCAAATTGAGGCGATAAAAACGTTAAATATAAAATAATTTAAATACCCTACATTTCGATTTCAACCAACTGAAGAGACTCCTTTTTAGGAAAGCAAAATTTGTTTCGGTTCATGATTCGTTTGACATTTCTCTTAAATAAAAAAAAAGGACTCTGTGGCTTGTGTACCCTGTAAAAAACTTCCTTTTAAGCATCCAATTACATTTGGGTAGATATTCAGAAGGGAGCTTTGCCACCACTTTTTATAGGTTAAAGCAACCTTTCTTGTTCAATTTGTTGTTTTTTTTTTCTTTCTATATATTATATATGCTTGTCCTCCTATTAATAATTTCAAGATGCGTAATTATTGATTTTCCATTAACACTTTGGGTTGCAGAAATAATAATTAAAACAACGACAACAAAAAAAAAAGAAAAAATAAAGGGAAGAAAAAATAGATACCCACGCAGGTGTGTGAGTGTGTGTGCGTGTGTGTGTGGACAACACTTTGAACTTAGGCCTGGACGATTTGTTGCTACTGTGTCTGTGGCACATTGTCGTTTGCTTTGTCTTTGAGGCAACGAAAGGTTGCCATAGGCGGAAGGTGGCTCCTGTTAGCGCCTGTTAGCTGTCGGTCGCCTTTGTTACAATTAGTTAGGCGTGTGTTTATTTATTAATAAATATTTTACACTTCAACGCCTATAGGTAATTGCACATGTGTGCGTACGTATCTACGTACGACGTGCGTGTGTGTGTGTTTGTGTCTAAACTGAAGGGTAAAAAAAATGTTGGAAATTGTAAAAGATTCTTTAAGCCACAAGGCACAAGTATTACAATTTATCCGAGAAGATTCACATGTCTGGGTTTCATTTCTTTATTTCACATTTCCATCATGATTTTGTAATTAAAAATTTGTTGGCCACTTGGCTGTTGGCTACTAAGACTGCCTCTCTCTCTCTATCTCTCTCTCTTTCTTTGGACGGAGCTCTTTTTATTAGACTCGGCTGCAAATTAAAAGTCAAACTGTTTAAGACAATGTACAAACATACTTAAAGCATGAGATTGACAAGGGTAACGGTCATTGGGGAGGCTCACGCTGCGCTGAATTTAAATATTGCTGTCCACCCATCCATCCATCCAGCCATTCACCCATCTCTCCATTTGTTCATCTTTCCACTCACAACCCTTCTTGGCAGATGACCAACCATCCACACACTCACCACGGACGGCTGCACGCAACGTGGCGCTAATTTCTTTGATTACATGTACGCTACAGGCCGAGAATGAGTCCCGAGTCCGAGTCCGAGACTCTGAGACTCTGTTCGTAATCCTTTGTGCCTTTTCTTATATACACACACACACACATACATATACAGATAGGGAGAGAGAGAGAGAGTTCATTTATATACATATATATGAATATATATGCAAAAGGGAGAAGCTGCTTTTCTATGATCAAAATGAACTTCAAAACTTTGACTTGGCCTCTCAGTGACCACCCTTAGGCACGCGATTCGATTCCTTTTCCTTAATTATTGAGCAACGGACGTTGTTTCAGTTCATGTTGTTGCTGTTGTTGTTTATTTCTCTTATAAAATGTGTTAATTTTTGCATTAGTTGAATATGGGGTGCTCTAACCTATTGAAAGGTCATAAGGGAAACGTAAAGAAAGAAGAGTTACAGGCGAGTTTCTGTTGTTGATTACGATGATGATGATGATGATGATGATGATTAGGGCTCACTGACCAGACGCAGTTGCTCCATTCCATCAACTTTACTTTATACTGACCATTCAAAAGCCCAACGACGCCGTTGCCTAGGGTCAAACTTCCTTATTTATAAATGTCTGTGTGTGTGTGTGTGTAAGAGAGAGAGAATGGGAGCGTTTTTTTCTATTTATGTAAATCAGAAATCAGCACCTTTCATTTCTCTATATTTATGAATGAATGTTTTTGATTAGCATAGAGAGATATCAATGGAGAAATTTGTATATATTTTGCAATACATTTCTTGCATATCTATTCTTCACAAAAATTAAATGTTAAATTGTTTATTATTTATCTCAAGGATCCGACTTTTACTTAAACATTTCAAGATAAAATCAGCTAATATAGGCAAAATTTTATTATTTCCATAATGCTATATACTATCTCATGTTTAGCTATATATCTAGACGATAAGGAATGTTATTCTTACATTAGTCTGATCCTGCAACTAAAAAGACATTTTGACAGTAACGAACATCGAAGGCACACGGCTTTCTCCTTTACACTTCTTTCTATATACAATATTTAGTTGTTTAATAACTAAATTTCTTTAGTCATAATTCTCAGAAAAGGAATAGAGGAAACTTAAAGATTTTTCTTGAAGGAAGGAAGGAATCTGAGCAAATCGTTTTAATGTCCTTTATTCCGATTTGTTTATATTTGCTTAACTTTATAAAGGATCAACAGTAAACTCAGTTACATATATAAATATACATCTATTAACGTATATGTTTTGATATCAGTTATTAGAAATATTGATCTACTTTGAAATATTTTGATCATAACATATCCAACTCAAATTGTGGCTTTATTTTTCAAGCAATCGTTGTACAATTCAAGCCACTCACTGGCCATGCATTGAATAAAATTGCAAATAAAAAGATGAACTGGACCTCTGATTGATGGCACACATAAGCATATAAGCTTTCGTATTAATGAAAAGAAGCTAAACAAAAAAAATGTACACATATATATATATCTATATGTATATACGTTTATTTAAGTATACGTATTTGTATGTATATGCAGGTATATGTGCTTATGCAGAGAAAAGGACTCTCACGAAAAAAGGAACCTTTGCACGCATACGGACTTGTCGACTTGTTTGCATAATGCAGAATGAATAAACGGCATATAGAGGAGGGACTACTTTGGTCCTTTGTGAATGGCTCTGTTCGCTTACATTCGCATATGTGGGAAATGGGAATGGAAATTCTTTGATTTGATTTTTACCTTTTCTATATATACATGTACCTATATGTGTGCATACGTATATTTTTTTCTTTCCTTTTTCTTTTTTTTGCCAGTTCTTTTTTTTTTTTTGTTTTTATATTTTTTGTTAGCTGTTTGTGCGCCGTCGTCCGTCACTACTAAAAAAGTTAATTGCACGAAAAATAAGTTAATACTCGACTGCAGCCCAGTCCACTTCGATGACCGTTCCACTTGCTGTTTAATTTAATTAGTCGACATCCTTCTCTTGCTGTGTGTATGTGTGTGTGTGTGTCTGTGGGTGCGAGTGTGGGTGCTGTGGCGAGTGTGTATCCACCCCGAGGCCTAGCCGAGAGGCTCTTTCAATTCTCTTTTTACTTTACTTTGAAATGTTTACGCTCAAGTCAATTAACAAGTATTTTTAATTGCCTTAAATTTGCATAATTTTTGTCAACATAGTGTGAAGTTTGTCTCCTTCATTATCCTTCTCTATATCTACAGTTGATGAGAGACAACTAAAGATTTTAAGTATTAGTTTCAATTTGTAGTTGGGACCCTTAACTAATGCCTGACTAATCTCAATTTGAATGCCCTCCCATAGAAAATGTAAAATAATAAAAGAAAAAACTTAACTGAATCCTTAGCCATGGCAATGGGCATTTCAATTAACCCAAAGGGACGCACCTTGGAATGTCCTTTTGCATATACAATTTGACCTCGTTTTTGGTAAACAGAAGACGCACAACTAATTAGACACATGCCAACAGCCAACGATGGACATTAGACACACATGTGTGTGGTTATGAAACTCCATTTGGATCCACCAAACCCCCTTCCCTTCCTCCTTTCCATTTGTACATACGAGTATATATATATATATATATATATGCTATCTGAATGTCTGCTTGACCGTACACAAATTACTTGTGTCATAAATTCAACCAACAAATGCGACAAGAAAAGGACACCCAAGGCTTACGGCTGAGAAGTGGGTCGAAGTTGGGCTTGGCCACAACCAGGTTGACTTCACGTATCTGTTTTCGTTTTAATACCCCAAAAACTCTTTACCACATTTTATGGCCACAAAGTTTCGATAACTACGAGAACATATATATATATATAAATATACATATAAAGCTAGGTGTACTTATATTTATATATATAAATATATATATATATATGTAAGCTTTCGCCGACGACCTTCATAAAGATCTCAATCTTAACGATGACAATGCTGAAAAGTTTTTGAGCCTGAAAACCTGACTTTCCAGTCATTGTCTTTGATTAAAACGATACAAAAGTTGACTTAAAAACCCCAAAAACTAAAGGGAAATAACCGGTTGCTTATCGAAACCATTTCAATGCGTGCCATCCAGCAAAGGGATGAACCCAAGGATATATGTAGATGCAAGAGCAACGATAAGCTATAATATGCCTTTTCCTCAAACTGCTCATTAGATTTTCCATTGAACCAAAAGCCTCTATGTCTCATACGCGTGTGTGTGTGTGTGTGTGTGTCTGTGTGTCGTCAAGGACGAGAACAATTATTATTACAGGAGCCGGAAACCGGTGGTTAGGCGGCACTAAATTCATAAACACTTTGCATAGTTTTAATGTGTCTAACCCCGAGAGAAAAAGAGAGAGAGAGAATGGCTATCGGGCAAACAAAAGGCCAACCTTGGGCATTTCTTAATTTGTGCTACGTGTGGCTACAGATTTATTCATTACCCCCTTTTGGGTCCTTTCAGAAGAACTTTTGTTCCACCAAGTATATTGTTTCTTAAAGATTAGTATCTCCAACAGTTGAATTATGGCCAAAAGTTTTGCTGGTGAATGAACTGACCAAAATGCATTTGTTCTCAGCACCAACCCCAATCCCAACCCCCACCTTGCCAACTCTGTGATATTCCATGTAAATCAATGGCCAAACTTATGAATGAAAATGTGTGAAAAGTTGTAAAATATGCAAAAAAAAAAAAGGGGGAAAGAAAAAACGTGATAGCTTCCCCCAATGAAAAGTGAAAACGTGTGAAAAAATAATCATAATTATTATAACACAAAAAAACAAAATAATAATAATAATAATAAACTGCGAAAATGGGTAGAGAAAAAGAAAAAGAAAGAAAAAAAGTAAACAATGTGATACATTATTTTCACTATATTGAGTTATCAATTAAAATTAACCAAAAAACGAAAATGAAATACTACGCAACGCATGTCAAATAAATAAATGAGACTGAGGCATAAGAGAGGGCTGTGGAAGGGAAATGTTAAAAAGGAGATGGGAGGGGGGGGTGGGTTAACAGGAACAGGACAATGTTTGCGGCGCCTGGAACAGAGTCATGTGGCGGTTGCTCTGTTTCGGGCAGACAAACATTGCCCGTGACCCCATTCCAATGGGGTGCGTGCTGGTTGCTTCATTAACCGGCAATACACACACACACACACACACACAAACATATATATATATATATACATAAATACATAAGCATGCCCATACTCAACACACACACACACACCAACTACGTACGGGTCACCGGCCCAGCCTGGACCCATTGCCGGTACCGGCATTTTTTTTATACCTACCTTTTTTTTCGCTTACTCACACCATTACAATGCAATACATAATAACAGGAGCAACAGCAACAATAACAACAACAACAACAACAATAACAACAATATGTAATACAATGCCGCCCAAGGTCAAACCATAATCGTTGATAATGAAAATCATTTGCATTACTTTTTTTTCCGTTTTTCTCCCTCCCATTTTCATCCACATTCTTTTTGCCACCACTGTTTAACGGCCTCGTCCTTGCCTCACATTTATTTTTGTCACTTGTTTTCTTTAATTTTTATTTAATGCAATTTCTCTTCTCATTGCTCCCTACCACCTATCACCCTCCCCACCACCCCTTATTGTGTAAATTATTGTCCCAAAAAAAAAGAGGAGCAAAAAAAAAACCAGCCGAATCGGATAACCCCTATCGAAAACGTGGAGGAAATGTTCGAAAAAATAAAAAATCACGCGCCCAAAAGTATGCAACATAATTAAAAATCAATGGCACACAAACAGATAAAGGCCAAACAAGCCGACCAGCTGGCCGGGGGCGTGGCAGACAACCTGATTTTCACATTAAAATCGGTCCTCCAGACTCTACTTCATTTTTGTATACATATGTATATATGATATATACATATTTATATGTATATATATTTTTTTTTGTTTTTATTTTTGTTTGCTGCAATTTATTTTGGATTGTTTTTTAATTTATTTTTTATTCGTATAAAAAGCACAAAAAAATATGATAAAAAATTTCGCGCGAACGCGATACACACAGCAAAAATCAACGAAAATATAAAAAATAAAACAGGAACAAAAAAAATAAACAGAAAAGGATACACCAAAAAAAAAAAAAAAGGAAGGCCAAACAACGTCGGTCAGCAGGAGCAGGACGAGGCCACATGGTCCCGTTGTATGTTTTTGGTGTGACGGTGGCGGCGGCCAATGAACAGTAAAACTGTTGCTGGGGTGTTGCAACGTCAGCTGAAAGCGGCAAAAATTAACAAAAAAGAAGCGAAAAAAAAACAACAACAACGAAAAAAAAAGTGAAAACCGAAAAAAAATGAAAAGAGCAAAGTGACGAAAATATAAAAAGAACACTGTAAATGGGCTGGATTCAGTTGGATTGCATTGGGTAGATGGTTGGTAGAGTTGGTATGGAGTGAAGAGAGGAGTGAATATGTAGGTATATTATATGGAGGCACCGCCAGTAAAAGAATCAGCATGAGGTGACCAGCAATGTGCGGCTGAAAATGGTGTAAACAGTTCAAATAACGAGTATCCTTGAAACTAGCAAAGAGTTTGGGGCAAGATTGCAATCGAGAACACGTAATTGTTATCAGAAATTGGCTTTAGTATATGAATTTGAGAATTACATATATGTCTCTTGATTTCTTAGTTTGAGTTATTCAAAGAGAATTAGTTGATAGTTTTATTTGAAACTTACACTCGATTGTTAACTTTATTAAAAGGATTGATCTAATTAAATGGTTAATGTTAGGAAAGAACAGAATAGCCCACTAGAGTAGTCTACAGACAAGGAGTATCTTTTATAAATAATTTATATT
The DNA here is from genome assembly GCA_018150375.1 of Drosophila sturtevanti. Lineage (NCBI taxonomy): Eukaryota > Metazoa > Arthropoda > Insecta > Diptera > Drosophilidae > Drosophila > Drosophila sturtevanti. The sequence goes on along the minus strand of JAECWJ010000527.1, from coordinate 230,958 downwards.
GGATTGATGTCTTATTACATCTCTTTCATATCTGATATATCACCAATTAATTATGTTAAAGGAAAACAATTTCCATTATACGTAATTATTATACTCTAAATTACATAGATTATTCAATTCTTTCACTTATCTTATTTTAAGATTAATCTTTAACTTCTTTATCATTCAATTGAGAGTAACAATTTTAACAAAAAATTGTTCTAGCGTAAAGTGGTACGTGGGCTTCTTCTCTTTTATTCTCAATTTCCCTTATGCCTTAATACCGAAATGTTCTTAACTGAAATATGAAATACGCTTACGCATTGTTATGCTTTTACACCAGTTTATGAATGTGTGTGAGTGTGTGTTTGTGTGTGTGTGTGCGTATGCATATCCACATCCTTTACCTGTTGGGATGGCATCTTACAACGACTTGGTTGTGGCAATCAGCTTAAACACCTGACACAGAGGACCAAACCATGTGTTGCATGTGCCCGTTATAGCAAAAAGGGCGCCAATTTTCGCTCGTTTTCCTTTTCAATTTTTTTTTTCTTCCTTTTACCACTACAGCTCCAACACTTATTTCATTTTATTTGTGCTCATTTTCGTTTTTTGCGCTCTTTTTTTTGGGCAGGCAGGGGTAAGGCGAGGTTTCCTCTTACTATCCTTTCATATTGGTTTCGTGGACAAGTGTACGTTCCTGGCCACTGTCCTGTGCTCGGTCTCACACCGAGGCTTGGCTACGATTCTCTCGGCTCTCTTCTCACGAGTTTTTTTATTTATTTTTTATTTTTCTTTTTCTTTTTTTCGTTTCTGTTGCGCCAATTTTGCCGGCTTGTAAAAATCACGTGAAATTGTTAAAATTGCAAAATAATGCCGGTCAAACTCATTATACATATGCATATATATGCACACACACATACAAACAAATAAATATATATGCATATATTTACGCCTTTCTTTGTGTGAGTATCATCAGCATCATCATCATGCAACAGCTGGCAAGCCCCGTATGCCACAACAACAGAAATTATAAAATAAAAATCATGCAATTATTTAAAAAACGAAAATGTCACATCAATTGATTGATTAACTTTACAAAATGACCAACAATTATTTTGTTTATTAATAACGATTCATTGTTCTATATAAAATTGAGAGTTTCTATTGCTTTTCGATTCTTCTTGATTAAGTCGCCCACCTGCTTCGTCTGGTTTTTACCTTAATTGTTATCAGTTTGTTCGTTGTTACCACAAAATCAACAAAAATTACTACAAAGAACCATCGACGACGACGACGCCGACGCCGTCTGCCGTTTTGTTTGTTTTATTATTGTTTTCTTCTTTTTACTTGTTTTTTTTTTTTCTAGCCCATCAGTTGGAACTTTTTAATTTGCTGCACCAGGCAGAACCCTTTACCCGGCTGCAGATTGCAGTTTTGCTGGCCTGCATAATATGCACTTTCCGGCCTTTTGGCCAACCAAAAGGGGGTTGTTAGAGGCTTGCAACTTCTGCTGCGTCTATAACATTTTCCAGAACGCAATTACCCGAAACAAAAAAGCAAAAACTCTTGCCGCCTTGTTTGGCTATCAGTGCAATGGTTTCTTCTAGCCAGGCAATTGCAAGAATTGGGGCTGAGACCCACAACCCTCATCTCCCCTTCGCCTTCTATCGCCTCCAATCATGTGTGCAATTTCAACTGCAACTTTTGTTTTTTTTTGGCTTGCGTTTATTTTGGCCCAAAAGTTTTGTAAATTGCATTTTCCTGCGATGAAGAAATTGTAGAAAACAAAAAATTTACTTATTTAACTTTAAGATTAAATTAAGGGATGGTTACCCATACGAAAAGGGTAAATAAAGTAAGGAAGATCTATTTCCCATCCCCTAAAATGATTGCATTTTATAACCTCAAGTCTTTTTCATTGTTCATTTCCTTTCTGAATTTCGTTATAATAGCTTAATTTCTACCAGTTTGACCTCCAACTATGGATATGAATTCATCCCTATATCTTATACATAATAACTTACATTGTTTAAGTCTGATGGGGTAAACTAACGAGTCTTAATTGTAATTCAGCTAGTCATGACAACATTTCTTGACCTCAAAAAACTGAGCATTAAATAAGTCATATGGTAGATATAAAGGTGCGCCATATATAGTGGAACAATATGTTGATGACTTAAGAGTTTCTACACATTCACATGATAGTTTATTTGTTGTTGTTGTTGTTATTCTTCACTTGTAACCAAATTGATAATAAAACCTAAGCACCCACCCTCGCTCGACTGGTAAGTCCCAAGGGCACGACGACGACGATGGCGACGATGGCGACGATGTTGGCGACAAGTTTGGACACACCTTTGCTTACGTACTAAGGCATCAGGACAAAGCCAAGGTAAATAATACCATGGTGTGTGTGTGTGTGTGTATGCAAAGTAAATATTTTCAGACATAAGGATTTCATTATCCTTATCACATGACAAGCGGAATTTTTTCTCTCCTTTTTTTTTCTCGTTCTCAACATGTAGAAAAGCGCAAAATGTAAAAGATGTAGGATGTAGTTGGTGATAGTTGTTGGTTTGGTCGCCAAGCTGCCGGCTTTCCTTGCTATGTCATGTCCTTGTGTTAATGTCCTTTAAGCTGTTGTACTTTAATTACAATATGCCGACACATACTTCGTGTCCATTGAGGGGGGTATACACGAATTTTGCAAAGTCATATGACTAAGAAAACTATGGCAAACTATTAAGAATGTTTGTTAATTAAATGTTGTAGTTGTTTTTTTTTTAAAGTTTAGGTGGATCTTTTTGCTGACTTTTTCATTTTTATCATCGTTATTTTAGTCTTAAAAATGTTCCTTCAGCTTTAGATTTCGCAAGAAAATCGTATTAATTAAATAATTAAATATATTTAAATGGGATAAATTCAGAAATAGGAGGGAAAATCAGCTTGATGGCATTTTAGAATGATCATTGTCATTAATTATGATTATTAATATAAGTGAGAAAGAAATCCTGATTGGAGGCAGTATATACATAGATAATATACTGTCAATATCATGTTTTGAAACTCTTATAAATATATCAAACGGATATAAGGCAAATCTGCTGGCTAAGTAAGATATACGTTTCTATATGACTACCTAAGTCTTTATAATAGATTTTATTTAAAAGATCTAAACGATTTCAGAAGCTTGATTAACTCATCTTGGAAACAAATTTCATTAAATAGATTTAAGGTCTTGATTAGAAATTCCTCCTACAATGATATCTATTATATCCAGAATATGTAAAAACTATCAAGAATAGTTTTCAAAACTCTTTCATTCCAGGGTAACAATTTATTCTAGCTTATTCATTTGCTTACTTAATGGATATCAATTATTCTAGCCCCGGGCATTGTTGATTGTACGTGAGTTGTTGTGGCTTTTGCGTTGTCTCTTGAGATATTTCACGCTAGCCGCACTATATGAGTGTGTGTGTGTGTGTGTGTGCTATAGTATGTTTATGTGTAAGGCACTCCTCTGTGCTTATCCTTAACGGCAGTTGTGCAACTTAACTATTTGCATGTTTGTCCTTTGCTGCTGTTGTTGCTGTTCCTATTGCCCCGTTGTCGTTTCTGTTGCTGTGGTCGCCCGCACAAAGTCTAAAACTCTCAAGGTTTTCGCTAGCTTCAAAGATGACGTCGTCGTCGTCGTCGTCGTCGTGGTTTGGTCTGGTCTGGTCTGGTTTACTCTATTCTCTTCTACTCTGGTCCTGGCTGTGTGTGTTTGTAGGTAATTACTGCATTCGCTGGCATGTCAAAAGCTTCTCATGTGTTTAATTGAAATTAGGTTTCATTTTCATTTTTGTTGTTGCTGTTCTTAGCGCTAATGTCTTTATTAAAGCCAAAAAGTTTTTTTTTTTTGGTTTTTGTGGGATTTCTTTAAACGTTTTATGTAGAGCAAGCACTAGCTATATAGAAATGTATTGATACAATTATTTGTCAATCAGTTTGTCCTCATTCCCTTAAAGAAGGCAAAAGGTCCTGGACAAAATTGCTGGTTTTGTATGTATGTGTGTGTATGTATATATTGTTGGGGTGAGGCAATCGGAAATCAAGTTGGCTTGCAAATTGGCGCGTGGGCTGTTGTTGCTGCTGCAGCTAAATGCAACTGCCGCAGTCCTCATAGACAGTAACAATGACAACGGACAACAAATTGATATATATGGACAAGTCCGCGGATTGACAAAGCAGCTGCAGCGTAAAAACCCAGCCATGTTGCTTGTCTATAAAGAGCAACACTGCAACCACTCTCACCCTTGTCCAGGCTTCCTATCCTTCTACCCTCCTTCGTCTCCTTCTCTGTAACAAAATTTAACAGCAGTAACATTTGATTCTGTTGCCATTGCCATAGCTGTTGTTGTTGTTGTTGTTGCTGTTATTCCTGTTGCTGTTGCTGTTGTCGCGAAAAGTGCATTTTGCGGGCGGCAGCAGGGCGTATAAGCAATGCAACGGACAAGGACAGCAGCGGCAGCAGCAGCAGCAGCATCCTTTTTTTGCAGTTGCATTCAATTTTTTGCCATTTGCAACGATGGCTGACAGACGCCAGCCATCAACCAACCAACCTGCTTCCCCCACACACCCCGGTAGCCGCCAATTCCCTCCAGTCCCCTTTCCCCTTAGTAGGCGGAGCATTTTTGTATTTTTTGCGTTGTTTTTCAAACGCAAGCGCGCATTTTTAATGCAACACAGACACACATACACACGCACACACACACACACACACGTCGGTAGAATGATAGAGTGAAAGAGAAGGAAAGCGAGATTGATAAAGGGTATATGTGTGTGTGAGATAGAGAGAAAAATGATAGAGCTAGAGAGTGAGAGAGAGAGAGAGAGGGAGCATCCGTAAATCTAGCGGCCTTCCTTTACCCCAAACCAATTCTACATTAAGAGGCGGTTTTTAGTATTTTGTTTTTGCCTCCCACTTTTCTTGCATTTACACACACACACACACACACCCGCACACACATTTATATGTATATATGTTTCTTTTGTTTATTTGTTGTTGTCGTTTTTTTTTCTTTGTTTGTTTGTTTGTTGTTGTATGTTGCATATAGAATTACAGTTAAAAAATATTCCATATCGAAAGTTCAAAGTTCGGTTGTAGGGCATCCGTTTTGTATGTCCTTTGAGCTGCATATGTACGTTCGCATTTCGCATTCGCTTGATTAATTAAAAGCGAAATATGTTTATGGGCAGAATTCTTTGGGGGATTGGCCACAGTACAGAGTAAAGTAACTCCATAAATATGTAGAGCGGGGCAGGAGGATCTGGGGGTAAAAAAAAAATGAGCCTAATGAATTATACAGATCCGACGGGAATGCATAATTGACAATGTAAGAGTAAGAGAGAGAGAGAGAGAGAGAGAGAGATGAGTATAAAAATTGTGTGAGAAAGCAAAATGAATTCTGTGATTTACTTTCAAGTGGAATATGTGGCCATATGTCGTCGTAGACGTTTGATTATGGTACCAACTGTACCACTGCTTGACACTTCTGCCACGTCGTCCACCATTTTCAGCAGGATAACAAACAAAAAGCTACCCAAACCCAGAAGCCTGGAAAATTTGATCTCTCCGCGGATTGCTGCAAGCATCGCTGATTGCATTTGCTGCAACAAAATTTGTGTTTTGTTTTTGCAGCTACAGCTGCAACTGCATTGCTGCTGCAATGGGGCCGAAATTCAAATGGACTTTTGTTGTCCGAGCCCCAAAATGCAGCTGCAGCTGTCGTTAGACCCTCACAATATTCCCCAAAACTTGCTTGTCCATAACATCACCTTCCTCCCCACACGCTACTCTACTCCCTCCCCATTCCCCGACTGCGTTAGCCCGCACATGCCTTGTTTAGTTTTTCGCGCAATTTTCCGCGCCGCTTTTGTCATTTTTCGGGGGTTTTTTTGTTCGCCATCCTTGCCATCCTATCCCACTGGCAGAATTTCTGTTATATAAAGCCTCCAAAACACTGAACCAACGTGCATCATGCTTTTAGGTAAATGCAACTGCAACTACCGATGATGATTACGATGATGATGATGATGATGATGATGAAGCCGCTGCCGCTGACGCTGAAACGCATTGCAGCGCTTTGGGGAATATGCAAATCAGCCATCAGCAAACAGCAGCTGCTGTCACAAAGGCTCTACCCAACAGTCACATCATCCGCATCAGCATCCGCACAACACACACACTCATACACTCATAGAACATACACAAAACCAACATCATCAAACTAAAAATAGAATATTGCATGGACGAGAACATCAGCCTCAGCCATGCCATTCTCTTTATCCAACTCCAACATCACCTTTCTCTTTGCCATTATTTTGGCTGCCGGTCGTTTTTTTTGGGTAGGCGGAGGGAGGAGGTGAGCTTGATTGATGCATTTTGGCCCACTGGAAATGTTGACCGCCCATTAATTTGCGATCAAATTGCATTTTGAACTAATTGCACAATGGCATAATATGTTTTTAATGAAGATCACCAGATAGATTGGCATTATTTAATTATGTCAGGTGTTGAATATTTTGTGAGAGCAACCAACTGGTAGTCAGACTAACTACTTTGCCTCTTTGAATATCTTAACTAAATTTAAGCATCATCATTTAAAATTTATTAACATTCTTACGTTAATCTAAATCAATCAATAAAGCGAGATTTAGACAAGAATCGGTAAAAAGTAATAATATATTAAAATTAGAACTGTTTTCCTTGAAATTTTTCTAATTAAGATCATTTTAGATCCATAATTGAATACATGAATAGATCTACAATAAAGAAATATATAGATCGGTGGTAGATATATGAACTTAGTTTAGTAGTAAAATAATTAATACAAGTATATAAATTATATTTACCTTCATAACTTCATCACTTTGCGATAACTTTGTTCTTGTTTCAATTCAAGTCTCTCATGTTTTACATATATATCTTATATCTGAGCATTATTCGTCTTATAGAACTTAATACTGTATTCTGTTTCTCTGATCATGTATATATCATCTAATTAAATGAGCTATTGCTTAACTCTTCTTAAAGGCAAAATCTGCATTAATTCCATTCGATCTGCTCCACCAATTTTCACATTCTAGAGACTGTAATAAAAATTAAAGCCAATCATTTTCATTTTTAGTTACCAATTTCCGGAATCATTTCAATAATCTAGCATACATTTCTGGGCTAATATTATCGTATAGCATTTAAAGCGAATTCTCCAGCGTTTTTCAACGCATTTCTCCCCCATTTGCTGCAAGCTCATTAATTAATAATGAACTAACGGCTGACCAGAGAGGGGGGAGGCGAACATTGCCTGTCCGCACAGACCGCAGCAGGTGGTAGCTGCCACCTGCCACCTGCCACCTGACTACTACTCACTGTCCAATTGTGATGGACCTTTGGCATGTGTCCATAACAACTTATTAATCCATAAGCTATCAGGCAATCTCTTTATATGCGATATATATGTATATTCACATACATACTTGATATAAAGTCGACCAATTCCTGGCTCGCGACCAAAAACTAAAATCAAATGCAATCCAAAGCAAAGTAAAGATAGAAAGAAAAAAATACAGGACAAAGTCAATAGCCAATGCCATCGATAATGCCATACCAATGACCATGGACTGAGAGACTTGAGGGTGTAGATTTGGTAGTAGTAGTGCTATGGGTTAGCATCTATCATCTCTATATACAAAAAGCGTAGGCCTAAGCTGTATACCGTGTACCACAGGGCGTATGAGTAACATGCGAAATGCGTAGGAGGATTCAATGCATATGCAACCCCCCTTTTACTTGTGTGTGTGTGTGGGAGTGTGTATATATAACCAGTTATATGTATGTAAGTTTCTTCTCCGCTTTTTTGATGCGCTTTCTCTACGAGAGTTCTTCTAACCCCCCCAACCCTTTGCGTCTCCTCACGAGTTAGCGGGAATTTATGCTGGTGAGGATTTTGTTTGTTCGATTTGGTTTTGGTGGGGTTATGCTCCATATATTTTTCTTTTTTTGTTTTATTTCCCTTCAATGTGAGATATGTGCATGTGTATTTGTGCGCTAGCGATTTACCAATACTAAGGCAAATATCAAATAAAAAATGTATTGCATACGCGCAGGGGAAAATGGAAAACTTTTACGTTTCGTTTAGATTTTCTCTTTTTTTTTTTTTTTTTTTTGTTTTGTATTTGTTGTTTTTTCTCTTTTTTTTTCGTTTCTGGTTTGTGGCGCAAATGAAAACGAAAAAATTGCATTGCCTGCATTTGTGTGGTGTGTGTGTGCCTGTATTTTTTTTTGTTTGTGTGTGAGTGTACGAAGAGTACGAAATCAAAACAAAACATGACCACATGGTGCAGACTCTGGTTTGATGTTTGGGTGTGTGTGTGGTTCGTGGTAGGATTGGGTGAGGGATGGCGTAAATCGAACCGAATACGCGAAGGGGCCGCCACCATAAAGCAACAACAATGGGCAGCGAGGAGCAACAGCTCCCAGACCAAAGCATGGCCTAACTACATATATGTGTTTCTCCATCTGGATGGAAATATACGGTTATTTGTTTGTATCTGTGTGTGTGTGTGTGTGTGTGCATATATGTGAGTGGGTGTTCTATGGACTGGTCAAACTAGAGAGGGGACATAGAGAGTATATTTTAGGCTCGATAACCGGGAATTTTTAGTTGTTGTTGCAGCCGCACTCTCACGCAACTGCAGTCCAGGCAAGGAGGCAGAGAAGGAGGCTCCTTTCCTCAACCTCTTTCAATGGGGCACAGCAGTTGGCAGAGTGTTGCATAGTTTTTGGCGCTGTTCAATTTTTAGGCCCAGCAAATGCGTTTTGCCTTTGGATTGAATGGTTAGTAAGGGGAATCCCTTCCTTTATCCTGTCCTATGTATGTTGACTCGTTTGTATGGTTGCCTGTGTGTCTGTGAGTGTGTGTGTGTGATATGTGCATTTTCACTTTATCTGTGCATGTGAGGGTGTGTGTGTGTGTTGGTATGGTGGTGTGGGCCGTGACTGGCATCGTTGTCGTCGCGCTTTGTTTTGATTTTTCGCGACTGAGCGCGCGTTTCTGTCTGTGTGTTTTTGGATTTGTCCAGTATTGCATATGTGCGGCCATTGTACAATTGTATATGTATATGTGTGTGTGTGTGTGTGTTGCACATGTATGTACATTAGCAAAAACGATGCTCTGCCGCTGCCACAGTCGCAGCAATTTTTTTGCGCCAAAGCCAAACCCAAAACGACGAGGACAATTCGGTTGGCGTTGCTTTTGCTGTTGCTGCTGCTGCTGCTGCTGCTCATGTTGGAATCTTTTTTTTTTTTTTGTCTCCCGTATTTCGCGCCCGGCCACATCAACGCGCACGGCCAGCGGCCACTTTTCATCATACTCGTCCTCTTCTCTAAACCATTATCCATCCACACATATCTATCCTGAAACTGAAGCAGGAACTCTCTACTTCATAATCATCGCGAGAGTTGCAACGGCGGCAGCGGCGGCGGCATCGACATCAGCATCAGCATCAGCATCAGCAGAGGCGGCGCTGGCCATGTCGACGGCGGTGACTCTGGGGCCCGTCATCGTTAACAATTTTTGCACAACACATTGCAACAGAAAACTGCTAAACGCGAAACAAGTTGCGGCGTTTTTTCTGCTCCTCGGGTTCCTTGTCCTGGCAAAAAGTCAGGCACAGGCACACACAGGCCGAGGCACAGTCACAGGCACAGGCACAGGCAGGCAGGCAAAATCAAGGCAAATTAGTAGGCAGTGCCAGGCAGGCAGTCGGCAGGCAGGTCGGCAGTTCTCGCATAAATCACAAATCCAAATCAAAATCAACGTATAGCAGTTTTTTCTACCAGCAGCAGCAGAAGTAGCAACAACAAGACAAACAAACAACAATCTAGACTAGAACTAGACTAAGAAAAGAGAGTGTGCAAAAGTGAAAGTGAAAGTGCGTGAAAAAATGACTTGAAGTGCAAGTGGAATAGAACAGAGAGAGAGAAAGAGAGAGAGAGAGAGAGGTAGAACTAAAACAATAAGGACAAACCACCAACAGCAACACCAACACCTCCTCCATCTATCAAAGCATATATATATATATATATCCTTTCGACTCTTTTCGGGCATCTTTCCGTGTTTAGTTACTTTCTTTTCTTTCATTTTGGTTATATCTAAATCCCACTACCCCTCATCATCTCATCCCCCTTTCAATATGCTACCGCCTTCAGTCGTCTCGACATTCGGAATGATGGGGCAGCAGCTACTCAAAAACGAACTCCAACTCGAAGGCTTGCTCGAGCAACAGCAACAACAACAACAACAGCAGCAGCAGCTGCTTCAGTTGCCAAGGCCAATGGCAAGTGAATACCTTAGCCAAGCCATGCCATCTTGAATTCACAACGACCTCCACCCCCCTCAAAAATACTAGCCCCTAAAAAAAAAAAAAAAAACAAAGTGAGCCATCCAAAGACAATGTAAACGCCGGCATTAAAATGTAAAGCAGTTTTTCTTCATTTTCTCAAACACAAACAAAAAACCAACAACCAGCCAGCCAACAACAAATAAAAAAATAGACAAAATAACATTTTTACCAATATATATATAATAATAATGATAATAATCGATTGATAATCATCAGAGCCAATCAAAGCAACATTTCGTTCGTCAAAAACAAGCAACAAAGCAAGTCAAAATCAAATAAGAAGCTATATATATATATATATATATATATAGTGATCAATCAAATAAATATAATAAGCAGGCAGTCATCTGAATCGTAACCAATAAAAAGATCAAAATATAAATTCCAGTTTTAGTTTCCGTTCAGCACCGATTCCGATTCCGATTTGAAGCAAAATTAAAACGTCTGAATTTGAACTCTTGTCTCGTTTCCAAGTTTCGGTCACAAGTTCGTCATCGTCTCGGTATCGATCTAAAATATAATCTATATATATATATATCATTTTTCTACAAGTTCAGACGTAGATCTTTAGTTGATTAAAACTTTCTATTCGACATTTTGGACGTCAAACGTTTTGGGAGAGCTAAAAAAATAAACAAAAAAACCAAAAAAAAAAAAAACAAAATAAATAAATAAAAAACCAAAAAGGATATAAAGAGCGTAAAATAAAATTCGAAATTCAAAACTCGAAAACTACGAAATTACCTGAAAATTTTTAGAGCAAAAAAATTCAAAGAGAGCAAAAAGAAAAAAAAATTTAAGAAAATTTAAAAGCAAATGAGCAAAATTATACAAAAAGCAAAATTTTATTATAATTATTTACTCAAATAAAAACAAAAAACCAAAAAAAAAAAAAAGAAAAAATTTAGAACAAATTTGATTGAAAAAAAAGAGGAAAGAGAACACAAGACGTATTTTAATGAACTTTAGTGAAAGAAAAAAAAAAAAAAAAAGAGTTTAGAAACAAAAATTAAACAAAAAGAACTTTAAAAAACGGAGTATCAAAAATAGTTGTGATGTGATATTTTTTCGATATATTTTTATTTAATGGTAAGTGATAACAAGTTGTTTCTTCTTCTTATATATATATTTAAGTTTCATATTTATTCTAATACTTATATAATACCTAGGTTTATCTATATGAGTATACATAATATTGTATACACACTATATTAAGTATTTGATACATACATCATATTTTATAAGAAATACGGCCAAAAAGATGAACTGTGATAGATCAAATTTTCTCTAAATTATTGCCTCATTTTGTTGAGTCTTAAATCATTATAATTAGTTAGGTCTTGTATTTATATCTTCATAATATGAACCGGGGGTCAATGGGTTATTGTTGGCAAATTACTGATCGAAGCTCTTGCTGATCTCATTGATCAGCTTAACCCTATATCTTCCTTTATGTAATTTTACTTGATACAAAATTATCATTCTGTATATTAGTAATTAAAATACTATAGCTTTGTTTAGCCTTTTATCACTTTATGATATTTGATCTAACTTTTTCAAAAGGCAAAGGACAACATAAACTTAGAAAGGAAACACTATCTAGCCCTTTATTTATAGTTTGACATATTATTCTTGATAATATTTCCGAACTATAATTTACCATATAATACTTTCTTATCTGCAACTCTCTCTATTATGGAAATCAAATCTAATCATCTTAAAAGAATCTTTTTCGTATATTATTTATATGTTCTTGAATAGTTTAAACCTGTTAAAAAGTGCGGAAAATAACTTCTATATTTAAATTAAATTTACTAAACTTTGTTCAAATAGATCCCATATTCATATATCCCGGGAAGTTATCTTTTTCTAAAATTTCTGCCAGTCTTTAAAATCTTATAGAATAATTCCAAATCAGATCTTTTGCATTAGCTAAAGATCATTGCAGAAGAACTTAATCCTCTTCTTCGCTTCAGATTTACCTTTAACTTTGAGTCGGTTCTTTGCTTCGTTTTGTGTCGTCTTCGTCGGCATTCAGTGGCAGTGGCAACATGCATCCGACTCTCTTCCCAAGAAACGGCAACAGCAACGGCTACGTCGGCGGCAACGGCAGCAGCAGCAGCAAAGTTTAGTTGTAGTTGTAGACTTTTTGTTTTTCTACATTCCCAAACCCATGCACACACACACACACACACAGACACACATGGATATGTATATATATATTCATACTCCCACACATATATTGGTAGGTGCAACATGAGGCAAAGTTTTGGAGCCATGCACATAATGTAAACAAGGGCATGCGCATTGATGGAGCCGCAGCAACGGCGGCATTTCCCAATTTCCCCAACAGGAGAAATTGTATGCAGGCAATGCAATTGCCAACTAGAAGATAGCTGGAGTGAGTGTAAAGTAGGGTGCGGGGGATGGTAGTGGGGTTGGGTTAGTAAATGGCAGCAACGTCAGCGTCGCTGTCGACATCAACTTGCCACAGTTTAGATGGGATAAAAGGAAAAAACGAAATGCAAGCGGCTCCAACTTCGTTTATTTATATACATACATATACATACATACATACATACTGTGTATCTGTGTGTGAGTGCAGCAAACAGAGAGAGACAGAGAGAAGAAGAGAGTGAGAGAATGCTGCGCAAGTGCTGCTGCGAATGCAGCCTAAAAGGATGCAACGCTGCAAGGCAATGCACTTGGATACACGCATAGAGAGAGAGAGAGAGAGAGAGAGGGTCGTAGTCGGTTGCTTCTTTTTTGTTTCTGTTGTCTCTTTTCGGCTTATTTTTAGAAGTTGCCAGCCCCCCAATCAACCACCCATTCCCCCCACAGCTCCCCTCCTATCAAAAATCTGGCATTTTATTTACTTGGCCAGAACTCGTAACTTTTTACATGACTATGTGCTGTGGGAGAAAAGTGGGAGCTGGAGCCACAAGCAGGCAGCAGCTGTTCATGGAGGACCCAGCACGTGCAGCAAGCAACTGACATAAGAAGTCCCTCAAACCCTTGTCCTGGTCTGCGTGATTTGTGCGTTGCATTGACGATGATGATGATGACGATGATGATGATGGCGATGGCGATGGCTATGGCGATGATGATGATGGTCAGTGTGAGGCTGTCTGGCCTGGATATAGGGTAGGAGGGGTAGATGAGGTTTGTGTAGCTGGGAGTTGCAGCTGCATTTCTTTGTCGTTGTCGTTGTCGTTGTCGTCGTCATCGTCATCGTCGTTGTGCGTGGTTGGTCGGCTCAAACTGGGAGACTGGCATCGATGGGCTTGGGTTTTGGGTGACTCCATACTGGCCCTGGTCGGAAGTGTGGTCGCGTAGACATTGCGTAGAGTCAGTGCCAAGTTTTTTCTATTTCTTCGCCACCCTACGCCTCCCTCCCCACTTGAATGTGCGTTTACCAAAGTACATAGGAAGGCTATATATGAGAGATTTCTCTGCCTGTGTATGAGTGTTGAGAGGTCTGTGTATGAGTATATACTTGTGTGTGTGTGTGTGTGTGTGTGTGTATGTGTGTGAGATTCCCGCGCGCGAACTTTTCGAAAGGAAAAAAACTTAAACACAGAAACTTTTACATACGTGTATTGGATGAAACAAAAAGGGGATGGAAAGGGATGATAGAGGCGCTGCATTTTGCGCGCCTGTAGCTACTTTTTTTTGGCGGTTGGCGGATTTGGAATGAGGGAAGGGATGGGATGGGATGGTATGGTATGGAATGGGATAACATAGGATGGAAAAATGGTATTGGGGATCGGTGGGTTGGTTGCATTCCATGTACGCGTCGTCGTTGTTGCCGTGTCCGTGTCCGTGTCGCGATGATGGAACGCCGAACGAACGCATCTATCGGCATCGGCCGTGCGGTAGTTGGCATACGGCTTTTGGACGTCTTTTGAGTACAACATTGCTTTTTTATATTCTCGGCTCGACGCACCGCCGAGCCAAAAAGGAAAAACGCACGCTGTCGCTGACGCTGATGCTGATGCTGAGGCTGAGGCATTGCGCGCTGAGGTTGAGCTTGAGCCCGAGCCCAAGTAACGTAACAGGGCCAGAGCCACAACCAGACAGAGCTGGTCCAAGTCGTCGACGGTTCGGTTCATTTTCGGACTTGCTTATTTTCTAAAACACCAAAAACGAAAAACGAAAAAAAAAAAGTAGAAGAGAAACACAAACCCAAATCAACTTATACACACAAGCACATGTAGAAATACCCATATTATTTTATATATATATATATATAATATATATATATATATTGTATATAAAACTAATATATAAATGGGTGCAAAGTGCGCGCGCGTTTCCCGCCCCCGAAGTCGACGCCTTCATCACCGCCCGCATTCACCCAACTGCTGGGGATCGTCGCATTGAGTTTCGAGTGCCGTCAAATACTATTTATATAAAATAAATGAAATAAAATATATACATATGTATAACTGAATATATATATATATATATATATATATATATAGATATATATAACAAATCCATTCACGCGAGTGTATGTTCGTATCTGCCCATGTGTTTGTGTATGTATGTGCGTGTGTGTGTGTGGGAGTGAGAATAATTCTAATACAAAGCCAAAGCCTCTGCCATCAGCAGATGAAGTGATTTTTTTGACATCTCTGATTGATTTTGAAATATTTAATTGCTGCAATCGAAAACAAAAAACCCAAATACAAATAATTGTAAAAAGAAAAGTAAAACATAAATCATTCGCATCTCAACTCAACCTCCCACTACGCCGCTGACGTTTGGCCCCTTTTATGACATCGAAACTATAAACAAATTTAAAAATCTGAATTATATTTCAATCATCATTCATATTTAATTTTTTTTTTGTGCTCAACGTCGCCTGCGTCTCGTCTGCGTCGTCGTCTGCCCTCCGACCTGAGTTTACCTTTCGAAAATGGCTAATTGGAAAATGGAAAATGCCAAAATGAAATGAGAAAACCCCAAACTAGTTTATCAAATAAATTAATCGAAATCAAAAAAAAAAAAAAAACAAAAACAAAACAAAACAGAAACCTGAAAAATAATATTGCATAAACAATTAAAAAAAAAAGATAATTCTACAAAACCAAAAAAAAAAAAAAACCAAACAAAATATAACAAAATAAAAAGAAAAGATTTTACATTCTCATAATTGTAGTCAACTCGAAAAGTTGATTGCATTATTTAAGAGATTGATTTAAGAGGAAATTGACCGCGGAGGATCGAACGTTTGTAATATTTGGAATAGTTTTTGGATCGTTCGCATCGCATTTCGTTAATGACGGCGACGGCGACGCAGACAAAAATGCTTCAGTTGCCCATGCATTGCGAACACGTATTCAATTCAACAAACTGCCTCATCAGACTGCCAGCATTAGCTGTGGACACCAGAGAGAACCTGAACATTGCCATGGATAAATAACATCAGTAATTTGTCCTGTACGTTAAATACTTCTTACTAAATCTAAAACACGAAATGAATTTTTCTATTACTATAAGTCAACTTGCAACTATTTATGCGGGGGGAAAAAACTACTTGTTAGCTTTATTTGCATATGATATATACATATACATATATATATATATATATATATGTATATCTCAATTTGAAGCACGTGGCTTTCTCATGCAAGAAGAAAAAAAAAACAAATTGCTGCGCGGCAAATTTAAATGATGCCACACTCTCTTGATTTTTTACATTTTACATAAATATATATAATTTTACACACATATAAAGAAGTCTTGTTAATGTATTTCCCCAAAAAGGAATATAGTACCCCGTAAACCCTAAATATATCTGCCGACGGCTAGATAGATGGAAATTTGTCAGCAAAAGTTCTCAGATAAGATTTGAACAAGTGAGGGATTTTCAGCTTAATCTTTCATAGAGTAAAAGTAGAAAATATGGAAAGTATAGCCTATCTGCAGGAGTTACTCACACACACACTCACACACACTTGTACACTTGTACATAAGCATGCAAAACAGAAGCTCATACTCCATTTTGTATTCGTGCCCCAACAGGCAGCGCTGTCGACGTCAATGATTGCCCCTCCATGTATTTGAAATGCGCACTAGCTCTAGCTCAAACAAGAGTCTTTGCTGCCATCCCCTCCAATGTGTCTGTATGTGTCAGCGTGTGTGTGTGTGTGTGTGTGTGTATGCTTGCTTAGGGTGTGCGTGTATCCTGTTTTTGCATTCAATTTGTTGCCTGTGGGAGGACTGCGCTGCTTACGTCGCTGCTAGCGATTTTGTGTTTGCAAAATTCACACAAAAAAAAGGTGGACTTCCCTTTCCCCCCCACCCCCACCCCCCGTTGTGTGTTTGCAAAATTTCTGTTTATCCCCTTACTTCTCTGGTATCCTGCGCTCGCGTATTTTTCGCGGCTGCGGCGGGTTAACAATTTTTTTTTTGTTGCTCTTGTTGCCTATACATGCACACACACACATGGACACATACACACACACACACACAAACAAACACACTGTCAGACATACGTACATGTGGAGCACCGCGGCAACGGCAACGACAACGGCCAAACGGTTCGTCCTCGGCCTATTCGCCGCGAAATAATTTTTCGCATTTTTAGTACAAAGCTTCACATCAACGTCGTCGTACAAACAAATTTTTATTTTCGGATTTTTCAATTACGTTTTCATTTATTTTTAAGTATTAATTTTGCGTGCACTCAAAAACAACAACAAAAATCAACTCAAAAAAAAAAAATACAACAAAACGAAACGAAACCAAAAAACAAAAAAAAAATCACACACAACAAAAATATTAGCCTAGAAAGTCTATTGTGTCAATCGATCGAACTCTCTCTCCATATATATATATATATATTTATATTATATATATGCAAATATATATGTATATATATATATATATATATATATCCTCGATAAAACAAAAAAGCCGGATCCAAAAAGCAAAAGAAAAGTCCAAAACACTTTTAGCAAAACAAATCAAGAAATTCAAGTCGGTCTTTGAAAAGGATTTCAAAAACAAAAAAAAAGGAACATTTTTCAAGTGTTTTTTCGCAAAGTTTCGACCAACTACCAAACGAACTTCTCAGTTTATTGTTTCTCAACTGTTTGCATTTCATAAGAATTTAAGTTAATTATACAAAAAAAGAAAAAAACAAAACAAAATCATTAAAACAAAACCAAAAAAACGGAAGGTAGCAACTATAAGATTTAGAGACTCTCACGGAACAAAAAAGAAAAGGAAAATCTAAAGAACATTTCTAAAAACACATTAAAAAAAAAAAAGAAGAAGAAGAAACCAAAAAAACGAGGAAACAAAACAAAATTTTTACAAAAAATCAAAAGTACAAAGCAAAAAAGATTGTTGGCAACATTTTTATAAGTATATATACGTATTATGATTATTATTATTTGTATATATTTTTTATACGAAAACGGTAAACGAATAAAAACAAGAACATTAACAACAACAAAAACAACAACAACAAAGATAACAACAGGAACAACAAATTAACTAAGTCAAATTTTTTGATACGCAAAATTCACTTACTCGAGGATGCTCGAATTTTGACTGGTAAGCGAAATGTGTGTGCTAAAATGTGTGTGTGTGTGTGTGTGTGTGTGTGTGTGTGTGTATGAGATGTGTGATAAGCCTGAGCAGACTCATTCCACACACCAACAAAAGAGATAGGGACATCATGCGAAATGAGTACATCAGAGAGAAAGAATGAGAGACATAGAAAGAGAGTGGGATGCGAAGCAGTAGGGGTGTGGGGGGGTATTAGAATAGAGAGAGAGATATATTCAGACTAGAGATGACTTCTCCTTTCAAACGAATTCACTTCCATTCTATTCCCCCCCCATACCCATTATACTTCTCCTGTATGGACACGAAGATGAAGCTTGTGCTAGCCGAAGGCTTCGTGCAATATTTTTTCGGCTACTTCGGGTCCCGCTGCTTTCTAATTGCGCCGTCGTCGTCGTCGTCGTCATCATCGTGGTCTACGCTCTCTGCCTATGTGCATTACATTATGCCAACAGGCAACACCTACGCCAAGCAGCAAGCAGAGGCAGCAGCACGTCGTCGGCGCCATCCTCGTCACATTGTCGTTGTCGTTATCCATCGGCTTCCTTTACTTTTTGGGGCCGCTTGCTGCTGCCTCTGCCTGCCTGCTTCTTCTAGTTCATCTTAAGCTACGCGCGCGTACGGTTGCCTCGATGCCGTTCGTGCTTACCGATTTCGGTTTGAGTTCGTTACTCATTTTCGGCTTCGGCTTCGTTTCCTTGACGCTTTTCTTCGTGTAGGTATGCGTATAAGTCCCAGTGTGTGCGTGTCTATGTGTGTGTGGTTGTTTGGCCAGTGTGTATGAACATCTATCTGTCGCTGTATGTATGAGCAGGCGCACACTTACTTACACTTACTGCCGCCATCGTCGCCTGCGTGTAGGAAATTATCTGCTGCTGCTGCTCCTGCCGGCTGCGACGTTGCCTAATACATATATAAATAATATATATTATTATATGGGATATACATATATTTAAATGCGCTCTCTGCCTCTCTGTCTGTGTCTGTATCGGAGTGTGTGTGTATGTGTGTCTGTGTGTTCGTACGTGTGCGTGTATATAGAAAAAAGGGAATCCTTGGTAGGAGCAGCGGCAACGTCGCTTGCTTGCAAGAAAGTGTTGCATACTTATGTGGGCATACGTTGACGCGTCGCCGCTGCTGCAGCGCCTTGGTCTTTGGCTTTGGGTTTTCGGCCAAGCCAAGCATTTTACTTTTGAATTCTAGAATACAAAATTCAGTACGTTTCTAGTCACGCGCTCTGGCAGAAGTTTTGCTTTGCGTATGTCTCCTCTTCTGGCGATGCCGACAAATGCCGTCTTGACTTGTGTATAAAAAAAAAAAGAAAATCAAATCATTATAATTAATTCAAAGCCCAAAATATAAAATTAATTAATTTACTACTACTCAATAATAATCAATCAAATTAAACAAAAGCAAAAAAAAAAAAAAGAAGAAAACCAAACTACAGCAAATTAAAAAAAAAAAAGAAGAAACTAAAATAGTTGTATAGTCTGTGTATAAAATAATTAATTCATAATTAACCAACCAATCATAATTATCAATCAAATTCTTAATCAATGAATAATTATGCAAATTTAACATTATCAATTAAATAATAAATTTTAAGCTGCCTCTCACAGTTGGTTTTTGTCGAAATTCAATACAAATGCAAATGATTTGCTGCTCCTTTGTGGTACGTGAACGCTAAACATGAAGTTTAGGCCGTCAGGCTCCCGATTAGCCAACCCAAGGCGGCGCACACACAAATACACACACCCATACATACGCACATACAGATAGATAAGAGGCTAAACACAAAGAGGCCGCCACTTGCTGCTGGTATTGGCGGTAGACTTGCCTTAAAAAAAAAAAAAAAAACGAAATACACCAAGCATTGCGCATACGACAAGTTGGCCCGCAATTGTTCAAGCTGCGCATTGGCATCTTGACAATTTGACGGGGTAAAAACTTGGCAGGAAATTATCTAAAGCGCCTTAGATTCGCCGCGGCTCTGCTCAACTTTGTCAGCAACAACACACACACGCACACACACACAGAAACTCATATACTTATATAGTTGGAATTCACAGACACAGACACACACACACACACAGACAGTGATACCTAATTTTATATAAATATACTCACACAAGCAAGCTTAGATTCGGAGCCGAATATAAAAGCAGTTGGCCATCGTTTCTTGTGAGACATTTCATCGTCTTGACTTGCAGCGACAGCGCGTTACCTCTCAGCCAGAAGCGGCAGCAGCCATTTAGACATTTAGTTGAAAGACCATTAGTTGGTCATTCAGTTAGAATACAAAAAATATTTTGTTAAAGAAAAACAAAAGCTAAAAGGACGCCATGTCAAGTGGCACTCACTTGGTAGTAATATTAGTCACAGTCAGTTGTATTTTGGCCAACATTTTGTCCACTTCAATAAGAGGGTACGAATTATTCTTCATTGGTAGTTTTGAATGCATAATCAAATACGCAAATGAAAAATAACAAAAAGTGCAAATTCAATTAAACAAATTTTCAACAATTCAATAAAATAAAAATGAAAAAAAAAAAAACATGTAAATGTTCTGTGAAAGCAAAACAGTGCAATTAACAATAACTCACAAAACTAACTTGAAACGAACTAATAAAATCTAAATATAAATGAAAACGTTTTTATACAATTATTTAACGGACAAAAATGTGTGAAATTATATATTATATTAACCGATAGAAAAATTTTGTATTTATTTTTAATTGATATTTTGGTTTAAGTAATTTTACGGTTTTTAGACAACAATTTATGCTCCAATATTAAATAATTATTTCTCCAATTTTATCAATCAATTGAATTTAATTCTTAAAATTATTTTATATACTTTTTCCGTTTGATTATTACTTAGTTAATTTAATTTTAAATTTTCCAACAAATAATTAATCTCGTCTCATCATTTTAATAGAAATTGTTTAAACCAACTCACATATACGAATATCAATTTCAATCAAAAGAAAAATCTTAATAACCGAAATATGTTCAAAATTCCAAATAAAACATAACTAAAACATAAAAAAGCGCTGCGGCAACAAAACCAAAAAAATAATTCATTGGAAAATCTTTTATGAATGTGTGTGTGTGCAAAATCAAGAAAATTAAATCACTTAACTAAAATATCAACTAACAAAATATCTAAACGAAACTAAAAGTTCTTTTTAAAATCGAATTCAAAGTGTTGCATACTTTTTCTTGGTGCAAAATGATATAAAAATGTAGCAAGCAACGCGGCTATTTTCTAAAAATAATTATACATATGTAAAAGTTATCCCTCCCCTTGAAATCTAACAAAAAAAAAAAAAAAGAAATTTGATTAACCCAACGAAAAAAAAAAGAAAAGAAACCCCCTTTCCGTTGTCCGCAGCGCTTGAGTGATTTTGTGTTTTCCCTACCCCTTGTTTGGTATACCCGCACTTCTCCTCCTTTTTGACCAACGAAATGTGTTAAAAAAAAAAAAAAAAAAAAGAATCAGAGTTGAAAATGTGCCGCCAACAACATCAAACACATCAGCAACTGCAACAGCAACAACACCAACAACAGCAACAACAACAGCAACAGCATGCAAAAGAAATGTCACTGACCATGATCAGTGACGAACAGTCCAGCTTGTTTTTGGACTGTTGCTGCTTGGAAGCAAAAGCATTCAGGCGGCGCTCCTTTGGAGCGGAAATTGCCGGCAACGCCAACATCAGCTGCCATGGCTGAAAGATGCTGCAGTTCCTCAACTGTTAGCTGCAGAAAAATGCCTCACAATCGCCTTTAATGGTGATATGTAATCTTAAATTAAGGGTAAAATATCGCAAATGGTATTGGTGCAAAAACAAAACAAAACAAAACAAAATACATAACCAAAAAATGACAAACAATATGAACAATAAATGAACAAAAAAGAAAATGTTAAACAAATCGTTTACGATTTAATAACCAACCCTTAACCCTTTCAAGAAACTCTCCTTATAAATCGCTAACAGAATGACAAATTGTCAAATGTATATAAATATATTTAGAAACAAAAGGAAAAACGCTGCTACTTATAATAATTAAATATTTAATTTTTATTATATAAAATTTTAATTCAATCAAAATCTGAATATATATATTTATTTTCCAATTTGTTATAAATTTTGCTTCTTTATTTTGTTTACCATCTAAAAATTAGAGTTTAGACAAGTGAGTTAGCTTAGGTCTATGTAGGTCCGTCATCCGTTATCCTTGTGAATCCTTTTACCTTTTTCTTCACCATTTCTTACAACTTTCAACTTTCAGCTGTAAAATGTATTAAATAATTGATCAAATTACTAATCACAAACTCCCTTTTGCGCCATGTGCAAAATGTTTGCTTTATATTTTCAGGTTACACCATATCGAGAAGTTATCCAATGAGAAAGCCGCTTAAATTTTGGTAAGTACATACAAAATTTTCTATATTTATATCACATGTCTTTAAGGGCAAGAAGCAATCTTTATATACCAATAAGTCGGATAAAAATATCTTTTGTATACGAATGGACGTCAGTTTTTTAATTAAAATGAAAAAAGCAGGACAAAGTCCTGCCATATGGACAGATGCCGCCTCTGTCTCTCTTTTCTGTCTGTATTCGTATTTTAGCTTTCTTTTTCGTTTTTTTTATTTTTGTTGTTGTTGTTGATTTGTATGCTACTTAAGATGAAATGGCAAAGAAAAGTGGCACAGACAGTTTCAGGGATTGGGATGGAGGGAAGAAATTGTTGCAAGGGGGTTTATAGCAAATGGACTTGTGTCCATTTTAATTTTACCTAGCCCAACATTCTTCACGCAACATTGCCGTTGACTTTCATTTCTGTTTTCTTCTGATGTGAGATGTAGTCAAGGGAAGGATAAAGGGGGGGGGGAGAGGGATGAAGAACATGCAATGGCAACAACGGAAACGGAAATTGCTGAAGTTGCATGTGCGTCTCTTCATCTATCCTTCTCCCTATAAATGTGGGGGGTGTGTGTGTGCTTGTGAGTATAAGTATGTGTTTGTGTGTGTAATGATGCGCCGTGTTATCCTTTTGCTGACAGCAGACGCTGTTAGTTACTTTTACCGTTACTGTTGCTACTGCTGCTGCTGTTGCTGCTGTTGCTGGTGTTGCTGTTGCTGTTGTGCAGCTACAAGCAGGTTGCAATTATTTTCAGCTTAAATGACAAAATACAAGGAAGCAAGTCTTAAGCATTCGCAGGCTCGTTATTATCCAGCTCGATGCCGTGTAAATGAGTTTTTATGCCTCTCTCTTTATTTTTATGTTTTTTCTTTTTTGTTATTTCTGTGTTTTTTATTTTTCTGTTGCTTCTTGTTTTCCGTCTCTCTAGAGCTTTTTTAGTTGTTGTTGCTGCTGATGCTGATGTGTGTGTTTGTTTTGTTTAATTTAAGCACACGAGTATGTGTGTATTGTGTGTGTGTGTGTGCACACACAAGCAGAACTTTGGCCCGACTGCTTGAGTCGGCCCTCTCATATGCCTTGCTCCCTTTTTTTTTTCTCCTAGTTACAGCCTTTTAGCAGTTTTCTTTTTCATGTGCAGCAGAAACTTCTCATTTTGTTGTTGCCTTGCCCCCTTCCCCCCATTGCTACCACTCCCTGGACTGCTCTCTTATGTTGGCGCATAAGTAAGTGCACCTAAGGCTACTTATGAAAAATGTGCAAATTAAAGTTGACTTTTAGGCGCACAATGTGCAGACCCACATCTCCTTTTGGCCAAAAGTTGTTTGCATTGTACAGCATCAAGAAAGTTTCCATCCATATAAAATATTTAGCACAACATTCTTACATCTCTATCCCTATCCCCCCCACTACCCCCCACCCCGTCATCATCCCTTTTGGTATACTCAGGTGAAAATGTCATGTAGAAAGTTTATTTTTTTAGGTAGATATATATATATATATTATAGTTAAGTCGCCATGCACTAACAACTCTTGTGATAGTTTGGACGACGAACCGGAAATCGTTTTAAGAACGGAAGTGAAAATTTCTACCGGCTGCAACTGAGCGCAACCATCTAAATACACATCTAACACATCGTCCATCTGTGGCCCTCGAATAATCTCTTATTGAAACTGAACAATAAAAAAAACAAAAAAACAACAACAACTACAAAATATTGCCCATGGCATCAACTGAAACGCAAATTCATTCAATTGCGAAAAGAAAATTACCCTAAAAAAGCAGCAACAAGTCGCTATGATTATCTAGAATTAAATAAAGCACATGTACTCGGCCTCAGCACACACACACACAGCCATTATATAGAGAGATAGATATATGTATATATGTACATATATGTTTATTATAAGCTTACATCTGGGCACTTGATTCTGTTTCTATTTCTGTTGCTGCTGCTGCTGCTGCGGTGTTGCTGCTGCTGCGGTGTTGCTGCTGCTGCTGGCGGTGTTGCTATTGCTGCTGCTTACTGTGTCTGGCCAATGGCAATGGCTCACTTGAGCCCCGGACAAAGTTACACGCCTCGGTGAGCACATGTCGCTAGCCGATCTATTCCGATCCCAACCGATCCAAACTGAACAGTTCTCTGTTCAGTTTTATCTCTATTGAAAGCTTTAGAAATTAAGTCAGCAAATGACTTGTAGAATATCAACATATGCAGCCACGGTCCAGAGTCTGTCTATACTCTGTTCTAATAGATTTGTATACCCTTCCAAAAATTAAATGGGGTATATATAATTCATCTAACAGTATGTTTATTTATAATTACAGTTAGCTGAAATAGGATATATTCTAATTATCTGAATATATTAAATTGATGGTCCTTTTTATTTCAATGTCTCAAAATTTATTATATATTTTTATATAACACAGCTTAGAACTGGTTAGATATAAAATATTTTTTCTTAAATATTATTTCGAGAATTTTTTAAATATTTATTATTTTTGAAATATTAGTTTTTAAATGATGAAAGACATTTTACTTTAACTTCATTTCATCGTCAGTTAATCGATATTTTTTCTTCTCATGACAAAGTTTAAAAAAGTTAAGTTTGAAAATTTGTTTTTAAATAATAGGGATGAATAGGTAAATATCCTTTTATATTACTTTATCCTCGGTTGTTTAATATGTGCAAAGTATTTTTTATTGCATTATGACTTAAATCTTTTCCATCACTTTATCGTTTCTTAAATTTTTTCTTGAATTCAAAAATCGTTTTAGCTATTCAAATTCTGCAGTGTCTGTCAGAATAACTAATTATTTATTTTATAGCTTTCGTTTAAAGTTCAAAATCTTTTTAACAATTTTAGAGTATTTAAGCTATAGTTAACTGATTCAAAATATTCTTTCTTGTTGTTTTTTTATTTCATTTTTTTTAATACATATTTCGGACATGGACAAACAGAAATAAAAGCATATAGAGAACATTCAGTCAGCCGAGCAACAAGATAATCAAGTGTAATTTATTTCGTATTTGGTGAGCTTCATGTACAAGTACGAGCAACTAGCTAGTATCTAGAGCTAGACTGAGATGAGCCCACAGACAAACATACATACATACATACACAAACACACACACAAAAGCAGATAAACAGACAGATACATATATGGATGCTCTGCCAATTGTCGTTTAGACTTGTAACTTACATAAAAAAATTCACACACACACATATATATACAAATATATAGACATAGTTAGAGAAATGAACGCCCAACCCCCATGGCCACGGCCCAGAGATCGTGTAAAACCGGATGCACGAGCACTTGGCGTGCCAATGTTTAGTCGATCTGAGTCGATCTATATATTTAGTTGCGTTTTTCGCCCATCTCATATATATATGTATATAGTATATATATATGGCGAAATCATTCAAGCATCACATTACATTGACTCTAATACTGGCATGGTCTGGTATAATTTAGACCTATCTCGATAAAGTCTACAATTCCCATTTTATATTAACTCAAAAAAAATAAAAACGAAACGAAAAACAAGCAAACTGAAATGCAAGGCGGAAGCTTAATGACTTACCATATTGTCACAATTGACTTGCATCGATAGCGATTGCCCCGATTCCCCACGTGCTGGGCCAACAACAAGTGGTCGAAAGCAACACCCAAGCAAGCACACACACACCCCTCATATCTCTCACACTCGCACTCGCACACACACACACCGCGTCGTAAAACCACTTGCCATATAGCACGCACCAAAAAGCGAGCACAAAAAAACAAAAGAGCGAAAAGAAAAAAGTAAAACCAAAATAAAAGGGGGAACGCAACATAAATACATATTAAAATGGTTAATAATATGCGAGAAGCCAACAGCGGAGAGACAAGCAACAACTTTAGCAACTCCATGACAGAGTTCCGATGGCGAAACGATGCCGTTGAAAAGCCACAGACAGTTTCCACTCACAGTGGACAGTCCCAGTGCCAGTCAGAGGCTCATGTCCAGACTCTGGTAAAAAGGTGGAGGCGATTCTTTCAAGAGTAGTTCCGCTTTTTTGTTAACTCGCGACACATCCGCTTTACTTCCACTTGGACCTTGCTTGGTTGGGTTGGGTTGGGGGTGTTGTGCGCCACTGTCACCAAGAATATTTCACCTGAGTTGAAGTTTCCCTACCCCTCCCCCATCCCACCACTCTGATTATCTTTATACTGTTTGCAATTAAAACAATGACTAAAGGGTTGCAGGCGTAAAATGCAAGTATATATATATATATATATATATGTATATGAATGACTGTGTGGCACAGACCAACTTGCAGCTTCGTTGGGCATATAAAGCAGTTTTTGGTAATTACGGTGACCGCCGGAAATGAAAATATATCTATCTTCAATATATATATATATATATACAAACAATATACGCCATTTTGTTGTTACCTCAACTTGTCTCTTCTTAATGCGTATTGGCCAAAATGAAAGAGAGAGGAAAATAAAATCCAAGTTAATGACGACAACTAAATTATCATAATGTTAAAGTTTTGCTTGTTGAGTCGTTGAGTTTGATTGTGGGCGTGGAACCTCAAAGTTTCGTTCTGCTAAGTTGAGCAGACTTTGTATTGGTGTGTGTCTGTGTGAGTGTAGGTATTTCTTTGCGCTTCCATAAGCAACGAATCGAAGCAATGTGGGTGTAACCGCTTTCTATTCTGACTCCCCAAACGTTCTGTTCGTCTTCTTTGGCCACACAATTGATTTCGCCGCGTTTCGTATTTGTTGTTTGGCTCATTCATCGCTTGGTTGCCTCTAGCCTCTGTCCCTCTATACCCCTTCTGCATCCATCACTTTGATTTAGTTCAGAATGCTTTTCCCCTCCAATCTCATTCTACTGGTCCAACTCACTTATCTTTCATTAAAACGCATTGGACGAACATTCAATGCTGATTAACTTGCAAGTCTAGCGAAATTTCATTGGTTGTTCGTCTTCTTTTTCGTTTCTTTTTGTCTCATTTTTTTCATTTTTTTTTTTTGTTTCAACCCGTGGTTTGTCTTTATCTTTTCACTGTAGGTGGGGCGGCGGCAATGGGTGGTCTAAATGTAAAAGGAAACTTTGACCCTTCTGTGGAAGGCTAATCAATAAATCACTTCAAGGTTTTCTTAATTAAAAGTTTTTCCCTTACAATAAACCACAAAAAACTCCCATATAATAAACTTTTTACATACAAAAAAAGAACCTAGAAAAAGAACCAAAAATGCCAGAAGAAAAACGACAAGAAAAAGGACATAAAAAAAATTGATTAACTACCAGGCCAACCACAAAGGAGGAGAAAAAAAAAACAAAGCATCAGGCAGCAGGACATCAGCTGAGCAAAGTTTCAAACCCCTTTCCAATAAGATAAAGTTTGAACTTGAGCAAGAAAATGGCAAGGCGCAGACGGAAATTCTATACGATAGTCATGAGACTAGTCATGATAGGAGGGAAAACTATTAAATGCTTAAGTCAGGCAGAAAATGAGACAAAATAGTTTTCCAACTAGATGGGCAAGACTGCAAGAAAAACGAAAAACACAAGAAGAGAAGCCATTAATTAAGAATCGATCTGTAAAGTTGAGAAATGTAAATGTATTCAATATCTTTCTTCAACTAATTGGCAAAACGCTGAAAAGAACAATCAGAGGGAAAATCTGTCTTAAACGACCGCAAAAAAAAAAAAAAAAAGAAAAACATAGAAGGCCAAACAAAAAGAAATCAAAATCAAAAGAAGTTAAACACTCGACCGACCCGACCCCACTTGTCAGAACGTTTCAGTTTTCTTTTCACATTTTCTTGGACCACAAAATATTTACCCAAGGCAAACAATAGACAAAACCGCTAAGAAAAAGACCCAAAAAGGTAATAGGCAACAGACCAAATGAACGACCAACCTTTTGTCACAAGAAAAAACTTGCGCTATTGACATAATTGTGGGTGATACTTTTCCACCTCCCCCTTCCTTGAATCTCTCTACAGAGACCCCAAGTCACACTCAAGGCGTTGCCGGCACAACACTTCAGACAGAGTGAGTTCACCGAGTTCTAAAGACAAATCCACCCTCAATTAGTTGTCGAGAGTTTTTGGTTAAGACGTCGCCCACGCCTTTCTCCCATTTGGATTACACTTACAATTTTATGGGCCATAATAGTAGTATGTAATACCCATCTATTTCCCTCCCTCCCCCTCCTACACATTACCTAAATGCCCAGATCTCTTTTGTTTGTCGGGGGGGGGGGGTCTTGTGTATTTTTGGGTTTCATTTACATTTGAATTTACATGCTTGTTATGAGTTCTTTACCACAAATTAGCTTTTTGTTTTCTTTAACTTGTCTGGCAGATTGGGATATGACTTGGGACTGATTGGAGCGACTTCTTATTGGCATTTCCGATGGCCAAAAGTTTTCTTAGCATATTTTTGGGAGTTTAAATGACTGTGGAAGGATAATCATTTGGTGTTACCTTTTTTAATATGGGGGAGTTTGTTTTTTTTTCCTTTTTGTTTGGAAATATTTCTTTATCTAACTTATCTTTCAACTGTTGCTCCACCATTCTATCAATCTATCAATAAATATCATAAGTATCCCTTAAACACGCACACTCCAATTCTTTTTCAATCCTTGATAAAGCTCACCAATATCTAATCAATAGACGTGCCCGTATTTACGTTTTTTATTTGCTTTCAAACTTTATCAGGGCCTTCATATATGGATATGGATGATGCATTGCATTGGTTGGACAAACAAACGCTAGCAATGCCTCTTGTCTAGTCCCATGCAAATAGCCGTCGAGTATTTTATTTTTCTAACATTTTTATTTGCATTTCGGTTATTTCTTTTTTTTTTTGTATTCGAACCAATCTTATCTGAGTCAATTGAAATGCATTCTCATTGGAATAATTTATGTGCGACCTGTTGGCCCGTCACTTCTCCCCCCTCTCCCCACCACCCCATATCCGTGAGTTAACAAATTAAACGCTCTACTTCCGCTTCCAATGAGACCAATAAAAAATGAGTCCTTAGCTACCCTTTTACTTACTTACTTACCCTCCATCCCTTCTCTTGTGTGTTTTCTCGTGGACTAATATTCAAGTTGGTTCCCACCATCAAGTTGTCGGTGCTCGCTTCCCCCTTCTAAATGTGAAAAATAAGGAAACCGTAGAATTTCCCCGGATATTATTTAGTGCACAATGGGAACACCTTTTTCCTTCCGCTTTATGACGCCTACACCGTCGCTGCCACCCCAGGAAAAAGGCTTTCAACCATATTCTTGTTGCAGAAAGTGCAAAATGATTGCGGTTTCGTGTCTGCACACATGTACACAAATACATATACCCCTCCCTCCTAACTAACTAACTAATCTAAATTTAATGCAAAACTAACACGCAAAGAGAGAAACACTTTTTGAAAGAATGTCAAAGGGTGATCATTACCCAAAAAATGTCTTCATACATTATTTTAATAATGATGATGAAATGATGATTAAATATACATAGAAATATATAAGTATTAAAAGAAGGTTTCAATTGATAAAGATCTGTATTTATTTCTATAGTTAATTTATGTGTAGTCTGGTTCATAAAATATACCAACTAGATGAAATATACTAACTGCATACTCTACTATCACTTACAGTTCTAAAAGATTTAACAATTTTATCGATACGCCTCAATCCTTGTTTGTTTTTTTTTTTTTAAGTTTTTTTTTTTCATTTTGTTTTTTGTTTTTCTATCGGTCTTCGCTTTGTTTTTGTACTTCGTTTCGTAGATGTTGTTTTGTGGCAATTTTCTTACTTGGTTAGATTTTTACGCTGCTCGGAGGCATCCTTCTCATTTAAATGGATGACACGACGGCCAAAGCGTGCCGTCAGTTTGGAGAAGAATCCGACACGAGATGCGGGTTTGGTATCATCCGCAGAAAGTGGTGGCGTTTGGTAACCATCATCCTCACAATTGCCGCTAGCTGCTCGTCTATGCTTACCACTGCGTCCCTGGCCAAAGTGAAAGGTAGCCCTGGCCACATTGTTGCGTGTGAAGGGTTTGTCGGAAGACTTTTCGCCACCCGATGGACAAGTGGCTGGCATTGATTCCACTTGGCTACTGGCATGATTAATACGTTCCATAAGACGGGTATCCATGGGCGATTTGGGCGGATTCAATGATGATGGAATGGGCACTGACGTTTCGCCGCCTCTCTCATAAAGAGTTGTGGGTCGACGAGTGGAGCCTTGATTTTGATTCGAATATTGGAAGCGGGTTGGAGTATTGGCCATCTTTTGGGCCTGTGCCATTTGCCGCTGGGCACTCAATAGCGTTGGCTTTACATCTACGACATTGTTACCACCCAAACGCTTACTCTGAGGCGTCTGTGGTGTCCTTGTGCTGGAGGTGGTGGCATTTGTCGAAGATACTGGCTTGCGGGCGGGTGTACGGCGTGTTGGCTTTGCGGGCGGCATTCCAGTTATATTTGGTGATGCTGCTGTTGGTGTAGTTGAGGTAGTTGCCAAACGTGGAAGTATTGGACGGGTGGCAGTAGCAGTGGCAGTGGCTGTGGGTGTGGCAGTGGCTGAAGCTGAGGCTGACGCTGATGCTGAGGCTGATGCTGAGGCTGACGCTGACGCTGATGCTGACGCTGACGCTGAAGGTATACCCTTATCGATGGCTAATGTCACTTGTGTGGTTGTCACACTGGGAAGTGTGGTAACCGATGAATTTATAGAGTCACTTGTGGCTAAATCAAATTGTGTCTGGCATGGAGCCACGTGGCTTTGGTGCACCCAACAACATATAGGAGCAATAGATATCATCAAACTGCTGCCCCTTAATGGAGTTCTCCACATCACGTCTCTTGTAGCCCATTTGAGTTAGCTGTTCCATACGGACAGGATCCTGCAATTCCATTGGCTTCTCCCGATAGGGTCGCAATTTGTCAACATCCTCATGACCCAAATTGATCCACTTATCGCTCATAACGGCATTCAGAGTCGTCCGTTTCGAGGGATTTAGGACCAGAAATTTGCGCATCAGATTCTCACAATCCATGGAAATGTAGTATGGAACACGATATTTGCCACGTAGCACTCGCTCTCGCAACTCCTTCAATGTGCCACCATCGAATGGCAACGATCCACTGACCAGAGTATATAGAACGACACCAAGTGACCAGGCATCAACCTCGGGACCCGCATATTTCCTTCCCATAAACAATTCTGGCGCTGCATAAGGTGGACTACCACAAAATGTTTCCAATTGTGAATTCGGATCGAATGTGTTGCCAAAACCAAAATCTGCTATCTTAATATTCATATTCTGATCCAACAGCAGATTCTCCGCCTTTAGATCCCGATGTACCACATATTTACTATGACAATACTGTATAGCGGACACCAATTGTCGGAAGATTCCTCGAGCTTCCCTTTCCCGCATACGTCCATGCTTTACCAGATGATCAAACAATTCACCGCGACTAGCATATTCCATAACCAAATATAATGTACGCTCCGATTCGATAACTTGAAATAGACGCACAATATTTGGATGATTGAGCAACTTCATAATCCGCACCTCTCGGTAAAGCTTCTGGCGGGCACTCGTATTTAATTGTGTCTTATCTATCACCTTAATGGCCACTTCTCTACCAGTTGGCATATGTATTGCCAATTTGACCTTAGCAAAGTTACCCTTTCCCAGTGTTTTAATGATCTTGTATATGCCATTACCATTGCCATTGACATATGATTGAAATTTAAGTTCTGTTCCGCTACCCATGCCGTCACCCACATCGTGATTGACCGTTGGAATACCCGTCTTTGATGGTTTGGCCGCACCGTTACTTGGGGTGGCCGGCTGTGCTTTGGCTCCCGTTGTTATAATGTTTGTCTTAACCTTTGCCTCCGCTTCCACCTGATGGGACTGGCCACTGCAGTTTTCTTTTTCAGAGTTTTTGAAAGTTTTCGTTGTTGTTGTTGCTTTCTCGTCAGGTTGCTTTACTTTTACTGCAGTCTCATTTGCCAAACTAAACTCTACAATATCTAAATTATTACGGACCGACATTCTAAATACAAAAAATTTTGAAAATTAAAAATACGAGAAAATAAATACAAATGTGAGAGCAGACTCAAAGTGATATATAGAGAGCTTCAGTTCCAGGTGTATTAAGGAGGATCTATACGTGTGCCGTGCCACGCGGCCCTTTACCCTGACTACCTTCGTCGCCCCTCACCTTATACCGCAAGGCTCGGAAAAGGTGTAATAATTGGTTTGGTATTTACGTTTGGCGTCGTTTCTCTGGCTCTGCAGCACATCTGCTCTATTTTGTCGGCACCACCACCCCTCCTCTCCTCTCTGCACTTTCAAACGCCGTAAGCTTTAAGATAAGAACCAGCAGGCGCGTGTTTCTAACCCTCATCTACCCTAGCATACTTTAGCTCTCAATGCATGGCTGATAAGCAGCTCTTCCACGTCTCGTCTCGTCTCGTCTCGACTTGTCCTGGCAGGATCGTTGGCTTTGTCTCGCCCCTCAATCAGTCAGTCAGACGACATACATTTTGTATGTCTGCCAACCGCATGAATTGGAATTTCTTTTGGGTATAACCTTTTTAACAACCCCCTCGACAGTGCCTAGTGGCTTCATATGGCACGAGCGAATGGTCTCTTTTATGATCCTTGCAGTCTGTCTTTGCTGTT
This sequence comes from Drosophila sturtevanti, assembly GCA_018150375.1. Taxonomy (NCBI): domain Eukaryota; kingdom Metazoa; phylum Arthropoda; class Insecta; order Diptera; family Drosophilidae; genus Drosophila; species Drosophila sturtevanti. Next base: position 197,796 of record JAECWJ010000527.1, on the reverse strand, counting down.
GATGTTCCTGTTTGCTGATGATGACGTTGCCGATTTGATCGTGTGCCGTTTCTTTTTTCTCTCTTTTTATTATACATATATAAGTATATATATATATATATGTATGCAATTACATGAAATATCCAGCTGGTTGAAGGAAAATAGGAACACGGCTGTTGACAAAGTTCCTCAACTGCTGTCAGCAGCTGCTTGCTGTAAATGAAAGGGGGAAAGAAAATTCTATGATTACAGATTGAACGAACTATGATCGATAGATATGCTATATGCAGACAAACATATATAAATTAGAAAGATTCAATGGGAACTCAAATTGTAAGCAAACAAAAAAAAAAGGATATCATTTTGTATTAATATTTTAACATTCGTTTAGTTAATGTTTAGTTAAACTCTTTTCATTCTCATTTTCCTCATCATTCTCTAACACCTTGCACCACTGTACCTGATTTTTCAATTTCAATAAGTAATTTGTGGATAGATTTGCTTATATAAATATATCTTTGTATACCTTTAATTTTCTATTTTCTCCCTCTCTCTCTCTCTCTCTTTCTCTTTTTATTGTTTTTTTCTTTTTTTTTTTTGCCCAGCTCATTTTCTTTAATTTTCGCGATCTCCTAGCTACCTACCTACCTATCTATACGCTCACTTTAAACTACCCTAACATCTACCTATCCATAATGAACTAAAAAACAACAACAACAACACACACATACATAGACAAACACATACACTTAAGCAACAACAAAGGAAACTGGTCCTTAATCTGCCTTTTCTTTGCAATCGCCCTGTTTTCGTTCCCGTTTTGTTTTTTTCGGTATTCGTGTAACAATTTCTCGTTTTCGTTTCGCTCTCTGCACATGTATGTATGAGTATGAGTGCATGTGTGTGTATGTGTGCGTGTGTCCTTGATCCTGCTTACTTGTTTTGTTATTGCCTTGCAACTTTTACTCGACTTCAACATCCTCATCATCATCCCTGACTTGCCCGTTTTTCGGACGAACTGTAGGTCGGCCCAGACCTGGGCCGGTTTTAGTTCCATGCAGAGGCATTGTCGTCTCCTTTTTCGTTTCCTTTTTTTATTCCTTTCTTTGTCTGCCTGAATGTTTGCATGTGTGCGTGTGTGTGTGTGTGTGTAAAATAATTCAATTGCAGCTGCTTCTTTTCTGTGTTATGTCTTTACATTATTTTTGCCTGCACATATGTATATTTTCTTCCTCTCCCTCTCCCTCTCTCTTTCTCTCTCTCTCTCATTCTCTTCAGTTTTTTTGTTTTTTCTCTCACCCAACAGAAATCTCACTAATTTCGCTATGGATCTATAAATTCTGAGAATTCTCAGCTTAGATTGTTTATCTTTTAGATCTTTAATCAAGTTCAATGTACCACACAAAGATCTTTTCTCTAACTCTCTGACCAAATTTAAAGTATGTGCCCCAGAATATGCGGGGGGCTGCCATGCCCCCACCAAGTGGCCCCTTTTGCCTTGGTCTTGCATACACAAACTGTTGATATTGCTTTTTTTCTTTCTCACCCTCTCTCTTTCTCTCTCTCTCTCTCTCGCTTGCTCTCTGTCTTGTATTCTCATTTTTCTTAGGTTCTTCTTGGTCTTTCTTTGGTTCTATTTTGATTCTGGTTTTTTTTTTATATAAGAGAATTCGTTTTTTTCATTTTCTTTCGATTCTTTTGGTATTTTCTTTATGATGGCGAGTGAGTCACCGCTGTTGGTCTTCAGCTTGAGAAGCAGTGAAAATGTTGAGTTTTCTATTTTTCCATACACACACATGTACACACACATCCACGCACGGTTCATTAATTTTGTTATTATATTTTTTCTTGTTCTTTCTTTTTTTTTTTTAATGTTCTTCTTTGGCTTAAGTCTCCATGGGACTGGTGTCAATGATCATTTATGAAATTGAACGCCTCTTTAATTGCCTACAAAGAACGCCCATTTGCAAAGTATTACTAAGTAAAACGATAAGACTTGCTGGACCAGAGGGACATAGAAAGAGGGGAAGGGGGGAGAGAGTGTGTTTGGTATTGGGGGACGGGGCAACTGGACGTTTCGAAACCTTGGAGTCGCAAGGCTTATCTCTTTCGATTGTCGATGGTCCCAATGGTATAAAACCAGAAATCGTAACGAAAATTCCACACATTCTGCTAATTGTAGAAACAGATTTTACTTACGCATCGATCCCCCGGCAGTAATCAAAAACAAATTAGTGTTAATCTACTCCAACAACAAACTCCAGCAAACAAAAAGAATTTCAAATAATAATAATAATAATAAAAAAACGAAAATACAGCGGTATATATATATATGAAATATATATATATATATATATATCTCCGCTGAGAAAACCGAACTATAAGATACCAAGCGCGTCGTTGTACTGAACTTAACTTGACTCAGTTGAGTAAGGGAGAGCGTCTTCGTCTTGCTCATCGTTGTTTCTTCCATTTCTCTGTCTTTCTCTCTCTCTCTCTTCGTTTCTTTGTCTTTCTCTTTTGACTGGTTATTCCTCTCTTTATTACTTGCCTGCTTTCTTCACTCATTCGCTGGGTCTTTGCTGAAGGTCGTTTGGGTTTCCTTGAGTGTTTTCTTAAGTTGTGACGTCACAACTATGACGAAGTCGTTAAGTAGGGGAAGTCCCCGAACCCTAACTTCGGTTTTGGGCTCGTGCTTCGTATTTCTTTGTCTTCGTCTTCATTAGCGTCTCAGACGACTGACTTTGCTCACTCTCACACTCTGTCTTTCTCTCTCTCTCTCTCTCTCACTCTGTTTCTCTCCATTATATGTCTGCGGCGAATTTGGCATTGTAGTGGAAATGGCTCGAGCTCATCCTATCCAAAAGACTTCTCCTCAATTTCTTTACGGTTGAGATGGTATGGGTTTTCTTACAATTGTGGTGGTAGTTTTTCGCCACAGTTATTGCTATTTCTTTCTAACTTGCAGTGGCTATATGTGTGAGTGTGTGAGTAATTGTAGATGTGGGTGTGAGTTGAAGTTTTCTTATTCGTCGATGTTGTCTCATCGTATCTTATCATGTCATCGCTCAATCAAGTGTAGGTGTGCAAGCTAGGTCTGACTGGACAATTTCATTATAGGGAATGAACCAATAAGAACTTGCGAACGGTTTCTTAAAAGGCAAGACAAAGAGGAAATGCATTTGCCCCCCTCCAACCCACCAGCCCATCAACGCAATCCCATAGATCCTACATTGAATGGTATATATATATAAAACCATGATTAAAAAGTTGGCATAACAAATAAAAATAATAATAATAAAATGCATTTCTTTTTATGCTCTTTAGGCTGAAAAGAAGAATTACAATGACAAAGTAGGCGACAAGAGTTTTCGGTAGGGTTGCAACTGATGGCAATGATGGGGTCGAAGGGTGGGTGGAAGGATTTTGGGGGGGGAGCGATGATGATTGTAATAACAGTTTTGTAATTTCTCCTCAATTTTGATTCTTTCTCCCTTTTCCTTCTGCTGAGACTGAGGCAACTTTGAGGCGCTTAATTAAAAAGCTTTTGGATTCTGCTTTATGCCTTTTGGCTTTGTGGTTTGGATGCAAATTACAGAAATTACTTTGAGATGCAAAAAAAAAAAAAAAAAAAAGAAATAATAAAAGAAAAAAATTGAGAATTCAACTTGACGCATTTGCATATAAGAAAAGACACTATGAATAAAAGATACCATAAGTTAGAGTCTTGTTAGAGTGAAGGGGAAAGTTGTGAGTGTATGTATGTAGGCCAAAGTGACATGTTAATAATTAAGCGGGTAATTTGACATTCAGACAGTGTCTGATAAATGTCGGTGTTAAGACAAAGAAAAATTGTAGCTAACACTAGATACAGATAGATAGATACTCTTAGATACATACATCCATACATATGTATATACATACACGTGGCAGACAAAGAACAAACAGATGACGCCTTCGACAAACAAAATCACAGTTGGCCACAAATAGACACGCGCCGGTATCTATCTAAAGACAAGTAAAAAGTCAAAGACTGGCAATATTTGATCATTCATTGAGGAGAGGATGCGGAAAAACAGATTGCACCATATAGCACACCAGCTGACATTGAAGAAGCAGACGACGCTGTAACAAAAAGGGCCAAAAGGTTAAAAGGGAAACTGCATATATCGTTTGATTTTCAATATACCCTAGAGACATTAGAGCATAACAATGGGTATTTTGAGATAGCCAATGTGTGAAGAAATCAATAAAACTAGTCTAGGATATTCGATATAATCCAATTTTTAATATTTCCCTAATATAATTGCTTCAAATCTAGGCAGGATATTCATGAGATATATTTTTCATATAAACCAAAGTCGGATTTTGTATTATATTAAGATTTCTATTACTATTCCTTCTTTTTGGAAAAAAGTATTATATCACTTAATTATATTTCTCGGACTTGAATTGGAGCTAAAGCTAAAGATAAGTGTCCTTAAGTCTTAAAGAATATTCCTTACCCACTTTCAAGGGTATCCATGCCTTCTAAAAGGTATCTATAGGGTATCTTTTAAGTCGCTACCTGCATTTTAAACAGTTGAAATTTTTGATTTCTTTCAACTTCTTTTTATTTTTTGGCAAACAAAAGAGAAAATGCACACAGGATATGCGATACATCTACTTTTGCACATTGCCACTTCGATGAATTATGGACTTCTCGGTTGCATCTTAAAAGAGACAGCCATTGGGTCAGGGAGCAGGGTCACAGACAGAGACAGAGGGGGATGGGACGCGCAATGCGGGTGCATATCGATTACGTATGATTTGCGTTTTTTTTTGTTGTTCTTCATTCTTTGTGGTAAAGGTGCAAAATCGAGATGAACGTGCGGCAAATTGTTTGCGGCGACTTAAGATTTAATTGGATTTATGTTTCAATGCTGGCTGATTTTTATGCAGCATCCATCTATATACATACATATATATGCATCTATGGATATATATTTATTTCGGTTTCTTGTCTTCGCCAGCTGCTGGCTAAATATACAAATTAACCCATTCAAACAAAAGGATAAGAGCGAAAAGACAACTCCTTGAACGATTGTCAAAAATGTGGCCATCTTCGAACAATGGCCAACCAAATGAGGGAAAATTTATATCAATAAAATCAAATATTTTTCAGCTGTCTTACCTCCCCCCTCCCCCCACCTCTCCGCTCGATTAAGAAATCGCATACGAATCGAAAAGGGGTTGGAAAAGTAAAAGTAAACGATAAACAGGACATTTTCTCACAGATTTTATGTGAAGTAAAGAATTACACTTAAACATTTTTGCCTATATTGTTAATCCTTTGCACTTGGTTTTTGCATTCCATGTGTCATTCAGTCAGCCATTCATTCATTTATTTATCCATTCAGTTTAGTTTTCGGTTTTGCTTTACTTGATCCTTTTTCTACCTGAGGGCTTTGTTAAAGAGTTTTTCCTCTTCGATTTGCTTTCTTTTCTCTATTTTTTTTTGGTTTTCTATGTGTGTTTTCATCTTTTTGTTATAGTTTTGCATGCAGGGGATAAACAATTTTTAACGCAATTTCCATAGAGATGCGAAGGATTTGCATATATCCTTTCATTAAAATTTTTGGTTTTTGTCTTTGTTTCTACTCAAGCAGGCTTGCAAATTTCTAGTATAGTCAATAATAGGTATATATACATATAAGTATATAGATACATTTCTTTTTTTGCCAATGCAGCAGATACTTGCCAAATGACAAAATGACACTTTCCATCCCCTGTCTCTCAACATCTCTTACCCAGTCCCTTTACCGCTTTCTCTGTTGAGATTGGTATGATGAGAATGATAAATGTGAAACTAATCCTTGGTTGGAACAAAAAAAAAAAAAAAAAAGAAATATATGTATATATCCCAGACCCGTGGAGGCGGCTTGTTCTAATTGCAAAGCGTCGACATTCTCCTAAGCATTTTCCAACAAAATGCATTTTGGCATTCCGAATAATGCAAGTGCATGCCGTCATTGCCTCTCATCTGTAAGAGGTAGGTAGCAGGGGGGAGGGTGGTGGTCGGGCGGTGCAGTAGGTTAGATATTGCCATAGCTTATTAGCAAAGATTGTCTCTCTACATAGCAACAGTCAGACAACAGGCAACAAACAGAAATTGATTACCAAATGTGCAGAGTTTTCGAGTGGTTTAGTGGTTAGAAGGGAATGGATATGGATTGGGAGGCTGGGTAAGGGGGGCTGGAGGAAAGAGGAAGGCGGTCCTAATAAGCACAAAAATCCACATAGAGCAGCAATTCCTTTTAATTGAAAATCTCTCTCACATTTTGTTGTTGTTCTTGTTGTTGTTCAATTTTTTCTGTTGTTCTGTTGTTGCCTCATGTGAGTTGAGTTGCTTCCCATTTCTGATTTGGATTTTGGTTTTATTTTTTTTTTTTTTTTGCAATTTCTTTACGGCTGCAGTTCGGTGCGTTTAGTTGCCTACATACACACACACACACAGGCTGAGGGGGGAGGCAGGTTAAGGCAGAGGTTTGGGCTTAGCTACCAAATGCATTCAATATTGCATTTTTTTTCCTTTCTTTCTCTCGTTGCCAGGATAATAAGTACTTGGGCAGAGGCCCGCCGCTTGGCTTTAGCGACTTTTTGGACTGATTGACTTGCGAACAACCGGCCCACACAAACACACTCACTCTTACACACACACACCTTTACTATAGAATCCTGACAAAGTTGATTGCAGCAAAGGACTTGCGTCTACATAGAGCCAAAAAAAAAAAAATTGCATTGGATGCATTTGCTTGGCAAACAAATCCAAAACCGAGTACTGAATCCATATAGACCAGGCCCCAAAACAACAGCCAAACAGTCATGAAAAAAGTTTCGTTGCGGCATCAAGAACCCCCTCTCCCTCCCTTCTCCACCACCTCCCACCGACTGCCGTTGTCCTGTGTATGCGCCTCCCTTTCTTCGCGATGCTCGCTGCATGTGCAATGCATATTAGCCGAGTCCTGTGCCATCCCATAAGGCATGGCTTGGCCTGTATGCATTGTCCTTTTTGGTCGAGCTACACTTGCTTCACTCACTCATCATTCTTCCACTCTTTTTTTTTATACATACATATATCCATGCATGCATGTTGTTGCTGCTATTTTTTTGTTGTTGTTGTTATTTGCCTTTTGTTTGATTTGTAAAATTGCAATATGCTGGTTGTCTGGTTGCCTCAACTCAGTTACTTTCAGTCTTATTGCTTTTCTTTATGCCTGATGCTTGGATGATATGCCATGGGGAGGGGGTGGGGGAAAAAGCTGAAGAAGGGAAGGGGCGATTAACATACGCATGATAAATGCTGCACTTGGACTGCAGTAGCCAAATGCAATTTCAATTGCTTCAAAATCAAACTAAATAAACAAAACTAAATAGAATATTATGAGCCTATAGCAATTGGACATAATTAGACACGATTTCTTTATAATATTTAAAGAATTAGAAACTTAACTAATTTAATTAATCCAGCAAAATTTATTATATTGCGAATTGATTTATTCTCATTTCAATTTCAATTAAATATAAAATTAACAATAAGTATTTCAATCCATTTTAAATTTTCACCAATTAATCTATTAACTAAATCAAAGATTTAAAGTTCAATGATAATATAATTCATATGTAATATTATATTTAATTTCTGATTGATTCACATTTGTAACTTTCCATTAATTATCCCTTTCAAATGCAATGCAAATATTTGTTGTATGGCCGAGACTTGGGGGTTAGACCTAAGAAAAATTTTTATTTCAGTTTCTCAGTTCCATGACCAGTTCCATGATTCACCTCCCACTCCTTGGAACCTTTTAATTCGAGTGCGTTTTTCATCAACGGCCACGGTTCACCCACTCCTTCATGTTACTTGCCCACTCAGATTTCCGTTTAGCTTAAAAGTCTTGAGGCTACGCCGGAGACCCTTCAATGACCACCACATCAGGCGACTGCGTCAAAATGCAATGCCTCGACGTTTGGTCACGACGACGACGACGACGACGACGACGTCGTTGTTGATGTTGCTGTGGAGAATGGAGCGAAAATCAAACAATCAAACAAAATAAAATCGCCGCTTCACCTACCCCGGAGTCCCCCTTCTGGTCCAAGAACTTTCCCCCGTTTTTTTTTTCTGCGCGAGTTTTGTTGCCTTTTGTTCTCCAGCTGCTGCTGCTGGTGCTGCTCCTGGTGGCCGCTTTTGTGCGCACGCCCCCAAAGTCCAGTTTTGCAGTCATCAAGTTTTTGACTTCCCGCCCTTCTTGTTACCCGCCCCACCGTCCCCGTAAGTCCCTGCCGCCCATTACCACCACGACTTCCGCTTGCCCATGCTTCTTTGCCATGTCTTCGCATCCGTTGCATTCACTTTGGGTTCTTTTTTTTTTTTGTATTATTTGTTTTTTTTTTTTTTGTTTTGTTGGCGTCCATCTTGTTCTGCTTCTTCGTCTGGCTGGGACTGCAGCAATGCCTGGCACCCTTCTCCAGTAGTCCACCCATCGCTCTCTCTCTTACCCTCCTGCATGCCACCTCTTTCTACACAACTCTTGCCTCCATCTCTCTATATTTTATTTTTAATTAATTAATGCGAATGCAAAGTACATTTTCTACAAGTAAAACTTGTTTTGCAACTCGCAGGGCCAACCCTTTTTGGTTCTGTTACCCCCCTTATCCCTTATCCTTCCTTACCTGGTGCTGTTGCTGTTGCTGTTGTTTCTGCTACTGCTGCTTCTGTTGCTGCTGCTGCTGGCATAGCGCCCTCGAGTCAAGTAATTTTGTGCCTCCAAATATGCAGCGAGTTGGGGGGTTGGGGGGGTGGGGTGCCACGAGAAGCATCCACTAAAAGAAATGCAGTTAATTTACTCAGAAGTAGCAACGAATTGCAGCATGACGAGGTACGCGGAGATGATAGGCGGAATTTTGCATGGGTCAGGCTGGGTGAGGGGGAAGGGGGTAAGGGGATCACCCGAAGAAGCAGCCTGGTAGCAAGAAAATTGTTGCTGCAGAAAGTTGCCTCTGCAGTTTTCTTTTGTTTTTGTGTGCACGCCGTAATGTATGCAACATAATTTTCTTTTTTTTTTTTTTTTGCGCTCTTAGCTGCCGTTGGATGTGAATTTTTGTTAGTCCTCATAGAGAACAAGGAGCAAATGGGCAAAGGGGGGGGGTGGTCTGAGGTAGAGCCATGTAGCAGTGGCAATAGTAAAAAGCAAAACTGCTGCTCCAAGAGGCACCTAGAGGTATATAGTTGGGATATGTAGTCACCTCTTTTCAGCCATAACTTCCCATGTGAATTTGTATGCGTGTGTGTGTGTGTGTGTGCTAGTGCGAGTATTTCTGAGGTAGTTGCTGCAGTTGAAAAACTTTGCTACCCTCTCCACAAACCCTTTGGGATTCTGCCAACATTCGTTTTTGCTGGCCTATGTAAGCCAAGCTCTCTGTCTCTCTCCCTCTCTCTCTATTTTTCCTTTTCTTTTTCTTTTTTTTTTTTTTGGGGCGCTGCAAAATGTAGCAAAAGTTATTTCTTCACGGTCTTGCATTGCACTTAATGAAATATCTGCAAGTGTACATGTGTGTGCGTTTGTGTGTGTGTGTGTATAAAAAGTGCGAAATGCAGCAGTTGCCTTGGCAGTAAAGTGGTTACTTAATAGGCATACTCTGAATCCTTATACGGTTGCTTCTTCAGCCTTTAAATTTATGAAGAGAAATCATTTTTCCAACTAGTACTAAGCTAAAGGGGAAAGTCCAAAAAGAAGCTTTATGATATTTAATTTTTATTTAAGATTCTTATTGAATATTATTTTTATTAATCTGTTAAATTGCTGTTTAATTCCATAAACAAAATTTTAAATTAATTTTAAAATTGTTGCCATGAGATAGTAAAAAAAAAGTTTGTTATTCAGTCGGAATATATATATTTAAACTATCCAAAAAAATATATGTTTGGTAGTTGCCCGCACAGGTTCAGCGACACGCAAAAGAACTCTTGGCAATGTGTCTTTCAATACAACCTTAAAATCTCCCTATCCCTCTCCCTCTCCCTAACTCTTACTCTGTCTCTCTCTCTCTCTCTTTCTCTATCTCTATATATGCAAATAAGTGTGCCCACAATTCTCTATGATGCACCTTGAGCAAAATATGGATAGAAAAGAAAATCCTGCATAACTCCGTTGACGTTGATGCTGGTAGTGGGGGTTGGTGGGAGGAGGAGGGTGAAAGATGGCAAAGGGTGCAACAGCAGCGCAGCATTTTAATGATGCATGCAACAGTAAACTGCAATCAGATATGCGCACATCGTTAGTCTTCAGCATCAGCCGCCGTTTGTTGATTATCTTAGAATGAGGAGACGTACAAGTAGAATGGCAAGAAAGATAACTCATACGCCCTGTTGGCTTCTTTCCACATTGAAAAAGGAAAGAAAAAGAAAGAAAAAAAAAAAAAAATTTATTTGCTCAGCAAATAAACTGCAGTCGCAATGTCCTATGTGTATATACATATACATATACATATGTATAGATGTGTGTGTGTGTATACGTCCTGTTTGCCTGAGAAGGAGCCGGCCTTACCTTATGCCCTAAAGAGAGAGAGAGGAGAAAGAAAGGAAACCCCTAACGGAGGCACTTTTTTATGCAACTTCTTCAGCTCGAGTGGTTTCCCAAGTTGACGTTTCAAATGTCAATTGTGTGCTTAACTGCATTCTTTTGACGATGCCGTTGACGTTGACGTTTCTTATTTGGTTTCGTATGTGTGTCTGTGTGTGTGTGTGCGTCTGAGAGTAGGCCAACCCGTCTCAGCCTCCGTCTGGGCCTCAGTTTGCCAAGTCTTTGTCTAATTTTGGTTTCTTTTTTTTTTTTTTTGTAACAAAATGCGGCTCAGGCCCAAATGACTAGAAGGGGGACCAGAGGAAAACATTTACATAGCTAGTTGGCATTTCTGCTTGCTTATATAACGACTACTTGATACCCTATTTTTGTATACTACAATAAATAATTATTATTAATATCATAAGAGTATCTCTGTAAGGCACACAGATTCCCTTTAAAAAAGAAATGAATATAAATAATTTCTTTTCTTCGGTTTTCACTTTGTTTAACCAACATTGCAATGACTTTTGGAAAAAAAAATATGCCGCATTCACTGAGAAAAGACAGAGACAGAGTGAGTAAAGATAAAGACAGAGTCAGAGACAGAAGACAGAAGACAGAGTCAGTCGAGTCACCGAGTCAGCCGAGTCACAGACTGCAATCTTGCCTTCAATTAAGCTTTGACGAGTGCATTGCACACAGAAATGGTCTGAGTCTGAGGTCTGAGACAAGGCAAAAGAAAGCATATAAATATGAATGACACTAGGTGAAGAGAAGAAGGTGAGCAGTGGGGGATGGGAGGGATTTAACTGACTGACTGGCTGGCTCCTTGCCATGTCCTGAGCAACAAAAAGAAGAAAGGTAAAAAAACAGAAAAAGAAGAAGAAAAAAAAGAGGAAAAGAGAAAAGGTAAAGGTAAAGCTAAAGCACTTTCCGGCCCTGAGACTGGACTGAGGCTGGCCAAAACTGCCAGATGAAGAACTGAACTGAAGGAAATGCAAATAAATGAATTGCACTTTTTCTTTGCACAAAATTTTCTTCTACCTGTCAGAGCCGCCCTTCTCTTCCACCACCCCCTCCACCCCATTTCGGTTTCAATGAACCAAACTGAACTAAAACTCAATGGAAAGAGAGAAAACTTTGCATATTGTGTTTATTCTATGGCCAGAGATAAAAAGAGCTTCACTCTGCCTTACCTTCCAAGTTGATTCACGGCATTTGTTGATGGCGTTTGCCCCTTTTAATTAAGCGGGCTCCAAGTCGCAAGACCGACCAAGAGCTATGGCAATACCCAGATACCATTATGCTTAGATAATGGCAAGGCCAAAATGCCAGTACGTTCACTTGAATTGCTGAAAAAGAAAATGAAATGAAAATAAAATGTAAATTATGCGGCGAATTGTGTGCTCATTAATTAAAATTGAACCAAATTGACAGCAAGCGAGTAAGGTAAAAAAAATGTCTGAGGAAGAGTTAACCATATTGAAGGCGACTTGACAGAAGAGGACCACCAGCACCACCACCAGCAGCAGCAGCTTCAAAGACCATCATCATCATCAAGAGCCATGGCCATCATCTGCAGAAGCTTAGCCCACACCCATCCTTAGAGTTCTCAATGTCCACGCCAGTGCACTTTGAGGTGAACACTCAAAAAGTTTTTTCATAGGCAAAAAAAAAAAAAAAATAGCGGGGGAAATATATATGTGTATATATATATATTATACCTACATATATTACAATTTTATTTAATTTTTCTTCTTTTTTTTTTGGGGGGCTGTTAGCTGGACGAGATTGTTGAAGGATTTAGGAAAGGAGTCTCTCAGCTAAAATGCAAATCTTGCAGATTTTTAATTTCTTTTCAACGAAAATTTTATTTTCTGTTTGCACTTCTTGTTGTTCGTTTCTACACACTCATTCTATCTGACATTCGGTCTCCGTCTCGGTCTCTGTCTCCGTTTTAGGAGGATATGCCAGCAGGCAGATCCAACCCTTTTCTTTATTGTTGTTGTTGTTGTTGTTGTTGTTGTTGTTGCTGTACTTATTTACCAGTTGCCAAGGATGCTGATGACGCTCCTTATGCTCCCGTCTCTGACTCTGACTAAGCCTCCTGCTGCTTTGTAGCCTTTTATTATTATGTATTATAGATTCATATTATGCACTTTTTAATTTCTTTTGTCTCGACTCTTGAGCCACCTCCACTCCCGTTCTACCCCTTTCCACAAACAAGAACAAAAATTATATGCGTTTTGCTTACCATAAAATATATTTGTAAAATTAAAGAAGAAATATGAAATTTTTTCAATCTTAAGGTTAACGATTTTTGGCTACTCTAAGAATAAGAAAAACTAAGAAAAAAAAGGAATTAAACAAATAATTATTTAAATTTGCATAGTAATTTTTATCTAACTAAATAATGTTGATTTATTTTACCCTATTCCTGCTTATTTTATATCAATCTTAATTGATACATCCTTGCAATATGGTTGGCATTATTCTTAAATTTCTGTTAGCGATTCAACCTTTTGGTAGGGTAATGAAATGTCATTCCCTTTAAGTGGGTTCTGTTGCAGTCACAGGCAGAGAGGAGTGTGTGTGTGTGTGGGTGTGTGTGTGTGCATGTCTTTGGCCATAGCCACCCTTTTCTGGCTACAATTTCCATGGCCATGGACATGGTTTGAGTCATCTTCTGGTTGCATTGCCACAAGTTCTTATGCAAGGCTTTTTAAGACTTTTTGCTTGATTTTTCTTAGCTACATTTGGCATTGGTTTTATTTTTTTTTTTTGGGTTGGTTTCGAGCAGCTCCACTTTGGGGTTGCATTTATGTATATAGAGATACTTTCGCGTAATGAATTCTGCCCGAGGGTGGCGACAATGAACTTGCTTGCATTCCCATTGATACCCATTCTACTTGGAATTGTTTTTTTTTGTTGTTATTTTGGCTTAAACCAGGGCATTGACATGCCAAGAAGGAATATAGTCGGTATGTTCGTAAAGAATTGCCAGGAAGCGAAAGGGAAAATTCTGTTTACTTCACGCTTTAACAAGTTTTTCTCACCAAGAGTATGTCCAGGACTAAGACTAGGACCTCAATTGAAGGTATTTTCATTTGTTAACCAGCCGAATCATGCAAAGCTATTTGACTATAGTACACCTTGAGCAATATAGAAAATGCCTTGAAGCATAACCGATGCAAAAGCCACCACCAATAAGCACCACCAGCACCAGCAGCAGCAGCACCACCACTAAAGAAGTAGGAGGAAATGGGAAATAATTTTCATTTGCATGTCTCGAGATCTATTTTGCTTAAGCGAGGGTGTGCGCTTTTCACACGGTACTCTGTATGTGTGTGTGTGTGTGTCAAACTTCAACTAAAACCAATATAAAATAAACTAAAAAAACACACACACACAAATTCAACTCAAAGGGTCGGCAATAATTTTTAATAATTTCCTTTGTTTAAATGGTGTTTTTCCTTAAAACAGAGAAAAAAGAAAAAAAGTCATACAAATTCCCACCAATGTGTACAATTGAAGTGTTAGATGCAAAGATACAATTGCCCAGGGGCTAGTTGCAGATACGCACAAGATAACTTGATTGCACTAATTTGAGTGCAGCAACAATAACAACAACAACAACAACAATAACAATGACAACAACAATAACAATAACTGTTGTACCATTGCCCGAGGAAGAGAGTATTCCCATTCCCATTCCCACAAAGATTGACACCCAAAGTTAGCTTAACAGTCTCCTTTCCTCTCTCTATCTCTCTCTATCGCTCTCTCTCTATCTCTATCTCTGTCATAGTTCCGCATTCGACAATTGCTGGTTCCTTCTTGGGTCACATCTCCACAGCTCAACTGGTCTGCTAGGGGTTACTTTAATCAATTTCTGACAAGAAGTGTTAAATCTGCATACACACACACACGCACACTCATACACACACATACACATTGTCCACTGTTGCAGTTGAATGCTGTTGTTGCAGCTTTATTAGAATATCCGGCAGCTTAGATCAGACAGAATGTCTGGGGCCTCTGCTCTATATATTGTCATAATTCATAAATCAACTAATTCTGAAGTCGTTGTTGCTGGCAGTTATAAAAACAAATAGCTTTAAAAACACATAAAACAAACTAAACAAAAAAGAAAAAAAAAAATAAAAATAAAAATCTCTGGTCAAGTATTTGAAATTGAATCAGTAAGCAGAAAATGAAAGAAAAAAGAAAGATTGGAAAAAAAAGAGTTCTCAGGCCCAAAGGCAAAAAAAAAACAGCAATTAAAGCCAGTAGAAGGTCTCAAGTTGCCTTAATGAACCGCAACCAAAAAAAAGCAAAAGAGAAAAAAGAGAAAAGACAAAAGGTTAAGACTAAGAAGAAATGACAAAAGCCACGAACAAACAAAAGTGTGGAGAAGGAAACAACGTCACGGCGGTTGCCTACACTTCCTGGTAGCCAACAAGGAGACGATAATCAAAATGAAGAAGAAGAAGAAGATGATGCCAAGGTTTCAATTAACTCAGGCTATAAGAGTGAGTGAGAGAGAGAGAGACAGAGGGAGAGAGAGAGAGAGATTCTTTTCCAAGATGCCCCAACTGAGTGACCTGTCTTTTAATTGGCCATGAAGCGTTGCATTCCCATTGACACCTTTTGCTCATATTGACATGGATATTCCAAATGGACATGGATATCGACATGGATGTGGACATCAACAACTGAACCCCTAAAAATAGCCAAATGGATGGCAGACAACGCTAATGAACATTAATGTATATATTGTGTAATGTCTCGCGGACTTTAATATAAAGTGCAATGAAGCAATGCAAGGCCAATGCATTGACATAGTCACCGGATGCACTCATTAAATGTCCCAGCCTTTGACTCAACTCGAACTGAACTCGAACCAAACTCTCTCTATATATATATATACGTATATATGTATATTCTTGTACAAAGTTGAATTATGATGCCAGCTGACGAGCTGTCACAGACTATGGGGCAAGTGGTTGTTTAAGTTGATTCATTGCAAATGAAAATAAAATCTGCCCTCATATTTACTATATATATACTATATATATATAATAAATAGCACGTGTTTTCATGCCAATCCAAAAATAAAAGAAGAAAAAGGAATAAGGAGAAGTAAAAACCATTTTCCACAAATTTAATTTCATTAATGTCCGCAAAAATAAAGGAAAGAGAAAAAACATTTCAGTTTATCTCTCATGTCCATAAACAGTCATTTTTTCCTTAGGCTCTTGAAAAGTTCTTGAAATGTCAATGCTTCATCATAAAGGAGGAGACAGTGCTGCTCCTCCAGTAGGAACTAAATTATCATAATGAATCCCAACCGGTTACCAACTTTTAACTCTCTTTTAACTACTTGAGTTTTATTTAATCCAAAACGTAACCCCAACCGACCAACAAGAACCACTTCTTATGCTATGATATGATAAAAATAAAAAAAAAAAAATAAATAAATAAAATGCTAAAGGTTTATCCTCACTTAGTTACTTACATTTCTATTTCTCTTCCTTTTTTTTTTGTTTTTGTTTTAATGAAAATGTCACGAGGAGAAGCAACTCCATGGACACTTGGACTAAAATGCCATTGATTATATGCAACAACGCTGACTCCTTTCAAAAGGAGATAGACACAGTTAAAAGAGAGAGTGAGAGAGAGAGATAGGATAAGTAGAGTTAGCTAGATATAAAGATAGACATTTAAAATGGCTTTAAAAACTTTCAACAAGAATTTCATCTCGAATGCATAAATCAACAATTGTCGCAACTTGTATAAATAAGTAGAAAACGATTTCTCTATGGGGTGGCACAGATTCAGACATGACCACCAAGCTACGGTCATTCCAGCCATTGTTTGATCAAGAAAATCTTTACCATTTAATCCAAACAAGACAGAGCCAAGCACAGAACAGAACGAACCTGGACACAGGATAAAGGACATTCAGTTGAGTCCAACAATTGAAATTTAATTTTATGCTTTACAAGATTTTATTACGACTTTTTGACTCGAGGGCAGACAGAGTTGGAAACTGAATCTGAAACTGAATCTCTATCGGAATCTGTTTCTTTATTAGTTGCAAAATTAAATTATTTAAAAGTCATCAAAAACTTGCCCAATAATAATAGTTGGCTTTTGTTTTTCTCGTTTTCGTTTTTTTTTTTCTCTTTCTTTCTTTCATTTTGTTTAACACACTTGAATTCAATTAAATTAAATACAATCAATTTGTTTATACGCAGACGAGTTTAAATAAATTAAACTTGAACACAAAGAGATTGTTGGATGTGAGAGATAAAGAGCGAGAGAGAGAGAGACAGAGAAATGCCTCCAGCCCTCTTCTTTCCCTCCTCTTAATCAGTTGGTGACTCAACTCTATTTTCAGTGCCATTTGCAAGGGAATTAATGACATTCAACAATTCTTTCCCTGGAACATGCAACAATAAAATTGGCCTAATATATATTGCTGCAAAATAATACGAAAAAGCAAAAAAAGCAAAAAAAAAGAAAATATACAAGATTTGTGCTAAACGATAAGCAATGCAATATGGTCAGGTGAAGTGGGGTAGAGGGGTGCATAAGGAGGGGGGCTAGGTACAACCTCTAATTATTTCAAGGCATGACATGAAGTCATTTTTCTAGCCATGGATATTCTATTCTATTCTATTTTATTAATGCATACAGGAAATTGAAACTTCAAATATTTGTCCTTTGGACTCAAGGCGGCATTGTGGGACATGTGTGGGTAATTTCCTTAATTTCCTTAACCTAAGCGACCGTCCCAGCGACGCCTATCACATTAACATATCTAAGCATTTGTCATAAAAAAAAAAAATACACTATATATATATAAATCCACCCACCCATCCACTTACTCATACGCAACTTGGCCAGTTGGAGGCGTTTTGTTAAGGAAATTTTTATATGAAGGTTGGGGAATATAAATGTTTAGGCATATGCTTTTGTAATTATACCGACTAAATGAACATATTACACAGTATGTATATATATATATATATATTCCATATAGTATCGAATTGAATTATTAAAGCCAACTTCAGAGGAGTTGGGACAAATGGTATTGCGTGTTGAGTACTTAACTCCTACTGAGAAAAACGTTACAAAAGCCAAGTCATATCATATCAGTTGGACATAAAGTTTTTGAGCCTTATGCAGATATGTTTAAGGGTGGTACACTGTGTGTGTATGTGCATGTGTGTGTGTGTGGTGTGATGTGTGCCTTACCGTTCCATTGGATGACTCCATAATGTCGTGAAGACATCATTTTTCCTTAACGCTCTTATGACCCTACCTTACCCCCTACCTTACCCTACCGCCTACATAAGTTTCTGACTCTCGCCTGGCACGTGTTAGTTAGGCAAATGTAACGGACAAATTTTTGAAAAAGACAGTTGGCCCATTCCCAGAGCGTCTTGCAAGACGTTCGTCCGCCCAGTCTATGGAACCATAAAATGGGGTGACTTATTTACAATATATAAAAGTGAAATGCAGCCAACATCTGCCAGATGTTTTGTGTGTTTAATTGAGGGTAAAAGAAATAACAAAAAAAAAAAAAAGAAATCTCTGACATTGACTATATTATATGGTGGAGTACTGTACCTCATATCACATTAGTTAGTTAGCTGCTAGTGCAAAAAGCACTTACTCCTAAGTTCTACAGAATACGATGTATATATGTAGAAATTGGGTGAGGGTATAGATGGGGTAAGGAGTAGGGTAGAAGGTAGTGGGGGGGAGGGGGAGGCAGGCATATCATTTGGCTGGCGCTTGAAATTGGCTTCGTGACGCTTATCGCGATCAATAAATAATATATAAGCAGAAACGGGGCAAAAACGGCAACAAAAAAAAATGTATCTGGCAGATACATTTGAGTAATTTGCGTCGTTAGTGCCAGACAGAGAGGCAAAATAATAATAATAAAAGAAAGTACGCTTGATTACAATGGAAATGTTTTTAATGTCCCCTAGATGGGCAGACAGAGAAAGATATCTGCATAGATAGAGCAAAAGGCACACACACGATTCCAGTACTAGGACTAGAACCACTGGACACACACACACACACACACATGTTAGGCATGCATTCTTTTTTTTTCTTTTCATTTCCACGTTGTCGATATTAAAAGCGCGATAAGCAGCAGTAGACACGAAAATGGTAAAGGGGGAAGGAAGGCACGAGAAAGCAGAAACAGGTAGAATACAAAAGCCACATCGCCTGTTGGTATGCAATACTCTTACTAATACACACACACACACACCGCACACTCACACATCGCACGATACGATGATACGATGCGATATGATATATTGAAAGCAAGAAAAAACCTTCAAAGTCGGTGGACTGACCAAACAAAGCTGCCAGCCACAAAAAAGAAAAACCCAACAACAACGAACAAAAAACAAAAAAAAAAGAAAATAAAACAAGGCAAGGAAAGGAGAGAGAAAAAAATGAGCAATGGGAGCAACTTGGCCACATATGGCCATTTTCTGGCTAACATTGCGTGCTCTATGAATATCCATGTGCATCTGTATGTGTGTATGTGTGCATGTGTGTGTATGTGTGTGTATGTGCTATCTAATCAAGCGCTGAAAGACAATAAAAGCTAACTACACACAGCTACAACAAACAGCGACCACAAAAAGTGCTTATAACCAAAACAACAACAACAACAACAACAACTCCGACTACGATCCATTACAAAGTATATGAAAGAGTCTGTGTGGTAAAGGAGAAAGTACCTTATAATAATACCCTATACAAATAGAGGAATATAACTATTACATAAAAGAGAAAGATATTAGAAATTATAAAGCAGAAAGATGAATTAGAAGATAGTTATCAATAAAGGAATGAGCTAAACATTTTCTTAAGAAAAAATACTATTGAAATCGTAAACAGGAATCATAATTCTCTTAATAAGAGAAATGTTTTTTCAATAGGAAAAAAAGGACAAAAATAAACTTTGAATTTGCATTCTTTAATATTATTTTGTCAAAGGCACAATATATTATTAGAATATCTGGAAGTTATATGAAGAAAATAATATAGAAAACCTTTCCTCGAAAATCAAAGTTTTTCAAACAAAAACTTTCAAAAATATTATTCTATAGTATCCTTTTCTTAAATTTGATTCATTTAAATTCCACATGAACTTCTGTACTCAAGAAATCTTTTTAGATTTTTCAAACAATATTGAGTTATCCTGTTTTTCTGAATATTTATTTGTCGACTTTGATTTCATTTGTAAAACCATTTTAATGAAAATTAAGTTTAAATTTAGCAAAAATGAAGTCTTATTAAGGAAAGGAGAAAGTTTTCTTATTCCTTGTATATGGTATAAGTTTCCATCATAAACATAATTATGATAATATTAATGTCACTCCCAATTGCTTTGGTATCTAATATACCCCATTTAACTTTTAATGGTATATATACTATATAACGATTCTAACACTAGAGATATAGATGCAACTACGTATGTACATACTTTGCATTGTAACCCAAAAAAAAAAAAAGAACAAACCAAATACTTTGCCATGCTCCACTTCAAAGTATTCCACACGAATATCGTATCTATAAAACGCCATATGGTGTTGAAATATATATAACAATATCGATGAGATATTATAAAAAGTATTTTCATGTATCAACTAAACAGTATATATATGTAGGTAACAGTATATATATATACACACATATTCGTATATACTTATATCTTATCAGGGCCACTTTGCTAAAGCTTAGTCTACAACAGTTAAGGAGAAATTTATTATTCATGCCATTCCCAAATGAATCCATAACAATATAATATGGAATATGGGTTAGAGTAAGAGCAATAGCCATTCAAACCAACTTCCACATGTCCCTGTCATAATACTTAGTTCCGGTTTATTGTCTCCTTATACATATCTGTTTTTGGCAAAGAAATGTTTAGCTAAAAACTTTTCGCATAAACATTAAAATCTTTGCACTGCACAATTTTCTTTTTAGCATAGGAAAAGTTGTGCCAATTCTCATGGAAAACGATTGCCAGAAAAGTTTTCTCTCCTCATAACATGTCTCGTAAGCTGTAATTTTAATGCATTTTCTAGGTGGATTAGTTGAAGTAACATTTTGGAAAAGCCAAAAGAAAACTAACAAAGTTAAAAGGGGGAGAAGGAGAAAGGGAGAAGGAGTATTTACTTTTAAATACTTTTTGCCACTAGAATCCACTTGAAGGTGGTAAACAACATTTTTTTTTTTTGTTTTTCATTAATGATCAGGTAAAAATCTGTCATCTATATTTCTGTGTGGATGGCAATGTCAACTACCACCAGAAACAAACGCCTCTTTATGGTTCCGTCTGCCTGGGTCTTGGGTTCCTTGTTTTTTTTATTTTCGTTGTGTGCCCTTCACCCCTCTTGGCACGATCGTCGTCAGTTTGTGAGCACGCGCATTGAGGCGCATAGAGAAGAGTCGCTATATCGGAAGTCGGAAGTTAAAAGTCCAGGTGTTCAGGGCACAAGCTATGGCACGCACCCTCCCCCCTTGGAAATCAGCTGTTGGCACTGGCGATCTGTTTTTCTTTGAAATGCCTAGGGATGTGCGGATCCTTCTTTTTCTTTTTTTGGGGGTGGATTTTCTTTTTTTTTGCAATTTCGGTTTTTAGTTTCGCATATCAGAGTTGTGATTCCTCTTCTGGATAAGAGGATAAATTTTATAATCTATATACAAAAATCTCGTAAAATCAAAATGGAAATA
Source organism: Drosophila sturtevanti (assembly GCA_018150375.1). NCBI lineage: Eukaryota > Metazoa > Arthropoda > Insecta > Diptera > Drosophilidae > Drosophila > Drosophila sturtevanti. Next base: position 176,431 of record JAECWJ010000527.1, on the reverse strand, counting down.
CATGTGTACGTACACATAATGCCTAATTGTCAAAGAGCTTGTCATATTGGGTTTCATAAACTAGACATTTTGTGTTTTAACGGATTTCAAAGTCACTTGACCATAACGCAATTGCCGCTTGCCCAGCAAGCATCAGGCCACGAACCGAAGCCAAGTGTCGCCAGACTTTGGTGTATTGAATCGGGTTTGAGTTGAGTTAAGTTGAGTTGAGTTGAGGCTATGGGATGGCTGATGGTACATCTAAAGCATATATTTTAATGATGACACCCGTTTACAACAACAGCAACAACAACAGCAACAACAACAACTCGGTCTCAAACTGAGAACACATGGCCGATGGTGCCACACTTCGTATATTTATATGTTGAGTACATTACCGTGTGCCGCGATCTGTGAAGGCACATTCCAAAGCACACTTTGAGATACATTTGCCTTGTCCCTCCAACCATCCATCCCCCCCTTGACAACCCCACACCCTCACTTATTTGGTGAGTGTGAGCATGTGTGTGTGTGTGTGTGTGTACATGCAAAGTACGTGCTCGTTTTTATACCAACTCGAAACTGAAAAAAAAAATGTGTTAAGGTCGTAATTATCTCCGCTGGTTCTGTTGATGTTGCTGTTGTTGCTGTTGTTGTTGCTGTTGTTGTTGTTGTTGTTGCTGCTGCTGCTGCTGTCGTTTTGTAGGTGGAAGTTTCGCCACAACTTTCTTTTGCTCCTTTTCTTGTCCTCTACCTTTTATCTATTCTATTAAAATAGGTATAAAGGTAGTACCACCATATGTTCATTTAATCGAGGGGTTGCAAAAGGAACCACCTATTGATAACTCGCTTAGACAAAAAATATTACTTAAGTGCATTGAACTTAAGTAAGTGGCCAACTGTCTAGTTTCAAATTGAATAAGGACAATAAGAAAATGGTTTAATACAAAATTTATTACAAACAAATTGTTCACCAAGAGAAATGCCTATCAATGAAAAATGATAGAGAAACACATATGTATGTATATATATAAATATATCTGAGATGTGTAGGAAATTTAGTTTTGAATTATTCGCTTGATTACATTATAATATATGTATATCATTATGTGTACTTCCTACTATATACATTCCCGCATATTAGATTTAGTTATAAGTAATTAACAAAGTTAATGAAGCCTCTCTGTCTATATCTATGTAGAAAAGTAGTTCTACAGACAGGCTGAAAATCCGATCTTCGTTGTATATATACGTATATATGTACATAAATGTATCGCTTACAAAAATCCTATAGCTAAAGGACCTCAACTTTGCTAGACTTTAAATCAGTCAAGATAAGGTCTTTAAGAAATTTATTTTTGTTAAAATTGGTAATTACCTCAGAATTTCCTCAGCTATTCAATTTTTGTAAAATCTAAAATTCATTTATTCTAAAACTGAAAATCCATAAACGATAATGAATACTTGAAACACTTTAAAATGATTTCTTTATTTAACATTGATAGAGATATAATAAAATTTATAATAAGTTAATAAACGTAAATCATTAATTTGCACTAAATTGTATAATTATCCTTTTTCTATTTACAGGAAGATCTATGATGGACGACAGAGAAGAATAACGCTTTGTTTGTGGTAAAAGAAACGAAAAAAAAAAAAAAAAAAATAAGAAAAAACAATTTTTATCAACTAATATGCATTACGATTTACCAATGGCAATTGGAAACTGTAGAATAACGTAAAGGAATTTCTACCTTCTGTCCAACTTTTATAACTTCCCAACGTATATATACATATATAGGGGTGGTTGGCTCAGTTCTTGTTACCCATTTCTATCCCTATACCTATACCTATAACCATTCTCATTCCCTCTTTGGTTAGTTCTTGCAAGCTGCAATGCTTACTTCCAAGTACAGTTTTTATTTGAAAAGGAATAAAGTATATTAAAAATAGGGGTTGGGTGGCTGGGATATACATATATATATATATATATGTCTGTATGTATGTGTATGTATGTGGACTTACTTTAATTTCATTGACATTGACTTGGGACTACGGGCGGGCGGGCAACTGCATTCCAATGCAATTGACAGAGAACAGAGCAGAGACACATTGAGACAGAGACAGAGACAGAGAGAGGATCGTCGATAGCAACTTTTATTTTCACCAAGGGGAGGATTCTGTTTGTTTGATTAAAATTTCGATGCAAATACAGATTCTGATGTCTGCTTCTTGGGAATTGAATATGGCGAGTGTTAGAGAGAGAGAGGTGAGAGAGAGATAGAGATAAAGACGCCCCATTTAGGCCTAGTCATTTATGTGTTGACGCATTTGCCCAGCTCCAAAGTTCCCTTTATTGATTATTTTTTAGTGCTTACGCATTCATTCGATGGCCATATGCAAAGAATATATGTATATCTACAGTAAATGATATCTGTAGCTCGATGTATATATGTACATATGTATAGACATATATATATATATGTATATAGATGTGTGTGTTTTTTGTAAGCAGAAAGTAAGTCAAACTTGTTTATCAGCCAAATGAAAATGACTTATCTCTGGCACTGTTTGTGGAGCCCAAAAAAAAAAAAGAAAGAAAGGGATACAAAGGGCGGGATGAGGGGTGGGTTACATTGGCAGTCGAAAAGCTCAAGTGGAGAAATTAGATAAAAACCTGTATCATTGGGGCAATAGGGGAGGTGGAGGGTGGTGGGAATATGCTGAATTAAGGACATGGCCAGAGACCAAGACCAACCCGCCTCCAACTTCCTTTCAAAGGTCAGCGTTCGGTGGTGGAAGCCACCCCCAAACCGAGCACCAATCAAGTGGCCACCCAAACCAAAAGCTTTTGGCCTGCCACTTTTACTTTCCATTTAAGTAATCTTCCCTACCAAAAAAAAACCACCCGCCATCACCTCCCCTCCACCACCCTCTTCAGTCAGTCCGCCATTCAACCACTAGAATTATTTTATTTTTTTTTTGCCATTTCTTTCAGAAATTGTTCCAACATCTATTTGAATTGCTTTGACTTCATCTTTCATATATTTCAGAAATACTTTTTGAACGCAAGCAAGGATTATTAAACGAAAATAAAAAGCCAAACAAACAAACAAACAACTAAAAGAAAAAAGGAAGAGAAAACAAAAATAAAAAAAAAAAAACCGAAAAACGACAAAAATTGAAAAATAAAAAACAAAAAAGAGGAAGGAAAAAAACAACCAAAAAAGGAACCAAAATTTCATTCGCAAATTCTCGACTACAAAAAGAAAAAACAGATAAAGAAGAAAGAAGAAAAATAAAAGAATTGCTTAAAAGACTTTTTGGAGAATTATATCAAAGCGAAAACGAAACGAAAGGATAAGACAAAAAAAAAACAACAGCAACAACATACAATTTAGAACGAAAACCAAACAAAAACAAAGAAAACGAAAAATCAAATTTAAATAAAATTAAATGCAAAGGACATTCGCATGTGTGTGGTGGTGGAAAGAAAATTCAAAACAAAATTCACAATTAGAAAACGCAGAAAAAAACGTAGAAAACGTAGACGCAAAATCAAAGGTGCCAGCAGCAATACAAAAGCAACAAACAGCAACAGCAACAACAACAGCAACAGCAACCGCCGACAATTGTCAGCAACGAGACAAATTTTGAACTGCAACATTTGGACAAACAAGTTGAGCGAAAGCAAAATTTCAACGTTTGGCGCACTAAATAAAAGGAATCGAGAAAGCGGCGCAGGATACGGCGCAAAGTTTTGAAGCAGCACATAGCACACACATCGATACCCACAAACAGCAACAAACATACCTAAATACAAATACATATATAAATTATCTAAACATAGATATATATATATATATACATTTGTATATACATACATATATATAACCCGGATTTGTCAAAAAGAAACTGAATAACTTAAACTTGAATAAATTACACGCACACGACGGCGGCTGCGGCGAATTGAAAAGCAAAGCAAAGAGGAGAAGGGCAGCGAAACTCAGCAACAACAGAAACAGCCAATCCCAAGAAGCAGGAGAAGTGAAGGCACAGACAGACAGACAGTAAAAAGAGAGAAAGTGTTTGTGTGTGCGTGTGCGAGTGTGTGTGTGTGTGTGTGTTAGTAAGTGTGAGCAGCGGAGAGGCAAGAGCGCGCTGCTGCTGCTGTTTGGCATCATCTTATGATGTCATCAGAGGAGTACGACGCGGACTGTTTTGGTTTGTATAGCGATGAGAACGATGTGTTGCTAAAGGAGGAAGATACAACAACAGCAATAACAACAACAACAACTGCAATAGCGGCAACGGCATCAACTAAGCAGCAACAACCACCGCAGGCCAGTAAGCAATCACCTCCCCAGTCACAGACACAGATACAGACACAGACACAGGCACAGGCACAGACACAGGCACAGCCACTGTCACTGCCACTCCAAGCAAGCAACGGACATACAACACCAACAAACGGCGACGACGCGGCGAATTGCGGCGATACGAACGTCAGTGAAGCGGAGAAAGAGAAACGAAGCAGCAGCGACGACGACGATAACGACGACGGTGACGACGACAATTCGGACGACTCCGACGACGTCGTTGTTGTGCTAGAAGGCTGCGAAGGCAGCACCAACAACAACAACAATAATAATAATAACAGCAGCAAGTCAGCGGCAACGACAACGACAACGGCAACGGCAACGACAACAGCAATAGCAAACAGTTGCAGTGGCAATCGCAATCGCAGCCGCAGCCATCGTAGCTCTCGCCAAAGTCGGCAAATCAGTCAGTCAACGGCCGTCGGTAAGACAACAACGTGCGCGGCTAATAATAATAATAATAATAATAGAAAGTCCTTAAGTAGCGCTTTAAAGAATAACGTTAACGTTAACGTGAACGTGAGCGTAACTAACGTGAACGCGCCAAGTGTTAATAATAAATTGAATCGTCGTGCGCGTCAGCGATCCTTAAGCAATACCGACAACAACCAACAACAGCAGCAGCAGCAATCGATTATTAATAATAATAATTTAAATAGCAATTGTGTTGGGAGCAACAGCAACGGCGGCACAACGGCAACCGCTGCTGCCTTCATGAGTAGCGCTGCTGCGGCTGCTGCGGGTGCCGCTGGTGGAGCCCTATACCAGGCTACAACAGCAACAACAGTTACAACAACAGCAGCAACAACAATAACGTCTGCCAATAATTCAAATACAAATTCACAACAGCAACAGCAACAACAACAATCATCTGCTGTTGCCGCCACATCGCCCAGCAATTCGCCCAGTTCGAGCTCAGCCTCATCCTTATTGACAGCAGCCTTTGGCAATCTATTTGGTGGTTCCTCAGCCAAAATGCTTAACGAACTATTTGGCCGACAAATGAAACAGGCCCAGGATGCGACCAGTGGGTTGCCCCAATCCTTGGACAATGCAATGCTAGCGGCTGCCATGGAAACGGCCACCAGTGCAGAACTTTTGAGTGCTGCTGGATTGGTTAATAGCTTGAATTCTAGCAAACTTTTACATCACAATAATAATAATAATAATAACAATAATAATGGCACACCGCTAAGTAATGGGACAAATGCCTCAATCTCGCCAGGATCAGCGCACAGTTCGAATCATTCACAAGTATCGCCCAAGGCCAGTAGTCGTCGGGTATCGGCGTGCAGTGATCGCTCCTTGGAAGCGACTGGAGCCGATGTGGCTGGTGGATCACCGCCTAGAGCGGCATCGGTTAGTTCACTAAATGGCGGTGCCACCAGCAATGGTGAGCAACTGCAGCATGATCTGGTGGCTCATCATATGCTACGCAATATATTGCAAGGTAAAAAGGAACTTATGCAACTTGATCAAGAATTGCGTACGGCCATGCAACAGCAGCAGCAACAACAGCAGCAGGAGAAACAGCAGCAGCAGCAGCAGCAGGAGCAATTGCAATCCAAGCTTAATCACAATAACAACAACAACAGTGTGGCAGCCACAAATAATAACAACAATATGGAAAGCATAAATCTTATCGATGATGCGGAAATGGTGGACATTAAAATAAAAAGTGAACCACAAACCACAGCCCCACCCCAATTATCGCCACACGATAGCCTTCGGAGCAGTCACAGCGGCAGTGGAAGTCACAGCAGTAGCCTGGCTAGTGATGGCAGTTTGCGTCGCAAATCCTCCGATTCCTTGGATTCAAGTGCCGGTCGTGATGATGAGGAGGAGACGGCAGTTGGCAATCCAACAGCACCACAAGAAAGTGAATCGATTATCCATCAAGATGAGCAATTGCCCACCAAAAAAGAATCGGTTGACGATATGTTGGATGAGGTTGAATTACTTGGTTTGCATTCACGTGGCTCCGATCTGGATTCCCTAGCCTCGCCCAGTCACTCGGACATGATGCTCTTAGATAACAGCAAGGACGATGTCCTAGATGATGATGACGATGATGATTGTGTTGAGCAGAAACCGGATAATATTGGTTCCAATAGTTGCTTGAAAAAACCGGGCATGGATCTTAAGCGAGCACGCGTCGAACACATAGTGTCCGGCATGAGATGCAGTCCCTCGGCAAATGTCCAAGCCGGCCAGCTTCAAGTGAATGGTTGCAAGAAACGAAAATTATATCAACCGCAACAACATGCCATGGAACGCTATGTTGCCGCTGCGGCCGGACTTAACTTTGGTCTAAATTTACAGAGCATGATGCTGGATCAGGATGATAGTGAATCCAATGAATTGGAATCCCCACAAATCCAACAGAAGCGTGTGGAAAAGAATGCCCTTAAATCACAGTTGCGTTCAATGCAAGAGCAATTGGCTGAGATGCAACAGAAATATGTGCAGCTCTGTACCCGTATGGAACAGGAGTCGGAATGCCAAGAATTAGATAATGATCAGGAGCAGGATAATGATAGTATGGAACAACAGCCAGAGCTATCACCATCGCCAACACTAACCGGTGGCGATGTCAGTCCCACACCCAAGGAGCCCAGCCAAGAGCCGGAACGGCCGAGTTCAAGTTCCCCCACTCTAAAAGTGAAACCCACATTAAGTGAGAGTAGTGATGGAGCAGCACCGGCCACACAAATGCTTACCCAAATGATGAGCAAAATGATGTCCAATAAGTTGCATAATCATAATCCTCTAATGGGTGTGGGTGTGGGTGTTGGTCATCCGGCTTTGCCTCAGGGATTTCCTCCATTGCTTCAGCATATGGGCGATATGTCGCATGCGGCCGTTTCCATGTATCAGCAATTCTTTTTCGAGCAGGAAGCACGCATGGCAAAAGAGGCTGCCGAACAGCAGCAGCAACAACAAGCCCAGCAACAGCAGCAACAACAACAAGCGCAGCAACATCAGCAACAGCAACAACAACAGCAGCAGCAACAACAGCAGCAGCAGCAGCAACAGCAACAAGAGCAACAACGTCGCTTCGAACAGGAACAACAAGAGCAACAACGTCGCAAAGAAGAGCAACAGCAACAATTGCAACGCCAGCAACAGCACCTACAACAATTGCAACAGCAGCAGCAACAACAGCTCGAACAGCAGCAACAACATGTGGCACCACCTCGCACCCAAATGCATCATCCAGCACCAGCTCGCCTGCCCACACGACTTGGAGGAGCTGCCCATAGTGCACTCAAGTCAGAGCTATCGGAAAAGTTTCAAATGCTGCGCAGCAGCAATAACAGCTCAATGATGCGCATGTCCGGCACCGATTTGGAAGGATTGGCTGATGTCCTCAAATCGGAAATCACCACATCCCTGTCGGCGCTGGTGGATACAATAGTCACGCGATTTGTGCATCAACGTCGTCTGTTTAGCAAGCAGGCGGATTCGGTGACGGCAGCAGCAGAACAGCTTAACAAGGATTTGCTGTTGGCGTCACAGATACTCGACCGGAAGTCACCAAGGACCAAGGTAGCCGATCGCAGCGGACACAGTGGCAACTCTGGCGCTCAAAATGGCCCAACGTCAGCAACACAATCAGGTAATAATGGTTCACTACTCCTAGCTAATAGTCAAATGCCCTCCCAACCGCCTTCGGGCAATAACCTCGGCAATAGTGCCAATAACTCGAGCAATGTGCAACAGCAGCAGCAGCAGCAACAGCAGCAGCAGCAGCAACAGAATGCACAGCAGCATCAGCAAAGTGTACAACAGCAACATCAGTCGAATGTACCGCAGCCAGCGCCACCGCATCCCTTGGCCATGGCCAATTGCCAGCAGTTGATTGCTGCCCCGCGGTTAAATGGTAATCAGTTATCGTTTGCCTCACCCGCAGCTGCTGCAGCCGCTGCCATGGGTCTGCAAATGCATCATGCAGCCGCCGCAGCGGCAATGTCCGCTCAGCAGCAGCAACAGCATCAGCAGCAGCAGCAACAGCAGCAGCAGCAGCAGCAGCAACAACAGCAGCAACAACAGCAATCGCAGCAACAGTCGGGCGAGCCTGGCTCGAATTCTAACCCCCAACTGGCTGGCGGCAATCAAACGAACCCAACTAACAATAGTTTAAGTACACTTAATATTCCACCTCCTCACATTCGTCCTTCGCCCACAGCGGCAGCAATGTTTCAGGCGCCAAAGACGCCACAGGGCATGAATCCAGTGGCCGCTGCAGCTCTATACAATTCGATGACGGGTCCATTCTGTCTGCCGCCCGATCAGCAGCAGCAACAGCAGCAACAACAGCAACAGCAGCAGCAACAACAACAGCAGCAACAAGCTGCCGCCCAGCAGCAACAACAACAGCAACAGCAGAGTGCCCAACAAACACAACAGCAATTGGAACAAAATGAGGCACTTAGCCTGGTGGTGACACCAAAAAAGAAGCGTCATAAGGTAACCGATACACGGATCACGCCACGAACAGTTAGCCGTATCCTGGCTCAGGATGGTGTTGTTCCTCCCCCTGGCTCTCAATCGCAGCAACAGCAACAGCAGCAGCAGCAGCAACAACAACAGCAGCAACAGCAGCAGCAACAACAACAACAGTCCAATGGCAGCAATGCCACACCCGCCCAAAGTCCAACGGGGCGTGGCCAGGCGGGAGGAGCCGGTGGCCCCGGCTCATATCATCCACAACCGCCACCACCACCACCACCCATGATGCCAGTGTCCTTGCCCACCTCAGTGGCCATACCAAATCCGTCGCTACACGAATCCAAGGTCTTTTCACCATACAGTCCGTTCTTCAATCCGCATGCGGCCGCTGCTGGACCGCATGGCGGTCAGCCAACAGCCGCCCAATTGCATCAACATCACCATCAGATGCAATTATCATCAAGTCCGCCCGGCAGTCTTGGTGCACTGATGGATTCGCGTGATTCACCGCCCCTGCCACATCCGCCATCGATGCTACATCCTGCCCTACTGGCTGCTGCCCATCATGGTGGCTCACCAGATTACAAGACCTGCCTGCGAGCTGTTATGGATGCCCAAGATCGTCAATCGGAGTGCAACTCGGCTGATATGTCTTTCGATGGCATGCAACCTACTATATCCTTTTTCAAACAGCAACAACAACAACAGAAACAGCAACAAAAACATCTTATGGTCAAGTGAGTTTCCATCTATAAGTAGTCCAAAGTGTGAAGGTGAAAGAGCAGTCAGAGCCACCAAACCCAAACCCAACCAACCAACCAACCAAACAGTCAATTCAATCATTGGGGGTGCTTAACCTCGAGCTTACAAAATGAAACCAATCAAGTGTCTTCTTCATTTTATTTATTTCCCCAACTAAATTCTTTTATAAAATGTAATCAAAACCTTATTTATTGCACTGCAATCCCCCCTTCACACACACCCCTCTCCAATACTAGCCAACCCCCTTTTAGAATCCAAAACATACGTTCAAGTCATCACCATCGTCGTCGTCGTCGTCGTCGCCGTCGTCGTTGGAGCCGTAGTCGTAGTCATCGTCTCGGTCTCGACTGCCTCTTGGCGGCTTGAGTTGCATTTCGCAATAGATGAAGGGAGAGAGAGGGAGAGAGAGAGAGAGAGGGAAAAAAAAAGGCAAGAAAATCAATGATGAACAAGCGCCAATCCAAGAGCAGAAATTGCCTGCATTCAGGCCACTTACTCTTTCCATTTCCCCCATTCCTTGTTCTTCTTCTCTTTTTTTTTCCAATCAGTCAGAAACCAACAGAGAAAAAAAACCTTCATCCACCCGCACTAGCACCACCCTTTAGACATTCATTATTGGCACTTAGAGAATCTGACTTCCTCCACCCACTCCTCCACCTACTCCTATTCCCCCTCCTGCTCCTACTCATCGTTACTCTGTCTGCTCTTTCACACGAACCTTTTGGATATTTGGAAGCGTCTATTGACTATAATATATATCATACCCTTTATATATATATATATGTGTACAATTTTATAGCAAACATTGCATATCCTTGACTCCTTTGCACTCTTCTACATTGACACCGATGCACCTGCGCAAGGCCAAACTGATGTTCTTCTGGGTACGATATCCCAGTTCAGCGGTACTCAAAATGTATTTCCCGGATATCAAATTCAATAAGAATAATACAGCACAATTGGTGAAATGGTTCTCAAATTTCCGGTAAGTAAAACAAAAAAAAAAACAACAATAATATATCTCTTTATAACCCCATCAATCAATATATCTGCCTCTATATATATATACTTATATACCACATATATTTATATATAACTGATATATAACTTTAAACAGCATTCATTTTTATTAATTGAGTTTCGTTTTGAATTCAATTTTAATTTATACATTTTTTTAAATTCTTTTTCGATTATATTATAATTATTTTATATTGATTGCCGCAAAAAACAAAAAAAAAAAAAAAAAAAAAAAAGAACAAAAATTATTTGCCACCTGTCGAAATTCCTCTTGACTTGCACTCAAGAAAATTTAGCCAACTGACGTCTGCTTACATACTTATATGCATATATATCTATATACATGCAACACCAACAACCACCCCCCCAACCCTCTCCCCCCACCCTCTCAATCTAAGCAATGCAATCGCCCCCCTTTTTTGGGATATATGTTAGCTGTCAAATGCCAAATATATGGCGACTATAACTGTCAGTTGTCTAAGTTGCGCAAGAAGATTGCCAAATAATAAACGGCAGCTGAAATAAAGTGAGGTAGGCCCGCATATACCCATACAATATATATATATATATATACTCTAGAATACTCATATAGACCCACAAGTAATATTCACTGTGATTTTTCACTAACCCGCCAAAAAACTAAAATCTCAACAACACATCTGCCCGAAACCAAATCGAATAAAGGACGAAACCAAGAAAGAGAAGAGGAGGGAGAGGGAGAAACAATAGTTCACCTGGATTTCAATTTTCAATCTGTTTTCTTCTAGTTGTTGTTGTTGTTGCTTTTTTTCCCACCCCTCCGAATTGGCTGAGCCGCACACAAGCATCAAATCGTTGTGGCAGCTGTGCCTTGCCCCGTTCCATTTAAACATTTTTGCCTCGTGTTTGTCTAAGACATGCGCTCAACGTCTTAAGAAAGAAAAGAAGAAAAAAGGGAAGGAAAGAAAGAAAAAAAAAATGTTGTGTTGTCCTTTACCTGCACTGTGGCACGTTCGGAGGGTTTAACATGGGATTTTGTTTCCATTTGTTGGGAATTTCCTTCGAGCAGTTGTAGTAGCTTTTGTTATGCATTTCTTAGGGTTGCTTACACACACACACACACACATCTATACACTCGCACACCCTTAAAGGGGTTGGATGTAGAAAAAGAAGTCGTTTGATTGCTTATTCCTTGGGAACTTCTTCGTTTTTTTTCTTTCTTTCTTTTTGCGACTTCGACTTTTGTGCTCGCTTCGTGAGGTTAAAATGGGTGGGAATATTTTCTTTGATTTTTGCTTTTCGGTTTCCTTTTCTTCTTTTTTTTTCCTTGTTTAATTTTATCTTAATTTTAGGGGTAGCAAAAGTAACGGTTCCTCTTTTCTTATTTTAATTTTTCTATTTATTTTTATTTTTCTTTCTTTAAGTGTTTAGTTTCTTGCCCGCCCTTCATTTAACTTGAATGAAATGAATACTTATGAGTATTCATTTTAACTTTCTTCCTCGTTTAGTCACAAGTTAATATTATGAGTTTCACACACACACTCACACACCCAACCCCAACCCTACACACACTCACATACACACACACATACATTTGCCTACTCTATCTTGGTTCTAATAACATGTTTGCTTCAAGTGGCCACTTAAAGAAAAGCCCCCCCCCTTTTTACCCCCTTCCTCCTTAAATGCAGAGATAATGATGAGATGAGATGATGATGAGTATGTGGCTATGAATGTGGATGAGCTGCCACTTCATATGTGAAGTGTGAAAATAGCGTGGAAAGAAAAGTTTCTCAGAGTTTCCTTTTTTTTTGCATATTAAAAAAAGTGCTGCATACTTAAGTGGGCGCCAGTCATAGCCATTTCATTTCTTTAACGGTACTATATGTAGATGAGTGTATGTGTGTATGCGGGTGTGTGTGTGTGTGGGTGTGTGGGTGTATGAGTATGTGTATGTGTTGGCTAATTAACAAAAGTGCCTTTTGTTGGAGGTCTTGAAGCAGGCCACTTATATAATTGCATTATCTGCACAAATACTGAAAAGAAAGAAAGCAAACCAAAGGACATTCACATACACACACACACACACATACACACACACACATACATATGAGTCAGGCTAATTAGTTTGTTTCTTTTGCTGGCTTTTTCAATGGCAGCTACTTGAGAGTTGCAGTTGGGCCCATAATGGCAGGACCCTAGCTCAGTAACTGGCAGGTAAAGGCGCTCAAGGATACAACCCCACACACACACACAACCCACACACACACACACACATATCTCCCGCTGTTCTTTTTTTCTTTTCATTTGTACTTGTTGTTGTTGTTGTTTTTGTTGTATGCGTTTTTTGTTATTCATCAAGCTTTTCCTTTTTTGTTTTTTTGAGGTTAAGTGTCCTTTTAGAGCGTGAAAAAAAAAAACAGATCTTGCTGACAAACCACAAAAATACAAATACGTATGTATATATGTATGTAAACACCCACGCGAACACACGCACACACACACAACTCTCTCACACACACACACACACTCACACATATACAGTTATACAGACAGACCTACATATATTTCCTGTATATATATATATATATATACGACGTATATGACTTATACAGATGCTTATAAACTAAAGTGTTGCCAATTACTTCATTTAATGTATGAGGTAGAGATGTCTGCATATGTGTGGGTGAGTATGTGTGAGCTTATTAATAAAAAAAACAAAAAAAAAACAACAACAAGAAATGTGTATAAAAGAAACGCAGCAGCAAAACAAGAAGTAAAAGAATATATTTTCAATGCATAAATATATATATATATATATATACATATATATAATAAACATATATCTATATATATATATATATAACTGAATGGCACTTCTAAAGAAAGCGCTGAAGAAGAAGAAGTAGACACTCTGCACACAACACACTCACCCATATACATACATACACTCCCAGACACACACACACACACACGTGGGGGGGGGCACTTGTAAAAAATGCCCTCCCACTTACCTTCCACTCTCTCCCTTCTGTGTGCCTGCCTGCCTGCCAGCCTGAGAGTTTTTAGAAGAAGCAAAGCCTTCGGCCGATCTCTCATGCACCAAATAAATAGGCTGCTATAAAATAAGTGAACATTTTTATATATAAACTAATTAGTTGCAACTGCAGTTGCACTTCCGTCAAGCGTTGACACCCAACACGTTATTTCTGTAACCCAACAGTTTTTGTATTATCTAAATTAAGTGGCGCATTCTATATACATATATCTATATATATATATATATATATATATACTTATGTATGAAAGGAGATTTAGCTATATAGCTTCTTCCTTCCTTTTCCTGACACTGCACACATATACATGTGAGTCGCCTCAAGCTTGTGGCAGCCACAAAGCTAATTGCATTTTAGAAAAAAAAAAAAAATAGAAAAGAAGAAAACAAAAACCAAACGAACAAAAAAACAAATAAATAAAGAGAAATTTACCTCGCCTAAATATTGTGTATTGTGTGGTGTCAAAACACTTATCAAAACCACAGTCAGGCAACGCCTAATAACTGGGCTTTAATACAAACACATCTGCACACACACGCACACATACACACACACACAGAAATAAGGACAAAAACTGTCATAGAACAACAATTCCATGACTTGCCATCTTCTAACCAAAACCCCCTAGATCAACCCATCCCAATCTCTCGATTGTAGGAGCAGCCCTTCCTCACACATCTCTATCTATATCTACATCTATCTATTTATATATATATGTATATATATGTTCTTACTTAGTATAGAGCCCTTTGCTTTTTCCCACTGTCCTGTTCAAGTGCGCGTGCCGCCTCCGGGGAGCTTGACAGCAAGCAGAGAGACAGAGAGACGACTGACAGCAAAAGATTCTTTCTTTTTGTTTCCTCTTTTTCCTTTTTTTTTTTTTTTTAATAATTTTCCCTTCTTTTTTTTGCTATTTGCACATTCTGCGCTTATTGTTTGGAAAAATCAACATTATGAGCGCAACATGAGAAATGCATTTGGAAGCTGCTGCTACTGGGAAATCTTGAAATTAGCGCGATTATCGGAGCGTTGTCAAGTGGCGGGAATGGGGCGGTATAGAAACAGAGAAGGGGGGCGTGGTTAAAGAATGGCAAAGGAGGTAAAGGAGATGAGGCAACAATTAGTGCGCCACACACACACAGACACAATGAAGTCTCAGTCTGGGAAAAAGACACAAGCAATCACTTATAGTACTTACAGGCAGGCAATCCTTCCCCCTCTCTATTACCCCACACACACACACACACACACACACATACACACAAATCACTTGACTAAACAAGGCGACGCTGGAGCCCATTGCACTTGCTAATTAAATCCCCAACCACAAGAAGACGCTGGCTACTGCTGCTGTTGCTATTGCATTTGCTGCACATTTGAGACTTATTAAAAATTCCTTTCACACATAGACACACTCAAAACATACACACACACACACAGACACATCGACAGAAAGAAGCCAGGGAAAGGTTGGGGTAGCCTAAGAGTATCCTGTGAATTATTAATAATGTCATATTCCCATATAATGCATTAAGCCTATTGCAAAAACAACAAAAAAAAAAGCAAAGCAAAGAAATATCAAGACCAAAAAGTAGGAGTATCAATATATGAAAAGAAAGATGGATTAAATGAGCAAAAGAGAGAACGAATGAGTGAGTGAGTGAGTGAGAAAGAGCTAAGAAATTTCCTTTTCGGTGTGCATGATGATAAGCCTTTCAGTTGCATTTGTGTTTTGTTTTGTTTTTTTTCTGTTTGTCAAGTTGAATTCGATAGACTAATCCTTGGTTTAATTTTCCTTTCTGTTTGTGGGCTTTTTGTTTATTTTTCAAATAATTTTTTATTTCGTTATCAATTAATAAATTTGAATGCTGAAAACAAAACTAAAAACCAAAAAAAAAAAAAAAAAAAACCAATAGATATTTAGTGTATACTGACCAATACCAAACATATTCCTCATCTACGCATCTGCAGAGAATTCTACTACATACAAATGGAGAAATATGCACGACAAGCGGTCACTGAAGGCATCAAGACACCCGATGATCTATTGATTGCTGGAGATAGTGAATTATATCGAGTGCTCAATTTGCACTACAATCGCAATAATCACATTGAGGTATGCCCAATATAAAAAAAAAACACCAAAAAAAAAAAACACTACCATAAACAACCACACAAATCTAACACAACAACAACATCACATCAACAATATCACTGCGACAACAGTTCCAAGATTCCATGCGAAAACTGAGGTTTATCTATACAAATAGAAAGAAAATTGTAATTAATATATGTAATATTATATACCCTTGCATCTCCTACTAAACAAAACATATATATATATCAGTTCATATGCATAACCATGTCTGTCTGTCAGTTCATCTTAACGGAAATCCCATAGGAAAGCATTTTAGCCTAAAAAATAGTTTATTAGAAGTCCTGTAAATAGAAATTGTTCGGATTCAAATTAAATTCAAATTGCAAGGGTATACCAACTTCGTCATGACCGAAGATAGCCTGTCTTTCTAGCTTTAAGCTTAACAAAAACTTTAATAACTCAGTCTTTTTAAGGACGAGTAAGATATCCTTTAGCCAAAGTAACATCAAATGCCATAGGCAGAATTTCAAAGAGTCCTTACAAGACCCTACAAAAACCAAATGCCATTAAAAAGGTAACTTAAGGAGTAAATAGAATGTCCTGGAAAGACTTGAGTTATTAAGGATTTTTTGTGTATTGAATTGTTTTTTAACACCCAAAAAAATAAAAGCGATAGTTGTCCTTTTTTGGGCTCTAAAATTGATGTTTTGAAATCGTCATGTCCTGAAGTCCCAGATGATCATCATTCTCTTATCCCAACCATCCCAAAAAGCCATGTCCTTTCTTCCTTTGACAAAAATTGCCCAAGTTAGAGCTAAAAAACCGAAAAAGGACAAGCTTAAAGAGGCTATAACTCCGCAGGACATTAACCGATTTTAACGAAACATGCATTTTTAGACTTCCGAAAAGTAGAACTATCAAATTGCGTTTAAGGTTTTTCAAATTTTTTTCCAAAAATTTTCCTCAATTTTTATAAGGGGGTTAGTCGCAAAATTTGGCCAAAAATCAGAAAAGTCCTTGTAACTCGGCCATTTCAGACCGACAAGGAGGTCCTTTGGCCAGATAATAGTCCTTTTTAATTAAAGTCCGCTGGCAATGTCAGATCCTTAAAAGTCCTTTTAATAGCCGAGAAATCAGGACTTTTTCTTGTAGAGAAAATTACATATAACTCGCGTATCCTTTGAAGGATCAGGACGAAAAGGATTGGAAATGAATCTTAGGAACGAGGACTATCCTCTGGGTAAAGGACATCCTGATAGTCCTGCAGGGAGCGGAGATATTAAGGATTTTATGTTTTTCGACCATTTCCTTGGCGAAAATTGAACGTTGAAATTAAAATTTTTGTAGCATACTTTTGGTGACAGTTAAATTTTATTTAACAAATTTTAAATTTTCTCAACGGAAAAAAATGTAAAATACCAGGCGAACAGAAATAGGTAGTAGGTCGATTTGGAAAAAAAATTTTATTTTAATTTAAATTTTTTATAGCATGCTTATGGGGGCACCAAATTTTTGAAATTCAGAATCGCAATTCTGCCGGTTAAATTTGAAAAGAAATACCAGGCGAACAGAAATGAGCAGTAGGTCGATTAAAATTTTTTCTTATAAAAATTTTCATAGCATGCTTATAAGGGCACCAAATTTTGAAGCTGCAAAATCCCAATTTTGCCAGCCAAAATTCAAATGAAATACCAGGCGAACAGAAATACGCAGTAGGTGGATAAAAAAAATTTTATTAAAATTAAAATTTGTATTGCCTACTTATAAGGGCACGAAATTTTTGAGCTGCAAAATCGAAATTTAGCCCGCCAAATTTAAAAATGTACCAGGCAAACAGAAATGGTAGTAGGTTGCTTTAAAAAAAATTTTGACAAATGAAAATTATTGTGGCATACTTTTATGGGCACTACATCATTTGCGAGCTCAAAATTTCCGTTAAAATGATTTTAAAAATCCTTATAACTCGGTCATTTTAAGGATGATCAGGATGTCCTTTGGACAGATGATAGTCCTTATTAATAAGAGTCCGTTGGCATGTTCAGATCCTTAAAAGTCCTTCTAACAGTCGAGAAAGCAGCACTTTTTCCTGAAGCGAAAAAAGGCTGTATCTTCGCGAATCCTTTTAGGGATCGGGACGAAATGGTTACCAAATGAATCTTAGCAAATAAGGACAATCTTCTGTGCAAAGGATATCCTGAGAGCCCTGCAGAAGGCCGAGTTATAAAAACTTTTAGGTTTTACAAATGTAAAAATACAAATATATAATAGGCTGCGATAAAGATTCCACGAAAAATGGGGCATCCTGGACTTTCAGATGATCTTCGCTTCCAGCCGACAGATAAAATCAAGGACATCCTCCGAAAACTTATACTTTCATCCTGTAGCCAAACAAAGAACCATAGTTTGGAATGTCTTAATTTGCCTGTAAGAAGTCAAAAAATACATACATTAGTTATCTTTTAAATATGATTACCTCAGTCTTCACATGGAACTGTTATATACCGACTATTTTAAAAGTAATGCATGATAATGGAATCTTAAAATAGATGAAAAAACAATAATCTACAACTACTACACACCAACACTAAGAACAAATCACACTTACATCTTACACACACGTTCGTTTTGAGTATTTTTGTTTGATTTTTATCTTTTGAATGTAATTATTTTGCTAATATATTTTACATTTTTTTCGACTCCCTTTCCTACCGATCATTACTTCAACAGGTACCACAAAATTTCCGTTTCGTTGTCGAACAGACATTACGGGAATTTTTCCGTGCAATACAGGGTGGCAAAGACACCGAACAATCGTGGAAGAAATCAATTTACAAAATAATCTCACGCATGGATGATCCCGTGCCCGAATACTTCAAGTCGCCGAATTTTTTAGAACAGCTCGAATAGGTGGAGGAGTTGTTGGCTATGCCAACAGCTATACTCTCCACTTCAGCAACTACGACGCCAGCAACATCAACAAGAACTGCATCAACAACTACACCGACGATGACAACAACTACCAAAGCGAAGCGAACAAAAAACAAGTTAAGAAACTAAATCTGCGTAAGAAGTACAACTGGATATGACCATATATTAATCAAATCTATGACCCCAATTACACCAACATTCACATACCAAATACACACATACAAAACGAAAAAAAAATATGCAAGATGAGAACAGCAAGAGGACAAATAGGAAGAGTAAAAAGAGTTTAAAAAGAGTTTTAAAATCGCGTTTAGGCCGAAAACAAAAAAAAAAAAACGAAAACAAAGAAAAATTTAATGGGAAAAAGTAAAACTTAAAAAGATTCTGTAGAGCCGTAAAATAAAATATTTTTACAAAAATTTCGATCAATCACCACAACAACACACACATACACACACACAGAAACATATAAAAGCACACCCACACATACACAACATGTACACTAAACCAAAAATCTCAGCAGCAGAACAAATACAATTAGTTTGCCCCTGAAACAAAAAAAGAGTTTAATGCAAATGTTAAAATATGAAATAGTGCAAATTGAAAGACGACAAATGGAAAAACCTGAGCCAACAAAAGCAGCAGCAGTATTGCACAGTGTAAACTGTACTCTGTACATCGTTGGGTTTGTTAGTTGAAATTTTTTTACAAATATTTTATACAATAACAAAATAGTTGAGCCGTCTTTAAGCGAAGGTAAAAATAATGAAGCAAATTCTACCGAAAGTTGACACACACCCATCCAACATCTACATACACACACACACACACATTTATATACAACCCAATAACACACATAAACGGTACAAAGTCTATAAATAATATAAAGTTGCTTTGCACTTGAAGCATTTCAATTTACTTCAATTTCAGACCTAACTTGTTTAATTTATTTATTTTTTTTTTTTATCGAATTCAATATGTTTCATTGTCTGCTATCTTTGCCTAAACTTTAGAAAAGTTTAGACATACCTAGCAGCACTTTTGATCAGAAACAGAGGAAAACAAAAAAAAAACGTGGCCAAGACGAAGAAAATTCCTACAAATTTAAATTGCGGCTGCGTTTACCCCTTTCCCTATTAAACTTAAGCACATATATTCGATGTCTATTAACAAAACGAAAAAACACCAAAAAAAAAATGAGTATGAAAATTTAAAGAAAAGAAAAGGAATAAAACACTAATTTAGAATGTAATTTGTATTAGCAGTGGGCGTTAGGGTAATTCATTTTTGACCAAAGTTAATTGTTAAAAAAAAGAACATTTTACATACGATTTATTTAAAAAAAAAAAAAAAACAATTTTAAAAGCACGCATATTATTTTTTAATCGATCAACACACATACACACACCACACACACACACACACTAGTCTGTTATTTATGTATATATATTTTACATAATTTAAGTTAATAATTTAGTTTAATTTTACTTGGCCTTAAGTTGCAACAAAACATATACAATATATATGAAGCAGAACAACAAAATATATATATACACAAAACACAAATTAAAAAAAAAAAAAACATTTTTGTTTTTGGTTTTTCTTTTCAATTTTTAGTTTTTTCTTCTTCCTCCCTGCCTTTTTATTTTTTGGGCCTGTGATCCTTAAGAACATGCACTTTCATTTCTCATATACCACAAAAGGCAAAGGCGTAGACAAAAGGGGTGGGGCAAATGTCTAATAAACAAGTTTTTCATTAAGCCTTAAAAAAAGTTTTTAAAGTTTGCAATTTCAAGTTTAAAATTCTAATTATATATCGTTAGGTGTCCATATTTCTCTAGTTCAGATCCCAATTAAGAGATAATGAAATCAATAATTATAAGAAAGAAGCTCTTCAATAAATTTAGGGATTTAATAATTCATAATGCAAACTATTCTAAAAAAATTTCAATTATTTATAGAGTCGCCAGAATATTTTCAATTTTAAATTTTACTAAGGATTTAAACAAATTCTATTGATTCAATGAAAAAAGGAGATGCATAATCAATCCAATCTTAAATATTGATCTTTGATCTTAAAAGGAATAATTCTAAAATCATTACAACCTAAAGGAAGTAAGTGTATGATCCTTTTAATTTGTAGATATTTCAGTAACTAAAAAGAGTATCATATCATTCTAATTATGACTACTATTTTGCCCCCACTCTTTTATTTTAATAAGATCTTGTTTACGCCTCTGCATACAAATGCAATAATGGAAAGTGGGCGGGTTAAGAGGGATATGTTTGCCTGCTCTTTACGACTCTTTAGGGGGCGGGCAAACCTTTTGTGTTGCAATTATCAAGCCATTCATTTGAAAATTGCAATACAACATTAACAACAACAACAAGAATAATAACAATCAACAAGAACATCAACCAACAGCAATCATCAAAATATACATGCTTAAAACACATTAATACAAATGGACAAAAATTAAAAAAATTAAATTTTGGCCAACAAAATATATATTCCTCGATATAAACTTTGCGTAAATGAAACGAAACGAAAACAATTTTTCGGCCCCCAAATAACATTTTGTTCTTAAAAAAAGGTTCACATGCCATCCCCCTATCATCAGGTCTCGCGACCCACCTCTGACCTCGACCCTAACGCCCAAAATGCATCATATATTGGCAATTAAATAAGAAATTTTTGGATCTAACCAAGTGAGAGAAAGAGAGAGAGAGAGCGAAAGAAAAGAAAATCGAGTCGGGAACACCGCTTTATATAGCAAAACTTTTCGGCCCAATCCACATTGACGAAATTTTTAACAATAGTTGAATTTTAGCTAAAGCAAAAAAGAAAAAAAACCAAAACAAAAAAAAAGTAAAACGAAAAATTTTAGGCTTAAACCAAAACAAAATTATTATGCAATTTTCGGCGTAATTATGACAAAATTATGACAAACAAATATAAAACGGTGAGTTTCCTAAAGTTAAAGCAAAAAAAAAACTAAAAAAGGAGTATTTGAAGCGAAATTCAAGTGAAATTCAAAGCGAAATTGAATCGAAATTTTTTTGAGGAAATCTAATCGAAAAAATCTAAGCAAAAGAAACCCAAATCATTCTCGTAATTAGAATAAAACCAAAAAAAAATTAAAAATCGTACAAAAAACCATATGGAATAAACATTTAGAATATATATACTTTTTTTGGGTTTATATCATTTTCTAGTTGATTTCCATCTTTAAGTTGTTCAATTTTTTTCAGTTTTCTCAAAATGCAGCTAACGAAATTGAAAAAGTCCAAATTGAAAAATTTCAAAAAAAGAAAAGAAAACTCGTTGATTGTTAATGCCTTTACAAAATTTATAACTATTTTTTGGCAAAACGAAGAAGAGAAATTAAAAAAAAAAATATTAAACAAAAATTAATGAAAACATGAAAAAAAATTGATTTGAATACAATTGTAACTGATTTTGTGATAGCCAGAAAAAAAGAATCTAACTTGTTTCGGTAAAAACCAATATGGAATTATCCATACGAAATTATTGATTGTAAAAAATAGTTAAAATTAAAAACCAATGCAAAAATTAAAGCAAAAAAAAAACAAATAATAATAATAAACACTTTTTAGGCAATTTAAGGCTTATTAACAATAAACGTTTGGCTAACCAATACCAAAAAAAAATATATTAACAAAAAAAATGATAACTAAAAACTTTTAGGCAAAATTTTATAAATTAAGACAAAATTGACAGAAGAAAAAAAATGAAAATGGAAAAGCGAAGCCGTCGAAATTCAGAAAAACTAAAAATTCCGATTTATCAAATTCAATTAGTTCAGTTTCTTTCAGTTTTCTCTCTGATTTAACCAAAAAACAAAATTAATCTCATTTAATTTAAATTAAAACGATGTTTAAACAAAAGAAGTAACTTGCGTACCAATCGACATACAAAACAAACAAACAAACAAACAAAAAACATACTTACATACACGCGTACGTATAATTAATGCAAAAAACATACATACATACATTACATACATTACATACATATTTCATACATTTATACTTACATACATACATAATTATACTATAAGTCAACCAAAAAAAAAAAAAAACATATAAATAATTGGTTAATAAACAAAAATTCATTGAAAAAAAAAAAACAACAAAAAAGAACAAACAAAAAAAGACGGCGCTTGCTTTTTACTTTACAAAATTCTCCTTAAAGCATTTTTGGCAACATTTTCTTTTCAAAATATTTATTTTTGCTTTTCAAATTGATCGAAAAAAAAAATACCCGTCTAGACACATTTTTGGCATTAGCAAAATTACATAAAACTCTTGGAAATTTCATTGATTGGCCTTGAACAACAAGAACACAAACAGATAACCAACACGTTAACCAACACTACAACGACAACTTTAACTATTCATTCGGTAATCGCACGGTAAGCAACAATTAAATTTAAGAATTTATCTTAGAAAAATAAAAAAGGGAGAAAAGGATTTCCCTTTCACTTTCTCTCACACACTGAATCAGGCAAAAATTGGAGAGTTGTTGGTAGATTCCCCTCTTTATGAACACACATACACACACACACACATACAACTGCAAGCGAGTATACATATTTCTTGGCCTTGAAAATTGACATATATAGGTTTTTGAGAGAACTTTTCGGTAATGGTAAATTATTCAAAAAAAAAAAAAATTCTTAACAAGAAAATTATATGCCATAGCCTAGTGAATAGTTTTCCCAATTGATTTTGCCCGCCTGGATCAAAAGTGTGAGAGACGAAAGACAAAGAAATGGCAGCAAACAAACCTAAATCCATTTACTAGTACAGTTTACAATTGAGAATCAATAGGCCAGGGATCAGGGAGCAGGATACTAATAAATCTATATATATTAGACTAACTACAAAACCAAAAGAAGAAGCAAAAAAAAAACAACCAGCCAGCCAAACACAATTACAAAGCAACAAGAATAACAACAACCATGACAAGGTAAAGCCGCCAATAAGGATCAAACAACAGTGTTGGTTAACACGTCCAGCACCGAATCACAGACACAGAATCAACAGTGGCAGCCAAAGCACAAACAAACAAACAAACAAACAAAACAAATACAACATACATAAAGAAAAGAAAATCGAGATTTCATTTACTGATTGTGAGAGCAAAGCACAGCAAATTACAAAAATAAAACCAAAACAGAAGAGAAGAAATAAGAAAACGAAAATACGAAAACCAAAAGCAAAACCAAACCAAAAAAAAACCAAAAAGAAATATGATAACTTAAATCATAATGAATACTACACGTAACCCAAAACCAAATATATATCTTACACGTAAACCAATTACCAAATATATAAAAAACAAAAAATGCAGATGCAGCCATATGCAATTTTAACTAGATTTTAAAGCATTATTACCGCAAAAGAAAAACCAAAACCAAAAAATCGAGAAAAAATGAAAATGAATTGAAAATATACCCGCATATACCGCAGAAAACGATAAACAGATCCGAAATATTGATCCGAATTGTATATAAAGATGACAATTAAATTCTACAAAACTCTACACACAACATACACAACGTAATTAAATATTACTACAGTTTAAGCATATAAGAAGAAACAAAGAAAACTTAAAAACAACAAAATATCTCCCTACCCCCAAAATATCATCCCCCTACCCCAATTAATCCTGGATATTCATAATGATTCAATATGATTAATCTAACGATAATATGAGGGCTAGATAATAAAGTAACTCCGATTAGCTTTACTTGGCATTGAAAATGCGCGCAAATGGTTCAAATATACACACACACACACATACACTGAAATGTGCCAAAATCTACATAAAAGATAATACAAATAATCAAGCGTATATATATCAAATATTTGGCTTTCACACACACACACACACACAAACAAAGAAACTCATATTCAAACACACAAAATATATTCAATTAAATGAATATTGAAAACAAAAAATAAGTAAATTTTCCAAATAAGTTAATTAAGCATCCTTGTTTCAAAAAACATCTGATCACAAAAAAAAAAAAAAAAAAAATGAACAGCAAAAAGATAAAGAAGATTTAAAACTAACAAACCAAAAATGAAAAATGAAAACTAGACGACAAAAAACAAAAAAAATTTGCAGTTTTGGTAAACAAAAACAAAAAAAGAAAACTAACAAACTTTAAACGAAACAAAAAAAAAAACAATGAAAATGAAATTAAAATTGATTGCGTTTTTTTAGTAGCACAAAACGCGATATACAAAATTCTCAACAACAAGAACAACATCTTTTTAGGACCAATCATGACAAATTTTTTATCACTTATTTGGCAAACAAACAAATGGGGAATCAGAGATAACAACAACAATAACAACAGTAACATCAAAACAATATATATATCTACCGATATTGATATATATATGTTGCATATGACAATTTTGTTTGAAACATTTTTTCAAAACTTTAAACACGAACTTAAAGTAAAATGTTTCAACATTTTTTAGTTCAAAAAACAAACTGCAATAGAGCAAACACCGGTGTACATATACTTTCGGCCAGCACTGTGTGTTTGCACAAACAAACCAAAAAAAAAAAAAACACTTTAGTTAAATACAAATTGAAAGAAAAAAAGAAAAAATACAATTAAATTGTTTTTCTGTTCCCTTCAGTTCCATCTTAAGCATCCTGAGTTTAAATAAAGTTTTTTCTAACAACAAAACGAAACAAAAAAAAAAAAAAAACTTTTGGCTTATGAAATATACAGTACAAACCATTTCGGCAAATCCATATAAAATGCAAAATAAAAAAAAATTGAAAAGAAATTCGAAATTCAATTGATATATATACCACAACAAAATGCACATGAATGAAAAGTATAAAAATATATAACAGTTGCATAACATAATAATAATAATAATAATAATGAAAATAATAATAATAATAAATAAATAATCCAATTATGATAATAATAATTAACGACAACAACAACAACAAGAACAACTTTAGTTTTAACAAAACCAACAATAGCCAGGGAAACATACACATGACTCGGTATGTGATATTTTTCAGTTTAAACCAACTTCATTTTTTTACAACAACTATACAACAACAAACAGAATAACAACAACAACAACAACAAGCCCAATTTCAATTGACAATATCTTAACGATAAAAAAAAAACAACAAGCAACCACAAAACTGAACTTAATAATAATAATACTTAAAATAATTAACAAACAATTTAACTGCAACAAATACACAAGAAAACTTCCAACAAGCAGCAACTTCTTTTGGGTTGTCTACACATATCAAAAAAAAAAAAAAAAAAAAAAAAAGAAACGTAACAAAACCGAATCGGAAAACAGAGACAAACAAAAATATATATAAAATCAATGAAAAATATACATAATACAATAACTAAAACTTAATACACGTACTTGATTTTTCTGTTGACTCAATTAAGCCATCCTAAGTTCAAATTTAAACAAACAAACAGACAGACATATTTACCCAGATAAATAATAACAATAACAACAACAAAATAAGAACCTTTTACAACAATAATATAATAATAATAACAAAAAAAAAAAAAAACCAAAATATAATCTAAGTGTTTTCCAAGTGTTGAGAATCATTTTTTTAATATTCTCAACCAAAAAATAAAAATTTTATGATTTGCAATAGATAAAGACACGTGCTCGGCACGTAACCGGGATAATTTATAGTACAATACAAAAGCCAATGCAAACCTTATAAATCAATAAACAAAATATGAATATAAATTTTATATAAAACGATTTATATTTTTATACTAGACAAAAAAAAAAACACACAAATAAAAAGTTATAAGAAGAAACAACAGCAACAAAAACTAAAACCTAAAACCAATCACAAACAACAATAGCCAATTAGCATAATAAGCCAAAATGTTTTAAATCAATGAATTTTATGTTTACAATTAACAACAACAACAACATTTATATTATTATTTTAACAAACAACAAACATGAGAAGAGACTGCAAAACTGCCTAAGTGAAACAAGAGAGAAATAGAAATGCGAGAAGGAAAAACAACTACAAAAAAAAAAAATGGGAAACGGGAAAATTATAATCTAATATTATTCAAAAATGAAATAAAGAGAAAGAGATAAGCATAGAATGAAAAGATGAAAATCTAATTTGATAATTTGATGTAACGACTCAAAGCCTGCCTGCTGATGATCTACATGCAAAATGAAAAAAAAAAGAATAAACAATAACAATAGAAGAAAAAGCCATCTAAAAGATATATACCACACATACATAGTATATATGCTTGTCTCTTTGAATAATATTAGATTAATTTACAACAACAGCCACATACCAGTACCAACAACAACAACAACAACAGCAACAAAATAAGTGATAAAAAAACTGCTTTTTGTGTTCCACAATTCTCTTACGAAAATCGAACTTAATTAACCGAAAAAAAGAAGAATAAAAAAAAAGGAAAATGATGAAAAGTATCTCTTATATATAATTGCGTGCGTTAAACTGGCACGATTTCGGGTCGATCTCAATGGCAATTCAGTGTAACAAACTCGCAAAATCAAACTCTTTTGGTTCACACATACAATTATATATATATATATATATCCAATATATATATATATATATATACAATAAAACAGACAGCCAGCCATAGCAATAGCCATATATATATAAACAAAAAAAAACAAATGAAAATGCCGCAAAAAATGTGCCACAATCAGTGCACAGACAATAGCCCAGTAATATTTTTATTATTTCTCAATTGTGTACATCTTTGTAATTCCTCGAGAATTAAAGATGTACCGATCCGTAAAACTGAAGTACAACCTAAGATATGAAAACAAAACCAATTGGCTTCTATATCAGATAACCAGACAACAAAACGATGCTGAGATTACACTGAACTCCAATTACAACTCCGACTCCAATCTCTGGGGGTGTGGCCAGAAATCGTGCTAGACGTTTGTCAAAATTCTACAACAATTTTTTGTACCAAACTGTAGGAGCAAACGAAAAACGCAATAGAAAAAAAACAACAAACTAATCAACAATATATATATATATATATACAATTTTATATATATTGCCAAATGAATTTCAATAATTTGTGTTTCAAACCATATATATATATATATATAAATTCTTTTTTTTCGTTTTTTGTTTTGTTTACAATCAATCAATCAATATGTATATGCAAATGGCATGTGTAAAATATGTAAAAAAAAAAAAACAATTAAACCAAACAACAACAACAACAACCAAAACAAAAACCAAACAGATAAATAATACAACAAAATATTTATACAGAGACTGCAAACAAATGTGATCAGATATTTTATAATAATATAAGTTTACAACAAAATATAACTGAAACTGAAACAAGAGCAAGCCAAAAACAAAAGAAAAAGGAAAGAAACCAAGTCCAGTTATAGCCAAATGATAAATCAAAAGAGGAAAAACCGATGAACAACAAGAACAACAGGTACATCATCAACAAGAAGAAGGAGCAGAAAATGAACAACAGCAACAAGTCAATATTAAAGGATAAGCAAATTAAAAACCAAAAAAAAAATCGAAAAAACAACATATTTATAATAATATATTTTACAATAGCAATATACAAAAACCACAAAAAAAAAAACAAAATACAAACACAAAACAACAACAAACTAAACTAAACAAATAGCAAAGAAGAGAAAAACCAAGCATAGAAACTCAGCAGAATCCTCTTCCTCTTCCTCTAACTAACTCACTCTCACGCTCACTCTTTCTCTTACAAATGTTACCAGTCCTTGTCAAACCGTTCCCTAAAAGTATGCTGCAGTTTCTATGCCAAAAACAGTTGCCTTTCACATGAAACAATTTACCATTTAAGTTTACAAAATAGCGAAATAGCCAAAAAACCAAAAAAAAAGCAAACAAACCCAAAATATGATTATTATGACCAACTTTAAACTCTTCTTAGCCCACCATTCTCAGCATTCCCCCCTTCCTCCTTCCTCCTACTCTATGAGTGGCTAAGACAAAGAGTTTACATAAGATTGGCCATAATGTCATAGAATTAACCATGTGAGATTTGTTTTGAAAATTTTTCAGTTTATTAACTACAAACAGCAAAAAACAATTTGCCAGCAATTGGTAAATGAATTTCTTTAGTTCAACGTTCATACAAAGATTCTATTTAGTTCAATACAATTGAGAAACAGACGAAAAAAAATGGAGAGAGGAGAAGTAAGAGAAGAGATGAAAATCGATAAAGAAAAACTTGAAGAAAACAAACAAAAAATATTAAAAAAAAAAAAAACGAATAAAAGAAAAAAGTAAATGCAATCCTTATTTTCCACTTTTCTTTGTTGAAGAGTTTTTCAATTTTCTGTTAATGAGCAAACAATTTTGGAAGTATTTTTCACTTAGTTTTCAATTTTGTAATGACGACGACTTGAAGAGAGAAAAAAAAAGCGGAAGTTAAGCAAAAAAAGCAAACAAATTTTAGTTCTGAACAATAGTGCCGGTAATATTTATATAATAAGTAAAAATATATATACATATATATATATATAAATATATATATATACATACATATATATACAAATGCATAACTTTAGAGAAAACCAAAAAAAAATGTTCTAAATGTACACTGAAAGAAAACCAAAAAGAGAACTTAAAAACTAACATCAAAGACATATAATAATGATATGCTATGCAACCAACCAACTGAGTGAAGGATGAAACCATTTGCGCTATACATTTTCTTAGACATTTAAGATCAGAGATTAAGTATTATCTAGCCCCATTGAAGAAATATCGACTAACCCCCTACACCCCAGCCCCCAAATCAAACTCTTTTCCCCCGACTAAGATAAAGCTAACTAATACACATACAAACACACACAGAACAGGAAAATAAAAAATAAAATAAAAGTCCACATTACATCCAACAACCAACAACAACAATGAACCTTATAAATACATATATATAACATTATAAACTTATATAAGAAGTACATAAAAAAATGCAAACAAAAAACCAAAATGCAAATAATAAATAATAATAATAATAATAATAATAATGGGTAGTTGCTATTTTAAATATGTATTACAAAAACCAAAAAAAAAACATACAAAAAGCCAAAAAAAAAAAAACATAAAACTACTAAGTAAATTAAAAAGAGAAAGAAAACAAAAAACGATCTTCAGCATATGCAGCAAAAAGGAAATAAAACAAATATGTTATAAGCAGGAACCAACAACATGAACAGCCAACAACAAAAACAACAAACCTACAACAAGAACAACAACATCAATGACAGTCAGGATATATGTATGCAAATTGTTCCAATATGAAAGAAAACATATATAGATATTTGTATGCTTTTTTACTAACACACACACACACACACACACAGACACACACAGTCAGAAAGGATAGAAATTGGTATCAAAGTGAAGTCATACCATAAAATCAAAAAACAACATCAACAAAATCAAGAAGAAAAAAACCCAGGAAAACAAACTGGAATGCCGCCTTTAGGTTTAATTTATTGCACACACACACACAACAACACATCAGACATTATAAACAATTACAGAATCAAAAAACAAAAAACATAAATTCAATGTCAGCATAAGTAATTGAAACATCTAATCGTAAAAAAATTTATACAATTAGCAATTGTCGTAATTGATTTTGATTTTCGAAAAAACAAACCAAACCAAAAAAAAAAACAACAACAATTAAAAAACAAAAAAAAATTGCATATAGACAACAAACATAACTTACATAGCAAAAACTACAACATAAACTATACAAAGAAAATTAACTTTAACAAACCTTAACAAAGAAAAGTAATAGAAATTCAGTGCCAGCTAAAAAAAAAGGAACAACAACAGCAGCAACAACAACTATAGCAACAACAATAACAGCAACCAAAGAAATGCCGTTCAATAACTATCAGCAACAACAACAACAACTACAGCAACAACAACAACTACAGCAACAACAACAACTACAGCAACAAGATCAACTAACAAAACTTAATTTCTGCATTATCCTAATTACCTGAATTTAATTTTCAAAATACATGCACTACATGAATTGAGCATAATATCTACATATATAATCCAATAATTATATATTGCTAATACCAATGGCAATCATTTAAAACTATTATATACATAAATCTTCTTTCTATCTTTATCTATATCTATCTTTCATATATATTTCAATATAAAACATCCACAACTGATTGGAATTTTACAGGTTACAATTTAGTTCATTTAATTCTCAATTTCACAATAATTGTATCCTCTCGAACAGTTCGTTCACTTTCTCCTACATCTATGCGGATTGAACATCTATATAATATTTTCACTCATACATATTTGATCATAAATTGATCCACTATCTCATCTATTTACTATCTATTTTCTTGAAGCCATTCAAAGCTTTTATTTCTCAAACATTTCGATTATTTCTATAAATTGATGTAATTTCCAAACCAATTAAAAAATGTTTAAAAAAATCTAAAAATGACAAAAAAGGATATTATCGATATTATGTTCAATTCAATACACGATCACAAAACCAACTAAAAATCCAATGAAAAAAAAAAAAAAAGATATAAAATAATGAGAAGAAATTAAAACACATAAAACTGAACCCAATAAACCAACAAATTAAATTTCAATTTTCACTCAAAATGGGGTATAACAATAAATATATATATATATACATATATATATATATATAATTATATAGAAATCCGATTAGCAACAGCAACAATTGAAACAACAACAACAGCAACAACAAAAGCTCATGTGGTATTGAATTTTCGATTAGAAAACAAATTTTCGATCAAAGATATTTATATATATATATATACAGACACACTCAGATATATATATTTCGGCTTAGATGTTATAGATAACAAATGACGATTTTCGGCCATAAAGCGCTGCATTTTGCAACAACAACAACAACAAACAACTTGCAAAAATGCAAAAAACAAAAAAAAATATTAAAAAAAAAACTCTCGGCATAGACTTTGGTGTGCATTTCGGTAACAAGAACAAAAAGAAAAGAAAATGAAGAAGGAAATACAATGTGAAAGAAAGAAAAAACAACCCAAAATCGACAACAAAAAAAAAAAAAGGAAAAAACAAAAGAAAGACGCGCTCTGCAAGTTGGCTAAAACTGAAATTGCTTTAATTTTTCTTCTTTTTTTTTTTTTGGTCAAGTAAATTTGATCTAAAGCCAAAATGAAATTATTGTAAAAATTAAGTTTTAGGTGTAAGTGTAAAATTATATATAAAAAATGAAATTTCGGTAATGTTCCTATATATATATATATATACATAACATATATATCTAAATCGAGAATATGTGAAGTAAAATTAACCTTTTGGACAAACTCAACAAGAACAACAACAAATTCAGCATTTAGCATTTTTTGGCATAGAAAAACAAAAACAAAAATCGTGGTCAAAATAGGCTATAGATTAATTTACTTGATCAAAAAAACAATACAAGAAAAAGAAGAAAGAGCAGAAACAACAACAGCAGCAACAACAACAACAACGTTTAACTGACTCGCAAACAACAACAAAAAAAAAAAAAAAATGAAAGAGACAAGGAAATATAATAATAATTTACAGGCAGCATTTTATATATATAAACAAATTATTCATTTTTCCATTGGATTCCCTGATTTGACTTTAAATCACTTTTATAACAATTAAAAAACGAAAAAAAAAAACAAAATGTACTTACAACAACAACAACAACGCGTTTTATAACTAAAACAAAAAAACCCAAAGAAAAATTAAAAAAAGGAAGAATCTCAAAAACTATCAAGGACAAAAATGAAGGAAAGAAGAAAAAGAAGACAAAGACAAGATGAAGTATAACACACAAAACGAACAAAATTTATAAAAACTCTCGGCCATGTTTGGATAATTCTCTCTCGGTGTAAACGTTCAGGACAAAACAAATTTACAACAAAAACAAAACAAAAAGAAACCAAAAACAAAAAAAAAAAAAAAAACAAATAAAGAAAAAAACCAAAAAGGTAAAAAAAAGAAGAAGTAGGAGAAACGAAATCTTTAGCTTAAAAAAAAGAAACAACCAGAAACAAAATTTATGATGATAAATTCAAAATCCAAAAATTATAAAACAAAATTATAAAATTTTGGTAAGACACACAAAACATAAGAAGAAGAAGAACAAGAAGAAAACAAAAACAAAGAGAACAAAAGAAAACCCTAAATTGTAAGTAAACCAAATAAAAAAAAGAGGAGTGGAAAACCCAAAACGAAGAAGGAAGGTTAAAACGGACAAAAATTATGGAAAAACTTTGAAAGAACATTTTCGAAAATATTGAAAAGAAAAAAACGTGTTGAAAAATGAATATCAAGAAAAAAGTACAAGCTTATTTTAAGCACCTTCGCGCCTTATCTTTAAGAACATAATAAAAAGAACAACAAAAAACGAAAAAAAAATACCAAAAAAAAAAACAACAAAAACAAAAAAATTAAAAAGGAAAAACACAAAAAGAATTAACTTTAAAGACAAAAACTAAACATGTAAATTTATAAAAAGGAAATTAACAAACCAAAAACAAAAAATGAAAACGTTTCGAAAATATTTCGATTATTTTAAATATATTTTTAGTTTTTATCAAAAAAACCAAATCCCGTTCTTATGTTTTGTGGAAAATCTGCCTTAAATTATATAAACAAAAAAAAACATGACAAGTCAACCAAAAAACAACAAAAAAAAAACACAAAATACCAAACGCTGAAAAGGAACAAAATGGAGCCTGGGCTCAAACAAAGGAAACAAAACGTACAGCAAAATTCAAAATCATCGTCAAAAGGTGTTAAACAAAAAGAATAACAACAACAAAACAAATAGCAGCAGCAGCAAAACTCAAAATTCTAAAAAGATAAAAAAAAAATCCAAAAAACGCAAGCATAACCAATCAAATTACAAAATTGACTAAAACAAGAAAACCCAAAAAAAAGGATAAAAAAAGATTGCGTATAAAAATCTCAACCACAAAAATAGCAAAAGGTTTTCTCAACGTTATTACCCACAACAAAACAAAACAAAAAAAGAAAAACAAAAACAAAAACAAAAATTATAAAAAATTATTTAATCTTTTTGTTTCCTACAAATCTTTGTAAATGTTTAGAATGTATGAAAAGAACAAAAAAAAAAAAGGAAAAAAAACACAACTTGGACAAAACTTAAGTTAAGGTGAGGGTGAGATTCAATGTGTATGTAAAAAAAAACAAGGTAAAATCGTATATATTTAATAAACTTAAAACGAATAATTCATTTCTCTCCCCTCCCTCCTTATCCTTATACACACATAATGATGATATATGTATTTATATTCATAGACATTTTATATATGTTTCTATTGGAATATAAGGGTCCTGCATTGATTGAATGTTGAACATTCTTTCTATTCCCATCGATCATCTTTTTAGAATCCTACTGGCCCATGCAGGTCTCTAATGACATATATCGAACTAAATACATTTAGTTAACTATTATTATTATTATAAACTTTTAAAATAAGTTAGTATAAGGATTTGCTCTCGATTTCCCAACCGGTTTTCAGTTTTGTTTTTAACACTTTTCGCGGGCATTCTCTAAGTTCTTTCCGTTGCAGCAAACATAAGTAGAAGGCAGCCCTTTGGAAACATTTTCAACTGGGTTTTCCATATTTCCCATATAAAAACAAAAATTAACGTTCTCTCTCTCTTTTGCATCTAAGAGAGAAAGAGACGATTAACCAACTAACTGATATGCAAACAATTTTCGTTAAGTGTGACCAGAGTCGTTGAGACGTAAACAGTTCTCAAAGTTCGAAATAAAACTAAATTTGTCAGGACCCTTTTTGAATTGGAAGGCTAACCGGGCATATCTCAAGGACATCCAGAACCGTGTATTTACTTAATCAATAGCACTGAAGGCAAAACAAAAAAATCTCTCTCCAAAAAAAAAAAAGAACAAACGCAAGCAAATGAAATGAAGTGAAGGCAAATACAAGTTTCGAATTAAAGACTTTCGGTAACATTTCGAATATCTTTCGGCAAAAAGTTTCGAATCAAAGTTTCGATTTCAGTTTTTTCGTTTGTTAATTTGTCTCCAAATCGTTAATATAAATAACAACAACAAACATACTCACACACAGCATTAGCAAGAACCATGGAAAAGCATCAGGAAAACGTGATAACGATGTAAAATGCAAAGTTAGAAGCAAAATTTTTGAAATGGGGCCACAACGTCCGATCTAAAGTGCCTTCAAGTAAAAAACTAAACAAAAACCAAAAAAAAAAACGAAAAAAAAAAAAAAATGTTAATTTTTTACTAAAAATTATAAATAAAAATTGTATAAAGTGGAAATTAAAATGTGTAAAAAAATATAAACAAATTAAAGCAAAGAACTAAGCAGAAAGAAGAAGAAAGATGAAAAAATAACGACGAAAAATGAGAAAAAGAAAAAAAAGGGCTCCAAATAGACCAAAACACAATCAAAAACCAAAAGCTGTGCTAACACGTTTGACCTGGTCACACTGTCTCTCAAAAATCCCCTTATTTCGCGCAAATAGCAGCAGATTCATAAGGATATTACCAGGATAATCGAATTGAGCAAATCTTATTTTGAATCCCGCCTAAATCCCATTACCATTATCATTCACTCCCTTTCCCCTAAACCGAATGACAAAAAAGAAATGAAATTATTCCCTAGAAAAGTTTGTAATTGTCTACCAAAATAAGCGATATGATATGTATGTATGTATTTAGTTTAAGGAATTAACATACAAAACAAAAAAAAAAAAAAAAAAACCAAAAAACGAAGGATAAAAAACCATTTAGATGATGCAAACCTTATGCATATAATAATGTAAAATTCATGATTTAGCGACTAGAAATTACAAAAAGGTTTGGATACACATGACTATTAAAACTTATGAGGCATATGTAGAGATATATACCACATACATATAAACGCTGAGTTGCTCATTATTGAATGTAATACTTTCTCAAACACACACACACACACACATCAAAACATCCACACTAACACTCACACATCACACACTAATGCATATACATACTACGCTACATTTAATTTAGATCTTAGGTGGAATATAAAATATATAACTGAAAGTTAAGCGAAAAGTAAAAGAACGGCATACTAATGTGGCGGCAAGTTTAGGTATAAATCAGACTTATAACTTAAGCTAATACATGGAAGAAAGATCGAAAAAATGGGATATATATACATATATATATATGCATTAATATATATATAGGATACTATATGAGGCGCATACAACCAAAAACTAAAAGACTTTCAAAAATAAAACAAAAAAAAAAAAGATAAAAAGAAAAACTAAAAGAAAAAAATACGTGAACAAGAAAATGGACGAATGGGAAGGCAAACATGAACATACGTCCCTTTAGCATATTTCCTAATGTTTCCTCCTTTTGTGCTTCTTTCCCCTCACCACTCCCTCCATACTCACATTTACACTCACCCACTCACACACACACACACACACATACAACACACAATTTTGAGTTATAAGAATCGTAATCGTTTTCGAAAAAGAGAGCAAAAAGAAGACAAAAAAAAAAGAAAAGAACTTAGCAAAAATTAGCAAAATTAAATTAACAAAAAAAAGGACACGAAAATCTCCCCGAAACACAAAGACACACTCACACACACTATGTATATAAGTATGTATTGTATATCATCATTTTTGAACTTAAGATTACGATTATGAAAAATGAACAAAAAAAAGACCCAAAAACTATAAAAAAAAAAAAAAACTAAAACAAAGAAACACAAATATTCGGATACGTTTTCTCAAAAAGCAAAAGGAAAGAAGTGCCACAACAGGTGTGTATTGTAAGTGTTTTTGCTTAGAACTTTTTCAAAATGAATAACAACAACAACAACAACAAGAACAAGAACAACAACCAGAAGATGATGATATTGATAATGATTATAATGATATAACGACATTTTCGGGCCCCCCAACATTCAAATTTGAATCAACTTATCCAATGACTTTTTGGCAGGCATCATTTCGGCACGATAGATGCAAGAATTTCACAAACCCAAAAATAAAATTGATTTTAGTTTGATTTTTAAGAAAACCAAAAACAAAAAAGAACGCTAAACAAAACTGAAAACAAAAAAAAAAATCAATGAATGTGAAGAACAACAATAAATGAAAAATTGAAAAATCTTTAGTTAAAAAACAATAGACCGGAATTATTTCCAAGAAATAGTACAAACAACTTTAGAAATAACTTTTATAAATGTAATTGTAATAAATAAGTGGTAAAGCAAGCGCTTTAAATACATTAAAAAATAATAAAAAAGAAAATTTAAATTGGCAAAATAATCGATAACCGATATTCCGATGTAATAATAGTTCGAGCCAAAACTTTTGATGCAGATGCAGATTTGAATCAATTCAAAAAAAAGATTTCAATATTTATTAAAATAAACTTCAGATATGAAGATGAATATCAAAAGAGTTTGGGGCAAAATTACAAATCGAACATTATAAAAGAATGAGATCGGATGTTAATAAGAAAGAAAATGAAAGATTCAAATTGGATAATACTTTTGGACTATTTAGAGCGCTAATATGTAATACAAACGATCGGAAAACCAAAATCCCAGAAATGCATATACGATTTTTTAATTTTAATTTTGATTTTGTTTAAAATTTAACTATTTCAATACACAATGAGTTATACAATGTTTCTATTATAATTAATTGATTGATTGGTTGAACTAAAGCGAAAGCGAAGCCTGGCGTTAAATGAAATATTTTCGAAATTCCAACTTGACAAAAACTTAAGCATACATATTATATATATATATACATATATATGTATATATATGTGTGTGTGTATATACACACAGATAAAAAATATGTATTCCTTTCATCACTAAAACTAATGTGGCAAGCTAATTAAGACAGCGATGAGAAATGTCATAGAATTTAAATTATAAGTATATGTAATAACACAATAGACGAACCCCCCAAAAAATACACACAGACACACACATACACATACACTTTACTACATATTTACCACAATATGCATACGAAAACCACAAAATACAATATATAAATGTAATACGAATGAGAAATAAATGAGACAATTCTCAGCAAATTTCACCAAAATAAAAAAAGTAAAGAAAACAAAAACCATTTATGTCTGCGTATATAATACGGATATATTATATATATACATATATATATATATATATGACTTATATATATATGTATATATATATATATATATTCTAACTTTTATATGATTAAACTATGTAATTCACTAGCTCCGTTTCGGTTTCGTCTCCCGGTTCCGTATCCATTTTTAAATATTCTTCCTATCGTTTCTCTATTTTAAATTTTTGTTTGTGTTTGGTGTACATTTTGGAATCTTCGAAAACATATTTCTGGCCATACCAAAAAAAGAAAAAAAACAAAAAATAATCGCACAAAATTGTACATTTCGCGCAAGAAAAAAAAAAAATTCAAAAGAAAAACCAACGGCAAAAATACCATTTTGGTTTGTATTTAGAAAATGATAAAAAGAAAAAAAGACAAAAACCAAAAAGTAATAACTAAAAATGGAATACTTAAAACGCAGCAGCATTAAGTAAACAAATTGTGTAAGAGGAAAATTCAGTATTTGGGATATAAGCTAAATATAATTCATCAAATTTATATTTATGCAAAAATGAAAACTACCAAAAGAACGAAAATAACAGAAAGAACAAAATATGCGTAAAGGAAAAAGGAAATGGTAATACAAGAACACTAAACTACAATATGACATTTTTAATCGAAAACCAAAAAAAAAAGAAAGAAACACACAAAAATAAAAAAAAAACTTATTTTATTGAAAATTATGTAAAATTTACTAAAAACAAAAACGAAAAACACACAATAAAGGTATATTGTTTATTTTCATCTTTAAAAATAAAGTTTTAAAATCGTATAAAAATAGTAAAATAATTATCTCAATTACTGGGAAAGTGGGAAAGCTATTTTGTTTGAAAATCTGATCTGGTAGTTTTAATGTAGATTTTCACTGAATCTTCTCCTTTGCTTCTTTAAATTAAGTAGCATTAAAATCCGGAAAACTATTTTTCGAACTGATTTTGTAAAATAACGAATTGATAAAGGAAAAGAAGACACAAAAAATTGGCTCCTAAGGATGGTAAGCGTCCTAATGATCCTAAGGTTCATTTAAGACCATTTTAATAATAGCTTTTACGGCAGTTTACCATATGGCTCTAAATTCGAATAATCAACGAGAGGATAAAAGCTTGCAACCCATGAGAAAGCCCATTTAAAAAAAGGAACGTATACCTAAAAAACCATTAATTTTTGCTTGAATTTCGCGGTTGCCATATGATATATTCGATCATATTCAAAGACATGCAACAGGTAAGTATTAATCGATAAATATTTGGTGTTATCACTAGCACAAAATTATTTTGGTATTTTAGACACACTGGCCACACTAGCAAAACATTACGCAAAGGTTCACATTTCGTTTTGTTATTAAAAAATGTCGCTTCTGAATGCATTTGCCAGGTAAACTGAATTAAAAATAAAGTCTAATCACATTGCCTTGACATCTTAAACAAATCGTGCAGATTAAGTCTTCAAAACAACGGAATTGCTGCCCGCCTGCTGCACACAACGCCAATACTCTGCGCCGAGCCGCTTAAGAAGAAGAAGAAGCTGGATCCACAAATTGTCAAACAGCGAGAGGACCGCAAGAAAAGAAAAATTGAGAAACAGATACGCAGGCTAGAAAAGAATGCGAGACAACTGAAGCCGGTGGAAGAGCTTGAGATTCCGATAGAACTGATTGATGAAAAAGAGTATGTACCTTTCATTCAGAATTATACAAGATTTTGCTTAATCTCATCATCTCCATTAGTAAACGGCAACGTAAGCTAGAGCCTCTAGGCAGTGTGGAGATAGAACAACGGGCTCTACTGAAGAAACAATGGGCTCGATACAAGCATAATGAGAAAGTGAACGATTTTCAAATTATTGATCGTCTAATTCAATCCCAGGATAAGGCACTGCAGGAACTACGTAAAGAGTCGGAAGAACTGTATCAAGCGGCCATTGAAGTGGATCTTCAGCTGTTACCCGTTACCATTAAGGGTCCCGTTGCCACACCTCCGATCAAGAACTATGCCAGCCCAGATGGCGACTATGTTAGCCAATCAACGAAGTGGGAGTAGAGAGCACGGCACACATATCGCTAGGCCAATAAGGGCAAAGATTGTTACGTTGTTCTCAGTGAAATAAATATAAATTTAATTAATAGCTTTTTGTTGCTCTATCAGAAATCCAACTTGGTTAAAAAATGAAAGCTCGATTAATAATAATCAGCCTTTTTTACGATATGACAAGCTCATCTAAGGCCTTTCAGTCTATGCTTCCATCAGAGGATTCAACAGGAGGCCCCCTTCAGAAACAAAGGCAACAAGAACATACCAAAAAAGTGTTCCAAGACATGACATAATATAACTGATAGAAATTGTAAACCAATCGATTACTGTCAACCCTGCAGAGATGGCGAAGCAGACGTCTGCATGGATGGGTTGCAATGCTAGGACGAAGTATGTATGCAACAAAAATAACACTTGCCACCTGGAGCTAAATCCAATTATAGATATGATCCACCACCAACTATGTGACTTATAATTAACCTATT
The DNA here is from genome assembly GCA_018150375.1 of Drosophila sturtevanti. NCBI lineage: Eukaryota > Metazoa > Arthropoda > Insecta > Diptera > Drosophilidae > Drosophila > Drosophila sturtevanti. Next base: position 135,945 of record JAECWJ010000527.1, on the reverse strand, counting down.
GTAGCTTAAATAACTTACCTTTTTGTAATTTAAAATGATATTATTGCGTACAAGGTTGGAGATCATACAATTAAATTCATGTGGATCAAACCCTTATAGGCCATAGTATCAAAATTCGATAATAGTTATGATATTTCTGAAGATTTCGAAACTTCAGCGTGCCGAAGTTCGTGTCATCGAACATAAAAACAACTTTAAATCAATTTGTAAAAATTGTGAAACAGAAAATTAATTTAACATAGTAAATGTAAAAAGAATGGAGAAATGAAAATTGATTAAAAAGATTTTTAACAGACAAGAAAAACAACTATGAAAATTAATAATAGAAATTAAAGTTAAGAAAGAAAGGAAATAGGATGAATAAATATGGATTTCAAAAGAAATGATAGTTAATAGTTGTCACCAAGCACAAATCACAAGATGTGAGCACAGTATTCGACTTATGATTAATATTAAATTGTGGATTACTTTAGAAATGCAAATATATAATGTAATGACTTTTACAAATTTGATGAACTTGTGTGTACGGATCTTATATTAATTATCCTGTCACAGGTTTTCTTTATTCATTTTTATTTTATTGTTAATCGAGAACAAGTTTAAAGCAAGCGACAAATGCAATTGGCGGCGTTGCGATTTATCCGCTTACCACACATTTTAATGAAAGTTTTTTTTGTTGTTTTTATTTTCGAAATAAATAATACGCGAAAGACGTAAGAATGGGCGAATTGCTTAAACGTTTTTAAGATTGGTTACTACTTGCGTTCGTTTTAGCTGCGGCCTGCCGCTTTTTAATGCCCCAATTGTATACACGAGCCATATTTACTTCTGTTGTGGTAATTTGATCCCTGCAATAGAACACAGAATGAATTTAATCCATTATAAAGCCAGCCCATACTACTTTTCACTTACCTTAAGAAGTCCTGATCATGTTCGACAGACTTTAGATTACCCACTGCGGATGTAATGTTTTGCTTTAATAGTGCCTCGGCTTCATCTAAAGGATATTCCAACATTACGTTGGCTCCCAGCCATAGGTAAACAGTTTTTGTCGGAGGCACTAAAGTTTTAATGAACACCTGGTCGCTGAGCAAAAATTGCGTTTCGCGTTCTTCATCCTCCTTACGCAACACATTTACCATTTCCAGCGAACGCTCCAAATCTGGAATCTGAGATTTAAGCTTGCGACGCCGTGCATCTAAATTATAGGACATGAATCGATACTTTCCATGCTGTTCGTCTAGGCGCCGCAGCACTTTGTCACAGTTATCATTTTCTGGCTGAGCCATAAATGTGTCAATCTCTTCCTGCAAGAAATATCCAGGTAAAGATTAATAAACATTTCCATGCACAGCTGCACATGCCTCCTTCCCCCCGACCAAAAAAAAATTTTCGATTCAGAGGTTAGGGTTGAACACTGGCAATTGAGTTGACTCACCAGAAATACTGCCTCTGGAATGCCGGCAAAGGTCTTTTGATTCTCCGGCAATTTGGGCATTTCCACGGAGTCCATGATGCCTACCAATATGTTTTTTGTCGCCTATTCTTCGAAATTAATAATTAATTTACCAGCAGGTCCAGGGCCGTGTTGTTGCTGATAATGAATAGGGCAGGGTTGTCACCATATCGATATTTAATTACAGTGCTGTAACTCGATTGTGAAATTTGTTCGATTAATTATCGAATTTCAGTGTGCGCAAACGACATAACCGCGTAAACATTCAAATTTGAAATGTTAAGTATGTTCCAACTCTAACGATTTCTCAAAGTCGTTTAAATTTAAATTTGATCATTTAGATTGGGGTATGATACGTTCGCTTAGATTAAAAATATAATTTATTATTATTAAATATTTAACGGAAATTCTTAACTTCTTGTTCAATTAATAAAAATCAACAAATACTGGCAAACTTTGTTGGCCAAGAAACATCAATTTAAACTTAATTCGAATGTAATGGTTTTGCTCAGGCACTCAGCGTCTGAATTCGTTCTATCAATTGAGCCTTGGTTGCTGATTTCACCGGCTTCACATCGAAATGGTGATCGAGAATGAAACGCAGCTGTGCCACAGTGCAACTGGTGAGACGCTTGCCCTCAGCAAGCTGTTCCACAAACTCAAAGCTTTTAATTTGTTCTTCATCGATTTTGGCCATCTTCGGGGCACTTGCTCCATCATCCCCAACAGCGGCTGCAGATTTGGATGCTGTTCGTTTTTTTGCAGGTTCGATTTCATCTCCAAATAGTTCCTCATATTCTGGTAGGAATTTCGCAATTCGTTCATCCTGCACAGCCGGATCTGGCATATGTGTAAGTCCTTCGTCATCGGTTTTAATGTCCAACGACAAAGCAAGAAGGTTCGATTGTAGAATTTCAAGATTGGGATCGTTAATCAGATTGGGCTGATAGTTAATGCGTAGTTTTTTAATTATCTTCTGGAAGAGATCAACCTCTTTATCAGTTGCCGTATTGGCCGTGTTGTTCCAATCACACATATCAATGTTGCGAATATGCTTGGCTTCCGGCAAATAGACGATTTTGAAGCCATCTCCAGATAGTAACGATCGATAATTCTTTTCCGTTGCGTATTCCGACATCACAGGGACTAAGGCGACATATCGCGGTACTGACTTACGTTTACTCATAAATAAGCAGATGGCAATCTTCTCGCGTTCCAGACAACGCTGCCAAAGAGCACGAAATAATTTTTTTGAACCAATAATATTCTGATCATCGGGATACATGAAATTTGAGGGCTTGCTATAGATGACATCTGGCAGAGATGAACGATGTTTGAATCCGAGTAGCTTCATTTCGGGACGATGCAAATTTCGTACAATATTTAATTGATTAGTTGTGATGCGCAGTGTCTTATCACCTAATTTACATTCATGCCATCCATCGGTAGACTTAATCTGATACTCGTGCGTTATCTCTTGTGTATCTTCGTCCTGTTGCCGCACCATAATCAAACGTTTCTTGCGTACCACACTGTTATCACTACGCAGTATGTGAACTTTGTTCGGATACGCACGACGTTTAAAATAATTATAAAACTGTACGGATACGGCAATATTGGGTCCCAGCGATAAAGTGAAATGCCCCAGGCACCGACGAAGGAAATCCTGCTTAAGCTTCCGATCAGCCAGTATCTCCCGCAAAAGTTGGGCGTCGGGTACACGAAATGCATCCAGTTCAATGGCTGCAATGATATAATAAAGTCTTAAAACATCTTAAAATATAAAAAAATTTACGTTATATTCTGTAAGCAAATTCAAAACCGCAAACCAATAAATGCTTCTCTTGGAGGCGGGTGAATTATTTGCCTTATTCATTTGCTCTCCGAAAACCTTAAAACCTAGATGGTTATTCTTAAAAGCCATCTAGGGGAACAGGTTTCGTACGATTTAAATCCATGACTACATATGCTTACCTCGCGACAATGTGATAAACTCCTTGTAAAATGGATCATAGTCAAAATCATCGATCATGGGTATGACATGAAATTCAAATTCTTTTCCCTCCAGATCGCTGGCCTTTTGCAGAGCTGCTTGAAATTCATTACTTGCCACAGGATGCGGTGTCTCTTTATCCGTAATGTAGACAATCTTGGCATTGTTTAACTTCTTGCCGCACTTCTCTAAGAGTTCAATGCAAAGGCGGATTATTGAAGCAAAACTACCACGTTCGTTCTCTACTAGGCCATAGTCTGTCGTAAACAACTCATCGGCGGATACCATAAATTGCAAATAGTGTTCGACAATGGCTTTGGTCAGTTGACGGAGTGGCAGGAATACGGCACAATTTACTGGTACCACTATATTATCCAGGCATTCTGCCTCAAGCGGTGGTGGACTGTGCTTTGTATTGGCAAACACCAATCCCATTAAGTCCTTATCATTTACCAGCATGCCAGAGATAAAAGCACTGCGTATGAGTTTAAAGGCTTCCATTAGGCGATCCTCGCCAGATGCAGCTTTAGCCGACTGCAGATTGGCGTCCACCACAAAGAGTATGGCTTCGCGACCATGGTAGTCCCGTTTCATGGCAATGTCTTCCTCATCTTCAGAATCTGTTAGCTGAACATCATCAGAGGGATTCCAAGTAGTCATTTTGTATGCGAATTTTCCCGGCGTATTTCACAATAGAACAAAGAGAAAAAGCAACAACTATCGACGCCGCTAAATTTGTAGTTGACCAGGGCTGGAGATACAAAACAGTATTATGCCGGCTTGACACTACTCTATGTGGACAAGCATATTTTTGCAAATTCAGTAGGCATTTTAAGCAAAAAGTGTTTAACTTCATCAAATTAAAAAAATGGAAAATTTTATCTACTTAACAAATCACTGATAAACGAATTTAAAGCTACTCACTAACTTATTAATCGACTCAGAGCAATGTGTTTTTTGCGTCATGATGACACTTTTAGTTATCGTTATCGATAATTGCTAATGCAATTGTAGTTTTTGCAACCACATGTGGCGGGATCAGTGTTGCCGGCTGATTTTTGCACTAAATCACGGAAAGAATTGCTTGTCCCGAAAATAAACAATGTCTTTGCAATTCCAAAATGATTGTGGGGACTCTGTGAAACTTGCCATCATAGAGGACCTACAGAATTTGCTTAGCCCAGACACGGCTCTTCTTCAGCAGGCAGAAAGGCGTATCAAGCAACTGGAATTCACAGAAGGTGCGTGTGCGTCTGCGTTCTGAACTTGCGGGCGGGCGCAGCGGCGTCATGCACAACACACCCATTCCATATAACCTTTCTTTATGATTTCAGGCTATGGAGTTTATTTGTCGGAAATTATAATGAATCAAGCCCATGAACTTCCTCTGCGACAAATTGCCATTATAATGCTGACCCGCTATGTGGAAAACCATTGGACAGTGCTGGAGGACAGTGAGAATAGCTGCATGACCAATGAGCAAGCTAAACGGACCATTCGAAATATATTACCCAACGGTTTGTACGATCCAAATTCAAAGATACGTTCCTCGGTTGCCCATACGATATCCACAATTGCGGCCACCGATTATCCACAATGCTGGGCGGAACTATTTGATATAATTGTGAAATGCCTCGGCGGCAATGAGGATTCTATCCATGGTGCAATGCAAGTTCTTCAGGATTTCACCTACGATGTGCAGCAAATCAAGGAACTTGGTCCTGTGGTTATACCAGAAGTTTATCGCATTTTTGATTCTGAACAAAACTATTCGATCAAGACTCGTGTCTCGGCCATACGCATACTGAAGCCTCTGTTTACATCGATTGGAGCATTGATTACCAACAAGCAAGAGCAGCACACAATGATCAGTTCCATTCTAAACAATTTTATGGAAAAGCTGATGCACTATCTAAGCATGAATAGTGGTGCGGGCTCTAATTTTTTGTTGCGTTCGGAGATTATCAAAGGTAAAGATGAGATTCTATTTTGTTTTTCTTCTATAAAATTTTTTTTAACTACTCACAGTTTTCACGCATCTTGTGACTGACATGCCCAAATATATTAATCCATATATGGATCGTATATTGCCCATTATCTGGCAACTGCTTACCCAGATAGCCGAAACGTATGTGAAAGTCTCAGTTAATCAAACGGAGGCAAATCCCTTGGCCAGCGGCGACAATGAGGACGATGATGAGCAAACAAATTTCCAGACACTGATCATTCAAATTCTAGAGTTCATTAATTGCATTCTCACGAGCGGAAAACTACGTGGCAGCATGAAGAACGTTCTAACTGATTTAATCTATATAACAATTGTATATATTCAATTGAGCGAGGAACAGTTGGAAGACTGGCAAGATGATCCAGAAAAGTTTGTGGAGGACGAAGATGATGGCGGTGTGGATCTGACAGTACGTGTGTGCGGTCGCGATGTTTTGTTGGTAAGATAAGACAAATGAATAATTCGTATATGGACTAAATCAAGTAATCGTTTTATTTATTTAGGCCATCAATGATGAGTTTGGAGTCAAAGCCATTCAGCCGCTGCAGGAGGCACTCGGTCGTCACTTTAGTGTGGCTGAAGCTGAGAAAGCAGCAAACAATCCCAACTGGTGGAAGATCCATGAAGCCTGTATGGAAGCTGTGCACAGTTTTCGTGATGTTATTTTTGACGGGGAATCAAAATTTGATCTCCTCAATTATCTTACGATTGTGAGAAATTTGCTGGTACATCAGGAATTGCCACATTTGGTTGGTCGTTCCCTCTGGACTCTGAGCACATATTCCAGCTCAGAGTTGTACAATCCCCAGATGTTATCAGAGATATTGGATGTAACATTGTGTAGTCTGTCGCCAGAGAAACCTCTAACACTGCGTATTAGTGCTGTGCGCTCTTTTCATGGCTTTCTGCAAGCCAACGAAACAGTGGATGGACAGAAACATAATTTGTTAGTGTCGAAGTTGCCAGGATTCCTTGATGGCATAATGGCTGTTGTCCCTGGATGCAAACCGGGTGTATTAGCTGTGCTAATGGAAACTCTTAGCATAATGATTAAGGTTAGTTGAATTGATTTATCATTGAACTTATAGAACTTGTCTAATTCTTTACTTTTAAATATATAGTTTGATGCCGACTTTGCTTATGCTGTCCATGGCAAGATTATTCCACTTGTCATTGCTTCCTTTCTCAAATATGCCGAAGATCCGTTTGTTCTTGAGAACGTTCAGGATGTAATTAAAGCACTTTGTCAGCGAAAACAATGCCTCGGCCCATTGCAGGAGAAATTCATACCCACTATTGTGAGCATTCTATCGTTGTCCAGTAAAGCAACAAACGAGAAACAGGATATAGCTCTCGATATACTCAACACCATTGTGAAGTATACAGAGCCACCGCTGACAAGCATATTGCTGGATTCCGCATTTCCGGCTATGATGAATTGTGTCTTGCATACGGATGATCATGCTGTAATGGTGGCTGGCGGGGAATGCTTGCGTAGTTTCATTAATGTTTCGCCCGAACAAATATCCAATTACAAGAACGGTGAAGGTGTCAATTGCATTATGCAGGTAGCCGCAATTCTCCTAAATCCAGTGGACAGCGAGATGACTGCAGCCGGTCAAATTGGTCGCCTAATCATTACAATTATCACCAAAATGGGCAACATGCTGGGCGAAAATGTGGATATGCTCCTAAAAGCTGTGATTAGCAAAATGCAGAATCTTGAATGTCTTAAAGTTATTATGAATTTGGTCCTGATATTCGCCCATCTCTTCCTTACTCAAATGGATGCTGTTCTTAATTTCTTATCGACTGTCCCTGGTCCAAATGGAGAGCCAGCCATGCAATTTGTGCTAACCAATTGGCTGTCCCGTCAGAACTCATTCTTTGGCATGTATGAGCGCAAGGTAAGAGAATCAGCTGGAAAAGAATACTCAAGAATTCTTTTTAGGCTAACCAAAGTTTTATCTTTCCATTAAAGGTCACTACAATGGCTCTCTGTAAACTTTTTGAATATGGTGTTGCAACTCAGGATAATCGCCTCACCACTATAACATATAAGGAGCAGGTCGATGATACTAATGATGAACGACGACGTACCCGTTCTGTTGCAGTTAACCAAAAATGGGTTACCATTCCTGCTCTAGTGAAAATCTTTAAAGTTCTCATCTCAGAATATCAACACTTTGAGGAATCCAAGACAGATGAACCCTTTACAGATTCCGGCGAGGAAGATGAAGACGTTGATGATGACATTGGTGCAGGAAAAAAACCCCGTTACATCTCCGATTTGTGCTTTGATGGTGAAGACGACTCTGCCGAAGATGAGCAATTGTTACAGGAACTGCTGAAAGAGTCCAACTACCAGGGCGATATTGCCGAGAATTTGCAAAAATTTTTGACCAATTTTGCCCAAAACGAACATTTTCACAATTTCTACGAACATCTGAATGAGGCCGAGCGACGCGTTTTGCTCTCCAAGGTCAATCAGCAACAACAAAAATAGGATAATCATCATCATAGTCATCACAATTTTTATTTATACCACAAGGGCAAAAAAAAAGTTTTGTTATTCCTTTTTTTAAAATATTTTGTTCCTAACCATTATTATGCCACCATGTATATGTATATTTTTATAACATGATGTGACAATCGAAATGATAATCTTAAATGGATGATGTGCGATGGGATTATCTATATATATATACTTATATGCATATATATATATATATATATATCCCAAAATTATTTCAAAGACTTAATAAAGAATATGGCATTCATCCAATTGAAAGAAAGAAAAAAGTAAAATAACAAAATAAATTAAACGGTTTTGTAGCAATCGAATCTATCTATTTTATGAAAAATGGAAAAGGAAACCCTTTAAAGTGCCACCTCATCGTTGCGTAATTTATGTTGCAGAGGAATGTTTAGATCGGGCTTATAAGCATTCTAAAAAGGCAAAAGAGCAAATCTATGATTTAATTTGTAATGCATAAAACATATATTTCTACTTGCCACAGCTGTATCGGAATCAAAGCTAAAGTATTTTCGTATACAAGGTGTCAACAGAACTGGATCAATTTTGTTTGGATTATTTTTACCAAATATAAAACTTGAGAGCAATGCAATAGTTATGGTAATGGTGGCTCCAACAGATGTATACCACATATAGGATATACGATATAATGGAAATATATCTCTGAAATTTGCATAAGATTTGTTGAACAAGCACAAAAGAATGGCCAGAGAAATGATGCACTTACTGAGCAGAAGGTGCTGTCAAATGAGTTGAATTGGGCAACGAGGTGGTTGCATTAAAAATATAGTCACATTGCTCGACATTTAGGGGTTTAGTTTGATAGCTAATGGCTCCTGAAGCGATGGCCCACTGAGCATTTAAAGTTACCCAGGACATGGCTATAACGCCCGTAACTCCACCCAGAAGGGCGCTCTATTATGATTGCATATTTAATTTGTAAATTATAAAAGTATATTTCAAATTGTACTTACATTTCCATTAATCCAGGGCAAAAACAGACCAATAGTGAAGATTCCAAACAGTGGACCATTCGTTATAGACTCCAGGCTCATTGTTAATTGAAGCACAGTTCCCATATGTTGGACAACATACACAAGACAGACACACAAAGCTCCAACTCCCACGACTACCAGTCGCATAATCCAATTGGTAGCATTGTTTGATAATGGTTTCTTTACATATGGCTTAACAAAATCCTCTAGGACTACAGCCGACATTGAATTTAGGCATGTGGAAAGTGAACTTAAAGCAGCACTAAAAACACCAGCTATAAAAAGTCCCGTCAAGCCCGGCAGCTCACCCAATGTGTCCATCACAAACAATGGTAATAGCTGATCCCGGGCCTTGGCCAACTGGAAATGGAAATGAAATTGTAATTGCTAGTTTAAAATATTCAAAATAATGTTATACTTGCCTTGGTGGTCAGTGGATCACAGTTCTCATAGGTAGCATAGATTAACAAGCCATTGTAGCTACACAAAGCCATCAGCGTGAGGACTCCCGCACAGAAAATATACAGCGATTTCCGAGCATCTGATAACGTGGGCAATGACAAATACCTTTGGATCATATTCTGGGAAACGGCATTGGTCTGAGTCCAATAGACTGTTCCTCCCACAAACAGGCACCAAAATGTATGACGCACTGTTGGATCTGGATTAAGACTGAAAGAAAGTTATTTCAATATTTTTTTTTGTATTTCATATTTTTATCAGTTCCAACTTACTCGGGACTCTCAAATCGATGCGATTGCCATGCGCGATCTATAACCATGTCGAATCCTTTGCTAATCGATTGATTACCTATATCCTTGGTACCTTTAATAGCTACTAAGGCAAGGGCCCCCATCATGGATATCGCTTGCACAACATCGGTCCAAACCACAGCCTTAAGTCCGCCCAAACTTGTATAGAATACACAAATGATGCAAACGATTGGCGTTATCGTATGGACACCAATTCCAGTTACTTGATTAAAAGCCAACGCGGGAACGTAAATCACAATCGGAAGATAGGCTAACTAAAATAATAGAAATATAATTAATTAGTTCGACATTGGACCAGCTTATTCTATTTTATTAATTAATGGACACTCACATTCATAAGGACAAACATCACAGAGCCATATAAGCGTAGACGTCGATCAAAACGTATTTCGAGGTACTGGAAATGAAAGAATACTTTACATTTTAAACTCGGATCATCGCAGGATCTTATAATATATGAATATGAATACATATATGTATTCATAAATTTAATTTTAAATATTTACCTCATATGTCGAGGTAATATTCAAATCATGGAAAACGGGTAAGAAGAACACACTCATTAGTAAAACCATGCCGAGTACTCCAAATGTGATATATAGATATTGAACACCATATGAATAAACTTCCGTTGGTAATCCCAGAAGCGTTATGCCAGATATAAAGCTGGCTACCAGTGAGAAGGAAATCGGTACCACCATCATTTTACGTCCTCCAAGCATATAATCATCTTCGGACATGGATTTTTTTAAGAAGCCAAAGTAGATGCCAATGCCGATGCAGAGTAGAAACATGGAGACGAAGGCAACATAATCAGGCCAGGAGAACCGTTGCAGTTCAACCAAAATTTGTTCAATATTATGCATTGTTTCGCGAACGAAGTTACGCACCAAGAAAGCGCCCGATTCTAACTAACGCCGATCCCACAATGTTCAGTTCTATCTATGCCTCTCTGTGATTCACTAAATCCATGTGTATAAACCACTGGGCGCGCTTGTTTCAGCGATTCAATTTAATTCCGCTCAATTGTCAATTGTCGGGTAATTTACTATGGTTCTTGTTTTCCTTCTGCTTTTTTTTTTGGACACCACACAAATTCCACAAATACATGTGAGTTTATTTTAGTTGCTCCGGGTAATATTTACCCAGAAAGACAAATTGCGAAACTTTTAAATCTAGTTGCCACATGGAACCGACCTTAGATACAAGTAATTCCAACAGTTATATTTGACTTGACCCCCAAGTCATAGAGAAAACGTTTATCATTCGCACTTAGTTCTATAATTTACTTTGATTCTGCTATATACATATATACAGATATATATATATATATAATATATGTATGTACATATATATTGCATTCGCTTCCAATTATGTCACAGAAAAAAAACTTGAATTGATCTTGAAAAATTCACAAGGAATGATTATCCTCATGACAGTTTAAGACAAATACAAATACAAATCTGTTGTAAATATTATCTATATTTGGATGCAATAACGGTTAATGGTTACTTTTTGAATATATTTCTCTGCGAGAACAGTTGAACGATAACTAACAATGATCAGCAAGTGGATAAGTGGTCATTCATGAAAACCTAATGGGCAATCAGCCAACATACATATATAATCGAATGTAAATTCAAGTGCAAGATCAAAGAGGAAAGTCCGATTAACTATATAGAATACGAACACATTTAGTATATAAAAATAGGGGAGCGGATTCCAGTTGGGCCCGATTTTGTTTCTACAAAATGGTAATTCATACTAACTTCATTTAATTTAATTTAATTTAAATTTATTATATTGATTTTAAACTGTGCGGATATCTTGCAATTCATTTTTCAGTATCCAAGAGGCTGCCCTTATGGCAATCGCCGCGATGACTGTATTAGGATTTCCCGAAATTGGGCGTGGCAATATGCTTGCATCTACAACTCGCACATTGTCAATTCCATGCAATCTTTTTTTTAAATATATATTTTTTTAAAATGTTAAATATCATGAAATTCTTTTTGTTATTATCCTACTTACCTAAGTTGCGAATCCACGACATTGCCCAGTGCACATGTGCCACCGGGATGATGGGAACTAAGGCCAATGTGTCGCATTAGACACTCCAGATAATGATCAGATGGCTCATTCTCCACAAAATCCCGTTCAAAAGGACCAAAATTAGAGCATTCCTGAAGCTTGGGCCAATGAATACGCGGCCTGAGATGTGCAAAAGATTCGGAGGTAACCAACTGAGAGAACAAATATTATTTATAACCAATCAATTTCAGATATAAGGATATTCCTTACCTTAATTGCACTTTTAATTGCCTCAATGGTGCAGGCCACATCCTCGTCATGACTTAGATAATTTGGATCAATTAAGGGATTTCTTCTCATGCTCTTGTTCAGCAACTGCACAGATCCCCTTGATTTAGGCTGCAAGCAACTGGATATGACAACAAATCCTTCTTGCGAAGCATTATAGTATCGTGGAAAGAGCGCACGAAAGGCGTTCCTCTTGAAATTTGATATCGACATGAGAGCTCCTTCATCTATAGCTCCAGCTCCAAAGAAGGTGATGCCAAAGGGATGGGGCTCATTATAACTCGCCACATGTCCTAGAACACCAAAGTTACCAAAATGTCCAGTTCCAGAGCTTAGGTAGTTATATAAATTTAACGGACTAAGGAGTGTTCGTTGATTGAGAGTGGGTCCAATGGTATTGATAGACACAAATAGAGGCAAATTGAAATGATCATGTAATCCCTGCCCGACCATGGGAAGATCATGCTGCACTGGGATTTTAAGCATTGATAAACTTGATTTATTACCAATTCCAGAGGCCTGAAGCAGTTGAGGACTTTGATAAGCTCCGGCACAAATAATTAATTCTCGTCTTATCTCAATATTGAAACTCTGCTCCTTTTGATATTCGTCCTTGATGCCCACTAACAGCGAGCTCGCATGTAATGTGGGTTTTTTGGAAAACTTTATTGCTTTTACCAGAGCCTGCGGTAAGATGCGCAGACGATTATTCTTTAGAACTGGATGAAGGAATTGCTGCACTACCGAGTGACGCAGTCCATTCTTGATATTATAGCGGGAACGTCGAAATGTCCATGGTTTGTGCATAAACTCAGTCTCTGCTTGCTCTAAAGACTGGGTTAATTTTGAATATCCGCGAGGTATCTCGGTAATGTCCATTGGTTTGGCTGTTGCCGCTGTCATAAACTGTGACATCTGACTCCAACTCCAATCTGAGAGATTAAACTCGCTTTTCCAGTAATTAAAGTCCGGACCATGGCCATCAAAATGTAGCATATAATTAAGATTTGCAGAGCCACCCAGACCTTTGCCACGGGGCAAACATTGCCGCTGCTCGATTAGACCCCGGGATGAGTATTTCTGAGGAACTGAGAGAAATGACCAGTCATTGATACCCTTCTGCTGGAAGGTGGTTAGCAAGGGAATCCTGCTTAGTAGGCCGAAAGCACCACCGGCCTCAATAAGCAAAACTGTGCCATTACTATGCTTGGCTAGTAGGGATGTCAAAGTGCTGCCCGCTGTTCCAGCTCCAACTGAAAGAGTGAAAAAATATTGAAATCACAGTTTGAACATTCAAATCCCAAATTGTCACTCACCAATCACATAGTCAAAGGCATAATTCCGTTCTTCTACCGCCAAGATATTGGGTATCGAATCCTCTAGCAAACTACAGACCAGCATAAACAAAGCGGCGAAAAAGGCTATTCCAAGGGCGCCCACAAAAAGGATTTCTAAAAGGATTTTCAAATATTATTATATGTATATTGTTCTTTTAGTGATTTATTTTCCCGAAACTTACTCTGAATGCGTAGACCCATGCCAAGTTATCGCTACGATGATGAAATTCAACTAGTTGTGGACTCATGTGGTAGCTAGCGCAGAAAGTATACCTGGGGCCTAATCCAATTATGGGTTCGCTTTTCATTTTTCATTGATATCACCTTTGCCGTCCAGTAGTGGGAGTAAGTAATGGGCGGTGTAATTTAAATTTGAACATTGATTTAAGTTCTCAATTGCTTTGTGAAAAATTTGATAAAACCAATAGATTTTTATCAAAAGGGAAATAATAATCTTATTTCGACCGTTACATTTTATCACCATTTGAAATACTTTTCTGTAGTGGAAAAAGAAATTTAAGAGCTGTGGAATTACTTTAAACATAAAGATTGCACTTAAATAAGTTTTAGTAATTTAAAAATTGCACAATTATTTAAAATATAAAGATAGAAATTATTATATATATTAGGTTTTCGCAGTTTTTATATATTATCATTTAAAATCAACAGAGCCCGCAATGTAAGAAATAAAAAAATACCAAAATTTATCGAATAAAAATCGGTTAGTTGCTCCCCCACCAGCAGTGGCCGCCCCCTCGAACAAAAACAGAAATAATAGAAATATTATGATTATTCAGTTTATCAACGCTGCTTTCCATTGTTATTAAAGGCGTCCGTCCCACAAAGATCAGCCTCGGCCCACAAAGTGAATGTGGATTGGATGGAGGGACTGTATTAATATGCGGGTGTCGGTTATCATCATTGTCACCGATATAGAAAGTAAAACAAAAACACGATCATCATCCGGACACAATCGCTAAAAACACACAAAAGACAATTACACTTGCTGTTCGTGAGTTCTACTTTAGAAGTCATCAGACAATGAACTAAGCTAGACGTGAGATTGAGATGGCGGCAACGCAGGCAAAACAGGATGAGGAGGATGTGCAACAAATGTTGGACTTGTTGCCATTGGAAAAGCGACAAATATTTCAGGTGAAGAGGGCAGCCATGTTGTTTTTTTCCCTTATGGATTGTCTCAAAATATAATATATAATTCTATTTGCAGAACTTCATTAAATGTCTCATAGGCAGCGATGCATCAGTTCCCGGTTTGGGATCTATGAAATCTTATTCAGAGCGATTGCAATCGCTACTTGTATCCTCACCATATCCCACTCTACAGTTGCTGAATTTATTACAGCCAAAAGCCAAATACCATGTGGGTCACATAATGCAGGTTGGTGTCCAGCAATTGCTGGATGACCATGATGCAAAAACATTGCCAAATTTTTATTGTGTCTTGGCAAATTTACCGCAAGGCATAATCGATGAAGTGGCCTCATTACAGTCAAAGCTAGTGAATCGATTGTTGAGTCACGATAATAATGAGAAAATAATGCTTTCATTATTAGCCCGACCAGATGGGAAATTACTAGAGTATTTTCTACGAAGACTGGAGGAGAAACTGGGATTGTGGATGCCAATGCCACCTACCAAGGAAGTTGTCTTTTGGTTAGCTCAAAATAGGCGACAACATTTTGTACCCAAATTGTGCCAGCAAATGAAGTGTTATGAATCTATCGAAGATCGTACACTAAGGAATACTCTGTTGATATTGAAATTAGCAAATGAGTTCGCTATGGGCATACAAACTATTGATGAGTTGGCTTATTTGGATAAGCCGTTGAAAGATTTTGATGTGGCAGCCGTTCCACAAGATGAACTCCAACAAGTGCATCGATTTTTCTATGCGGACTTTCAACGTTTATCCATTTTACTACAGTTCTTTAGGAACCATGAGGAGATCGGGAAAACAATCAAAGTGGAGCAATTATTACGGGCACCGGGTGTGCTCTCGCTTATATATGATTGTGGCATTATCTGTGATAGCCAGGATTTATTTAGACTTATTGAGGATACCTACAAATGGCAAAAGTTGACACCAGCTCTGAAATGTTTGCGGTATCATGAAATTGAGACATTAAGTTATTACACGGCGCTGACTCATGTCTATAATGTGATATTGGATCAAGATAAATCCACAATTAAATCAAAATTAGCATTATTATCGGTACAGTTGCGACAGATACATCAATTGGGTGCACTGTGTTCACTATTGGAAGATATTTATCAATTGGTTTTTCTGCGCTGGGAGGAGGAGGAAGACGATGAAAATGAGCAATATGTTGATGACGAGGCGATTGTCATTCCATTTTCTCAAGTTACCACAAATCAACGTCGACGATGCGGTTTCATATGCCGGGCATTCACGCTGCAGGCCCTCTTTACATTCCTTAAAAGTTTTGTGACAAAAAAACTTCATTCTCAGGATTACAAATGTTCCGCAGAGCATCAGGCAAGATTTCAGGGTCTGGTGGATTCGATTAGTGAAACATTGTGGAAATTTGGCGTACTCCAAAAGATTGAGGAATCTGTTAATAAGACCACACCAGTCTTAAGCTGCCAACTAGAACCGGAACAGTTGTTACAGTTGGTTCAATTGCATAGCCATGCAAAGGAAAAAGCTTCCAGTGATGATGAGAGCCGTGAACGTAATCATGCATCCAGCTTGACACGTCGGAAGTCACGCAAGCAGCGTAGAGCCGCTAGCTTTAGTGGCGCTGTAGGAGCTAAAAGCTCTACAGATGCAGTACCCACTATCGAACAGTGCCGGGCACGCGTCCAATTATTTAGTAGCAAAATCCCCAACAGGAATAGAGCCAGTAAAGAGAAGTGTTTGGAAATTCAATCTTGCGAACAGCGTTCAATAATTCCCAAAATGTTGAGCACTCCCGAACAGCTGGCAATTATGGCGTTAGCTCTGAAAAATTTCAGTGATGTAAAGTCCATCATAGAGGTGAGTGATGATTCATATGATCACCGTTTGCTGGCCACTTACTTACTTTCTCTTACTTTCTCAGAAATTCCATTTGGATCAGAGTCAATTAAATCGCGAACTTCAATTTATGGAACAGCAGCAACTAATTAAGCAAAAGCTATCCACTACCTATGCTAATTATCAGGCATTAGAAATCCAAAGACACTCGAGGGACACCACAACAGTGGAACAAATTAGAGATGTAGCTGCCAAGGGATTCGAATTATCAAAGATAATCAGTGTGGTGGATAACTTTGCACAGGCCCAGAAACTTCAACAGAGCGAGGAATTAAAGAGTCTATTGTTACGTCATTCCACCAATAGGCAATATGGTTTCCTCCAGCAATTCGAGGAACGAAATCTTAATGCATTGATCATATGCGATTTAATTGTGAATTTAAAATTTAATAGAGAAATTACCAGTAATCTTCTCTTGGTCATAAGGCGTCAGCAGCAGCAGAGACAGAAAACAAAACAATCGGCTGATGGTGGGGAGTCTGGTACAGCGAGTCCCGAGATTGGGGCGATGCATCTGCTGCAGAATCTATGTGAATGCATGCGTCTTTTGGAGCGTGCTGGACAAAAACCGGGTCTGAATGATCTGCTCTCCAACCAGTGTTATCCATTGCGACCCTCGGCCCTAGCGCTGCAATTGCAACGGGAGGCTGCTTTTGCCACGATCTACAAAAAGGATTCGACAGAATATGGACATTGCCATGAGTTGCGTGCCCATGGACCACTTTTCCAACAACTTCGATCACGTCATAATTATTATTTGCGTTTCTGTGGATATATACAACAGTTGGCTCGCCTGCTGCAGCTCCGGGACCCCAATTTGGAATATCACAACACACGTCTGCTTCAACACAATCCATATGACGTTATTGGCGAACTAATCTATGAGTATGATATAACCCCCTTAGAGATTGAGTCAAATGTGACTGCGCTTCATTTAAATCTGGTCCATGTTATTGCGCTAAACATTTGTCCACAACTGGGAGATGGTCCCAGGAAGAAGCCTACTCGTTTTGTTTCGCCACAAAAACAGGAAACGATTCACAACTATATAGTCCAGCATAATCAGTTGTTGGCTCAGTTGCTTCTATCAGTCCAAAGGGGAAATTTGCATAGTGGTTCAGGTGATCTAAATTTTACCTGTCTGGATCAGTTGATGCAGCTACCGGAAATTGATATATTATCCTGTATGCATGAGCAGAATAAAGTCCTGGCGGCATTACATGCCTATAAGTTGGATATTAAAAGTGTGGAAAACCTATTGCCCGATAAAGAACTGGAACTTCAGATACTACTACTGGGAATCTCTGGCCGATTAGAATCACCAAGACAAATGAAGGAGCGCATCGATTACCTAATACGTGACCTAATTGAAAAAGATTCACGAAACATTCAACTTGTTGTCCACATGAATGATCTGGGCGAAAGAGCACGACTTTTAAAGGAACATTTTACCAAGATATCCAGTAGCCAATTGGCCAAGGAACTAATTGAACGGACTTTAAGACATAAACAGGCCAATGCAAAGATTCCAGATGAACTACGTTGCCAATTGGAGCACACTCTACCCGATATAAGTATCTATGCCAAAGTCTCATCTTTGCTGCAATTCGAGAGTTGGCCCCAGGCCTATGATTTTGGACGCCAAACACCGAATGTGATCTTTGAGCAGTTGTTACAGCGACATCGTTATGAATTGTGTTTTCAGTGGTGCCGCGTGGTCGACTTGGCAGGTTCAACTGGACAGCAAAAAATCTGTCTACTCACACTGCTAGATGCCCTATTGGAATTAAGGGATGAGGAGGAAGTTAATAGCCATTTGCTTGGAATTGTTCAACTATTTCCTCCCACTATAATGGTTAACTTTTTGGACACACACAAGGATAAGCTGAATTCGTTGCCATTGTTACAGTGGGTCATCACATATTTGGAGAAACATGCCCGGGATCCGCGTCCATATCGCAACTATCAATTATCTTTGGAGTTACTACGTCAATTAAATTTGGAAGAGCGAACACAATTCTGGCCATTGATGCGTTATCCGTTGCTTATCTTTGAGAAGCTGATAATGAATTCTCGTTTCGAATTGCTTACCAAACTGATGGAGGCGGCTCGAGACAAGATCGATGAGAAAAAGCCATGTGGTCCCTGTTTGTACTGTTTCGAGAAATCAGGACATGCTTATGATGTGTATTCTTTAACTCCTGCCGCCAAATTACGTTTTCAACTGGGCCAACCTACAGCCGAGGCTTTCATTTTGCTAAATTTCAACTCGTATCAGCAGGATCATTGTATTGGTCACGAGTGCTTGGACCTTTTGTTGAGAATCTATGCCAGCAAGGCTCTAGACTATCGCATAGCCAATGTCCATGGAGCCTCCGAACAGAATTCAATGGGAACCGATGTGCAAAACTCACTAGATTCATTATGTGATACATTTATAATGCCCAAGCAAGCTCCCCGTCGAGAGCAATGGATACCCGACGAAGAGGCCACACATTGCATGTGTTGTCGTCGTGCCGCCTTCACCATGCTTATAAGGAGGCATCATTGCAGGCGCTGTGGTCGTGTCGTCTGCTATGCCTGTTCCAGTCAACGTGCACGCATTCCAGAGTTATATGAAGAAGTGGAAGTTAGAATCTGTAATGATTGTTGTACTGCTGGCGGGATCAGCGGATTGGACACACCACCAGTCATGGAACCCTTCAATGAGATAACCAATTTGCGTCGATCCTCTTCAGTTGAGCACTACAAATGGCGACTAAGCGGTGTCATTACCCATGATAAGCTTTTGCGGGAGGAATTCTCCTACGAACATGCACCCAGTGTGGCCCTCAGTTTGTCCATTTTGCGTCATCATCAGCACCAACAGCAATGTGTTGATTTATTACTTTACCATTGCCGAAATCTGGAAAAACTTATAGTGCCTAATCCTGAAGTAGATTATGAATTGGTGGCCAAAATGATCAATTGCTTGGCCTTGGCAGCAAAGGTGAGTAGTAAATCATATTAACCAAATTCCAAAGTTAATGGATTAATCATTTAGGTACGAGGAGCTCCTGGAGAATTTGAAAATATACAAGAGCATTCGGAAATTATAATGTCAGTGGTGCAACAGGGTTGTGAATCTCTAATTCCAGCCGGAGCATTGAATAATCATAATTTACGTAAACTGGCTGATGCTCTGGTGGAAGCGGAGCATTGGACATTGGCTCTGGAAGTCCATTTAAAGTGTGGTTTTGCTACCACTGGTGTAATGGCTGCCCATGGATTGGCCTGTTTACGAGCAGGCTGCTACGATGCGGGTACGTAGGAACGAGAGTTAATGCGAGCCAATTGATTAAAAATGATCTTCCACAGCTCGTGAAAAATTTGCACATTGTATGACTCGTTTGTCCAGTGAACAGCTAAATAGTTCCCTCTACAAGAATATATTTGGAAGTGGCTCCGCTGAGACAATATTGCTGCCAAAGAAACGTCCACAACGTGGTCCCGCTCTGCTTCAGGAGATTCTGCAATTGATAGCATCATTGCCACAAACCCAAACACAACCAGAAACTCTACAAAGAGCTTCGCTCATCCGTAACTCGAATAGCTCATTGGCATCATTGTTTTCACGACGCCGGGAGCCCTATGTTCAGCATTTACCAATGCAGGAGCCAGCTCTGAATGTGATGAACTCTTTGGCAAGTCTAAAGAATATTGCCAAAGGCAATTATGGTACCGGCAACGATGAGATCCGTCGTCATTCACGTTGCTTTGAGGAATCTCTACACTATGTCCTAACCTATGGCTCCCATGCGGACATTTTGCAATTGCTTATACAGCGTGAGGAACTGCGCGGAGCTCTACGCTATTGGCAGCAGCAGCAATTGGAAACGGAACTTTTTATACAGCACATCTTTCAAGCGGCATTGGTTCAAGGACGTCTACCGTTTCTAGTCGAGGAATTGCAACTATTAGATGATAGCCAATTGAGCGCATGGCGTTTGCCTTTACTTCAAACGTGCCGGCATTTGGAGCAGCAGCAGCAATGGAATTCATTATATCAATTCCAACTGTTACTCAACGATCCGATTCGTGCCTGTATGACTTGTATAAAGTTCTATGCCTTAAATTGTGAGAATTTCCAGAAATTACATGCCAATGCCCAACATTTGATATCGGCCCACATGCATTTGCAAGGTGAATTGGATTTGTCTCAATGGGAGAACTTGCAGCGTGAGCAAGGACGACGTTCAAGCGTGAATAGCTCGAGTGCCGGTAGCACTTGCTTTGCCATGCAAATGGATGCCCGTGCTTTAAATGGTCACATCAATACCATACGTAGGCAAATGGAGGTCGCCAAGTTTTTGGCTCAATGTGAAAGAGATCAACAGGCTGGAGAACCCTTGCGTTCTCTTCAAATATTAAAACAGGTGAGAAAGAATAAAGATTAGCCATTAACTTGATATAGATCTATATATCTATGGATATTCCCCATGCAGATTCGTCTTGATGCAAATCGTGGGACATTGCCAACACTTTTTGAAGGAGCCGCGGATAGGATTCAGTTGTGTATTCTGGCATTGTTATGTGGGAAAAATATTGATGAAGGATTTGGCTTAGCTTATGGGTAAATGGAAAAAAGAAAAACTAAATATGGATATCTTATCTATCCTACCGATTTCATTTACAGAATATTGCAGGATTATAAGTTGGCACCGATTAAAATATTTGGAGCAACATCCAAGTATTTGGCTCGAAATCATCGACTCAATGAAGTGGAACGTTTAATAGACTGCATTGCCAGTAATAATGGTGGTCCGGGTGCATCATCGGAATACGATGAAATCCTATCGATTGCCATTAATGCCGCTGTGCAGAGCCACCTGCCAGAGACCAAACAAATACTGGACAGGCTTATTAAGCGGATAGCCAGTGTAGAGTTGCGAATATCCTCTTATATTTATTTGGGTCAATTAAAGTCTGCCTACTTGCTGGCCAATAAACATGAACGCTTGATGGACATACGCAAGATACAGCGACAGGCCGAACTTACCAATCAGATTCACATCAAGAAATTGTGCGAAATGAAACTTCAAATGCAACAGAATTCAACAAAGACGGCACTGTGATAATATTTTTCTCTCCTTTGCACTTTCACTATTATTGTTATCACTATTATTATTACTTCTTTCTTTTTTCTTTTTTTTTTTGCGTTTTAGAGAATTCACATTTAGATTAACTGTTATTTTAGAATAATTAAAGTCTTTCCAAATTTACAACCAAGTATTTCCAAGGAACACTGCTCAAACACTCTCCCAACACATGTACCAAATGATATATTATACATAAATCTACATATATTTTTTTATCAATTGTATTGTAATGTTAATGTTTACTAAATAAATATTTTGATTAAACTTTAAGTTTATACGATTACGAGAACCGTTATATTTGAGATCCGTCAACGAACTCAGAACAGCTGACTGCATTCATTATGCAACACTGTTTCCTTTGTTGATTTATTTTAGTGCAAGTTTAATAATTTTTAGAAAATGCGTGCTATAATACAAAGAGTAAAGGCAGCCCAAGTCACGGGTAAAGGCTAATTAAATATCTTTAATAGAGTAAACTATTGATTACCTATTCTCTTAATGTAGTAATGGGCGACTTGGTGTCCTCCATTGGACCCGGCTTGTGTGTACTGGTGGGACTTAAAACGAGCGATACCAAAGCAGATGTGGAATACATGTGGGTAATGATAAAGCAAATCCACTAAATTAATGAATTCTTATCTTTATCATTGTCTAATACAGAGTGCGTAAAATTCTAGCATTGCGTTTATTTGAGGATGATACCGGCAAACGATGGCAGAAATCAACTAAAGATCTGGAATTGGAGATCCTATGTGTATCACAGTTTACTCTCTATAACCGACTGAAAGGAAACAAGCCAGACTTTTCAGCCGCAATGAAGGGAGAGGAGGCACAGGAGCTATACAAGCATTTCCTGGACCGTTTAAAGTTATCATATGATTCCAGTAAAATCAAAGGTAAGGATTTACATACAGAAATATGTAGATACATATATATGCAGGATTTATTTTGACGAAACCTTTCCTCCTGCAGATGGTAAATTTGGAGCATACATGCAGGTGCACATTCAAAACGATGGCCCAGTGACTATAGATCTCGAGTCGCCCGTTAAGAAGACTGAGGAAGAATGTGTAGATAAATAGATCTCGATTGGATGGATTAAAATATAAACAACATTGGCTTATTGTATTTTATATTTCATTTAGCAACTTAAATCTATTTATATCTGTTGACGAAATGTATTCCGTTTCCATTCCTTCTTAAGCTTCTAACATCTCCAAATCATTAATGTCCATGCCTTCTTCAAGTTTCTTCTCCAATTCGCGAGCATCAACATATGTGATCTTCTCTTCAGGCAGATCTTCGTCCATTAGCGCTTCCTCTTCGGCCTTTTCCTTCGCCCGACGCTCCTTGAGGCCAGCGGCTGGTGAACGTATCAGCGACATATTGCGCTGCACATCCTTAACATCCATTTGAATCTCTATCTGGCGACCCTTGCGCAGACGCTCCATGACAAAGTGCTTCTCACGACGCTCCTTGATCTCGGTGACCTTCTTGATGGCAACCAGGGTCTTCTCCCAAGTTTCACGGCTGTATTTGACAGGCACATTGCGGCGCTTCTCAAACTCAAAGCTGGGATCGATTGTCAGCTCCTTGCCTGCCGCCTTGCGATGGGCTTTTGTCCAGCCTACCTTACGTGGGTTCTTCTTGCGCTTAAATGCCTTGTGACATTTTCCTCGACAGAATTTAAAGATCTGCGTAATATTGTTTGTTGTGGTTAGTGATTTGAACGACTGCGTGCGTGCTTAAAAGGAAAAGTTACCTTGCAATCATTTCGAACAAAGTGCATCCCGTGGCCGGGATATATTTTGCTAGAGCAAAAATAACACGTTTCAATACGCATTTTTCACAAAGCGTTTTATCCTTTTCTTTGGGGTACCCTTTGGGTACCAAGGAATTCTATGGCCGTCCGCGTCCGTGTACACTTCGCCTTTAGGGTTATGTTTCCACTTGGCTCACCTAAATTAAATGCGTATTATGTATCTTAGTGTTTGTGATTAAATTTTCAACGTTTCCTCAGTTTCTATGAGGCGTGGTTATTTTTTTTACCTTATTAATCCCAAATAAAACTGTCGGACACGTGCGTGATGGGTGAATGTTTTGACAACAAATGTTTTGCAACACTGTGTATGTTACCTAGCACTGTTTACATTGATCTGGCAGCTCTCTTGCCGAATAGTTTTTTTTTTGCCAGCGCTGCAGAGCAACAGCTGATGAAGCCGCTACTGCCATGGTCACCCTGTTCTAGTCCAAACAATAAACGTAAACCGACACATCATATAATTTGACTCCAGACTCAGGTTAGACAGAAACTTTGCCAGCTTTTAAATGCAAAGCCCGACGTTCGCGTCGTACAGGGAATCGGAAAACTCGCCACGCGCCATGTATATGCGCGACTGGCGGTCAGCACTACGAACACCCACATATCGGATTGGGAATCGAACGGTTCGTTTTAATTACCACTTTGCATTGCTGGTGGTTGGCGTTGTCGTCTTGATCCTGCTATTCTACTATGCCCGACAGGGCTCTAGATCCTCTTCGGATGGTTACTGGCTACGTCGAAGTTACACAGAGGCCAAGAGTCTGGACAGTGGATACACCGGATACAATGCCACATATCCACTGACACAGCCGATGGTGTTGCGCGGCGGTGTTATCAATTATCGAATTGCCATGATTGCAGATCTAGATACCAACTCCAAAGTGTCCAAGGCCGATGGCAGCATGACGTGGCGAAGTTATCTCAAGAAGGGCTATCTAACGTACACAGCGGCAAAGAAGGAAATACAAATAAGCTGGGATGATGGAGCGCCCACGTCACTAGAATCTGCTTTTGCACTTAAGGGACGTGGCATGGAGTTATCCGAGCTGGTCACCTTTAATGGACGCTTGCTGAGCTTTGACGATAGAACCGGGCTGATCTATGAATTGGTCAACGATAAGCAGCCTATACCGTGGGTGATTTTACTCGATGGTGATGGTCACAGCGCAAAGGGCTTCAAGTCGGAGTGGGCCACGGTGAAGCAACAAACTCTCTACGTTGGTTCAATGGGAAAGGAATGGACCACCAGTATGGGTGAATTTGAGAACTATAATCCCATGTATGTGAAAGCCATAACCCCAACGGGTGAAGTGCGTTCCATCAATTGGTCGGCGAACTATAAACGTCTCAGGTTAGAGTCACAGCAAATCACTTGGCCGGGCTATATGATACACGAGAGTGGAACATGGTCAGAGATACATCAGCGCTGGTACTTTCTGCCTCGACGCTGCTCCAGGGAAAAGTAAGTATGATTATTCATCAATGTATGCGAGAGATTTAATCCAACTGCTTTCCAGATACAACGAGACTCGCGATGAACACATGGGATGTAATGTCCTTGTCTCAGCCGATGAGAATTTCTATAGCATTGAGACGGTAAAACTCGATCCGGGAAATACTTCACCAACTCATGGTTTTTCCAGTTTTAAGTTCCTACCGGGTACCGATGACACTATTATAATAGCTCTCAAGTCTGAAGAACTTAATGGCAAGACTTCCACCTTCATAACAGCCTTTGATTTAAGTGGCAAAACACTGCTAGCCGAGACAAGGATCGAAACAGACTACAAATACGAGGGATTCGAATTCATCTAGCTTCTGTTACCTGTTATCTTTGCTCTATCATCTGGATTGTACATAATGTATTAATATCTCGTAAATCGTAAGCTTTATATTATGCGCAAGTGCGTATTAATAGTTCGATTAGTTAAGTGATAACGATGCTCGATTTGACAATGCCATTTTAATAATTTCAAGCTATCTAAATCTTGTATTATATGACTACTAGCACAAATTCAATATTTAAATGACGCATAGATTGTATTAAATTTATGTGAATGTATGTAAATTTATTTTAAATAAAACAATATCCTAAGTACGTTTAAAATTTAGTACAAATTTATCAACACATTTGAAGTCTTTGCAATAACCGTTACACGTAACCGTTACAATATTCAAATTTAATGTTAGAGTTATCGGATATCGATCATTGTTTTATTTCCTAACAAATCCCAATCAATACAACACTGACGCCGCAGGACACGCAGACTCGTAGGACTCTACGAGCATCTAATTACAAAACTGTTCGGCTGTTTTATTTTTAAAAAGGACCCATAGTCAGTAAGCAGCAAAGTTTTTGGTATTACAAGAAAATTTAATGAACTCCGTGTCCGTTAAAGGATAGCAGTTTTGCTTAAGGCTGCCGAGAAGGATTAGGAAATCCCCAATCTTAACGATGTTGGTTTTAGTTTCTTTTGTATTTTTTCTAGTTAGTTGCTGCGGAAGCTGTGAATGGTATGCACAAGCGCAGTGTCCTTTTGCCTATTTCAAGAGTTTATCTCCTTGGATTGTGCTTTAAAGCTCACAAACAAGCTTTTGGGATGTCTAAACATAAAGAGTATTTTCAGTATTACATATGTAGTCGGAACGTTGACATTGTTCTTTTTTATATAAAGTTGGACACAAACTAACGGGCATTCGACAACGGTGCGTAAAGCCAACACCCAAATATTTTTTAAATGTGTCTCCTACGATTTGATTTTTATAAATCAAGTCTTACGCGAAGATTTAAAGCAAATATATTTACAGAATTTTAAAGGTGTCTAAACTAAATTTTCAAATGGTAGTTAAACGCCTGAGGGAAAGACAAATGTATAAATTTCCCCCCTCTCTTACTCTCGCTTATGTTTCCATGTCCTTTGTGGGTGTGTACTTAAATAAAACTTGAATAAAACCTAGCATCCTCTGGGAGTGTCACATAAAAATGTGAAATTTAATCACTGCTGCCACAGGACTTGATTATGACCGATATAATCAAGCTATTTAAAAGTTGGGATAGGTTAATCCGTCTATATTATTTTCACAATTTTAAAATTTGTTCTTCAAAGATGGACTTAATGCAATTAAAGTTCCATTATAATTTTCAAAATTAGCCAATAACAATTCAATTTCTTTTTATATGTATTTTGTTTCCATTGGATATATAGAAAATGCTATTGCCAAAATGCTTTAGCATTTTAAACCATTGTCAAACATTTTGGAATAACATGGACGCTATAGCTTTTGTCTGGGTCTGGATTATCTGCACATTTGCCATTGTAGAATCGCAAAGACATACAGCTTTGGAGCATGAGGGTACATACAACATTGGAGGTGTATTAACTAATTCCGACAGTGAGGAACATTTTCGGACAACAATAGCGGTAAGTCTATATATATAAATAGACTTGTTTTTGAATCTATAACATATGGTTCTTCCTGATTTGCAGCATTTAAATTTCGATCAGCAATATGTGCCCCGCAAGGTCACATACTATGATAAGACAATACGAATGGATAAGAATCCCATCAAAACTGTGTTCAATGTTTGTAATAAGCTTATAGAAAAACGGGTAAGTATCTACTATATATATAATAGCAACTTTTTCCAAATTAAATAATACCGATCCTTCATAAATCAGGTATATGCTGTCGTCGTTTCACATGAGCAAACCTCCGGTGATCTGTCACCGGCGGCTGTAAGCTATACAAGCGGATTCTATTCGATTCCCGTTATTGGAATATCCTCACGAGATGCTGCCTTTTCCGATAAGAACATTCATGTCTCGTTTTTGCGTACAGTGCCGCCTTACTATCATCAAGCCGACGTCTGGCTGGAGATGTTAAGTCACTTCAGTTATACCAAAGTAAGGGTATATAAAGCTATTGCATAAATTTCACTAATCTATATTATAATCAACAGGTAATCATAATACACAGTTCTGATACGGACGGAAGGGCCATTTTGGGTCGGTTTCAAACTACCTCACAAACTTACTACGATGATGTGGATGTCCGGGCCACAGTAGAAATGATTGTTGAATTTGAACCAAAACTAACCAGCTTTGCTGAACATTTAAATTACATGAAAACTGCACAATCAAGAGTTTACCTAATGTATGCCAGGTAATGATAAATTCTACAAAATTAATGGAACGTGAACTATCCTTTCAGATATTACTTAATCTTTTTAAATTTCTGAAATTTTCACACATTTTTATAGCACTGAAGATGCTCAAGTAATTTTCCGTGATGCTCGAGATCATAATATGACACAAGAAGGTCATGTATGGATTGTTACTGAACAGGCACTGTTCGCCAATAACACTCCAGAAGGCGTGCTTGGACTGCAGCTGGAGCATGCCCACAGCGACAAAGGACACATTAGGGTAAGCCATAATGCCAAATATTAACGAAGTTTCTTTTGGCCGGAGTTTGTATACCTTTACAGTTATGATTAATTAAGTAAATAATATAAATATGGAGAAGAATATAAGAGTTCTTAGAACAAAACCTTTCTGTTGCACAGATAGTTTATATGGTTCCTATTCAATATAGTGCTCCGATCAAATCAATTTTAAAATTAAACATACGTGTATGCCTAAAAAGCTTATGTACAGAGTTACTTCCATTTAGTTCAAAAGTTACTATCTAAAACTGGCATAGAAACAGACAGACGGACACGTACAGAAGGAAAACGCAGGATACTCAGGATTAATAATAAAATATTATCATCATGAATTTATAGGATAGCGTTTATGTACTTGCATCGGCTATTAAAGAAATGATTTCCAATGAAACTATAGCCGAAGCTCCAAAGGATTGTGGCGATTCTGCTGTCAACTGGGAATCAGGTGAGCCATCTGTTATCAGCTATTTCCATATTTTTTTAATGTTTGTATGTCATTTAACAGGCAAACGACTATTCCAATATTTAAAGACCCGGAACATTACTGGTGAGACAGGGCAGGTGGCATTCGATGACAATGGCGATCGTATATATGCCGGTTACGATGTTATCAATATACGTGAGAATCAGAAACAACACGTAGTTGGGAAATTTAGCTATGATAATGTAAGCTAAAGAATCTTTATGATGGAAATTATATTTATTATTATTCTTTGTTCTCTCAGATGCGAGCCAAAATGAAAATGAAGATCAATGATAGCGAAATTATTTGGGCGGGGCAACAGAAACGTAAGCCGGAGGGCATTATGATACCCACACATCTCAAGGTCTTAACCATTGAGGAGAAGCCATTTGTTTATGTGCGACGCATGGGCGATGATGAGTTTCATTGCGAGCCAAATGAGAGACCATGTCCTTTGTTCAATACCACGGATACAACTGGTAAATTAGAGAAAATGCAGATAAGGAAGACAGCTTTTTGCTAACCCTTCCTTTGTTTCTTCTTATTTTTCGGATATCTATAGCCAATGAGTTTTGCTGTAGTGGCTACTGCATCGATTTACTTATCGAACTTGCAAAGCGTATCAACTTTACCTATGATTTAGCTCTCTCACCGGATGGCCAATTTGGTCATTATATTCTACGCAATAATACGGGAGCCACATTGCGTAAGGAATGGACTGGTCTTATAGGACAATTAGTCAATGAACGGGCCGAGTAAGCAGCTAATTTCAAATCTTTCAATAATTAAACTATATATACTATATTATATATACTAATTTTTAGCATGATCGTCGCACCACTAACCATCAATCCGGAGCGTGCCGAGTATATTGAATTCTCGAAGCCCTTTAAATACCAAGGCATTACAATACTCGAAAAGAAACCGTCCCGATCGAGTACTCTTGTGTCCTTCTTGCAACCTTTCAGTAACACGCTTTGGATATTGGTAATGGTGTCAGTTCATGTTGTGGCGCTCGTCCTTTATTTACTGGACAGGTGAGTAATGAGAACATGTATTTAAATCCCCCTTTCAATCCCATTGCAAGCTAAAAAAAAAAAAAAAAAAAAAACTGATTCGGAACCTAAACCATTTTAATGTTTTGCATTTAATGTTCGTTGCGTTGGACGGTTCAAATGCAGCGAATAAATCCTGTCTATCCTTCAAATACATGTTAACCCCCCAAAAGTCATTAAGGCCAATGGAATTTTATACGAAATAATTAACTTGAATTTTGGATTTTCACACTCAGATTTTCGCCGTTTGGACGTTTTAAGCTCTCGCATACGGACAGCAATGAGGAAAAGGCATTGAATCTCAGCTCAGCTGTTTGGTTCGCCTGGGGTGTGCTTCTAAACTCTGGGATTGGTGAGGGAACTCCACGTAGTTTTTCTGCCCGTGTTCTTGGAATGGTTTGGGCTGGATTTGCCATGATAATCGTTGCCTCATACACTGCCAACTTGGCTGCTTTCCTTGTGCTGGAAAGACCGAAAACGAAACTGAGCGGCATCAATGATGCCCGTCTAAGAAATACAATGGAAAATTTAACATGTGCAACTGTGAAGGGCTCTTCGGTGGATATGTATTTTCGTCGACAAGTTGAACTTTCTAATATGTATAGGACAATGGAGGCAAACAACTATGCAACAGCCGAGCATGCCATACAGGATGTGAAGAAGGGGTAACCACGACCAAGTTAATGAACTCTTAAAAACAGTTCAAAGGCTTCGTCTATTTAGTAGATGGAATAAAACCGAATAAACAAATAGTTGCATGCTTGGCACCACTTAAAGACAATCCATTATACTCCAAACAACATATTAAACAATAACAACAATTAACAACAGAATCTATAACTTTCTCCCATTGTCCTATCTCTTTGCTCTATTCTTCTGGTAGATTCCCTTTCATAACTTTCAAACTCTATATGTTTTTGAATACTTTTTCTACTTGTTGTCTCTTCCTATGTGGAATATATGGAATATATATATATATACATATATAAAAAAAACTAATTAAGAATATTTTTAATTATCAATCTCTTAGTAAATTAATGGCCTTCATCTGGGACTCTTCGCGACTAGAGTATGAAGCCTCTAAGGATTGCGAGCTTGTTACAGCTGGAGAACTTTTTGGGCGTAGTGGATATGGTATAGGTCTTCAAAAAGGATCACCCTGGACTGATGCAGTCACTTTGGCTATTCTGGAGTTTCATGAAAGTGAGAGAGTATATTGAGAATGACAAATGTTTAACAAATTTTTAATTTAATTACTAATTTGCAGGTGGATTTATGGAAAAACTAGATAAACAATGGATTTTTCATGGTCATGTTCAGCAAAATTGTGAACTCTTTGAGAAAACGCCAAATACTTTGGGTCTTAAGAATATGGCTGGTGTCTTCATTCTAGTGGGTGTAGGCATAGCTGGTGGTGTGGGTCTGATTATCATCGAAGTGATCTATAAAAAGCATCAAGTGAAGAAACAGAAACGTTTGGATATAGCTCGACATGCGGCCGATAAATGGCGCGGCACAATTGAGGTAATTAAATTTTTGCTTTAAACTTATTTTTTTTACGGGTTAATTGTCGTTTTTAATTGATTTGCAGAAACGGAAAACTATACGTGCTTCTTTGGCCATGCAACGTCAGTATAATGTTGGTTTAAACTCCACAACTCGTGCACCCGGCACCATAAGTTTGGCTGTGGATAAGCGACGTTATCCTCGTTTGGGTCAACGATTGGGACCGGAGCGCGCTTGGCCAGGAGATGCTGCTGAAGTACTACGCATTAGACGTCCCTATGAGATTGTTAAACCAGGGCAATCACCAAAAGTTATAGGTGGCCCACCTCATCCAATGTTAGGCAAGACACGAACACAGCAACAACAAAATCTATTACCACCAAGATATTCACCAGGTTATACTAGCGATGTTTCACATTTAGTTGTTTAATGATTGATTCTTCCTTCATCCTACATATACAAAAAACTTGTTATCCATGGTTTCTTTTCCAAAAAAAAAGGCGTATGTTAACGTTTGTCAGAAATTTTGAAGAAAATAGAAGGAGGCATCTTTAATTATGGGTACAAAGTTGTGCTCTATGGTGCAATAAAATGGTTTTAATTTAGAACCAATAGTTCCTATGATGGCTATATAACAAATATGTAGTATTCCGATCAACAAATGCCAAGTTCGGTTAAAAAAGTTGGGAAAGTTTGACCTACAAAAACTTAATTTTTATACTAATCATCTCTATGGAATATAGTGGTCCGATCTGGCTCCTTCTAGAACTAAATCTACTTGAATAAAATGATTCGAACCAAATTTCAGCTACATAGCTAAAAAGGAAATTTCTAGAAAATGCAACGAAATACAAAACAGACGGACATGACTCTTCTATTGATGATGATTATGAATATTTTATGGAATCGAAAACGTTTCCTTGTCTGAGTTAACAATATCTGATAAATTTTATTCTACCCTTTACACGGGTATATTAACGCTTAGAACATGTTAAATAAATGTAAATGTATGTAAATTTATTTTAAATAAAACAATATCCCAAAAAAGGAAATATAAAATGTAGAACAAACTTACCAAAAGGATGTTCAAGTTTATCAATATTTATGTAGTCCCATTAAATGGTTACAAATAATTGATCAGATTTTAAGGATGGAGTATAAGGCTTTTAATAGATCCTGAGTTTAAAGTCCTCTATTATTGGGATTTTTGTTTGGTTTCCAGGCCAGCTACTAGTAAATCAGCTTCATCGACTCTTCCCTCGCTGGCTCGGACTTCTAGTCGATCTGCATTATGATTAACATTCCACAAATAAGGCAGATGCTTGGGTTGCATGGTTTGAAGGAAATGTTCACGCCAGAGTCGTTCCAATTCGATAAGGCCACCAAACTGATCCCGATACATTTGTACCACTTTCTCACCATGTTGGCAGTAGTCTTCATTCTCAATGCGATAATCAATGTTGGTTGCCTCTTTGAGCAAGTCTTCTGTAATCTTTTCAGCATCTTTATAGTAATCCAATAGGATTTGCTCCATTTCGGCCCTTCTTGCGGGGGGAATTCGATCACCTTGGTAGGTTAAAGCTTTGCCAGCGGATTTTACACGTCTTAACACGGGATCATCATGATACTTGACCATACCATCACCATGTTTAAATGGAGCTTCGCATTTGTCGGCCAGTTTGGTACGAACACGTAAATCGGATATATTGCTCAACTGATGGCAATTGGGACACAGAAGTAATACATCGTGTGATGTATGCGATTTCATCACAACGGGAAAATGTCTGCGATATTCGCGTGGCACAACATTCTTCCGTATATAGGCATCTCGTCGGCCACAGACAACACACTGGTTCTCCTTGGGCGTTTGATAATAGCGACCCACTTCACCCACAGCGCGTCCAGCGGGTTCAAAGTTTAGACGCACAGTGAATGTTTCTCCAGGGATTTCAATGCCTAGATTTTGATTCAGATACCAGGCAGCCTTTCGACGATCAATGGTGCACAGGAGTTCGCCATCTGGTGCCTCCAAAAGACAGTTATCATAAAAAGCTTTCGATTGAGTACCCATTTTACGATTTGGTAGCTTCTTGGGCACTATGACTTTTTTTGGTTTCGCCTTTGCTGTAAGCGGAGATGTGCTAGAATTGCTGCTACCATCAATCGCTGCGGACAGGCCGATTGAAAAACCTTTGGTAAAATCTACATCAAGGAATGGTTCGATTTTAGGTCGCCAATCCTTGCTAGTCAGTGGACGCAAATCCCAAAATGGTCGTGGTTCCAAATCTCTGCTTAACTTCTGAAATATGGCTACAGCAGCCAAAGCATCGTTGGCTGCGTAATTCAATTGAACTTCCTCTAGTTGTTTTGCCTCCCAATTGGAACAGGCTAGTCGCCAGTTCTTATCAAGAACGAAGTTTAAATGAGTTTGAGAGAGCTTGCCCAGGCCCTCCGGTTTGTGGCCTGCCATAACGGCTAGAAAACGCAAGTCGAGGGTGCTTGCAACTCCTACACCATAGTCATGAGAAAGCTTCATTGCATCATCTTGCGGGGCCACGCCTACTTTGACAATAGCATCATCTTCAAGTAGCTCACGCAGATCTTTAGGTATTTGTTTCATGCAGCATAGACGAAATAAGGCGCAGAGACCCTGCTGCGAACTGAGTTGAAGCAAGGCCACAGGCCTTCGGCTCCCGCCCACTGTTATCCATTCACAATCGAAGCCCAACACTTGGAAACTATTGCAGTGGCTGCGGATAAAATAACGGTAAAACTGACTGTGTCTAAATGCATGACTCAACTTTTTAACCTTTTTAACTCTTTGATGATTTCTCGTGTGGTTACATCTTGGCTGGAGGTAATGATTTCAATGCGCTTCAAGTGAACAGGATTTCTTGTGCCAGGCAACAAGTGCCGACGTAGTGGTCCAAATAGAGAGTGCCTGTTACGCACTAATACATAAACAAGGCCCAAACTAGCCGCAATAATCGCCCATTTTTGTCTTGACGCAGCTTTGTTGTTGCTCATTTTTGAGTGTTTTTGTTATAATTATTTATTTGTTGTGTCTTATCGAGCAGAGCCGATAACTTATTATCGATAAAAAGAGATACCTAACGGACTGTTAGACGACTGCAATACAAATTAAAATTATTAATGGAAAACAATGAAAGAATATAAAATCACCTTATGAACTAGGTGAAAATCCATTATGTTTAAGTGAAGGGAGAGTGTGAAAAGGGACGAATTGTAGTTTCGCCCACTTCCCGCGTTTTCCCGCAAGCGGACCAAAGAAAAACTAAACAGCCAATAAGGCAAAAATCGATTTTTCAAATTCAGGTAAGGGACGAGACCAACAACAAGAAATTTTTAAATATATTAAACATTGCAGGATGCAAGATCACTGAAAGTATTATTAGATAGTTAAGAAAAACTTCCCCACAAAATGCCAGAGAATTTGGAGCTGCATCAGTTCCAGGAGGGAACACAGTCCAATGATAAATCAAATAGATGGCTAGAACGCCTGAAAATGCGTTTAAATTGCCCATATTTGGGCATTATATTGGCTACGCTCTCCTCACTGTTCTTTTCACTGTGCTCGGTGATAGTAAAAGGGCTGGTTGATGTTAATCCCATGGAGTTGGCATCGTTTCGCTTTGTGGGCGTGCTCTTGCCCACTATTCCCATATTGATCTACACCAAACAGCCGGTTTTTCCGGAAGGTAAACGTGTCATCCTTCTGCTGCGTTGTTTTATGGGAACTACGGGTCTGATGCTAAGTTTCTATGCATTCCGCCATATGCCACTCGCCGATGCCAGTGTAATTATCTTTTCCACACCCGTGTTTGTGGCCATATTCGCGCGAGTTTTTCTAAAGGAGCCATGCACACTGTTCAATGTCGTCACCATCAATATGACGCTACTCGGTGTTGTCCTTATCACTAGACCGCCATTGGTTTTTGGGAGTGCGGCGCACACACTGGATAGTGAAAGTGAAAAGTATTCGGATAAGACGTACGATATTTGGGGACCAGTTGCTGCCATATCATCGACGTTGTTTGGAGCCAATGTCTATATACTACTGCGTGCCCTTAAGAATCTACACTTCTCTGTCATCATGACGAATTTTGGAGCTATTGCTCTAATCTACACACTCATCGTTTGTGTTTCAATCGGTGCCGTCTGTTGGCCCAGTTGTGGACGTGATCGTTGGCTGGTTGTCATTTTGGGAATCTTCAGTTTTCTTGGCCAAATCTTGCTGACGCTGTCCCTGCAGGTGGAGCAAGCCGGTCCAGTGGCCATTGCACGCTGTGCTGATATCGTCTTTGCCTTCATCTGGCAAATGATGTTCTTTGGCGAGGTTCCGACTGCGTATTCCCTTTTTGGAGCTCTCATGGTAGTGAGCTCAGTTATCCTGACAGCTCTCAAGAAATGGGCCATGACATTGCCACGCGAATCGACGTTAAGGAAGCGATTACGGGTCATTTTACTGGAGTAGGAACACTGAGGAACAAGATCAGAAGGGGCAGGTGAAAATGCTTTAGATACTTTCGCGGTTTCTCTCACATCGTGTTTACACACACATTGGTACTAACTAAATTAAATTTAATATCAAATATTGAGCCATTTGGGAATTAATGCTCAAAATCCAGTTCATTCTAATAGACTTAGTATACTTATTCAAAGCTCAGTATACATATAGAATTACTAGAACCTACCTACCAGAGGCATTGATTGATTGATACATAAAAACATAAATACATACATACCAAATACATATACAGTTTTCAAAGTTCAAGCGTGATAGCCATTTGCATATTTAAACATAATCATAATCTATTGTTTAGTTTAGCCAAATTCATCAATTTGTTGTTTTGTACATTGTTATACATGCTTAAAATACAAATAATAATAAATACAACTTACAATTCCATTTACGAAAAATGAATCAAATGTGTGGTAAATTGAATGCTTTATTTTGAATTTCGCTCCGTTGTATCTTATTGTTATCGGTTTCTGTTACTTTATTGTGTTCTAACATCGATAATATATCGATATTAATTTCGTGCTCCAGATGTCTGTCAAGATAGCGTCGAAAAGTATTATCAAATGTTATTTTATTTGTTTACACGCAAAAACAAACAGTACGTAAACAGAAATAGTTAAATAAATAAACACATTGTACTCCTTGGATACGATACTGTGTCTGTGTTTGTGTTTCTCCCGGTTCTTGCTGTGCTACTCTTAGAAACCCAAATCGGCAATCACCGCATCCAGCTCGTCTTGCAGATTTGTGGCCTTTGAGCGCACCTGCACAATTTGATCCTGCAAATTGTCCACATTGG
Source organism: Drosophila sturtevanti (assembly GCA_018150375.1). Classification (NCBI taxonomy): domain Eukaryota; kingdom Metazoa; phylum Arthropoda; class Insecta; order Diptera; family Drosophilidae; genus Drosophila; species Drosophila sturtevanti. Next base: position 99,697 of record JAECWJ010000527.1, on the reverse strand, counting down.
CCTGGAGCAGGACGTTGCATTTCTTCATAGCAGCGAAGCGACTTTCGTGCGTTTTTACACGTGGTTCCAGATTGGCCTTTTTGGCCGAATTTGCCGCTTCCTAGAGATACAAAAATAAAGAACCCCCCAATCAGGTAAGAAGGCCAAAACCAATGAATAGGACACATACTTCCGACTCAGATTCGCTGCCCGTTTCCGCTTCGCTTTCTTCAGATTCCGATTCTTCAGACTCTTCCTCGGACTCTTCATCGGTAGCGTTATCTTCCTCGGCCTCCTCTTCTTCGTCCTCCTTCTCTTCGGCATCTAATTCGTCCTCATCCAGCTTCATCGATGCAGCCATTTTCTGGACTTCCTTTTCCAGCTTTTTGAACTTTTTGTTTTCCTCTCTAAAGCGTATATAATATTAATGCTTAATGCTTCTCGTTTCTAATTAGAATCTCTTATGATGGCTACGAACTTGAGTATGACATGGTTCTTCTTCATGGCCTGTTTCAATGCATCCTTCTCCTTCTTGGCCGCCTCCTCCTTCACCTTTAATTTGGTCAGTTTGCTGCGAAGGATCTTAACTTCTTTGCCCATGCGTCGCTCCCGTCTTTCTGTTTTCTTCTCTTCGGGTTCATCTGGATCACTTTCACTGACTTCCAAATCCAGTTCGGGTGAACTATCACGTCCGAAATTGGCATCACTTGGTCGTCGTGAGCCATCGAATGATCCACCCTACAGTTGCAATATATATTATATTAAAACTGTGATCCATAAAAATGATTGAAGCTACCTTTTTTTTAGATCATGATGGGCAGCTTTTGAATTGATGTGACTTTATTTATTATTACCTTATGATTGGTCATCCCCTCGTTGTAGTAATTGTCGTCGTCGTCGTCGTCGAAAGCAAAGCAATAACTAATATGCGGACGGTTAGTGCTTGGTGTCGTATGACCCTTATAATATAGCGTTAATTGGTTAGATGAAGCTTTAAGGGATTGCTAGCCAGCGAGTGTGTCTAGTTTGTATATGTTCCTAAAAATGACGAGCTCGGTACTGGGACGGATTAACTTTAATATGAATAGAAACAAATGGCATTTGATCATGATCATTTGGTTCATATATGTATATACAATGTTTTACTAGCTATTAACATTGTGTTTCCTTAGTATTCCGAAACAGTTTATAAACTGGTTTAATTCGGAATAAAATCTATATAGTATTTGCTTCAACAACAATCTAGCTTAATTTACAGAAATATAGAATCGCAATATATTCATTTGATGTTTATCCGTCCCACAGATGAAAAGTGTTGTCAGCTGATTTGTTTAAAGAATTATTTATGTTAACTAAATTAACTATTGTTGTATCTAAGCGCAGCTACAAATTTATCAATCAGTCAATCAATCAATCAATCAATCAAACAAACTAAAGCATCTAATTGCACTGGAGGATTCTATTTAATCTTAAGGGTCGGCTTTCGCAGCGTTGCGGAACAGACGTCGCTGAAAATGTGCGAGAATATAATAGAGAGAGATAGAGGCGGATTTGTGACCCCAGCAGCAACAACAACTAAATAGACTTCAACTGACAACACTTTGTGCTCGTTTCCAACACCCTCTGCCCTCCCCCTCCCCCTACCCTTTGCCTTCTTTTTGGCTGCCTGTTGAACTTGTCTTCTATGTCGCTTACCTGCAATGCCGCTGCCAATTTGCGCTCAAGCAATTGTATCTGTCGTTTTTGTTCTTCAATTTCCGTTTTCGCCTCGACAAGCAGTTCACTTGTGCTTTGGTAGTTCTGCTCCACCTCCTTGGACACCTTGCGGGCATCCTCCACTTCACGCTTCAGCGAATTGACGTAAGCCTGCTCGGAAGTTGGTGTTGGGTCCATGGTGGCCACAATTACATTCGAACCATATTCCAGATTCTTTTCGCGTGACTTTTCTCGCTCCAATTCTGTTTCCAGTGTTCGTATTTTGGCCAATAGTTTTTTATTCTCCCTCTCCTGGGCCTCCCGATTACGCAACTCAAGTGCCAACATTTGCTTAGTACTTTGTAGATCATCACGTATCTTATCAATGTCATCTAACTCATCGGGACTCTCCTCATCAATTGACATGGCAGAGACAATGCTGGGTCTTGCACTGCCCGCACCCAAGGCAGTGGCACTCGTCGGGCCCAAGGCATGACTACTTGGTGCCTCACTTAGCATATTAATTTTTGATTGTGACTTTTGCAATTGCTCCTCGATGGTCATCTGTCGTCGGAATTTCCTTAGACCATCCAATACCGGCTTACTCCGATCATTTGTCCGAGTTGGACGCAATTTAATGCCACCCTGGATTTGTTTAAGCAGTTTATTATGCGAATTATCCTTTTCCGTTTCATATATAAATTTATCATCCACTTTTGTCATCGATTTGCATGTCAATATGGGCTGAGATCTAAAATATTATTAAATTGTATAAATCTTCAATTAATTAAATTAAATTTTTAACTAGTTCTCGATTAAATAAAATGAATATAAACAAAAGGATAAAAAAATCTTCTCTGTGGGAGTTTTTCCTTTGAGTTTTGTCCTTTTCGTTTTTATACATTTGTTAAAACTTCTGGCGACGACATCAACTAACTAACTAAAAATTTATTTATTTTTTTTTTTTTTTTTGTTCACTTTAACTCACCTGTCGTTGCATGCCACATGTCGCAGCTTTTTGCCGCTCTCCACCTCTTTCATCATTTCAGACCAGTCTGGACGTCGGCGGGGTCGTGTTCTAACAAAGTGAAAGTGGGAACAAGAGAAAAAGCAGAAAAAAGCAAAAAAAAAAAAAAATAGAAAAGGGAATCAAATTAAAGGACGGTTATCCTCCGTTAGCTGTCCAGTGGGTGAGCTTACTTTAGTTTCTCAAGTGTAGCCTTCTGCGTATCGCTTAGGATACGCTTTTCGCCAGGTGCCAGTGGCGGAGGTGGCGGTGGTGGAGCCTTGGGCACCAACGATGGCAACGGTGGTGGGGCGGGAACTGCAAAAACAAAAAAAAAAAAAGGACAACGAAAAAAAAACCGAAAACGGAAATTGAGATTGGTAGTGGTTCATTCTAGTAGATGTAGTAGTGGTTGTTGTTGTTGTTGTTGTTGTAGTTTGTAGTTTGTGGAAGAGATGGATGGTTGGGCATTAGAGCAAATCGTTTAGCGCTGCGTGCACTCGCGCTTATTAAATATAATTTTAATTTAATGAGTTTGCAATTTGTGTCAGTTGTTTGTTTTATTTTCTATTTTATATATTTTTATTTTCTTTCGTCTTTTTTTTTTTTTTTTGTGTTGTGCACAAACTTCCCACTAAGGGGCAACTCACAGCCACAGGCCATACATATCAATTGAGTTTTGTGGTGGTTGCCATCAGGAGCAGCTAAAAGTGGGAGTGGCAGTTGTTAGCTAACTGTGTGTGTGTGTGTGTGTGTCTTAGCCGGAAAGTTGCAACAGAGATTGAAAAGTTACTGCCTCTGCCACTGCCACTTGCCACTGCCACTGCTGTGGACCATCATCGACCACCTACTGGCTTTGATGGTGTTTTATTGCTTTAACACCATCCTACCCAAAACCTTGGCTTTGGCACGAAAAACTTTGATTGCATTTTTTTCACCACCCTCCGCAGCCCCCCCCCCTTTTTTTTTCTTCCTTGATTTTTTTTATAGTTTACTTGTAGCCCCGTTACGTTTCGCTTGGCTTGCTTTTGGTTTTTAGTTAGTTAGTTAGTTAGTTTAAAGTCTGGGCCCGGCTTCATCTGTTTCTTCATTTTTTCTGTTCTTGTTCTTGTTTTTTTCTTGTTCTTGTTCTTATGCGTCTGCTGGGTTTGTTGGCTCTTAGACCTTTTGTTAACGAGGCCAATTAGTTTGGAAAATGTTTTTCTGCAAGCTGTTTCTAATAAATTTCCGTTTAAATTGTTTGCCTAACAAGTTCAACTTAAGAAAAAAAAAGAGAGAAAGAGTGAGAGAGAGGAGAGAGTGCGAGAAATTCTCGAGGTTACATCATTCCTTATGCTGTTTATCCTGACTGGCATCCATTTTGCCCGCCTGCATGAACTGGCCTTGTAATTAGCAATTGAAAAACTTTTGATTTGTTTTTATCCTGCTAAAACTCACTTATTTCCAACTCTCCGCCCCCCTCACACCATCACATCTCCCCCGACGCCATCGTCTCTCATATGCTTTAACTTAAAATGAACTTTTTTTTGCATTTCTTATTTCTTTTTTGTTTTTCATTTTTTAGATTTTTTTTTTTTTTTTTTCCCAATACTTTGCATGTTTTCATTCCATCTTTCATCTTGCGCTTTGTTGTTGTTGCGGGAAAAGTGTAAAAGTCAAACAACTGCTTAAGACAATGGCTCCGCTGCCAAGTGATGAAAAGCTGACAAATCTGTTAATTAGCTTTGTTTGAATGAACCCATGATGATGACGATGATGATGGCAAAGAAGACGACGGCACCAGCCAGGCAGGCAGGCAAGCAACCAAGCAACAACAACCAACGTATCCTCCACATTCCATCTCCTCCATCCATCCATCCATCCACCCTACCCACCCATCTCCTCCTTCCATCCATCCATCCATCCCACCCTATAGCACCCTTATACCGCATTATCCTTTGTCTGATGCTTCAGTTTCGTTTCTTTAGCACCCTTCCCCGTTTTAATACACACCTCCTCTTCTCTCGGATTCTGCTCCGTTTTCTACTCTAGGATTTTGGCCTTTTTTGACTTCTTCTTATGCTGTGTGTGCTATAGCTCCTTCTATGTCTTGCCAGTCGCGCCTGGCTGAACCTGCACTTAATCTTTAAGTGGTTGGCTGCCTTTTGCGGTGCATTAGCCTCCCGCAACTAAACCCAATGGATACTCTACCAACATGGGTTTCTATTCTGCCTGTCCACCTGCCTGACTGCCCGCCCATTTGCCTGCACCTGGGCAAGGAGAAAGAAACTAATCCGAACTCGTGTTACTTTAGTGAATGAAATCAGTGGCAGCTCAAAGAAACTTGATTATTGTCTAGTCCCCTGCTGCATGTTAATGAACTGTCTGTCCCAATGTCCCTCAATGGAATGGCCACTAACCTCATAGCCAAGCACACATTTCTTCTTCCCTTCCTTTCATCCTTTTTTCCACTCTAATCATATTGGGGGGCACTGATTAAAATACGTGGTCAACATTTTGGGCAGCCAATTGAGCGCGCGTTTAGTAAGTTTTGCTTAATTCGGTTTAGTAATTTATGGCCAAGCTCTGGAAAAAGCATGCCCCTAAATCAGAAACCTCTCTCAGTCCTCTCATCTATATAAACCCACAATCCCCACCCACATACACATAAACAGATACTTGCACAGGAAAAGTGAAAAAGAAGGAAAACAAAACAAAAAACTTTCCCCAAAAAAAAAAAAAACACTTTTGTCTTCCGTTTTTTTTTGTGTTCTTTTGGTGGATGGGTGTTGCGTGTGTTGCGCCGGGTATAAGGGAAGAGGGGAGGGTGGTAGGGGGATGTAGGGCAGATAAAAGTCTTCATTCATTCATGTCGACAAAATTATTTCTTATTTAAATATAAAAAGCAAAGCAAAGAGATTCCTTTCTCAGCTGCTGATGCTACCCACTTAATATACCGCAAAGCCCGCACTTACGACGGCGCAAAATGAATAGCGGGGTATGTAAACATAAATTTTGCGAGCTCACTCAATCCCCCCCCTCTGAGTTCCTGGCACCCGGCTCTACATTGTTTCCCCATTCCCATACTATCCGAGGTCCCTGCTCATTGTGTTATCATCAACAGAATATTCTATGCATGCACAAATGTTGCCGTTGTCATTGAATCACCGACTGCTCTTGGACTGGTTGGTTGGTTGGTTGGTTGGTTGACTGGTTGGCGGTCTGGTGCCTCACTGCCAGTTTCAACTTGATGACTGACTTTCTGGTTCTTTTGTTTGCTGCCTCTGTTCTCTCAATAGCTTCCTCTTTAACTCTCACTCTCTCTCTCTATCTCACTCTCTATCTTTCTCTCTCTGTCCCTGAGCATGATGAAGCACTGAGAAGCTGTCCATATTTTATGGAGCTCTGCCACACTGGCATTATCTAAAAAAAAAAAAAAGTAGCAGTCGACTTTTTATATGATTAGCGTTTTTAATATTCCTAATAACTGTTTACAACTTAAACTTAACTAAAATAAACTCTGTATTCTGCCAAATTGATCACATAAAGCAAGTCCATGAAATGCATTTAAATAATTAGTTTTTAAAATGTTTTAACAACTTTAAGTTAAGCTCGTTTCGAAAGTTTCACAACACTTCTTGATGAAACGACACTCTCTTCGTTTTAAAATTTTTTTAAATTTAATGTTTAATTTAAAAAGAGAATTTGTACATAGCTTATGGCCTCGTGGCTGTAGCTTATGTATGAATCAGCTTAACATTTTACATGACTTTTAAGTGAAAAATAAATAAAAATATATATGCACACATTTCGCAATTAAAATTAGTGCATTTGAATTATGAAGAAAAAATTAATATGAATTAATTCCAATTTATAAATTTACTGAAATCAAAAAAGTTTTTTAATAAAGGGGTTTTTAAAAAAAAGGGATTATTCTTTTAAAAATGGAATATTGAATTGAACTACTTTTTATGGCTATTTTAAATCTTCTATATAGATAAACTGAATGCTTTTCTAAATATTTCTGAGTTGCTATGACCAATTTTTGACAAATAAATATCGTATATTGTCGCGGCAGTTTATGCTGATTTCAATTGAAATAATAATAGCGAACGAATGATGACATTTCGAGCACAATTTATGTAAAATAAATTCATATCCTCATGGTGGTTCACATTGAACAGACAATATTGTCGTTTTTCAAATAGTTTTGTTGTGCATTTCATTGTGAGTTAAATTAATTTAGATAAGTAATTGAATCGAATTGAATTTTTCAATTTATCGTGAGCTGATTTTATTCACTCTATATATACAGTGATTTTGCCTAGATCATTGAATGTGTATGTGAAGGATCCGACTGTTGATTAACGTTCCGATTGGGGAGTTAAAATCGATTTTAGCAATTCTCGAATGCCAATTTTTCTTTACTTTAAATTTTCCATTGTGTGTGAACATCCGCTTTAATTAGATTGAATACATTGTTGTGTGAGATTCAAAATCAATAAAAATGACTCAAAAATGAATTAAATATTTGTGTCATTGTGTTTCCTTCAAATTAAATTCAGTCAGAGTACATCTAGCATTTACATATATAAAGTTAATTTAAGCTAGAGATCGAACCATAAAAAATTAAATTTTATATATAATCTATATTATAGAAAGCTATAAAATCAAATTAATATGATACGCTATTGCTTTATAAATAAGAAAAGGTAAATCAAATAAATTTTAAAATTCAATTCAAATTTAAAGAAATTTCTATAGGGGAAAATAAAATTTTTTAATTTTCTGTTAGGCAAAATCTCTGGGAAATCGATTGGAAATCAGTCTATCTTTCTAATAACCTTTCCTTTAAAGTAAAATGATATAATTTACCTATATTTAAACACATTGGAAGGGTCCTTGAATATAATCTTACCAGTTATTGGCTATAAGATTCCTAATTCCATATTGGGTGTGTCTTATTTTTATATGAGTTTTCAATTTTAATTAAAATTTTAATCATATTTTGAGGCCATACTCGTTTAATAATCGAATTATTCAGTCAAGCATTTCATTGTCGCTTAGTGTTGCAATATTTTGGCATAAATATTGAACACGTGTGTGGGTGTGTGTGTGTGTGTGTGTCGATGAATGTGTGTTTAAAATGATTTCCTTTTACGTCATTTTGAGCGCGCGCTATATCTAAATTTGAAATAGCCTAATCATCTTTAATGCTCCGTTGGGTTGGGCACACACACAGCTCACACACACACGAGCACCCTTACCTATTGGAAGTCGACATTTCTAATGACAGCAGCCTGACCCAAAAAAAGAAAAAAACGAAAAGTAAAAGGAAAAAAGTTTCCCCAAAATGGAACGCAGCCGTTACATGTCTCATATATACTATTATACACACACACACACACACACACACACACACACACACTTACACACAAATACATATAGATGAGGCTCATTTAAATAAAAGAAAATATTTTGTCCTGCCTCGTGTCCTTTTTTTTTTTGTGGAGGCCGCCTTCTTTGAAGACTCTCAAGTAAAGCAATGGATTGGGCATTCTGATGCAAAGGGGAGAGGAAGGGGGACGGACTGCATGATGGGAGGAAGTCTTGTGGCTACCGCCGTCTTTTATTTCGTTTTGTTTTTTAGTGGCGGATATTTGAATATAAATGGGGCATTTAGTTAGACTATATCAAGCACATAGCCATATATCTTTGGTAGCTTTGCCGTTTTGCCGGGTTTCTGGCTTTTTTTTTTTGGCTTCAGTTTTTCTTTTCGTTTTATTGATAGTTGTCAGTTTTGGTTTCGGAGTGTGTTCCCCCCTCTGTTCTCTTTGAGGAAGAGAATCGTGGTCCAAGTTATCAACATCATCTTCAACTCTCCTTCTCCAAGCAACTGGCTGGTTTTAAACATTCCATTTTATGTTCTAGTTTTGACACAATGAGCAATAATCATGAATTTTGCTTAGACCATAAAAAGAAGAAGAATAAGAAGAAGAACAACAACAACAACAAGAAACTCTAGACGAAACCGAAGCAAACTAAAAGTGTGGAGCGTAGGGAAGGGGGAATGGGGGAAAACCCCGGCTTTGCTCCTTAAGACCAAGTCCAAGTCGTCCGAGTGAGCACATTAAATAAATGTTTCTCTTTTTGTCTTCTTCATTGTGTTTTGGTCCTTTTTTTTTTTTTGGTTTTTTTGTTCTTTCTTTTTGTTTCGGTTTTTTGTTGTGTTGGTTTTTATTTTTATGCTATTGCTTTAAAGGACAAACGGTGCGGTGTTTTGGCCCATTTTATTTAGTGACCTCTTCTTAACCGTGCTCCCCCTTCAACTTAACCATTCCCCCTTCCCTTAAACATTTCCATTTTTTTTCTTTTCGTTTCCCTTTGCCTTCAACTGATGCCACTCGATCCTTTTGTTTGTTCGACCAAGATTAGGACGCATTTGCGGTCACGTTATTGCCCACTGATTAGAACAGGCTGGACAGGACGCGAGTTAACTGCCTTTACACATAACCTTTTCCGGTCTTAACGAGCTTTTCACTTCATTTTTTTCTCTAGTTCTTTTTTCCACTTTTTTTTTTGGTCTTTTGTTTTCTTTTGCTACAGGCAACACCTGAAGCAAGGGGAAGGAGAGGAGGAGTTATAAGTTTTTGTACGTTTAGTTAGCCCCCGAGGACTATGCAATTCAATTTGCACAAAAACGAACAACTTAAGGAGCAAAACCGATAATAAAGATAGATTCTTATGCAACTCACTGTAATATTTCTCTCTTTGCTTGACAAATTGTTTTCTCAGCTGAGAAGAGCCTTGAGGGCAGCAATGTCCATTAGAAAATTGCGAATATTTGGCAATTATAAATACGGAATTAGGGACAAAAATTGTTTATAGTCAACTTTTATATGAATATCTATATATGGACATACATATAAATATAAATATTTTTCATTATATGGATTCAGGGTGGTTTTTCTTCTTCTTTTTTTTTTTTTTGTTGTTTAAGAAGAGGAGGGTGTGGTGGAAAAAAAACACTTTACGCCTCTTTCGGCTCAATGCACAACACTCACTAAAATTTAATAAATAAAAAATGGTATTTATATTGCTTTATATTTTTGTTCTGTTTGAGTTCGCCTGTCCCCTAGTCCTCCTGTCCATGGCCCTGTCTCTTTATGTATGTATAGGTATCTGGCTATATATTCCTCTCTCCCTCTTGCTTGCTTCTCTAGGTTTTTCCATCTATCTGTCTCTTTCTATTCATGCAATATATGCGCTTTGTTGTTTCTGTTCTGAATGTATACTTTTTGTTGATGAAATGTTTTTGTGCACATTTATTTCATATACCATCAGATCATTCACATGTACATATATGTACATATGTGTAGGATATATATATATATATACATATTTATAATATATATGTATGTATGTATATATAAAGTTTATGTGGATTTATAAATGAGCAAGCAGCGCTCAGGTGGACATGAATAAGGATGGAAAATCATGGGAAATGAGATGCTACCGTGATGGAATACCGAACGGGGTTATCTAATGGAAAATGTGAAAATTATAAGTATATAGAAAATGTGCGTTCTCTCTCTCTGTTTAACTAACTTTTTATTATGCGAGTTTTGAGTGTGTGAATTTAAATTTATGCATTTCGAAAGGTTTCTTACTTAATCCGATTTAATTTAAGTTCCAAACTAAGAGAATTGCTCTTAAGTTTGTTTAAGAGGTAATTTGGTAATGTTGTAATTAAAAGTTAGTAGCTGTGTTTTTCTTCAATATGTATCATCAGCTAATGGCTACTATATACTTGTATTACTATATCCCATTCTGTATAAATAATGTTTAATTCTAAAGAATCAGGTAACGTTAATGCCATAATAAGTTAATTTAAATAAAAATGGAATCCCCATCTATCACATCAAAAGAAATGAAAAATTTCTCATATTATATATGTATGCCAAAAAAATTAAGAAAGAAAACTTTGCTAAAATTTTAAAATAAATCTTTAAGAGTCGGACTTTCAACTGATTACATATGCATAACTTGCTTGGAGGTTATGATGAGACGACTTACCCAATCCAAATGTTAATGTTGTTTTTTTTTTATCTTGGTAAAGTTAATTATTAATACAGCACATTTGGAACTCCCTCCCCCCTCTTCTTTGAGTAATGTAGTAAACTCTTTTGAATGTTTAAACTTAATCATTCTCACTTGAAAGTTTCTTTAAACTTATTAAAACTTTTCTTAAACCTAATTTCCCTAGTTGAAAACTTTAAAGGGATTCAGTAGGAATCTATTATTGTAGTAGATTCATATTTACTCACGGACCCATCGCTTGTGTTTGAATGGTAGAATGGTTGGTGGGGAGGAGAGGAGAGAGGCGAAGGTGAAACCAATACTTTTACACATTTCACTCATACGCTACGTTGACGTGATGCCTGTTTGTTGTTGTGACGCCTGTCGGCCTTGCCTTCCGCTGAACGTTTTATACCTTTCCCCCCTGTTACCTCCCCTCTTTTATCTTTCCGCTCGTTTTCACAAACAGAGAAACCGACATAGAGAGAGAGAGAGTGAGAGAGAAAAAAATGTAAACTAAAGAGAATAAGAGCAATGCAAACACACACATATACACCGCTCAAGAGAAATGAATTCCCACAATCTCTGGCATGTGCCCACAGGTAGCAAAATTTTTTTCTTATACCCCCCTTACGCCCACCCCCACCTAAACCCATCCCGAATATCTTGTTAAAGATTAGAGAAGCAGCATTTAAATTTGTACAGCATTTTGGATGTGGTTGATCCATTGGAGAGTTGTTAATCGGCGGGATTGGTTGTTTGTTTAGGCTTCCCAGATATAGAGGTTATAGATCTCATCCAGCACATCTGATTATTATCATCACCTCATCATCTAACACATTGATTGATGACCAAACTTACCATTTTTAATGCTCTGTTCGCGTTTAATAGACGGCGCTTTCCTAAGGGTCTTGGTCTTGAATTCGGGCTTGGGTTCCTCTTTGGGTTCTTTAAGAATTTCATCAACTCTGGGTACCTTTTTCAATACCGGACGTATTTTGGCCAAATTATCAGTACTCTTGCTGGGCAATGGTTTCTCTTCACGTTTAACATGCTTTAATTTCGGTTTCTCCAATTTAAAACGCAATCGACGTTCCCGCTCCTCTTCCGTTTCACCCTCCTCGGCCTCATCATCGTCTTCGGGGGCAATTTTTTTCATTGATTTGTCCCGCTTAACCACAACGCTGCGTAATTTTGGTTTCTCTAAGGTGAAACGTTGTGTTAACTCACTTTCCGTTGGTTCCGGTTTCTTGTTGATCTGCGTTGGCCGCAATTGGGCTGCCTTCTTCACATGCTCCGGCACCTTGGCATCCACAGTGGTGTCATCGTCATCATCATCATCGTCGTCGTCGTCATCATCGTCTTCCTCCTCCTCGGAATCAGTTTCCTCCACCTCCGTCTCCTCCTCCTCTGTTTCTTCTTCACTTTCAGTTTCTTCTTCTTCGCTTTCTTCTTCCTCGGAAGATGATTCGGGTGGTGGTGTAGGCTCCTTTTTCTTTTTAATGGTAGTCGTTGTTGTTGCTGGCTTTTTGGTTACCACATTTGGTGCCGCTTTCTTAACCGGCTCTGGCAATTTTTTTGTAACTGGCTCAGCATTTTTCTTGGCAGCAGCAGCAGCAGTTGTAGCTTTTGTTGTTGCCGCTGTGGATTTTTTAGCAGCAGGTTCAGCAGCAGCAGCAGCAGTAGAAGCTTTCTTGGATGCCGTCTCAGCAGGAGTTGCCTTTTTAGTTGCTGTTGTTGTGGTGGTTGCGGTTGCTGGAGCGGCTTTGGCCTTGCTACTATTCGTTGCTGTTGTTGTTGTTTTCGTATCAGGCTTTTCCTTTTCACCATTCTCCTTAGTGGTGGCTGTTGACTTTTTGGCCCAAGCAGGCTTTGTGGATGCTGCTGATGCTGCTGCACTGGTTGAGCCATCGTCCTTTACCCAGGGTGGACGAAATGTGGTGCGTCCACTGGCGTTGGTGGTGGCACTGTTATTGGTGCCACTTCTGGGCGTTACAAAGGGCATTGTTTTTAGCTTTTAGCTCGCTCGGTTGGGCTTGTTCGTGTTCGTGTTCACACGCTGGTTTTCAGGTCTCCAGGGTCTGCTTATTACCGCCTGCTTGCCCCCGTTTGTCGTCGTCAGTCGTCACTCCCACTCTCAACGTCTTCTATTTGCACACACTTTTTAAATAATTTTCCGATGAAACACACAAAACTTTGCACATTAACACCAAAAGAATGAGAAAGAGAGAGAGCGAGTGAGTGAGACTTCTCTCCACTTGTCCAAAAGTTTCGTTATTTTCTTTTTATTTTTTTTTGTCTTTTCCTTTTTTTTCTTTCTTTTTTTTTTTGTTGTACAAATTTTTGTATATTTTCTTTTCTTGTTTTAATTTTACGATTTTCCTTTAATTTTTGTTTTTTCTTTTCATTTATTTTTTGCTAAAATATTTTAAATCCGCTGTGGACGATGAGCAACAGCTGTTTAAGAATAATTTTCAATTCAATTCGTATATATTTGGGTATGTTTCATTTCAATGTTATTTATAAACGAATGCGCTCATTAGCTTTTGTTGCTAATGTTGTTGTTGCTGCTGTTGTTGTTGATATTGTTGTTGTTGCTATTGTTGGTTCTTCTAGCTGACGAGACAACCAAAAAAATATAGGCCTTTGTGTCATAGTCATGTTTGGACATTGGATACATCCACTAGTAACTATTTGTGCATCAGGATCTGGCCAATTGTATTTGAAATAGAAAGCGCAATAGAATTCTAACTGTTCAGAATGCTTTGTTCAAAGTTTAGTCCATATATATATATATATACGAACATACTATATATATGTATATACATACATATATCTACTACAATGTATCCAGCTAACTGCCCCGATACACATGCACTTCAATAAACACAAGCAAACAAAAACAACAGCAGCAACAGCAACAACAAAAACGAGAACGATTTGCTCTGCCACTGCCTGTGATATGTAAAAAAAAAAAAAGATAGAAGAAAAAAAGAAGCGAAAATATTTAATTTTAGGTTCTTTGTGCCGCCGCTGAGAGGCAGCAGCCGAAAAAGCGTCAGAGAATGAGAAAGATAGAGAGAGGGAGAGAGAGAGACATTCGTCTAACAAATACGAAACGAAACATTCCGCAGCTGATGTCCAGGCGCCAGTTTTTTTGGATACCCTGTATTAAATTAGGAATTTACATAAACTAGAATTTATTTAAATATGCCATTTCATTAACTAAAACTATTTCAATAAGGCGGCTAAGAAACATTAAGGTATATTCTGTTATATATGTATTTATATATCTGTTCTGTTTTATATATGTATATATCTGTATACTTATAAATTGCATGAATACTAAAGTATTAAATTAAATCTACTTTTATATTAAGTATAAAACTCTTAGTATATCAACATTTATGATTTTTCAGATTTCAATATTTAGAAACTTGGTCCTAACAAAGTCGAATAAATAGATATATCTGCAGTTAAAGCTATTTAAAAATATAGTATATGCCGATTATGATTATCAAACGGACTTGTATTGTAGTTTGTAGTACAAATATCGGTTATAACAATGCAATATTGTTAATCTTAGGGATATATCGATTATAATGCAATGTTAAAGCTACCTTCAGTATCTTTATAACTGGCAACTAATGCATTTTTTTAAAGTATCACATCTGCATTATATTATACATTCAATGATCATTCTATATCTCTATCTTTACATATTCTATTCCTAAAAGTTTCCAAACAAAAATCTTATCCATATTAAACGAAGAACAACTTGCAACCGTTAAGGATAAAGACAAAGTTTCCGACTTGATGCTCTTATTTTTGATATTTCATAATTTATAAATGAGAAAAACGAGGGGAGGCATTCCTTCTCTTCTATAACAAACTCTTTAGCCATGCCTAATATACTTTCCCATCTCATGGGTATGGAGAGTATGGAAATCGAACAGAGAAAAAAAAAACACAAAATTCTCTGGCGCTTTCGTCTTTTGCCTTTTCAACTGGCTCGTTTCACAAAGTACACAAAAAAATAAAAAAGAAATACAAAAAAGAAAATAGAGGAATAAAATCCGAAATTTGTTTCATTCCATTGCCACTTCCATGGCTTCTGTTTCGACTGTTTCTTCTCCATTTCCATTTTTCCTTTGCAATTTTCTTCCTCTTACATTTTTTTTTTGGCAAAAGCAAAGATTTTTCTTGTTTTTCTTTTTGGAATGGAGGCGTTAATTAAACATGACATGCAAATAAAAAAAATTTCCTTATAAATATGCCGTCATATTAGGTGGATAGGTGTAGAGGGAGGGTACAAAAAAAAAGGAATTGTGTATACAGAAATTGCATATAAAAAATTCATAAATTTTATGGAAAAAAAATGAAATGCATTTAAGATATTTTTTTGAAGAAAATTGCAGTTGGTAAAATTTTTTTGAATTCATATTTAACTGAATGTGCAAAGTAAATTGTGATAAAATATACAATTAAAGGATTTTTATGAGAAAACATTTTTGGGTAAATTAGTTTGTATAGTCTGATTAACTTAGTTGAGATTCTATTTTTGATGAAGGGGGGGGAAACGTTTTTAAATACAAAATTGATTTTTCAAAAGCAAATACATGAAATAGATTTTTTTATTCTTTCTATGGAAATCTAAATTGTGGTTTTACTTTAATATCATTTCTAGTTCTATTTTTCTGTTCTTAACTAATTAAAAAACATTAAACTCTTAAATCCATAAATTCTTCGATTCCTAAAGAAGGAATATTCCCCTTCAATATACAAAAACATAATTTTAAACATAAATAAAATTCCATGGCATATTTAAACATTATTTCTAGACAACAAAATTCTCATTTGAAATGCTTTTTAAATATATGTCGCGTATATTTAGACCATAACTAAATAAAGATATATATATATGTATATATATATTCATTCATGAATCAGATACGCCTGTTGACGCTTGTTTGGACAACAAAATTTAATCATTTGGCAAATGAAGAACTCTTAAATTAAATTTTATCTTTATTTTTTTTCATATTTAAAGGCAGTGGCCATCGAATTGAGCAAACGTTTTCACTGATTTTCAAAATTTCTGCGCATTTTTTCTGTTTTGCTTCTTTTTTTTTTGTTGGTTTAATTCATTTTCACATATATAGATAGAATTATTTGGTTCGTTCACTTGATGCACATTTGCAATACAGATTTTGCCGTTTATAGACAATTTATACATATAAATATATAAGTATATAGATATATATATATAAATATAAAAATATATGTATTTATATATATATAATATATCATCATCAGTCTCTATACACATATATATATAAATGTATATATGTATGTATGCAGGTCGTTTAGGTTGGCCACACACACCCACATACAGTGAAAACCACAAACACGAACAGACACACACTGACTGACTGTAGCAGACAGGCAGAAAAACCGCGAGAGAGAAGATAATTTCGGCAATTTAAAAGGCACGCTGCGCCTATGACGGCGTTTCAAAAACTAAATTCATATATTTTTAACGCCATGGCAAATGCTTGAAAATATTCGAAAAAAAATTAAACACAAAAACCGTATAAAAATATTTCTCTCTACCGGAATTCGCTCTCGCATTTTCTCTTTCTCGTTGTCGCTGCTGCTGCTGCTGCGAGAACTCTCTCTCTCCTTCTCTCTCAGGGAAAGAAAGATTGAAAATGAAAATGAAAATTGTATTTTATTTATTTATTTTCTTCTTTTTTTTTATTTTTTTCTTTCTTTCGTTGACCGACAGAATATTTTTAGCCATGTTTTCGGAACCGCTCACTCAAAATGCTGAAAAGCAGCCAATTGACCTTATGGCAGGTGCACCATACGAATAGTTCAATGAAACTCTGGAATTATTAATATCTATGAGAGATGGCCTGATTCAAGGATATTTATTTGGCTAATACCGATTATTAGTTAGTTGATATAATTCTATATGATGGCATCTATTTGTTTTAGTACAAGTAACTAGGTCTCTTCTCAATTACGCAAGTTGTTCGTCGCGTGGGCGCACACTTTCAATTATTTTCCCTGTTAATGTGGTTAAATTTTGAAAAGGGGGGGAGTGTGGGGGATTGATTTGTGGTGACAAGAATGGGAATGTGGTTGCACCACCACATCTTACCCTGTGATAAAAACCACTCGTCTAGAAAATCCAGACCCATTAGTGCTTCTGTTTTTTTTTTTTTTTGGCTTTGATGATGATGAGATATGCTTTTGCTTTTACTTTATTCTCTTATTTTTTCTTTTCTTTTGCTTTTTTTTTGCAATACTTATTTACATTTTCCTCTTGCCTAGTTTCGCGTTGACTGTTCCTTCTTCTGTTGCATACAATTTGACATTTGTGGTGTACTGATTGGCACTGATTGGCTCTGCTATCGATTAGTGCGTGACTACATACTAATATATATATATCTATGTATTTATATAGTACCAATTGATTGCAAATCGATTATATGCAATTACTTTGCGAAATTTGAAAGCGGTTAAAATTTGATTCATTATTCTATAATTTAACTTTGGTCATGCTGTTTTAGTTATATAATTTTTAAATGGAATACTTACCACATTATTATAGGAAATGGATCTGAAAAAAAGAAATAAAATTTTAGATTAATTTCAAACTATTTTAAACTTTAAGTAGCTCTAACTCAGTCAAAACTCAACCGATTTTAAAAAGATTTACATTTCTGAGCTCAATTTGAACCTTATTATTCTCATTATTAATTGCTATTAAAATCTGGAAAAAAAATTTTCAACTCAATTTTTGGAAATTTTTACACTCTCACCCCTGTCAAAATTTTCGAAAAATGCCGAAAAATTTTTTATGTCTAAAATGTAATATTTGTGATGCCATTTAAGAAATGGAGCATTTTTGAGCTTAAAAACGTAAACCTTTTCGAAATCGGTTAGATATTGGCCAAGATCTGCTGAAAAATCATATTTGAATATTGTCAAGAAGTTGCAGTAACAACTGAATAAAGTAAAAAGTAAAGATTAAATATTATAATAAATTCAAATTAAAAAAAATATATATTTAAAGTTGAAAAATCGAATTAAATATAGCCAATTAAAATATGTCTTTCGACCAATGTGGAAATTAAGAAATGGCCATTCCCCCCGTATTTTATCCAAATTATTCAATGTCATCTATCACTTAATATTCAAATCACTTCATCATTTATTATTAATTATACAGTTTATAAATAATGAGGGTCAGGTTTTGGCAATCAGTGTGACATTTGTTATTGTGAAGAGAAAGAGAGAGAGAGAGAGAGAGAGAGAAACAAATTCGTTAACATACAAAATAACTAAACTAACAATTTCCCCCATAATTAAAACATTTCAAAAAGTCCCCAATGGATTGCTAAATTAAAATTGCAATACCTTTGACCAACATGGTAACTAAATAATTTATTTCAAATGGCAAACAGAAGAAGAAAAACACACACAATTTTCCAACTGAATTCTCATGCTATTTGATTTTCGTGAAAAATACTTTTGGGTGGCGCTTTTAATGTTTTAGGCAAACATTATTCTTGTGCATACTTTTGGGGCGTGGTGTAGCTTTGAATGATTTTTTCTGTGCTATTTTTTTCTCATAAAATCAATAAAAAATGAGAGGCCAAAAATAAAAAATGGAATAGGTAAAAAGTTTGAATTTTATATACCTATATATGTCAGTCGGCTGTCAGCAACAATTTGAAAACAAAAAATATCTCTCCCTCTTTCTCGCTAATTGGAAAAAGATTTTCAGTACACAAATTAAATGCAATTATATAAAAATTGAGAGACAACATACATATATAAAAAACAGTAGTTTTTTTTTTGTAGTATCATTATTTGCTAGTAATTGTTTTATTTTGTTTTGTTTAAATACTGGATAAGCTCCTTGACAATGTAAAAAACTCGTTGTTTGTAGCTTCTGTATATTGATGAGTTGATTTTGGTTGAGTTTTATATAAACTAAGCTTTCTTAACGACTGCTTCCGGTTTCACTTCCGCTACGGTTGTATTCAGAATTGTGAAATGCGGCCAGGTTGATATCTCTTCGAATAGTCTGCCACCAGGGCATTCTGTGTCACGAACTTGCCGATGGCCCAATAGCTTGTAGGCAGGATCAATGTATCCTTTTTCCACACCAAATGCAATTAGATCTTTGGCTGCTTGCAGCATATTTTGTGGTGGCAATTCAGCTAAAAGTCAATATCAAAATTAAATGATATCTCTCTTTGATGGAATTTCTTTTTTTCTTTTTTTTTTTGCTACTCACTTCTCCAATCGCCAATTAGGACAATGCCAACACTCTTGTCATTATATTTGGGAGCATGGGCACCAATTGTATTAAAGCCACGTCCCGTATAGATCATGCCATCACCGCCAATGCCAAAGCTATAGCCAATATCATTCCAACCGCGTTCAAGTTGATGGAAATCCTGCATGCTTCGCATACTCTCTTTGCACTCAGCTGTGGTGTAACATGCGGCCGGTATATACGAATGATGAATGATTACAAATGGTGCCGGTCCAGCAAAGTGTTCCACTTGCTTTGGCATTCGGGCACCCCAATCCTGTCGGGAAAGCAAGTGCGAACCACTGCCGCCGTCTGGACCACTAGCCTGCTGCATATGCTGGCTGTAACCTTCACAAGAAAATCAAAAAAAAAAAAAAAAGAGAACAAATCAAAAGGTTAGCCTTGAGTTAATTTTACTTTGGATTTTATTTACTTCAGAAACAAACACACACAGACGACGGAGATACGCAGACACAGACACAGACACAGACACACTCACGCACAGATACTAGGTAGAAATCTTTCAGTGTCTCTAGAAAAGTTTGTTAGCATTAATTGCATCAGTTGTTTAACTTTAACTTTATCAGAGATGGAATGGTCGTTGCTATTGCTATTGCTATTGCTGATGTGTGTGTGTGTGTGTGTGGTGTGGTGTCTGGTTACGGCGCGTGAGCTCGTGTACATTCCATTGATAAATGATTGGCGGATTCCCCCCACGTGGCGGTGTTGTGGTTATTGTGGTCCCGTTTCCAACGAGGCGAGAACTCGCAATGAATGAGACACCCAGCTTAAACAGACATACCCAGAGACTTATACATATGTATATATACGCACACACTCATACACACACACACACACGTAGACAAATTCCATCGTACGATGTTGCAGAAAATTCCCCGTGTGAAATTTCGAGAGCCAGGTGAATGGTTTTTTTTTTTTTTTTGGCGAGAGCCAGCCATGTTTAGGTATTAAAATAATTGCATATAAAAAACAAGTCTCTCTCCCTCTCTCTCTCTCTGTCTCTCTCTCTTCCATTCTTATTCTCTTGCTTCTCAATCACTCTCGATCTTTCTCTCCTTCTCACTATTCTCTCTGTTCTCTCTTTTTGGTATAATCATTCACCGTTCAACGGTTTGCAACAACAGCAACAAAGTCACCGTCATCTTCATCGAATGTGTCAATTAATAAACCGGCCTCAAAGCCTATTAAATATGCACAAAAGTTTGTTAGGTGATTTGTTTTGTTTGTTCGCTATTATTTCTCTACACTCCATAAAAGATTGGGTATACCAACTATGTAGGTCAATACCACATGTAACAGGAAATAAGTGAAATAATATAAATATTTAAACAATATTATTGGATTAATTCTGTAAGAAAATCTAAAACTTTCGATATTTATAACTTTAAATACTTTCTACTACTTTTACATTAATTTCTTTTATTCATTTATTATGTTAATGTACATTTATTTATATTTTGAGAAATATTCAAAACCTTTTTTAATTGGATTCAAATCATATTCAGAAAACCCTTTTTTACACAAAAATTCACCAAACCAATCAACTTTAACGTAATCGATAATGATGTAACCGTAAACATAAAGTAAACAGATGGTACCGTTATACAGGTTTTCTTCTTCTATTTATGAGACTATTTTTCACCACTTAATTGCCCATTATTTGGCATTTGCGTGTTTTCCCTCTCCCTCTCACTTACACCCAACACCCCCTTTGCACAATATTTGATTATTGGTTGAGTGTCGGGGGAGGGAGGAGGGTGGGTTTAAATGTGTTTACAGTTCACAGCTGTAAAAACGTTCTTGCCAAAAAAACATTAATTAAATTACCAAAAGGCTTAAAAATGTTTTTTATTGAATGTGAAATGAATGTGGTGTGTGTATGTGTGTGTGTGTATACATATTCTTGCAAGAATTTGTGTAAACTTTGCTGCTGGATTATGTTTTAGGGTATTTAAGGTTTCGTTGTCACACACTGTATTTAATTGTGATTTGTTTTACTGGTTTTATGCTTCCTACATTTGTTGCCCATTTCGTTGATGAGTCAGCATTAAAGTTTTAAATGGATTAAATTATTTAAACAGCTCAACAGGTGGCAGTCATCCAAGCAGCGCATATATTCATAGAATGGGGGTGAGCACCAAAAAAAAAAAAAAAACAAACAACAAAAAAAAAGCACCGAAAAAAAACCATAGACGGTAGACGAAAACTGTAGGCCAAATTTAGCAAAAGCAACCTTGGCCATAAAAAAAGCAAATCAGAATTGAAATTTAATACTACAGTGCCAACAAATCCAAAACTAAGCAAAAAAAAAAAATAACTCTAGCCCAGTCGTCATAAATGCTAAAATAAATATATATATTTGGAAAGTTATTTGATTTAACATTTATGCTGCAATAGTGTGAAATTCAGTGAAACGGAGATAGTCTTGGGGCTATTGCTGTCATATATATAATGTGTGTGTGGGTGTTGGTGTTGCTGTGTATGTGTGTGTGTGTGTGTGAGCATAACTTTTGCAGCATACATTTTGGGCAAGTTTGCCAAGGATTCATTGACGCCGTCTAGCAAAACTTTACACGACATTCTCAACAAGCGGTAGATTGTGGTAGCCCATCATCGCTTTTATATGCATACGAAAAACTTAAACGTAACGTGGAAATGGAAATAGAAAATGGGAGAAAATGTTAGGGAAAATGGAAGTCAGAGGGCCACTTGACTAAGTTAATAGCAGCAGTTTCTAATTAAAATTTGGAGAGCACACAACATTTTTGTGTTTCGCTTCTCGCACATTTGCACCTCCACAGGCAGAGAGAGAGAGAGAGAGACAGAGAGAGAGGATCCTATACTCGACTCTTCTTGAAAGGGAGAGAGACCGGGAGGAGTTAGGAGCGGCCATTGAGGGAGAGAGGAGGCGGGCTGCGGGCAGTTTGCGGTGGTTCTATTGGCGGCGCGTGCTTGAATAATAAACAGAGCACAGCACAGGATCAGGTCGCGGAGTGTTGTGTTAGTATAGTGCAGACTGCCAAATCATTTGCTATTTAATTTATGCTACTGCTTGCTTTTCAGTATAACATGTTAATTACAGTTATATTTACAGTAAAGCCAGCAGCTTACCTGCCCAATGGAACCCTCCAACCACCCATATACCACCCATTTAACTACCATCCATCTCATCCCTCCCACAACCCACTTGTAATTGTTGTTCCCTAATTACGCGGCCTAATAAAGTAAACATTAAACTCGTTGGCCTAATCAATGTTGCAAACTTTTCCAAACACACATACGCCCATCCACACACAAACACAAACACACAACACACACACACACACCCAAACCCACTTACCGCATCAGACGCACACACACAGACAAGCGTATAATTTCTGAAAAATAATTTACTATAGCATACTTGATGAGCATAGAAGGCGGCAAGTATGAGTTTAGGTGCGGCTTAAGCCAGGCAGGGAAAAGTAATTTGATATCAGAATGATGGCATATTATAGGGAACGGTTTAATAGAAGAGTGTGTGTGTGTGTGTGTGTGTGTGGTGGGTTTTTACAGGTTGATTGAGGTGCTACTTTTCGGGTCACATAGTTCTTTGATAATTTTCTATTAATCCCTGGGCCATGTTATTGAGTCATTTTCCCTATATACGTGTATATATATATTTATATATAGTTGTTGATGAGATTTTGCGCATAATTGAAGTATTTAATTTGCCAGCAAATAATTAGAGGAATCCCCTATACGTTCCTTCACCCTTTATCGCTCTATCTCTTTCTATACATACACACACACACACTACTTGATGCCACTTCAATTGCCTATAGTGTATACGCCCCCATGCACTAATTGTTTGTTTTTAATCAGCCAAAGCACATAATATAGACATATTACTACAAATACACACACACACACACACACACTGAAACATCTATACATACACACATGCATAAATGTACTTACATATGCATGTATGTATGTGTGAGTTGAAGAGTTCGTCCATTAAACAAACATGCATTGTTGTATACAGATAAAAATGGTTGAAATTAAGTCACGCTTATTTCAAATAAAAATTAAAAAAAAAAATTATAATAATAATAAGAATAAAAAAAAAGTAAACCCCAGAGGCGGCGGCAGCAAACAAATAACAAAAACAAGAAAAGCAAAAAAACAAAAGTAAAATAAAATGTATTAATATTATAAAAACAAAAACAAAAAAGGAAGTAACAATTTGTTTAAAACAATTATGGAATGCTCTTTAATCTATTTTTTTTTCATATTCTAGGAATGTTTTCCTCTTTTAGGAATGAAAAATTTCATAAATGAATATTTTTACATTTTAGAAACAATAACGATGATGTGACAAGTTAGCTTAGTTATTCTCATTAAAATTCCTATTCCCCCCCTCGATATTCATGGAATATTATCTATTTTGTCTGTGGGCGAAATTCCACACAATCTCTTTAAGTAGTATGCAGGCATTGAAAATTAACTCAAGGATTAAAAGTATTCACTTGTTTGTTTCAACAAAAGTGAAAAGAAACTAAATAATCTTAAAACTGGTTTAAAAATATAAACTAATAAATCTATCTAAACTAAATTGTATTGCTTTTAAAAATTCAATATTAAAATAATTTATATTTGTTCATTCTGCTTAAATATTTATAAACTTTTCAAGTTCATATTAATTTAGACACTTTCAAATTGCTTTTAACTAACATAATAAATTTAGTTAGTGAAAACTAATTAATTTCTAGTATAGGCCAAGAAATGAAATGTATTAAATTTGTTTATTTTATTACTCGAAGCATTAAAACGTTCTTAAACGATTTTACAATATATACTATATTTTTACTTTCGCTATAAAAATAACTGTCATTTATATATATAATTACTTGTAAAATGAGATCATCAGGTGGCAAAATTTTATTTTTCACGCTAAATATCAAAAATCAAATATTTTAAATCAACAAATGGAAATATATCTATACTGTACCAGAACATATAATAAAATTTCAAATCTAGATAGTTTTCAATAACTGCATTTATATCCTTTGAATATAGAATTCGTCCTTTGAATTGAGAATTATTCTTCCAAACAATCCAAATGTTGATTTTCAAATTTTCTCTTCATAAATATATTATCCTGAAGGAAAGAAACTGAACTAAAATTATTTATTTTTAACTATTCCAACAATCTTCGACAAAATTCTTGCTTTATATATATATATTTTATGGCTACGATTTTGCGACTGAATTGCTTAATAAATATTAACTTAAATTGTTGAAATCTTCAAATTACTATAAATATTTAATATGTATATATCTGGTATATAAAAGTTTTGACTTTTTCCTTTAAAGATATTTACTTTAAATAGTTACTTTCGTTATTTAATATTATTTAAATGAAAAGATATATTATACTTTAAGTATCATTTCATATCTCTCTATATATTTTAGTCAGCTAACCAAGTTGATTAAAAAACGAAAAGACTTTTGCTAAGTGAGTGTGCAGAAATTATGCATAATGAAAGGTCTCTTTCCCTCTCTCTCTCTCTCCCCCACTACTTATCTCTCCTCTTTCTGTGTGTTTGTGTTCACATAAATGGCAAAATTATTAAATGCAAGTAATTAATTTTACGCAAAATCAGATGAATAAAACAACAGCGTATACATATACATACATATATATACATATGTATACTTATATATATATATATATAAATATACAAATGTAACTACATATATGTATACCCATATCAGTTAATGTCGAGATAATTATCTGATATAGAGGGCGAACTGAATTTAATTGCAGGTGACAGGCGTGCAGAATGCGCCGATAAGAAATCGGCCGATTCTACAACATTTTTGCTAACTGTTGCCTATATGTATGTACATATATGTATATTCTTTTAGTCTTTTAAATGTGTTTTTTTTTAGTTTTCAGGGGCACACACCACTGATAGGGCTGACAACTGATTGTTGGGGGGTCGATGGTGTGGATGGGGGATTGGGGTTTTTGGGGAGAGGTGTTCTCACTTACCCATCATCGATAGCAAAAGTAATCCCATTGCTGTCATTTTTGCTGTTAACGTGTTTGTTACTCGTATCGGTTTTTTTTTTATTTTTGTATGTATTTTTTTTTGGATAGGAACTTGTATGTGTGTGTGTGCACAAATGTGACTTTGATTTAGGAACTTTTGTTTAATCGGTAATTTTGTTGTTGTTGTTGTTGTTGTGGCAAGAATTGTGCAAAATAAAACTTAAAATGTTTTTTTCTTTGCTTTGTTTTTTTTTTTTTGTATGGGTGTTCTGTGAGTGATTTGTTGTTGCTGTGTGTGTGTGTGTGTATTTATGTGGTGGTGTGTTGTGTGTTTTATGTTTATGTGTGAAGGTCAGACTTTTTCTTCACATACTATACGCCCAATCTCGGGGTCTTGGGTATGTTATGTTTCGGTATCACAAGCGCGAATGTTGGCCAACATAAGGGCGTACCGCAGTTTATAGACGAACGAAACAAAAATTCGCACCGCTGCTTGACGCGACGTCGTCGTCGCTGCCGCTGCTGCTGCTGTTGCCAGTTGCCGTCGCAATGCCAAACCAAATGAAAAAAAAATATATAAAAAATTGTTTAAATCGCATGAAATTTACTTCCAGCGCGACGTTGAGCGTCGAGCGTCGACGTCGACATTAAGCATTCGCTGCCGATCGTTCAAACGCTCGCTCTTTGGTGCTCCGGCTTTCTCATTTCCGCTCACATGCGACTTATAAACACCCATGCAAAAACCTCTGGTAAGCGGGAGGGTGGGGGATGGGGACTGGGCAATGGCGCCCTCTTAAATGCTGCCATTCATCTGATAGTGGTTATCAATTTCTAAATTGTTTTGATTGCTGCTGCTATTCCATATTTTCTCGCTCTTCCACTCTCTCTCTATTACTCTCTTTCTCTCTTAATCAAAGGTCAAGTGGTATTCCAGCAGTTGGTTAAATGTAAAGTACACATATGCTAATATCGTGACCTTTTTTTTCCTTTCTGCAACACTGTATACAACGGTACTTTTTTTTTTGTTTTGTTTTTTTTCTTTTTTAAATTTCCCCCGCGATGAAGAGCCCTTCTTTTGCCTTGTCATTAAGTGACTTACATTTTGGACACGTAACCGTGACAAGGTGAATTTTCTATATACAAAATGCATCATCGATTCATTTTGAATAAGGTAACGAATTGGTAATTAAATTTTTAGTCAAATCGAATCTGATTATTCGTGTTAATGCCTGTAGAGACTTTCATTACCCTCCCCCTATCCAACCTATTTTATCCAACATTCACCCCTCCCCCCCTCCAACAATTCGTTTACGAATGAATTGCAAACTATTTAGTTCTTATCAGATGGCAATTTCTAACGGTTTATAGTTTTTAGTTCACGTTGCCGATTAGTTGGTCGGTCGTGTTAATGACTAATAAACATTTCGTTAGAGGTCATTTAACAAATTTCACTGACACTAATATCGGTCACACCCCCCAAGGTTGTGGTTTTTTTTTTGTGAGTAAGATAAGACCTTTTTTTATTTTTTGGTTTTGTTTTGCAGAATCACACTGACTGACTGAATAATTTTAAATAACTAAGTAAATTAAAGTAGAATATTAGATTAGAATAGCTCATACAAGCGAAAAGTTATTTTCAATTAAAACTATTTAGTTTTTGCCTTAATTAAATAGTTAAGTGGATGGACTAAATGAATTAGATTTGTGTTGAGAATACATACTTATAAGGCAAGAAAACAATATATATACATAAATATATAATTTAGATCTGTTAGTCCTCATAAACTTTTTAGGATAAAAATCTGAGAAATAGTTTTTGCTTTGTGTTAAAGTTTTCTTTTAAATAATATTAGATTAAGAAAAAAAATTTCAATTAAATTTAAATCTTTCTGTAGAATTCTTTTTGTGATTTTTGGGAATAACTTCAAAAGTTTCCAATGTTTTATTTAAAAAAATATTTTTAAGAGGAATAATTTCATAAGTTTTCAATGAGAACATCTTAAAAATTCTTAACACGATGGTGATGAAAATATTAGCTTTCGATTAGCTATGGATTTATGTTTTCGAGAGTGTTCCATAATCTATATCTATGTATGTTTCTTTATATTATATTTTTTTCCAATCTCATCTTTCTGTGGGTATTTTAAGTGCTTGTCCCGCAGAAATCCGTTATATTTAATCAATGATATATATGCATTTTCTTTTTACAAATATTGATTGATTGACTGATGAAGAGACTTCTTGTTAATGCATTCATAGCGGCTGCATTTTTTACAATCAAGTCTCTTTCTCTTCTACCGTTACAGGTTTCGACTGCTGTCATTCCTTGTGTGGTGTGTATATGTGTGTGTGTGTGTGTGCTTTCTTTTTACCATCTCCGGCTTGTGGGGGATGCCCCTGGTTGGTTTTCAGGGGAAGCCCACTGCAAATGTGCCAGCTGTTAAATTGCTTTAGTCAAAACGTTCAGATTTGATAGACAAATTAGCAGCATTTTATTTTCCGTTGTCAATTTATGGTAAAAAAAAAAAAAAAAAAAAAAAAATAAACACACCATACAACAAAAAATAAAGAATTTAGTGAGTGATGAACACTGGTTTTACGAGTCGAATCGGGGGTCCACCGTGACCACCATCATCATCATATGCCACAGAGAGAGAGCGATATATCTATATGAACGTTCTTCCCTCAAAAGGAAAGGAAGTTCAAGTCGTTTGCCCACCTCATTTTCGTACATTTTTCTGTTTTGTTATTAATTTGTTGTGCTAACGTATTTGTGTGTGTGTGTGTGTATTTTGTGGCAAGGTAAACACGCAGGCGGCTGTTTGGCATCATGGCCACGGATCCAATATTTATTAAACTTAAAAGGGGAAATTTTTTTTTTGCACATTTATAAATACACACAAGCACGCACACACACACGCTTACATTCACACATACAGATAGATGATATATGTATGTAGGTATAATGGTATATAGTATATATCACATAGTTTAAATAGTTATATCAATGTATGCCTGACGCATGAAGCACTTACCGCAAATTGTAGGCATCTGTTGTTCTTCTTTAGATTGTTGTTGTTGCTGTTGTTGTTGTGTTGCTGGAATTGTATCTACGTCAAAACGTTGTGCTGCTTCAATTAAAGTTGGCAGAGGCGCATCAGACCCCAATCCCGTGCACAAAACTGGTGTAGTTGAATCCATACCAGACCTTTCGTCGCCCATGTTGCGTGCCAATGTCGTTAACAAAAACTAACAAGCGCGTATGTTCGTTCTTTTTTTTTTCTCTTTTCTTGTGTTTTATGAAAACCGCTAACAAACAACCACGGGAAGCACCAATATGAAATGCGTTGCCATCGGTTCAATGTCGATGCCGATGTTAAAGTAGCACCCGAATAGCTCTAAGTGCCATTGATTAATTCTTGTAATCTCTCTTCAGGTACACACTTCCCATGAGTGGGTTTTGGGCATGGAAACTATATCAAGTAGTTTGCAGATGTGCAATATTCAATAGTGAAGAATCGTTTCAATTACTTGATTTTAGATTCTTTTGATTTTTCATTGTCAGTTTTCTGTTTTATGAATTATTAAACTTAATTTTTGATTTAATAAGAGGAACTGGAATCTAAAGCTTTTTGAATCAGATATGGTTGAGATATATGTACATATATATTTTTTTTACCTTTCAATTGAAATTGTTTAATTTAACTTGGTTAGATTTTGCTTATGTCATTTTTGTTTATTTAACATTTCTCTCGAAATCAAAGATATATACTATATGGTTTTTTTTTTAATTTAATTACTTGTGTAATATAATATAATTTTTGCCTTATCTCGGTAGTTCCCATATTGATAATCCCATAGTTATTTCCATTGTTTTCACAATTGTCAGCAGAATTGGAAAAAAATATTGCTTAATTGGGTTAGGTATCAAAATATGTCAAGCCCTTGGATATATTCGAATTATGGTTTTCTGATTAAATTTAAAAAAATGTTGGATTTCTATTTTTTATCCACTTTAAAAAAGGAAATAAATGCTCTTTTTTGCCTACTAAAAATAAACACCTGCAGCTTAATATCTTTCTAATTATGATATTAAAGTTTCGATTTTCCGTTTTTAGTACTAATAACTTTTACTATATAAATAGAGGATCTAATTTCAATACGAATTCATTGATACTAAGTCTAATTTTGTATCCATTTTTTTGACAGTTTTTCAAAAAATTATATTCAACTTTTATTCCCTAAATTTTCAATTCCTAGAGTTTATGATATTTAAAAGTTTTTTTTCAAATTTTTTATTTAAAATACTTAACAGTTTTTTGGTATTTTGTTTTCTTGCTCTTAATTTCAATATATATTATTTATAATTATTATTTAGGGTATCTTTCCTTTGTTGTTTTCCCAAATGAAAAATTTTTCCATTTCTTGAGTGGGTTCATGTGGGTTTTTCTGCTGCTGCTGTTCTTGATATTGTTGTTGCTGTTGTTATTGTTGTCATGCCTTGGTTTAGTTTTTTGTTTAATTTACCATTCGGTTGGCCAGCTAATCGGTACATCTTATCAGAGAATTAAATGGCCCTGTGTGCCGGCTGCTAACTGTGCCTTGGCACGCTCTTCGGCCATCCGCCTGGCCACTTTATAATAATAATAATAATAATAATAATAATAATAATAAAAAAAAAAAATCACAAAATTTTTTAGGGTATTCACCAAGGTAAAGCATTATCTCTCGCTCTTTGTAGGAAATTATAACAACAACAGTAACAACAATAACAATTTATTCTCACTTACACACTGAGCAATTAGATAGTAATAAGAGTAAGTGTGCGTGCATGTGTGTTTGTATGTATGCGAGTGTGTGTGTGTGTGTGTGCATGTATATCAATTAACAAAAGTAATTGCAAATTATTTATCTGGGACAAAATGGGATTCCCCTTTCAGCTTCGGCTTAGTCCAGTTTCTTGTTGTTTTTGTTGGATTTTGTTTGTGTTTATTTTATTTATTTTTTTTTTTATTATTTTATTTTGTTACTGATAATTAATTGATGCCACCACAGGCTGTTGCTCCTTGTGCTTCATGTACTACAACATATTTTCGTGGGACAGGGAATGGCAGGGAGGAGCGAGTGAGGCAGGGGCAGGATAAAGTTTCGTGAGCCTAGATACAACTCATCAGATGTTGCTCGTTTGTTTTTTTTTTGTTCTTGTTGTTGGTTTTTCTATCTCTCTTATTTTTTTTTTGGCAATATCATTGTCTAGGCGGATTAGTTACGGTTTGCTGGTTAGAAGTTCAGATTGAGTTGGGTACAGGAGGAGGAGGAGGAGGGAGTATAGGAGCGGTGTGTGTAAGTGTGTTTTTGTTGGCTGCTGTCGCCATATCCTTGTACCGGCACGCACATGCCATATATTAAGGCGCATAAAATGACAAACGACTTGCCTTTGCGCGTAAATTGAAAAGCGCTGAGGCTGTGAGATTGTTGCAGGAGAGATGAAGCCAGGAATATTTGGGCAAAAGAGGAGGAGGGAGAAGGGGTCGATATGGGGCCACAATTCAACTCTCTGACTTTGGTTCTGGCTTTGGCTTTGGCGTTGGCTTTGGCTTTGGCGACAGCAACGATGCCGACTTTTGGATGTTTGTTATTGCTGCCTGGTTGTCTCGATGTCCCGGTTCTTCCATCGTCCCCATCCTCCCGTTGTCCCGATGTCGTCTTCCATGTCTGTTCTCGCTTCGTGGTGGCTGGGTGCCAAAACTTTGCCAAAGTATTCAAATTAAAATTTCAATTAAGGAAGTGAATTTGTGTGTGTGCCGCCGAAAGTGTATTAAGTCTATTAGGGTGGCATCTTGGCATTTCTGATGAAGTTGTTCCTGTTTTGTTGTTGGTTGTTATTATTGCTGCTGCTTCACCAGATCCTCCTTTTTTCTCCTGTTGCCAAAGCGTTTCAAAATGTGGGCGCGTGCACACGTGTTTCCCCGGTATGTGTATGTGTGTGTGTGTGAAAACTGCCACGCCTATTTCGAAAGTATAGTGAAAAAGCGTAAAGCTCCGCCTGCCTCCTGTTTTTTGATTTATTGCCAAAGTTTTCATCTGTCACATGACATAAGAAGTACTTTGTGGAATATTTTGAATTGCTTGTTGTTCCACCAATTCTACCAATATACTCCCCCCCCCATTCCTAGTTCCATACCATTGCCCATTTTCCATTGAATTTTGAATGAGCCGCTGTGTGAAAAGAGGCTTACACTTTGTGGGCATTATTAATAATGCAATCAATTTGTAAACAATTTGGCATATATCAATGTGCTTCGTGCTACCCATAAATCTCTGGAAAATTAGCAGAGCGTCGTCTCCCAACCACCACAGGCCATATCACAACGGTCATTTGCATCCCAATTCCTTTACGCACATTGGCCCATCCCTTGACATATTGCAGTGCGGGCCTGTTGATGGATGGATGGATGGATGGATGGATGAATGGGTGGACAAATGGGTGGGTGGATGGATGGATGGATGGTTGAATAGCTGAATGCTTGGACAGTTGTCTGAGTGGAATGGACATTTTTAGCGTACCAACTTTGGATGATGCTCGGTGTTGCTGATGGTTTCAGACACTGGTGGCTGTTGGGTTGGTGGGTGGTGGCGATGGTAGGAGCAACAACATTTGCCGGGTAACAGATTTTGTCATGTTTTTGCGTCGCTAGTTGGTTGAGCTTTTGTCCACTCCCCTAAACTGAACTAAACTAAACTGAACTGAACTGTAATAGAGGGGGGTGAGGTTGGGGGGGTCGTTTTACTGGCTTGGCAGTTAGTGACAGCTGCGGTGATGGCTGCAAGGCAAACAGCATACAAACAGACCAGCAACAGAATGAAAAAATCCAACAAATTAGAGAAAGTAACGAATAAAGTAAACTTTATATCGACCATTTTTGTACCCTGTAAGAGAATCGGAACCATTCACGATGTTAAACTATGGGACAGATGACAACTATGTATTCTTGTTTAAAAATAAGCTTTCAGCTTAATCTATTCCCGTTTGGTATATTCGAAAAAATGCATCATTCAATTGAATTAAACAAGCAACAAAATGAATTAATTCTTAATTTGATTGCATGATAAAATGCTTAAAAGTAAAATCTACTAATGGTAATGGCTATTAACAATAAAAAATTCAAATAAAATTATAAATAATATTTTTTGATAAGAAAGTATTGTAAAATTTGTTAGTAGGCGTTTCTTTTATAACTTTAGAATATTCTTAGAATGATGACAGTTTTAATTTGATTTTACTCCAATCAGACTACACTAAGTAAGCATTTAAAAAATAAAAAAAAAAGAGATAAATATATATATAGATGTGTATATATATGAAAATTATATTATTTTGAGATATATTTTTAACAGGTATGTTTAGTATGGCATAAGATTTGTTCAGATGATACCCTAATTGAAAATAGTTTGTTTCTTGAGAGTGCCACAAATCGCTAGAGTATGTTGAAATTGCATTTTATTTCATCTCTTTCTCTTTGTATGTGTGTGTGTGTTATATATAGAAAGAAAAATTGATATTTTGTCCTGTTGTGTGTGTGTGTGTGTGCGCTGTTGAGAGAAGAAGGAAACGCACGACTGGACACAATTGGCTGGCTGTATGGCAAGTTGCTTGTCTCCGCCTTGGCCCCACTTTAAAAGTTTATGAACTTGTCATTCAACTGGCGCCTTTTCTTTTCTTTTCTTTTCCTTTCCTTTCGTTCTTTTTTTTTCTCTCTCTCCTTTAGAATGTCGGCGCGATTGAATCAGCAACATTTGGCTTACGCCCATCGTCGGGAGCAGGAGAATAATCGAGTGCAGGCCACACAGGAGGTGAATCGTTACTATAACCATTGGGGCAAGGTCACATCACACTTTGACAACTGGACAAACAAGCAGTACTATGACAAGGCCGATAAGAAAATGCAATCTCAAAAGGAGCTGCAGGCCAAGGAGGAAGCTCTAACTGAACGACAAATTAAATTACGTGAATTGCTGGACAAGGAGAATGATCAATATGACTCCGAAATGGGACGCAAGAAGAAGCCGATCGATAAAGCTGCAGAAGATCTTCAAATGCTGGGCCGTGTCAATAAGTCACTACAGGATCAGGAGCAACTCAGACGTAAATTGGAAATGGAGGCCAAACTTTACGGTCGCTGGCGTCATGGAGTAGATGATGAAGAGCTTCTATATAAATCTAAATCGAATAATGAGGTCTTGGCTAAGCTTAACTGGCTGGATAAACAGATTGAAAACCAGCAACATAAAGAGCAACAGGAAGCCCTGGCAGCCGAACGTCAATTACAGCTCCAGAATAATATCCTACGCGTTGAACAGGCTCAAAAGGAACGACAACTGATACGTGAACAGGAGATCAAGGAGTTGCGTGCTCTGCAGGAGACGCACATGACGGAGCTGAAGGAACATCAGCATAAGGCCGATAAACTTAAAATGGAAGAGCAACAATTCCGTATTTTTATTAGAGAACTGCAGAAGGAGCGTGAACTGCTGGAGGAGAGTACAAACGTTGTGCTCCAGAAGCCAGATGTTAGCCAAGCCTTCAATATCAAGAAAATTAAAGTATTCATTCGTAATCGGAGTGAAACGAATCGCAAGCAAATTCATCTCTGCATCAATCTACTCGAACGTATGTCCAAATATGTGGCCAATCTTGATGATGTGGAAACTTTGCTGGCCAAGTGCAAGAAACAATTGGATGATGAAACGTTAGCCAGTTCACAAATCGATGCCATGTATGAATCGGAGGCGAAATGTAATTTGCAAAGTTGTGAGGATAGTTGGCGAGAACAGCACTTGGAACGATTTGCCAATCTAACTAAACTAATTGAGCAGGAACATGATAGTCTGAATGGTCTACTCCAGGAGAATATTATCCAGCAGCAGGCATTACTTGATCTACGCAGTTCACATTTGGCTGGAATTGAACAGGCTACCAAACATCTGGAGTTACTTAGTAAGGAACAATCAATGCCAGATCAAGATTTAACTGAAATAACATCACAAGATTCCATCACCGTTAATAATAATACATCAAGTGAATCTGATTTGCCAACAACATGCTCCTCATCATCTTCAATGGATCTACCGACCAAAGTAACAAATTCATTCTCCAATCTTAATCTCGATGTTTGGGAGAATATGCCACCAGTTCGCGGTGGTATTGATTCACCACGTCTCCGCAAGACACGTTCCATGAATGTGGTCAGTTCGGAGACGGCTGTGCCACCAAAATTTGCACGTAAACGTGTTGCATGGACTTGAAGGGGACAAGCGCAGTAACAATTTTTCACCGCCTTTATAATTGTAGATTAAATTTCAATGGTATTAATAGCTAGAGGTAATCGAATAATTCAAAAATGTTTAATATTTCTAATGTGTATGTGTCTGTTTAGTGCTTACTGTAAACTGAGTTTGGAAATTACCAATATCATTCAGTTTGTTAAAGACTGATAGATAAGCGTGCTCCTCCAACTTGAAATGTCGGCTTTCAAGCTGTCAAAAAAAAAAAAGAAAATTATATATGCATATAAATTAAATAGATATGTAAGCCAATTTAAACTGACTTTTAATCACTTATACTATGCGTAGAAAGATTTTTCATGGTGGGGGAATCACTAAATATATATATATGTATGTATATACATATATTAAGTGTTGTTAAAACTAATTGATTTCTCAAGTCTAAAGCACTACGATTAAAAAAGACGTGGGGTTTTTTATTTTCGTTCCGATCTATTTCACATTATGACCTTGTAAAGTTCACAAAGTTTAAGACTTAGAAAATTGTGAGGGAATATTGATACAAACTTTTGGGTTTAATTTGGAAAATTCCCCCTCAAAAAACTGTTCCAAAACAACATCTAAGGTAAGTCCCTTGTTATGGTCATTCATTTTCAGACAAATATCAACATGGTATATATTTCTCGCAATATATTATAAAACCAATAAGTCAGCCAAGTTGACTTGCTAAATATATTTATTGATTTCATTTAAAGCACTTGCCAATTATTAATTGAACATTAATCGCCAAAATAAGTCGAAGGAATCACAAATTTAATTAAATTAAACAAAGGGACTTTTATCTTGAAAGGCTGCAGAACATAATGAGAAAATTAAGTAACAAGAAACAATGCTAACAAGGAATGAATGGTCAATATATATCCACATATTCTTGCTTTACAATTTTAAGTCAGTATCCTTAAATCTGTTTATGGGAGTGGAACTGACATTCTGCTTGAATTGGTTCATTGTTTTGCAGGTAGTTTTAATCCTAAATCCAGCAAGCACATTCTAGTATATATATATACATAACAACTTCATTCATCTTATGATAAAACAGGCTTAATAATGGCACACATGCAGATGTATGTGTATGCACTAACACCCACCTACACCTCAGTGTGTATGTTGTTTAATGCAACGTTATTCATCATTTATTTGAATAGATTGCTTGCTTAGTAGGAGGTTTGAGGCTATAAGCTGATTCTAATGGCCAAAATGCTACCAAATGATGATGAATATGTTTCAATTACTCCAACTTAACTCGACAGAGTCATTATAATGATGAAGATGATGATGATGATGATCATCATCATCAGAAACAGGCAGTCCGGCAGTTAGATCCTGGGGAATTTGGCTAGGCTAGGCCAAATAAACACAAAAGTTATTACCAAAATATCATCTGGTAGTAACATTTCATCATTTAAATGCAAAGTGCCTTTAGTTTCCTTTCCACATGGTATGGATATGGGTGAGTCGGTGAGTTCATTCAATGCACATTTATAAAATATTAAAAAATATTATCAGCAATTA
Source organism: Drosophila sturtevanti (assembly GCA_018150375.1). Lineage (NCBI taxonomy): Eukaryota > Metazoa > Arthropoda > Insecta > Diptera > Drosophilidae > Drosophila > Drosophila sturtevanti. Next base: position 63,706 of record JAECWJ010000527.1, on the reverse strand, counting down.
TTTTGTCGAGAAGAGGAGAAAGAGAGAGAGAGAGAGAGACAGAAGGAGAGACCCAAATGTAGCGTTGCAAATTGTTGCAGTCGATTTAATAATAATAATAACAAGAAATACACACAGAGTGGGGGATGGGGATAGAGAGAGAGGGAGATAGGGAGAGAGTAAAACGATGCAGAAATGTATGTAGGAAAATATGGCAAGCATTTCAAGCGCCTTTGATTAAATTTCTTTGAGTGTTTGGGGCACACAAAATGCAATTTCATTTGCACTAATGGCTCTGCTGTTGCTGTTGCCGTTGCCATGCCTGCCCGCCCCTGGGTTGTTTCCGGAACACACACACACACACACAACGCCCCCCCGTGGAGTGGCGCATCACCGAAATAGGGCGCAAAAAAATGCACAAGGAAGAAAAAATGCAAGAAAAAAAAAAAAAACAGGCGATTGTTAAATTGAATTAAAACCAACAACGCAGCGTCGACCAAGCGGAAGGTATATCATGATGAGACAGAGAAGAATTGCATGCCTCAGCTTGCCTCTCTTAACCCATTTGGTCTACCTCTACCTCTCTCCTCTCTCATCTCCCCTCTCCCTCTCTCTCTCTCTCTCTCAGTTATTCATAGTTGCTACTAAATGTAACTATTATCATAACCCACTTCGTCGGCCATCTGCACGCAGTTTCTTCAACTAACAAACGCAATGGAAAAAAAATTGGAAAATTCGAAAGGAAAAACAATCTACAGATGGCACATAGACAAATTCATACATACATACATATGTATATTACGTATAGTTAATAGTTTCTTTTAGTTAAGTTAATAATCTTTTGAATTTTAGAAAAATTATCTTGACCTGGTAAATGTGGAATTTAGTTTACATAAATAAATATATATATATATATTTACGTTTAGATTTTGATTGTTTATTAAATGTAATTCATTTTTAACAATATATAAAGATAATAAATTACACTAGTTTGAAGTGTAATACAAAAACATAAAGGATGTAGAAGATTAAAGACCAGAGATAATAAAGAACATTAAAGATTTATTTAAGAAATCTAACTAAGAAGCAAGCGCATAGACAGCCACATCGTGTGGGAGTAATCTTCTCGATAAGTCATATCAATTCGCTAGGGAATTAATCTCCAAGGATGATTAAGTCACAATCAAACCATCCAAAGACCAATTTTTATTTTGGCATTATACTTATGTTACATAAATAAAAAGTGTAACATTGTATTTATATTATAAGTTTTACTTTTTCATTTTAAATAGTTTTATATTTTATAAAAAATGTAGATTTTCATTTTAAATAGTTTCATATTTTATATATAACGTAGATTTTTGTTTGCATTATCGTAGAATAAAATCTTTTTAAAGTTTTCATAAAACTTTAATGTATTTTTTTTACCAGCTCTTTAATACGAATTTATGGTTGAAAAGATTTTCCTTTTTTTTGGCGCCAGCGACTCCACCTTTGACTGTGTGCCCCTGCAGACGACGAGGATTACAAAATGATTATTGTACAACAGGTGTGGATTGTGGATTGGCTGGCACATCCGGTAGAATTGTAGAATTGACTGGGTTTGCTGCGTGTGCCCTTAAGCTGTCAGTCATCAGAAGGCTCGACTGTCCCTTAAATAAGATTAACTACGTTGACTGCCAAAGGGAGCAGTAGTAGTAAGAAGAATAAGAGAAGCAGCAGCAGCAACAACAGCAGCAAAATAGCAACAAAGAAGCAATAATGCGATGACGACAAGACGATGACGGATCCACCACGCCCATTCTCACAGAAATACCCAACCACCCACAGACTCAGTCTCTTAGCTCATGGTTTATGCTCAATGTCTGCCTGGCTGCAGGAGCCCGGAGCCACAGCCGAGCCTTTCATCCGAGTGACATTTACGTCAACAATTCAGCAAACAATTGGCAAATGTGGCCATAAAAGCATGACAGTTGTCACTGCCTTTTTGCCTACTGCCACATTGCTGTTGGACTCCCCCACTTGTGCTTGGCATCCATCTCTACCTCCCTCTGTCTCTGTCTCTGTCTCTGTCACTCTCTCCCTCTCTCTCTGCTACATCATTCCCGTATATCTGTGATAGTTTTGCTGGGACTCTTTCCCTTTTTTCAATGTATTGCTGGCTGTTGCTGTTGCTGCTGTTACTTTGCAATGCACAAAGCGGAAACGGATGCGGATACGGAAATACATGTATGCGTGGTGTTGTTGCTGTTGCTGCTGCTGCTGCTACCACCACTGATGTTGCAACTGGTTGTTGTTGTCGCCTGGTCTGTCTGTCTGTCTGTCTATCAAATGGCTCAGCCAGAAGCCAACATGTCGCCAACAAACTAAGCCCAGGCAGGCCTCACATTTCGTTGGCTAAGCCTTCAGTCAATTGCATTCAAATAAACGGCTGAAGAGACCCAGTATCCACTTTCATTCACAGTCGGATTCCCAATGCAATGGCAATAGCCGCCGCATCTCGACACCCACAGAAAGACTTTGGAATGGCTCAGGAATACAAGTTGTATTTGTAGTCGTAGTAGTAGTAGTGCTTCTCGAGAGTTGGATTTGTGGAGGGTGGAGAGGTAAGGAGGTGGCATCAAATGCGCTTTGATGGCGTCCATTTACATATGCACAGCTTTAGCTGCTTTCAACTCAGGAATGTTCAATTTCACCCATGGCCAGTGCCAGGCACTTTATGACTGTTGGAGGACCACATTGAGTGGATCGTCGGTGGGTCTGAATATTGCCTGACTGCGGCTTGCGTTTAAACTTTAAACAACATTTATATTATCTGCGCTTTAGTTGCTGCTGTTGCCATGGGGTTGGACACCCATCCACATACATACACACACACACACACTCTCACACTCCTACATATACCACAACCAACCATCACATGTTTTTGCTGCTTCAATTTTTATACATTTTTTGTTTTTGTTTTCCTTTCGTTTTTAAGTGAGTACCAACAAAAAAAAAAATAAAAAAAAAAAAAGGAGCAAAAAAAAGAACGCTGCGTAAATATGGGAAGCAGCGCCAACAGGAACGGAAAAGGGAACAGCGGCAACATCGTCGGGTCGGCGACGCCACTTTAAACTGTTGTTGTTACATGGTTTGGCGTTACATATGTAATACAGTTTCAGTTTCATAACTAAAAAACCATAAAACAAAATTGTGTACATACCCCAATCATCCCATTCCCAAAACACGATTTCAGACGGTAGGAGTTGTAGTAGTAGTAGTAGTAGTAGCTATTCCTCCGTTCACTGACTGACTCACTGACTCACTGACTCACTCCTCACTGACTTACTCACCCACTCATTCACTCACCCGTTTCACCATGCAGATTCATAGCAATATTCATATATCCCCGCCCTTTCCACCACTCCACCACTCCACCACTCCACCACTCCATCCACAGACCCACAGACAGTGCCACAACCATGACTACGTTTGTAATAAGCATGCCAGAATACACGCTTACAGTGGAGATTAGCTAAATGAAAAGCTCTTTACAAGCATGTGGCTGATGACAAAGAAAAGGGAAAAACAAAAAATCTAATATATGTTGCATATGTATAAGTATATGTGTATATATAAATTATGCATTTGTGTGTGTGTGTTGTACACATTTGTTGTGCCACCATATTGGTAAACGTAAAAATATAGTATAGTAGCTAACTCTAAATTTAGTATCTACAGAATGCACTCACAAAGTTAGTTTAAGAATTTTATTAAACATTTTTCTACTGCAGCAAAAACTCGTAAAAATGATGCGCGTCTCTTTACGGGAATTTTTGTCAGAGAATTGCGTGCAAGTTGGCTGAAATTGAGAAAACTGGATTCAAATTTTCCTTTTTTAAAGGTTGTTTTTTAAGAGTTTTTATGTCCAAGTCAAATTTATTTATTCATAAGCTGAGAACTTGTATGAATATAGAAGTAATAATAGGAAAAAAAACTATTATTTGAAGCATTTTATTACTAAATTATTTAGTTTTTAATGGAATTTTTTTTGGAATTGGTTCTTTTCTAGAAAATTAAAGCCCATTTCTTAACTATTTTCATTTAAAATATAGAAAAATATTTTAAAAATTTCTCAATATCCCAAAATTCTTTATATATATATATAAAAATAAATGTATAATAAAAAAAACGATTTTTTTATCTTATAACTCCAGTACATTAAAATTTTATCGTAACCTTGTACACACAATCTCACATTTTCTAGATTTACATATATAAAATGTTCATTAAATATTATTCCTAAATCATGCTCTAACTTCATCTTCGTAAAAGTTTTTTAAATTCTAATTTTCTTTTCAATTGCAATTTTTATTCTTTCTTTGTAATTGGGGTAGACGAATCATATCCTTTTTGTGTTCCTTGATTACGTTTTACGTTTTAACTCTTTAAATAAAATTAATTACTTTAACATTTTTCCTTTGACTATGAAAAACATTTTGGCCAACCAATTACAAGTTTATTTTAACGATTAATTAATTAATAATAAATTTAAGCTAACTTTAACTGATCCTACATAAGACTTTAGGCCATGAACAAAAGGCCAATTGTTTCTTAACCAACAAAATTCAATGTTTTGTTTCAATTTGGTGAGAAGGTGAAAGATGGAAATTTCATAGTAAAAATGATTTTAAGGTAAATTGAAAATATTTCAATTATTCGTTGTCTGTTATCATTTCATAAATAAACAAATAAATAAATAAACTATTTCAAATAGAATGCAAATAGTAACAAAAGGATGAAAATAGTAATAATGCAAATTGAGTGCAAAATCACTTTTTGCCACAGTCAATTATTAAATCAACAAGATTGTTGAAGCTTTTGGCATATTTTATGGATTAACAGATAAAACTACATAAAACTGACACAATCTAACAAATATATCAAATTAAAGTTCGACATGAATGGATTTTAGAAAATTTATAAAAAAAAAAAGACACAGAAAAATAAAAAGAATTTTTAAGCGTATGCCATGTGGATTTTGATGTAAAAATTATTAAATCCACAAAACCAATAGACAGACGGACAGGGGATTGGACTGGACTATCAGCCAGGGGTCATCTGTTAAGCACTTGAGTTGATTCCGATTTAAATATTGTATTTAGTGTTGCGTATAATCCTACTTTACTGTTAACTGGTTTTATATATAGAAAATTTATTGCATACACAGACATTTATATATAAATATATATATATATACATAGTAAGTACTTTAATATACACATATATATGTATATATATACTATATAGTTCTTTGTCTATACGTGTATAAGCGTGTGTGTGTGTGTGTGTGTGTGTACTTACATTTGTATGCTGGCAAGTTTATATGGCCAACTATGCTTTGTTTTAAAGTTTGCGCAAAAAATTAGAATTCATTTGCAGCGACACACAACACTCGAAACGACGGCCACAAGTGGGAAAGGGGGAGAGGGAGAGATATATAGAGAGCAGAGTAGTGTATAAAACTGTCCAGTAACAATAACAGCAACAACAACAACAGCAGCAACAACCACATCAACAGTATGTACATACATATACAATTACAACAACGACAATGGCAAAGGCAAACACATAAACCTCTCATTCGTTCATTTTGTATTCAGAAAATGGCACTAATTATACAGTTATACAGTTATATGGCTTATAAAGCGTTGGCCCACAAAATTTTTTGGCCATGTTTCCTGCTTGCCATTATCTGGCTGCGCCTTTACCAACAAAAATATACACTCCCCCCCTCCTCCCACCATTCCTTTCCATACCATACCATTCCATTCCACATTCCCTTCGTTCTTCGATTCATCCAACAAACAAACTGGCTTCCCATTCACTCACCTGCAACGGTAATTAACGTGCTCGAACGGAACCGACGACTTGAATCTGAACCTGAACGTCACCTGGCAGCCAGAATATGAACCATCCAAGTCGCATTGGCAGTCAGTCGCAGCTGCAACACCTGCAGGACAGCCCGACGGCGCACAGGACGTATACGTAACTTTTGTAATTAAAAGCAACGCAGTGCACCAGCAGCAGCAACAGAGGCAGCGGCAGCAGCAGCAGCAGCGACAACAATGCAATCCATGCAAAAAGCTGCAGCTGCAGCTGCTCTTGGTTTTTCATTCACTTTTTCCCATTGGCACAAGGAAAAAGTATGGGGGCGTGGATGTGGATGTGGATGTGAATGTGGTTCTGGGTCTGGTTTGAGCTCTGTGGGCTGGTCTAGGGTACATTCAAACAAAGCGTAGGGAATGCTTACAAAAGTTTTTGGTCTTGGGGTCGCCGTTTGCGTTGTGGGCAGGAACAAGGAGTTGGAAAGGATTCTATAACGACAGTAACATAGCCAAAAGGCAAAAGGGAGAAACGAGAAGGACAAGAAGGAGGAGAGGAAGAGGAGGCTGGCAAGAGGTTAAATGCGGTTGCGGTTTGAAGTGACGCGATGGTCTTAGAGGCGTCTTAGCGCCGTTTGTTTCCAGTGCAGCACCTGCAAAACAACTAAAACAACTGCAGCGGATGCTACTCCTGCTGGTGCTGGTGCTGGTGCTGCTACTACTTCTATCTCAGGGTCTCTATGGCACAATTTGTTAGAGTGGTGCCCAAGGAGGCGACGGAGAAGGAGAAGGAGGTGAAGTTGAAGGCAACAGCCGGGCAAAACAGTCAACAACGCACCTAAGTGCGTGTGGTAATGTTTATGAAATTGCTAGCAAAAGCCAAGAAATTCCTGTTAAGCCCTTGTCCCAAGTCCTCATGATGATCATCGTAAAGAGCGAAAAAAAAAAATTCCTTTTTTTTTCCATCCTATCTCCTTCAAAAGATGCTTATCAACAAATGAAAAGGCTTTTCTTCTTTCATTTTTTTTTATTTTTTTTTTTTTAAATTTAATACTAACGAAAGTCAACAAGGCAAAGAATAACTGGCAGCCATTTGTTAAAGAGCCAACCGAGTATGAAATATAATCCTAGTGTCCATTTATTATGACTTTGAGCTAGCTTAATGAACGTATTTTTCTAATTTTCAAGGATATAACAACAGACTCCTTTCAATTGTAATCTGCTAGTAAATGTGGAAAACATAATAAATTATGTAATTTAAAACTACTTTAATATATATATATATAGAAATAGGATAGGGAAAAGCAAAATGGATTATTTCTTTTCCGAGCTAAGCAGAAATCAAATAAATTTTGAAATTTATTAGGAGAAAAATATATTTGATGATTAGTAAAGAAAACAATTTAAATTTTAGTTAGTGAAAGTCTTTCCAAGATAAAATATCTGTTAATAGATTTCGACTTTTTTATAATCATTTAGTGTAAAATAATACAAAAAATTACTTAATATTCAATTATTACTTTATTTTCTTGTGTAGGCATTGACACATACAGTAGTGGCCACAAATTTAGTTCAAATTGAAGGGTATTTCAAAAGCGGATATAAAGTTTTAAAAGTTACTTGTGGGCAATGAATTTTTGCCTTTCAGACCTTCAAAAGAAACTTTTTGCAAAGGTATAGGCTTTTTCTGGTATTATACTTTTTCCAAAATACTTTTGCAAAAGTATTTTGACAAAAATTAAGGTATTGCGTCCCAAAAAATATTAGCAAAAGAATTTTAGTAAAACATAATTTTCGTTTTAGTATTTTATTAAATTAAATTGACTTAAAACGTGACCAGAACTTGTTTGTATGTACATATGTGATGGTTCAGTTAAATAGCCATTTAAGTAGCTATAATCGATGGTTCTGATTAAACCCTCTCTGTATAAATAAGTGCTTCAATTCACAATAAAACTCTTATAAATTAATGGTCTACTTACTTCTGATTAACTACTTAAAGGCCCTGGGCATTCATGTTCAAACTGAATGAGAGTGGTTGTTGCTGTTTCTGATGTTATTTTAGTTGTTGTTGTTGCTGTTGCTGCGGCTGCTGGCGCTGTTCCTGTTGCTGTTGTTGCTGTTGTTGTTGCCATTCATTCATTACAAGAGGCACTGTATCACTTTGCTCGCATCTCTCATCATTGTTTTTCATTGCCTTCGAGGAGAATTCACAGAGCATGCGGTGTCACCAGTTGGCTGGTATAGTTGAAACACCCTTGCGGCGGGCAGCGTGTCCCCGCATAAAAAATGGCCAAGTTTAATTGATAAAGTTTCTGATGATGCCATGACGCCGCATTTAACCCACAGCCTGGGACCGGGCCTTACGGAAATGGGTACCAATTGTCCCTTGTCCGGTCCGGTCCGGTCCGATACCCGGTCCCGTAACAGAGAGAAATCTTTTTCCACATACAATCAAGCAAAGAAAACAACAAAAAAAAAACAAGAGAAAAAAAAATTGAAATCTGTTTGTTCAGCTTTAAGTTAAAGCGTTTACGTGTGTGCAGTTGGCGCACTGATTCCCATGGTGCTCGTTTATTCAATCGCTGGCAACTATGTGCTTTACCATGTTCATGTCGATGCCCATGCCGATGCCCATGCCCACATCCGTGTGCCCTTGTTCAAGCCCATCGACCGGACGACGCAATCAATGCAAAACAAAAAATTTTATTCTGTCACTTCATTGACGACATAAAAATGTATAAGCCTCGGCCGTGTCCTGGATGTCCTCAATCTGATAAATTTGAGTGTGGGTGTGTGTGTGTGTATAGATTGTGTGTGTGTGTGTGTTTGGGAGCGAGCCCTGTGGCACACACACGTGGTGTCATCGTCATCAGGTTGCTGCTCAGCTGGTCACGTCGTGCTTTGCTCTGCTTTTATTAAAAACGCTATGCAGAGCACATTACAAGTTAATAATTCCCGTGCCGCTTGCTCACACACACACACACACACACACTGACTAAGAGATATATACACGTACACATACATATATATATATATATATATGTGTGTGTATAAACTGAGTCTCAGCCACTATGGAGCCATATGGTTCACATTCGTCCTGGTAAAATATTTTGCCCCTTGGCCAGACGCAACATGAAGCGAATAATTTTTATTGCGGATCTGCCCAGGCAGAACCTGACGAACGAGAACAAAAACGAACCCCTCAACGAACGAATAATGGCGTTTGTGTTCGAAAATACATTTATTTGAGGGCGTTGCCTATACATAGAAACAGGAGATGGCGTTGATGGTGATGAAAGAGTGGGTGGGAGTAGAGTGGAACCAATCCTGTCCTGCCCTTTGCTCTGTGGCTGTGGCAGTTGACACAAATTGTCAGTTCATCAACGCCTACCGGGGCGTATGCGCGATGCGGAAACGGATACGAATGAAGAGAGATAGTCCAGAGTGTGGGTTGTATGCCATTTCATGTATGCATGTGCGGTGGTGGTGGTGGTGGTGGTGTCCTCTGTATGGGTCTGAGTTAGTGTGAATGCCGCTGGCCAGCGGAATGTACAAAACAGAAGCTTCGTTAGCGCCCAGGCTCAGCTCTCACCATACCATCAATGGACAGCTGAGGTGGCGCGAAGAGTGCGTATAAATTCTACACGTTTACCCATAACCATATTGAAGGTCCTTTCCAGTTCATTGTTGCTTCCATAAACCCATATCCACACCATCTACTATGAATTGTATTGGAGCACATCTCTCTCGGACTCTTCGTTGCCTTTTGTTGAACAATGTCATTGTTATTAACTTTTTATGGCTTATTACATAAGCATCGCAAATCCGACAACATTTACGTGACAAATGTCAATACCAAAACAGAAAGGCAACAAAAAGAAGAAAAAATTAAATGTATATATATATATACATACCTACATATATAATAGAAATGACAAAAAGAGGAAAATTGTGTTACTAATTAAATATTTGCAGCGACAGGGAAAATCCCGAGCGCCTTCAATTAAAGTCCTATCGACTTTAGCCATCATATCTTTGCAGGCAAAATCAAATCAAAAATAATACAACAAAAACAAAAAAAAAGAAAGAAAAAACAAAAGAGGAAAATGAGAGCACAGAATTAAATTAATTATGTAAATACGAAATTACAATATTATGTGTGCATCCATAATTTGTACGAAATTAATTTGCTGCCATTTATGACATGCGATTTCATAATTGTAATTTAAACGAAATACACATGAACATGGAAATGCACATGCTCATACACATACACACACACACATATATATATGTATATATGTTTATATATTTATATGCAATGCACTTTACCAGTAAAAATATATTATTGAGAATTGTTTCTTCATCACTGAAGCCGAATAAGGTTAAAAACATTCCATTCAATTAAGTTAAGTCCGTAAGCTAAATAGTTTGCATTTTAATCTGTTGTTGCAGTTTCAATTTTTGCCAAGCAGATAAAAGAATTCTGACCATATAAAGTATATATTTTCAAAATTTAATTCTTTTAAAATTAAAAATTTTAAATCATAAATTTAACGATTACATAAAAAAAATGGTAAAATTTTCAAAAATCGAAACCTTTATCTGCTCAAAATTGATGTCATTTAAAAGTACAAAAAATCTACAATCAACTATTTTTTTTAAATTGCCAACAATTTCGCCTCATTAGATCCTGAAAAAGTCAAGAGTAGTTCGCAATATCATATTATGAATCTAAGACTCTGTAAAATTTTAATATTTCAGAATTTTTCATCACTATTTGATTCAGAATTTAGTTGTTGTCCTTCTTGGATAGATTGCGCATGTATGGCCAAGAAAAAACTTGTCAATTTGATCTATTTCCGATAAATTTAATTTTAATTTAGCTTGATTTATTAATACTACTCCATCTAAAGTAAATGATATTTCGATATTTTCCAGACTGAACTTTACAGGTATATACTGATATGACGATAATGGAAGGCTTGAACCCAGCTTTGGAGGATGTAAAAATAAACACATAAGATTACATTTGCCATAAACTAAATCTATATTATTTAATTTTTTACTTTATTCAAGGTTTTTTTAATAAAATCATTGTCAATATATAAATGGTATATGTAAATTGGAATATTTCTAAAATTATTTCAAAAATGTAAATGAACAAAATTTAAATGTTTGATTTCTGTATGTCAATAACGACTTCTTATTGAATAAAATTAAATCCAGTATCTAGCAAGAGTCTTCGTATATAATCAATCATTTAAAATTCGCAAAAGTCATGTAGTATTAGTTTAAATTCTAGCTAAAACATTTATTCTTAACCTTTTCCCTGTTGACCCATTTTGAATAATCTACCAGTGAAATAAACTATAAATAATATATTTAATTATATTTCTTTTCTTTTAAAACATATTTTTATAGTGCTCCTTCCTGTTTCATTTCTTTGCCTTATGCATTTTTATCCGTTTTCTCTCTCTCGTTCGTTCGGTTTTATAAAAATTTCATTGAGCAATTTTATTGCGAATATTGTATTCATTCCTTTTCCTTCTGTTTTTACCTTTTCATTTATTGATATTTGTTTTGTACAACAAAAGTTGCCATCAACCCAAATTCAGACGTTAAGGTTAATCTTCTTTAATGCCCGGTTAATCGAGCCGAAAAAGATTCCCAGAACAATTAGTTCCATCAGGCAGCATCATTTGGAGATTTCCCATAGATCCTACGCAAAAAAAAATCAATTGACAAAAGGTATTAAAAGTTTCAGGCTGACCGAGAAAACTTTTCTGCCTGGCTTTCGAATCACAGCAAATGCTAAACAACAATTCGCAGACATGTTTCCCCATTAAATGGCAAACCAATATACTAACCAGGATAAGGGACAAGGGTAAATGGTGAAAGGATACCCGGATAGGTCTTTCTCTCTTTATATATATATGTATAAATCGTAAATTGTGCGCAACGAAAATGAGATACGTAGAACGCATACCAAAGGATTTATAAGTAAAACATTTCTGATTAGCCCCAAACTCTCGCCCACTGCTACTCTGTGTTGCTTATGAGTTGGTCCCAAAGTGTTGGTCAAGGCAAAGAGGACCAACAATTCTGCTTGCTAGTGAAGACAAGAGGGATGACAGAGCAGGGGAGGAGAGTAGCAGAGAAGACAACATCTCTCTGTGGCTGGCCACTGGCTATTTCTATTTGATGTTTTGTGCTGACCTCGCTGCGGTTCGAGAAGTGCGCAAGCATAATAAAATCAAGATGCGAGATACAGAGAGACAAATACACTCTGAGTCTCTCTCTTAGAGTAAAGTAGAGAGGCCGGCCGTACGTAGTAAAGACAAAAACCGAATTTAGATGAAACAAGGACATGGGCATGGTAGCGGACATTGGTATGTCGACTCCTCTCTAATTGAACTTGTGCGAACGTATTAAAGCTTATGTGTGAATGTTTGTCTGATACAGTCACAGACTCAGTGCTTAGGATAAATAAAAATATTGTGTTAACTTTGGAGCTACTTCTGTCACTCCTACTCCTACTCCTCCTCTCTCCCTCTCTCTCTTTCTCTCTCCCTCTAAGTATATATATACATTTGCCGCACTCCCTCCTATCGTTTGCTTTTGGTGATGATGTTACTTGCCTCTGGCATTTTGTTGAGCCAGGCAAAGAATGGGAGTTCCTCCTTCTCCCTCCTCTTATAAGACCCGCACCAGCAACTAAGTGTATTTGTTTCATTGCCTTGAATGCTAATGATGGGAAAATTTGCGAATTTGCGCCAGGCGGGGGAGCTACTACTGAAGTCACAGTCACAGTCAGACGGAGAGACAGAAAGACAGAGAGACGATGGAAAGAGAAAAAAAGTCTGAACTTGGATCCCAAACTGAAATGCTAATGATGTAAAAAGCTGAAGGGCTGAAACAAACGACAACATTTGGGCAACATCGTCGAAATGAGGAAACTGACTTAACTTAATTGAAGTTGCCATTGCCTTTACTTGGCATTGGCTGATGGTCCATCCATTCTCATTCTCATTCCCATTCCCATTGCCATTGCCATTTTCATCCACTAACCATTTTCATCTGATTCTCATCTGCTCTCGCTCGCTCTCTCTCTTTCTCTGCATTTCAAAAGCAAAAACCCTCCTCTTCTACGTTTTAGCATTTTGGATGATGGTGATGTGATCGGAAGCTCACTCGAAGTGATTTCGTAATTAATGAATTAGTGGAGTGGGTGTTAGTGGAGCTTAGCGGTTGGCTACAACTGTGCTAACGTTCACTTAGCAAAAGCAGCGAAGAGTAAAGAAACAAACAAACAAACATACATATATTCCACATAATCTGAATGAACTCTACCACAGCACCAACAGCCAGAGTCAGTTGCAGGTCCCTCCAGCAGCTTCAGCTTCAGCTCTAACTCCAACTCCAAATTTCTGCTCTCTCTCTCTCTCGCTCTGCTTGAATGATGCTCAACTTTGAGTTAGACATTATTGTGGTAAGTTTGCAAAAGCAGTTTAAACAATGAAAATTGCAACTTAAAAAGCTGTTTTTGAAAATTCATTACCATCAGTAGTTGTTTTTTTTTGAGAAGCCATTCACTTGAGTGGTCGCAAAGGATTTGTTTAGTTGGAATTTTCCAAATTTATTAGACTTAATGGCTTTCAAATGATAGTCAAGGTAAAGCAATTATTTCGTTTTGCCTAAAGGAAATGCAAATGTTAACCGTAACTAATGGTTTTTGTTAAGCAATAAGTACATTGAATATATGACTCTTGAATTTATTTAATCCGATATACATACATACAAGAGGAAAAGAGAAAGACCAAAAACGGAAAATTGTAAGAAATTACATGTAAATGATGAGAATGTTGAAATTTTCAGAGAAATCTTATGCTACAAGTGATGATTGGCTTTAGATAATTATTACTTATATTACTTAAGGTTAATAGATAAAAATTATTTTAATAATAATATATATTCATTAGCTTTCCCACTCTTGCTTATCGGAACCACTTCACTTACTTTTCCACCAAAGAGCATAAAAATTCAAAATTATTTATAACTTTTATGCTCTTACCTCAATTATAGCATCTGGTTTATGCTTCTGCCGGAGCTTCTTGATGGCAGCTGCATCTGCATTTTTTATGGCTTTAATCAGCTACGTTTTAATCACTTTTATCATCAAGTAGCCTGCCTGGCTGGCTAGCTGGCTGGCTCGCTGGCTGGCTGGAAGTCTGTCTCTTTGTCTGTTTTGGCATAATCATAGTCTGGACTCTCAGAAATGTGCAGCACTTCCGGCTCGTTAACTCTGTGCTGTGTAGGTATAAAGAATATTTCATGCGGGTCGGATAAAGCATTAGCTTAAACAGTAGCCACCCAATAATCCTATCCAATTCAGCTCGGTCCAGTCAAACCAAGCCACAGACATTGTTCCATTAGCATGCAACATATTTTAATTAGCCAAATAAATTTACAATGCCTGATGGCGGTGCTCCTCCTTCTCCTATTTCTTCAGCTTCTTCTACTTATCCTCCTCTTCCTTTGGCTACTGTATCTTTCTGCTGGTAAGTTGCAGATATTGGCTAAAGAGCTGCCCCGAGGACTGTCGTAACCGGTTAAAGTTAAAGTTGTTTGTCCAGGATTTATTAGCATATATAAAAAGCCAATAACAGAAACAAAAGGGAAAACGAATTACCAACAGATATAAATACATATAAAAAAAAAAAAAATACAAAATAAATGGTAATCGCCTCAAAATCTGGACTCGATGATACCTAGCAGTAAGTTCAAAAATTGCAGACTATATTAAGAAAATTTGCAAGTTTAACTCGAGCGCCCTTAAGCAGTTATAATAGGCAAACATATTTACTTGGGCAGGAAATGTTTATCGCTATAATAAGAAATTTTCCATGAAATATCAACAAATGTTAAAGCTTGGGCGCGGCACACTTCAATTTACTTCAATTCAAACTGAAATTTCTAAAAGAAAATTTTAAAATTAGTATACAAAAATGTGTAGCATACTTTTCAGGGTCACGAAGGACTTCCTCAAGTTGTTTTCCGTGTGTTTATATAGTTTATAGAATTGGTATGCACCCTTTTAATCGTATGGCTAGTGGGTATTAAAAATGTTGTAGTCGTCCCTGGCGTCTGTTTAATTTCACTTAACGTTTAACCTGCTGCCATTAATTGAGCGCAATTAACGCGCCTTTAATGGCGCCAACTCTCTCTCTCTCTCTCCCCTTTCCCTCGCTTGCCATGTTCATGTCCAGTTTTTGTTGTATTGTGTATATATATATATAAATATATTTACTTGTGTATATATGGTATATATGTACTGTATATTTAATTAGCGGGCCGCGCAAAGTCAATGCACAATGTCTGCATTAATGACCCACGGCGAGAGTCAGCCAAAGAGCCGCCAACGCGTCGGTTGATAAATAGCCAATAATTCTTACAGTGCTTTACAGGCGCCCAAGAGACCCAGAATAGCCCAAAAAAAAAAAAAAAAAAAAAAAAACCTGAATTTCCCATACCATTGTAAAAGTCTCGTGTCCCTAGGCCCCCAATCCCTAGACTAGCTTGTTGAAAATGAAATAAATTGCTGGCATATAACCTTGAGCGTGTGTTGTGGCTATTATCATTTGTAATTTGCAGCAATTAGTTGGGGCTCAAAAATTCTAAAGCAAACTTTGTCGACAACAACACCAGCAGCAGCAGCAAAAGGAGGACCAGTAGCAGCAGCAGCAGCAGCAGCAGCAGAAGGACCCAACAGAAACAGCAGGAGTGAGAAACGCTAGCAAAGGACTTGCTGCCAACGGCCACGTGGCAAAACAAACAACAAAACGGGAAACAAAAAAAATTTATTGAGCAGGGCCAGCTTACATATTTATAAGGCACATTAAATTAATTTACGCATGTTTTGCTCAGTACACACACACACACACACAGAGGAAGAGAGTGTGTGTGAGAGAGAGAGAGAGATACACACGCTAATACCTATACTAAATACGTATGCATATATAAGTAGATGCCCTTTGCTTGTGTCCAGGCTCTTTTGTTTACTATGCGAATACGAAAGAGCAGAATAATAATAATAACACCTACTACATATAGTCTAAATCATCCCGGGGGGGCAGTTCAATGACATTGACGTTGATGTGGCCCCCTATAAACTGCGTTTAGGCAAATAACCGCAATTGCAATTATATTAATAATTAGCGCCTATTGTGCCAACAAAAACAAAAAAAAAAACAAAAAAGAAAATAAACATAAACGCACACAGAAAAATATGACAACAGAGGTAAATATTCGCTTGTATAACATCATATGTGCATAAATATTAGTTGCATATACTAATTATAGAGGCAAGACAATCCAAAAATTGTAAATATGAAACCTTCTTCCATTGCCAAATTGATTTATAATTGCCGACACTTTATTAAAAATTAAATGTTTTCACAATTGGCAACATTTACTCTCATTCCCATTCACTCTCTTCTATTTAGGCATAATGAAATATTGATTAGATATAGGGGAAACATCAGATTGGCACAACATTTGACTATAAATTATTAATATGAATGTATTAAATTCTATTAATAGCATATTAATTATTACAAATTGGGAAAATATTAAGTGAATTAATAAACTTGTCTTTAAAATTTTAAACAACTAACAAAAAATAGAAAAAAAACGTTCTGCATAATTATTAAGTTGTTTCTATTTGTTGAAAACAATAAATTAATTATTTTCAAAAATTATATATGAGTCTAATTATGGAAAATTTAATTGATTAATGAGTAGACAATTATTAAAATGTTTTAAATTATTTTAAATTGGTTGAAGGATGACAAATAATTAAATTTCTTGATAAATATGCAAATAAATGATTTTATTTAACTAAAAGTTTGTTTTCAAACACATTGAAAATTAAGAAAAATTTTATAATAATTTTAAAATTATAAAGTGATTTTAGTAGTCTTTAAAACAATTGATTTTAATTTTTAAAGGCAATGGAATTCCATTTATACATACTTACATTTACATTTGCAACTAAATTTGACTTCATTTATATATAAAAAATTGCATATTATATGTAATATGTAGACAAAGATAATCTTATTTTAATAATTGTTGCAAATACATATTCAAACAGAAAAATTCTTATAGAATTTTATTCAAGTTTCCATTGCATTGAGATTTTAGCCTTAATTTGTTTTCATAAGCTGCAATTGCAAATAATCGAAATGACTAAATATAGAAAACTGTAAGATTTAAAAGTCAAAGTCACAGAGTATTGTGGAATTTATTTCTTAATAACTTTTACAGAAAGAAAAAAAATAAAAATTGCCAGAGTGCAAAAATAATGTTTCTCTTCAATTTTGTGGTAAACAATTTGTATTGCATACTTAGGGGGGGTCAGCATTTTGCTAGTAAATAAAATTTGCTATTTCAGTTTTCATTTCATAGAGTTTAGACCTACGTGTGTAAATGTGTGTGTACATGTTTATTTATTTATTCGTTTCGTTTCGTTTCGTTTAGTAAGAATCAATAAGTTGAGCATGAGAAAATACATTTACATCAACTTCTATTTCTTCTTCTTCGTTTTTCTTTTTCGAAGTATTTGAAAAATGACCTTCAATTGGCTTGGGAAAAATGTTTATAACCGAAAAAAAACTTGTATAACTTCATGTGTTTATATAAGACAGAATATCCTTTTAGCTACCTTTTTTTGCAGCCCCATTACGACATGTGTGCTGGGAGTAAAACAAATAAATTCATAACAAACAATTGCAAGTACAATTAGTTCTATTGATAGAGGGAATGCTGTATGACATATGTGGCGGCATAAATAATAGATTCAAAGCCGCTACCTACCCTCTCCCCCCTCTCCCACCTCTCCACGATAGACGCAATAGAACAGATGTATGCAAAGTTTTCTTTTCTATGTTTTTTATCTGTTTTTTTTTTTTGTTCTCCACAATGCCACAACTCTAGCTTTTGCTAGCTTTTGCCCCCCACACACCCACAGACACCCACACACAATTCAAGCTAAAATGGAAGACGGAAGCAGAAAATGGCGTGCAAGCTTATGCTTATCCTTTTGCCACGACGACTGGGGTCCCCTTGTGTTAGATAAATTGCAGTTTAAACCTACTTACATGCATGTGTTGGCCCAGGACGAAGACCACGATTGCCATAAACATTTTGGGCAGAGTCAGCAGCAGCAGCAGCAGCAACAGCGACATCACCAAAGGAATTCAACTTGAGAGAATTACAGAGGGGTAAATGAAAAGAAAATGTAATGGAGGGGGAGGGGGAAGGTGTTGGGGAAAAAGTCTTGCCAATGTTGCATGTGAATGCATTTTCTTATGATTCGCTTTTCTTATTTTCTTTTCACTTTTTTTGACTGGCTGCCAAGTTTGGTGGAATTGAAATTGGAATAGACTCCTCAGTTGGCATTGTATTTCTTATGGTTCGATATATATATATATATACATATATGTATATGTCTATATGTAATCGGCTCAATATATTTTTAATATACTTAGTTTTGGCGACATTCAGCCCCCATTCTTATTTTTTCACTTTTGCTGATGGGGGGGAGCTTAGGCAATTGAAGCTATGGCGGTAAAAGTTAATACGATTTAACCGGATCACAATCCACAGACAACGATGCCGTTGTCCTTTATATATATGGCAAGAGGATAAAGGACAGGAGAAATATACATTTATATATATATGTATGTATATAGACATATACAAATATGCAAAGTGCTCAGGACTAAGCGCCTGTAGGAGGTTAAAAGGCTGAAGAAGGTTACGCCACTTTTGGTTTGCCAAAAATATGTATTAGGCCACTTGGCTGCGTCTGTGTCTGCGGTTGGTCGAGGGGCGGTACGCAGATTTGTTGAGCTCATTCGCTTCATGAATAATTTGCGCCACAATGTCGACGGGAGGGAAAAAAAATAAGTAAAAGAAAGGCAAAGCTAACGGAAAAAGAATTCAACCAAAAACAAAAAAAAATCCATCCCCCCCCCCTCCCCAAAACAATAAACAAATGGGCAAAAACATATGCAAAGACAACCAAAAAACATATTTAAATAGAGTTGATAGTCGACTGACAACTTGACTCTAACTGAGGCGCGACCATACATACATACATACATATGTGTGTGTGTTTGTGTGTGTGTGTGTGTGTGTGTGTGTGTGTGTGTGTGTGTGAATGGGGGGGGGGGGTGTGTTTGGGAATGTGTGTGAAATCAATGGCGTCATCCTGCAGCTAAGTTGGCCTAGGGTATTATCGTCGGCGCGAAAAAATGGTTATAAAACGATAGAGAAAAAGAGAGAGTTAGCAAGTCATCTAGCCATCAAGTGACATCCGTCCGATGGTCCAAGCATCTGGAGCAGGAAACAAATGGCCTCAGGTTCGTAGTGCGATAAAAACGTGTGAAAAGGCATTTGGCAGCAACTCATCTCATCTCATCCTATACTATCCTCTGTCCTATGCTATTCTAGGCCTCGTCCAGCAAAAATCTTCACTTCACCTTTTGGCAAATGATAGTTTTTATCTCAACCGGCAAGTGTTTTTCGGGCGATGAGTTATGGTTGCTGCATCAAAAAGGCTTTGCAGCCATGAAAAACAACAGCAAAAGAGAACATTGCCAAGAAGATGGTATGTCTGCTGGTTGGAGTAAAACACACATGGCCCGTACACTCACTCTTTAACACACTCATACACATGACCAACACCATCAGCTATGCCGTCATCAGTCTCTGACGTTCTGCTTCTCGCTCTCATGGATAACGTGAGCACAATCCATCACTTGGCTGTCATTGCCGTCTTGGGCAGCAGCAGCAGGAGCCCAAGCCCAAGCCGGAACACTAACTACACACATACATACATACATACGTTCCTTCTTTTAACATTGGGTGCTGTAGATAATGTTTATTGGCCTGCTAGTTGGTTAATTTTAATACCACTCACACACACACAGATACACACACACAACAAACTGGTTGATTTATATACATCCGTTGGACAATTGAAGCCTTCGGCAATGGTAATACAATAAACTGCACTTGCCAACCGCTCGCTTCATCTATATATCTTTATATATTTTCTACCCAACTGCACCACTTGCTTTTTATAGCCAG
Source organism: Drosophila sturtevanti (assembly GCA_018150375.1). Classification (NCBI taxonomy): domain Eukaryota; kingdom Metazoa; phylum Arthropoda; class Insecta; order Diptera; family Drosophilidae; genus Drosophila; species Drosophila sturtevanti. The sequence continues at coordinate 43,700 of JAECWJ010000527.1, read as the reverse complement.
AAAAAATGTCTCATTAAGCAACTGACGAAGGACGACGATACACAAAACTGTAGATGAAGCCACACCCAGAAGCCTTCTTCTTCCCAAAGAAAAGAAAAAGGAAAACCGCGAAAAAGAGAGAGATATAAATAGACCGAGACCGAGACCGAGAGCGAGAGCGAGATGGAGAGCGAGGGGAGAGGAAAAAAACATGGCAACATAAAAAACTCGTTTACCTGCATTAAGCCAAACACTCAACAGACGGTTGAGGCATAACGGGAAATGTGACAGGATTGAAACTGGTGCTGGATGGCAGGTAAGGTGATGCCGGATGCCACAAGTGCCCCTCTGTTTGGCACGTAAAATAAAAAAAAAAAAAAAAAAAATGAAAAAGTAAAAGCTGCTAAAGCTGTAGGCGAATCCCAAAGTCAAGCTTGTGCCACGTTTTTTTTTTGGATGGGGAAGATTCTGGCAGTTTCCCTCCTGCAGCGAAACCAAAATGCAAATCAGCTGTAAAGCACAAGAACCCCAAGTGGAGGAATGGTATGACAGAGAGAGAGAGAGAGAGAGAGAGAGTGGGGGCAACCCATCCTTTTCATCATTTACCCCACAACCAAAAAACCTCAACTGCCAGACACCCCATGTAATTGCGCGCACTTGGCGGTTAATGGGGGCGACACAAGCAATCTCAAAAGAAATGTATATATGAAATTTGTATGAATTACGCCTGGCAAAAGTGCAACGCCTACAATGGGGCTAAAGGCGAATAAAGAGAAGTAGGCAGGACCGGTGCCCCGTAACCTTAACCGTCCTCCGACCCATACCCGTACCCTTACCCATACCCGTACCCGAATCCGGACACGAACACAGCAGGCAAACAATTGCCAACTGTTTAATTTGTATTCCATTCTTTCATTTTCTCTCTGCTGGCGGCTCCTTTAATTTATATATAATAAAACATAAAAAGAAAAATGAACTTTACAGAAATCAAATAAATTATGCTGGCACATTTATACATATTTTTTTAAAAATCATTTCATCATGTTAATCATTTTTGTGTTATTAGTTTAATTTTCTTTTCAAAACTTTCGAATAATAAATAGTTTATACATATGTATATGAATATATATGTAATATGTTTGTTTGTTTAATTCTTCTACAACATTTTTTTCACTCCTCAATGATTTTTCTGACTCGTTGAACAAATTTAAAGATTGGCTTTAAAACTTGCCCAAAACTTATGTTTGAAAAAACTTAAATTTATTTGTTGTATATATGTATCTAAATAAATTTTCTTGAAAATGGAAGAAAAACTTATAAAGAAAACCAAGACTTTTACCCAAAACTGGTTAAGATCGATCTGATCTATATATAAAGAAATTTATTGTTTAAAGGGTTAAAAATAAAGGATTATAAATAAAAGTTTTGTGTTTTTCTTTACATTTTCAATCAATTTTCAAATGTAAAGTTAAAAATCAACAAATAAAGTAAGATGTATTAAACTTAATTTTAATAAAATTAACATAATTCTATTCTATTTTAATGAATTCATAATCGTTTGATGAACTTTTTTTGTGTACTATTGTATTGTAAAAACCAGTGGCCTTTCTTTTACAGTTTTTGGATTTACCTTGAATGCAATGTTTTTAGATTCAAAATCAAGCCATGCATGGTAATTCCATACCTGGCTGGATGAGCATTGTAGTTTCATAGCCCTCTTCACTTTCATTTCGGATGTGCGCAATTTTAATGTGCTTAGGAATTATGCGCCAAATGCTCTAGTTTAACTTCTCTGCTCTAACACTACAGCCACTTCAATTCGCAACAGTCCTCAAAACGTTGGCCCTCATACTTTTACCTGGTACACCTTTGCCCCTCTTGCCTTTAGGTGTTTATGCGGTGGTTAAGGGCTGGTGGGTGGTGGGGACATTGTTATTGTGACCATTCGGTACAATGCGTTGAACGCTGCGTATACGTGATTTACATGCACTTTGTTTGTCTGTTTTCCCCCATTTGATAATAGAAATAGAGTTCATAGGGGGTCAGGTCACAACCTGTTATTGTTTTCGTTCGGCCATTGGCAAAAACATTGCGAATTGTAATTGTAACAAAAAATTCACTCAAAGAAAAATATTCAGGCAACCATATCCACATCCACAGTCACATCCCATATCCATATCCATATCCATAGCCAGAGCCATTGCCATAGCCATATCCATAAGAATTTTATCTCACTTTGCCAATTATGCAGTTGGTTGCCATTTTTAGTATTTGTCTTTGCCAAGGCAACGATGTCGCTTTATGCCTTTTGCTTTTGTTTTTTTTTTTTTTCTTTGTATATATAGGTACATATGTATATATAGCAGCTTAGCAATTTGTATAAGCAATTTACGTGGCTGGTGCTAATTAACTCGCCATATTTTGTATGCCTTAAAAAGTTTGAATGAGATGGGCTCAGACAATAACAACAGCAACACCAAAAGGAACATTAACAAAAACAACAACGACGACAACGACAACGACGGCAACGACGATGACTATGACGATGACTATGACGATGATGATGGCAACATCTTCGTGACCCACTGACTCGGTGACAGAGTTAAATGTTAACCCATAAGCGATAACTGTGACTAGGACTAGGCCAACAACAATGTCCACAATAGCCAAAAGAGACAAAAAAGAGAATTTTGAGCCGCTCTCTTAAAGAGCAAAGAATGTTGCCAAGCAGAAAGAAAGAGAGAGTGTGAGAGAGAGAGTTAACGTTTTGATTGGCAACATTTTGAGATTTGTCAGCAACATGTTGCAGGCACTTTCAATTATCTATGCGATAGAAAATTAAAATAATGAACAGTGGTGCCAATGTCTATGTGAATATGTGTGTGTGTGTGTGTGTGCGTGTGTGTATGTGTGTGTAATTCAAATAGGTAGCAAAATATGTAAAATACGAAGAAAAATATAGATGGATGTGAGTGGAAATTGCGGCATTTACATGGCAGTTCTAACCACTGAAGCAGGAGCAGGCCAAGGACGTAAATACTTCAGGTTTTCCGTCTGTTTTTCAGTATTTTTTTTTTCTTGCTCCTCTTCATTGGGTATGTTGTATGTGTATGTGTGTGTGTGTCTGTGAGTTTGTGTTTTTTTGAAGTTTTTTTTTTCTTATGGCTCATCGACCAACACATTTTCCATTTGGCTGTCTATTTTACACACACATACAAAGACAAAACTCACATCTATCCATCCAAACACACGCACACACTCACATACACACCCAAAAATAAACATAATCTGAGCCAGGGTGTGCACGAAAATTGTCGTTGTCCCGACTGAAAATGCTAAAAGCGTCGTCTGCCAACCAGCAACAGCAGCACCAGCAGCAGCAGCAGCAGCAGCAACATCAGCAGCAGCAGCAACAGCAACAGCAGCGTCAATGGCAACAACAACAAGATGGCACATTATTTAATCAAGCGTAGAAATTGAATAGGCCCTTAAAAACTTTGCCTAAGGCACTTAACCCACAGTGAAAATAGAAATTGACGACATTGCCAGCCAAGCGACAACGACAAAGACTTCCAAGTAAAAGTTGACGAAAAACTTGAGAGGGGGACCCCTGCAAAAAAATCTAAAAAAGAAAAACGACCTGATAACAGAATTTCATGCAAAATTGGTAAGCCAACAACCTGATTACTTAATTGCCATTGGAGTGGTTTTCGGTATGTGCGTGCGTGTGTGTGTCTCTCTGTGTGTGTTTTGTGTGCGGGTGTGTCGATATGTGTTTTTCTCTCATATATATTTAACAGCTCGTTTTGTGGCCTAAAAGATGTCAAGACTGCAAATGGACCAGAAAGTGTTTTCCCACAGCTCTAGTTGACTTTTAAAGGGAGAAAAAAAATCATATTTGACAAGGGTCTCTCTCTTCTTTAGGATCTTTGGCCCCATTATATGCTCCGTCTCTGTATCAACAGAATCATAATGATTCTCCAAGAATTTTTGACATTTTCAACTCGTCAATACACTGACATATGCACTTGTAAAGTGTCCAATGAAGATGATGTTCATAAGGATGATGATGATAATGATGCTTATGATGCTTATGATGATGGCTGTAGTAAAAAGTGGCAAAGTGGCTAAAGAAATATAAATATAGGTATGAAAATATTTGATATTTACCCACTTTTAACTAAATTACATACAATGTTTATATAAAATATATTTAAAACGGTTTATTGTCAGTTGCTTTTACCCCTCATCTCCGCTTTCCTCATGGAGAGTTGTAATAATGTTTAATGTTTGCTTTATTTTATATGCCTCCTGCTGATTTCGGCTTGTTGCTTTTTCCATCTTTTTTCATGGCTTTTTTTTTTTTTTTGGTCTTTAAAGCAATTTGACGATGATTTTTTTCAAAATTGAACATTTTTGTTCATTAAAAACCATTAAATTATGGTAAGATTTTTAAGGGGGGGAGGGGGGAGAAAAACCTGATTGGATATTGCCATCGAAACGATAACTACATTTAGATCTAACATATATATATACAGATATACATAAGAAATCTGGCCCTGGCCTCATCAATATCCTTTGCCTTCGGCTATCTCATTTAGAAATTGAATGAAAATCTTTCTTCTTCGTGTGTATGTCTGTCTGCTGTTGAAGGGAAGTCGGGGTGGGGTGAGGTGGATGTGGGGGTTGTGGGATTTGGCCAAATCGAAAGCCAAAGCTGCAAACTTAATTTTAATTCTCACGCTTTTTACAGCTGCCATTACTTTTGGGCCCCTTGTCAAATGCCGCAGGTCGGACCAATTGAGAAACGAAGAAGCAGAGAGAAAGCAGCTAACAGGGCAAAAGCCATGACCATGTCCATACCACTTTTCCTTTTTTTTTTTTTTTTGCTGACCATTTCCATGGCTTCCGCTTTTTTTTTTGGGCCCAGAGTCACTCTCTGTCCTTCTTGCTCTCCGAGTGAACGAGTGGGCATATAAAACTACTATTTGATTTCAACATTGATTTATGAGCGTGTCCGGTTCACGTTGTTGCCGCCATTGCTGCCGTTCCTGCCGCAGCACCACTTTAACGTGTTCGTGTTACGCTCCTACTTCAGCTCCTGCTGCTGCTCCTGCTGCTGCTGCTGCTGTTGCTGGTAGCTGCCTTTGGCAGATTTGCTTTGCCTGTCGACTGGCAGCTGATTGCCCAAAGTCAGTAAATTAAAGTTCATTCAGCATTGTGCGTCTGTGTGTGTGTGTGTGTGTGATCTGTTTGTGTGTGTGTATGTAAAAGGTTTGAGTTTGATTCTGATTTCGATTCTGATTCTGACTCTGGCATACATTTGTAATTTATTCGCTGGCAAAAACCGCAAAAGCAAAATAGATATTTATTAACATATAAATTATGCATGTGATTGGCCACAAAGGACAGCAAGAAGAGAGCCGTGACACGAGGCAGCATGATGATTAATCGACCGTCCCTTTTTCCACCCTTTCATTTTCTTTCTTTTTTTAGTTTTCCCTTTTTTTTTCCTTTTTTTTTTAAAGTCAACTTTTGTGCTAATTTGTGATTTTTAAATCTGCTGTCCCAGCTGCTGATGCTGGGGATGGTGCTACTGCTCCTGATCCTGCTACTGCTACTGCTACTTTCGCTTGTCTAAGATGTCGCCCCATTCATTGCAGATAAAGTAAAAGCAAGGATAGTTTTGCCTGTCACATAAATCGGATCAATAAATGATGATATTATGCTACCGCAGGGACACATTGAGCTTACACACACACACACAAACACATACACACAAACAAACCCATACAGTTCTATACTCATACGGGGACCAAGCAAGTGAATCGCAGCTGCGACGCTATCGTCGACATGGATGGCAACGATGATGCCAAGTCGTAGGTGGCAACACATTAAGATAAAGTGACAACGCCTCCTCTGGACGACAACGAAAGCGTCAGCCGCCGCGCCCCGCCCCCCAATGTGTGTAAAAAGGGGTAGACGAAGCAAAAGATGAAGCTGGATAGAAGGAAGGACAAACAGAAATCAGGCGGCAAACATCAAGAGAATGGGCTATGGGGATGAGTACACAAATGAATTGTCCGTATATATATATATATATATATACAGATATATTTATATGTATGTATATAGAAGAGTAGGGGGCGGGGAGGAAATAAGAATGGAATGGGAAGAGGATGCTTTTATTTTCGCCTGGCATTTTATGCGCATCACGCATACGCACTGTTACACACGCATAGATGGCAGGCAGATACGTACACACACTCACACAACATCATGCATTAAAGTAAACACGCTTTCGCTTTGCATCAAACGAAGAAGTGGCTAGAGATTGGGAGGGGTATGAAGATTGAGTGAGGGTGCTGCTGGATCCCAGCTATAATGACATTTAGCTTTGAAACAATGTAAACACCAGCAAAGTCAGCAAGCTCCAACAGAAACAGCAGGCAGTGCCAAAGACAATGTCGAAGTTCAAAGTTCCCTTGCTTTAGGCCGCCAAAAGTTATGCTATATATATATACACACACACACACACACACTACTAAAGCTAAAGACAACAAACGACAGCATCAAGTTGTATGCTCTGGAATTTTGCATGAGCTTCAAACGGGCTTCATATTGAGATTGCGACCGCAAATAGTGAAACATTCCATTCTTTACCCACTTCCACATCCACATCCACCCTACTCGGGGATAAGCCAACAACTTGTCCACACCACCACCCGGACCGGCACCGTACCTTCATCCACATGCTAGCAGCTATTGCAGCCAGCTAGATGACAGGTAAACTGTCAAGTAAAACCCAACCAGAAGCCATAAATTCTAACTGGCAGAGCAACCAAGTTTATCCTAAGAGAGTGAAACTGACAAGAGGCTGACATTAACTATGCCTGATATAAAGATAACTCGGTCAATGACGAATTGTTCATCCCATTCGAGAGCATGGTTTCAATATTGACCATGAAATAGAAAGACAAATCCCCAAATATACATACATATATATATATATGTGTGTATATGAACCAAACAAAATATGATGAATAATTTATGGTTTAGTTTTTGATATAGTACAACAATATATATCATAAATTTGCATGTCATTTGAAATCATTTGAATTTTATGTATTTATCTAAGGGCTAGTAATTATTTTAAAAGTTAGTAGAGACTCTATATAGACATATATTTATATACTTATATCTTTTATGTAAAAGTTAATTAGGCAGAAATTCTCATAATATTTTATATACATACATAAAGTTCATTATCTAGAAATTCTTGAATATACATATTACATACTAAGTAAATTAATCTAAATGAAGGTCAAATTTAGTTTTAGTTTTCTCAGTGAAATAATTACCAAAAGATTTGTTGTAATATCAAAATTGCTTTAAAATTGCTTTAAATATAAGAGAAGCTCTTTTTTTTGTTGTTATTACTTTATATTAAATGTTTTGCTTCAATAAGTCAAGGAAAAATAATAAATATAAAGATAAAATATTTCAAAGCACTCAAAATCAAATCAAATAATCAAAATTGACTTTGTCCTTTTTTAAAGGATAAGTTGATGAATAATTCAAAAAAAGGTTTTTTATAGTTGCCCAACACGCTAAAAGTAACTTTTAAAAAGTTAAAACGATTAAAAAAATGATTAAACTAAATTTATTGATTGACCAAACCATTTGTATTTAACTTAATAACAAAATTAAAGCGTATATAATAAAATGATTCAGAATCATAGTTTAGACTAAGTCAAAAGAAAAAGGAGCTAAAATTTCCAAGCAACTCTTAAAATAAAATTTTTGGGATTTTTAAAAGATCAAAGTTGTCTTTAGTAGCAGAAAATATTAAATTAATTGATGTAGAGAATCTTAATTGATCACTTATTAAAAATGTTGTAAAATTCAACAATTTATTATTATTATTTATTTATTTCCTCTTTTATCTTAAAAATTATTCTATTGTAATTATTGTAAAAACATTTTTAAACGGAAGTCACTTAAATTTCGATCAATTTGTTTGATTAAAGTGATGAAACTTTCAATGGAAATATCTCCATATTTAATGTGAAAGCCATGAAAAGAAAATGAAACAAAGGGAAAAAATTAAAGTATTTGTTGGTGGTTGGTTGTTGGTTGTTGTTGTGGCCGTTACTGTTGTTGTTACCAAATTGATGGCGTTGATGGCTAAATTGTGGCCTTTATTTAACCATGGGCGGGCCATTGTTCGGTTCGTATTCAAATGACATACAATACATAATAACATTGTGAAAACATTTACGCATCCTTGTAAATATTTCAATTTATTTTATGTTTTGTTTATGTAAGTATCTGCGTATCTTTTATGTGCATCGCGCTGGGTATGCACTCAGAGACCCAAGGAAAAGCATAGGATCACAGACCCAGCGGGCAGGCAGGCAGTCAGACGGGTGGGTGTCCAGTAGAGTAGCATAAAAAATGGGCGGCCATAATCATATGCCAATAAAAAGTCGGTTAGCACACTTGTGAGTGCTTTGGTAGGAGTGTGGGCGACGACGACGACGACCCTGAAACATCAAATTCTTCTACACACACAAACACACAGACAAACAAAGACCTTACCCAACCCATCAACTCGAAGACTGAATCCGAAACTGAACCCAACCCAACCCAACGCAACCCAACCGAACCTAACCTTACCGAACCCATTCCAATCCAACCCAATCCGACAACGTTATCATTATGCGCTACATGTGGTTTGCAGAGGAAATGTTTAGACCAGCAGATGCTTGAAATAAATGCGAATGCGAATGCGGATGCGGATGTGTAGAATTGCCGCTGGCCCACCTACCGTTTGAAGAACATTTTATAATACATTCAATTCATGGCTAGAACAAATGATGTGGAAATGTAAAATAGATGTTAGGGGCTTACGAGCAGACCAGACCACAAGGATGTTAACTCGTCTCCTCTTTTAGACAAACTGCCACACGGCATGTGTCCAAATGTCAAAATGCTGGGCTAAACGCCAACGGGTTCCCTAAGAAAGATGGACAGAATTAGGGATGAGAAGGCGGGCGGGAGGGGGAACTCATAATGGAGGGATAATAGTCAACATATGCACACTTCACTTCAAATTAAACTGAGCAAGTGTTCCACCAATGTCAGGGGGGGGACTCTGGCCCTCAGAGTATTCCCAAAACACTGTCACGTCGTTTCGTTTACTCTATATCTCCCCTTACCCGGCTTGACTCTTCTCTTGTTTCACTCACTGTCTCGCTTTCTCTTTTGTATATGTTTAGGACTAGGAACATGAAGCAGGGACAGGTTCATTAGCTGCAACGGGCAGCGTTTAATTTTTATGGTCATGTGCCTAAAATGCAATCCAAACGTCCAATGGCACCCACTTTTATGGCTTCGAAGCCATAACGAACTCTAATTGAACAGCAGCAACAGAAAACCCAGAAACAGGACCGAAAAACCCAGCAATAGCAAGGACAATGACACCAACAATAGCAACAACAACAACAACAACAGCAACAGCAACAAGACAGAGGCCAATCCCAAGTTGAAGCAATACCAAAACCAATGACAATAACGTTTTGTAATTGGCTAACTGTTATTGTTAAATGTTAAATGGATAATTGACCGATGTATTGAAGGGTCTGACCATTTTGAGGTAACATAAAAACTGGCAATGACAATGATGAGGTACATAAAAAAAAAAAAACACACACAAAAAAAAAAATAATTCTTAAAGGTGACTTTTATTAAGTCGCTTGAAATAACCAATTCCCTTTTGATTTTATGATAGAGCTACAAATGAATGAAACGTTTAAAATGGAGAGAAAGGGAATAATAAACAATTCTATAAACGAGTATATATATAGGTATATATATATACATATTCTTTGGTAAGCTTATTATAGTATATGCAGGTAGAAAAGAGAAAATGAGTAGCAGAGCACTTCCTTTGTCCTGACAGAAAACAATAGTACAAGGCAATCATATACGTATACATATATATATATATAATTTTACAGAGATATTGCATAAAGAACATGAATAGTTGTTGAAACCATTTTCAATCTAAATTATTGCACAATTTTCTCAGCATTTTAAATAATTTGTATCTAAAGTGATTGAAAAAAACCTAGCAAATGTTTATTTAATATTTTTCCTTCTCTTTGTGTTAACAAAAAAAAAAAAGATGAATATAAATCTATCTTATATTATAATCTTCTATATATACACATATGTAGGTACATACATATGTATGTATATTATTTAATATTCAGTATTCAGTGTTAATATTCATTTTCCCCCCACATAAAAGCAATCTATTTATGTATAAATTTCTACTCAATTTGCTCATTTTATCGAATCAATCAGCAACTTGAATACTTAATGAATGGCAGATGGATATTCTTTCTTCCTATTGATGTATTGTATGTACAAATAATGGGGGGGGAGGGGAAAAAAATTAATTAATTAATTATTTTTAACTTTAATGAAAAATTCTCTTTTAAAACCAATGCCTTTAAATGTTTATATTAATATTTTCTAGTTATTTTTTTTCTTCTCTTTTCTTTTTAGTTATTGACATATTCTTTTATTTCCATTATCTGTGTTGACTTAAGAACTTTTTTAGCCACAAACAATTTGTGCCTGCAACACACAAATAAAATTTATTTCAAAAGCTAGTCAAATGACGAATTTGAAGTACTCTATATAGCACATAAATATTAAATAGACTAAAAATCAATTTTATTTTACTCACTTCAATTCCATTTAAATGTTAATATATCTATAAATTTTTGCATATTTTTGCAATCTGTAAAATAGAAAATTGTTTATATTAAGATAAGAATATAAAATGTATATTATATATAGTTCAGTAATCATAAGTTAAAGGCAAGTTTATCCTGTATTCTATCAAATAACTCAACTGTAGGGATTTTATTCTTCCTCCCCCACTTTCTTCGACTTTCATTGTCTCTCTCTCTCTCTTTCACAAGTGAAACGTGTTTAAATATAGATCTACATGTAGTACTCAATTCTTGCTTTACTTGATCAGATCTAAAGAGAATTCTTTAACTCCACTTCTTACAATATTCTGGCGCCTTTTGATTTCTTTGTTCTTACATATAAAAGGCCAAATATCAAAAATCGTTTATTAATGTTTCGCTTGGCAACATTTTGTTAACTATAATATACCCGTAATACTCTTTCTATTTTTTGTTATTGCTACAGGGCAAAAACACTTGCAAAAATACCGATTTTTATTCGATATAATGAACTTTTAAAGAAAAACAAGCTGCAATTTTGTTTTTTTTTCTTTTTATTTTTTTGCCACCCCTCTAGGCCAACGAAAGCAAACAGAAAACTTTGCCCTTTTTTTCATATACCATGCACACGCACACACATACACACATACACATACATGTATGTATAGAGCATATTACGTATACGCAGAGTGAAACATATCAAAATATTGTGGGCTTTGGGGCAGAGCCATTAAATACATATATGAAAATAGAACTTCAACTGCGACTGTCATTAACGGTCATGATATGACTTTGCTTTTCCTGCTAATGAAAGAAAATCTTTGAGCCTGATAATGGTGGTAACTAAACCACCCGCATCACCTACCCCCTACCCCCTTCCCCCAACATATAGAAGGAACACACATTTCACTTTGGCTCATAATCTTATTATATATGTGTATACAAGGAGTTTATATCAATATCACAAATGTGTTCGCATGCATTGTTATGGCTCTGAGCTATTAATTGTGCTTAGTTTAGTAGTGTACTTAGTTTTGCCAGGCATTTTTGTTAATCGCTTGATGTACAAACAGACAGACAGACACAACACACACGCATATGGCAGCAGGAAAGAGACCACGGAAAAGAAGAAGAATGAGGACTGTTCTCGTTGATAAGAATACATTGTCAGCCAGCCAGACAAGACCAGGGCCAGGCCAGGCCGGGCCAGGCCAGACCAGAAACAGGGGCCAGCCTATACATATGTATAGATACAGATATACTTATATATATATATGTACGATATATATATATACGATATTCTCGTGCACTGTCTTCATATTTTAACATTTAAGGCTTTCTCTCTCTCTCTGTCTTCTACTGGGTATTATGTAAGCAGGCAACTGTGACTCTGTAGGTTTCGGTTTCAGTTTCGGTACAGAAGTTTGCCTGGCCACATTCAAGTGACCTTTAAACTAGTTTTCAATTAAAATTGTAGTCCAAAAAAGAAGAAAAAACCTTAGAAGCTACAAGCATATGAGTATAATATGTACATATGTGTTTGTGTTTGTGTTAGTGTGTGCCTATGTATGTGTGTGTGTATGTTTGTGTGTTGTCTAGATGGGCCTTTGTGGAATTTACTTAGCATTTACTTTTATATAAAACTATAACATGAAAGCAAGTTTCATAAATCACAACTGTAAGCCAAGGAAAAGTGAAAAATCGTACCCCCATTTTAATTAAAAGCGTGCAAAACACGATACTCTGCAAACACAGCAATATACACAAACACACAGACACACACACAGCCACACACACATACAAAATGTATTTCGGGAAAAGTCTTGGAAAAGCCTTGCCTGAATAATGATTGAAAAACAAGCAAAATGCGAACCTCTGCCTTTCCCTATTCTGACTAACCACCATTGCCCCTCCTCCCTCTCCTCTATGTATGTATGTATGTATGTATGTATGTATATGCCAACAACAACGAGTTGTATAAACTCAAGGAATGAAGTTTGTTTAAAATAATTTGCAAGCTGTCCAGGCTCCTCAAGCTTTGTCCATCTCCTCTCATCCTCTATCCATGCCACCGCCCTCCTTCGCCCTCCCCTTATCCCATTTGTCCATCGTTCATTGGGCTTTGTTTGCTTATTTGCCAAGCCCATTTATTTCCTGGGGTACGTGAGAGTTCGTCTTGGAGCGAACAGCGGCGACAAAATGCAAAAGTCTTTAATTTTTGGCCTAATAAGGAACAACGGTGGCAAAGTTTCTTGAAAAAGCCGCCAAAACGGGGGCGTTAACAAGCGCCAGTGACAAAACTTGCTGTTTATTTTCAACTACTATATAGATACACCTACACAGATACAGATATATATATATATACATATATACTATAACATAAATATGTAGAAACATACCTTCTATATATATATATATAATATACATATATATTCTCATTTTATAGCAGTTTAGGCCCTTAGGGTATAAAAGGTATATTTATTATTTGTGCTATTTGCTTAAAATTGGCAAAAGATGAACAAAAACCAATTTCAGGTTAAATTGAGCTGACGACAAAAAAAAAAAAAAAGATTCTTTAATTTCAAGTTGAATATTATTTAGATATTCGACACCTTATACCACTCTTTAGTTTCAAATCATCAAACAGCTTCTTCTCTCTCTCTCTCTCCCTCTCTATCTCTTTTCTTATCTTATTTGTCGCCATTTTTCTGTTATTTTTCGCTTTATTTCAATGGAAAGGCAAAAATGAAGTAACAAGCACAATGTAAATAAATGCAAAAGAAAAGGACAGATCAAAAACCTTGAATAAAATAAAGTAAAGAAGGAATGTTACGGTAATAAGAACGGCAAAAAAAAGGAGCATAAGAAAAAAAGGAAAGAAGAGTAAAAAAAAATAAAAGAAAAGAAAAAAGGAAGGACAAAGAAAATATGCAGAAGGAAAACATATTCTTTTCGTTGGCCTGATGAATATAATAAGATGATGGAGAAATTTCGAAATTTAATGCAGTTCCTTGCACTCTCGAAAGAAATTGCTTTTAATACAAGAAATCTATCGAAATTTTTATGCAAAAAATAAATGGCAAAAGAATAAAGAATGTAGTTTCATTTCTCATTAAATTTTGATCTCTCTGATCACTTGATTTAAATGCAATTCATGTAATTCATTTTAAGTTTTTTTTTTTCTCTCTGCGCCGTTTAGTTTTATTTCATTAGTTTTCTGATCCCTGACACTGAGTATGTATTTAGTCGAATATTTGCAGAAATTTTATTTCAACTTTTAGATAAGTATGCTTAAGTAGATATAGAGGTATGCGTGCCGTCATAGTCATGGCCTAATAGCGTTTTGATACCCGCACATAAACAACAATGACAATGCCGACAACAGCAACAACAGCAACAACAACAAGACTAGAGAGCAATGAAAGCACCGACAATAAAATGCAAAGAATCAGGCAAAGGAAGCTAAACCCATACCATCGGACTACCCATCAGTAGGTAAACCCCAACCTGATGCTGCCAGCTGTCTGGTTTCTAGTGTCTATGCCTACCATACATATCTGGGGAGAGCGGGTTAATCGCAAATGCGAAGGCAAAACCATTGCCGCAAAGCCATAGAGCCATACACAAATAGAGAGAACGGAGAATGGAGAAAGGAGAACGGAGAACGGAGAGTGAAGATACATGGACGTAGCCATAGCCTTAGCCTTAGTTATACCCGGAGACCCATTGCCATACTGTGCTTTGCTTTGGATTATATAAACGTAGGCACTTATTATGCTGGCAAGCACAACGAGTTGCGATTTATTGTTTGACGTTTGCTGCCGCGTGTTTTGGGTGCTTTGAGGCCATGGTCGGTGTATTCAGCTCAAGCTTCAAGCTTCAACTCCAACTCCTCTTTAAACGAGAGACAAGAGAGAGAGACAGACAGTTAGATGGATAGACCGACAGAGTTTTAACACAAATGTTGATCTAATCCAGAGGCAAACAAACAACACCAACAACATACATACATATACATATATACATACACATACCCCCCACCCCATAGCCCCATATTAGAACGGATTTGGTTACGATGGACGCCGTCATGACTACGCCAAAAACTAGGAAAAACAAAGTCCTCGTCAGGCTGCCTAACGCCTTGATGAATGACTACCAACAACTGCAGTTGCAGCAATTGCATTGCATTGCATGGACTCCTGCATAGACTAAACTAAACTACAGAAAATTTTTGTAGCATTCATCATTGTGGGATGGGATACGACGCTTAACGCATTTGCACATTCATATATATCTAGATGGCCATTATCACAGAAATTATCGCTTAAAATCCAGAACCTTTCATCTCCGGTACGAGTCAAATGGCATTTTCAATCAATTTATAGGCAGTCAAACCAAAAACAAATTAACAAAAACAACAAAAAAAAAAAAAAAAACACACACACACATCAAGAGGAGCGAAACATTTATCGTCGTACTCCATAACCCACTCCAGCCTCCACTTAATGTCACAATAAAAATGTAACTAACCATGAAAATTACATGTTTCCCAGCAATTTGCCATTTTGACATGGCTTCAATGTCGGTATGCGAGTAACCATCCAATCCCTGTACCTAACCCTAATACATATGTACATATATACATATATCTATATATGCGGTCTCTGGTTCTTGTCCTTCAATCGGAACACCACACACACACACACACTGACCATGTCCATGACCATGCATGTGTGAGTAAACCAATATTTATCAACAATGTTCGTGTTCAATGCAGAATAAAACTTCTTAAAAAATTTGTTGTAGAATTATAGAAAAATGGAGCAAGAAAAAAAAAAAACAAAGCAAAAAATGAAACTCAAATAAAATATATATAAAATAATGGCAAGAAAAAAAAAATATATATATACTTACATATATATATATGAAAAGAATGTCATCTAGTAGCACAAGCCAAAAAGTATATAAGTAGCAAATATTGTGTTCAATAAAATCGACTTTTGTTGCCAGCCAAATTGATACATACAACTATATCTATCTCTCTCTCTCTCTCACTATATATATGTATACACCTATATACCATTTCTATATAATAAAATCAAAATATAAAAGAGAAGAAGTAGCAAAAAAAAAAATTGTACAAAATAGAACTAGCAACGTTAACGTTCTTTTGGGGTTTTTTTTCTTCCTTCTCTCCATGTCCTGGTCTCCGGTCGCCTATTTTGCTCCTTGCTTCGGTCTCAATCCTCTGGCTACGATTTCCCTCTCGATTCTATTTTTACGTTACGTTTTTCACTTTGGCTTTGCATCGCAATTCGAGTGGAAAATTGACATATGTTTACTTTGTTGTTGTTGTTATTGTAGTTGATGTTATTGCTGTTGTTGTTGTTGTTGATGTTTTTCTTTCGCTTTTCATTTGGCCAGTTGCTGAAAGTTGAACGTCATTAGGTTGATGCGCTACACACATATAGCCTTTGTAAAGTTATAGGGAAATCGAAGGAAATCTTCTTTTTAAGGATATTTCTCACTTTTTTTTGTTGTATTTCTTTTTCTTATTCTCAATTACTTTTGCGTGGAAACTTTATCTATTGTACTTTGAGAAATCTTTTTACAATAAGGATATAACTTTATATGTACATATTTAAATTATTCTTAGTTAAGTTAAATTAAACAACGAAGAAACTTTAAATATTTCTTAAGATTTCGTTGATTTTTTATTTATATTCTTAAGCTTTTCTTTATCTCTATTTATCTTATATAATATAATAAATGCTTTACTAAATTTTTCATTAATAATAATTAATTCTATAGCCCTTTAAAAGTAATGAAAATTAAGTCCTGGCCAATTTTCAAAAACAATTTGGCAGAAGATTGATTGGTTTCCAAAAAGTAAACAAAATAACAAAAAAAAAGAAAAAAGGTTTCTATTATTGCATATTCATTTACTCTGTTTTAATTAATAATTTATCTCATTTCCGAGAATACAAAATGGAAGAATTTATGTATGAATTTTTTTTTTTTTTCCCTAGAACCATTTGAGCTATATTTATATATATACATTCGAAAATGATTGAAAATTCACAAAGAGCTTGGGCATGAACAGTGACGATGGAATGGAATGATGTGTGGAATATATACATTGTACATATATATATGTGTATATATATATATCTTCAGTTTACCGCAACGTTCAACACGAAATCACTTCGACTTATCCCTTTGTGAGCAAGTGTAGCGCATTCGAAATTCCATTTTTTTTCTGTTGTTGTTGTTGTTGTTCATTTCTGTTTCATTTTTGAGCTGCCATAAAAAAATTAAATTAAATTATTGAGCCATTTTATTACCTCTGCCATAATGTTGACAACGAAATGTGCTTTTTTTTCCTTTCTTTATTTTTTTTTTTTTTTTTTTTGTTGTCCGTTGCCGTTTAAATATATTTATTAAGCAAAAAGGATATTGAGAAAACCTATCAAGATAGTTGCCAGGCAGCAGACAGTAGGAACAGCATGGGTCCATTGACAATTGGATGGATATATATATGTATATATACTTATTGATAAAAATGGAGTAAGGGAGATGGGGGTTCAAAGGTCTGGTCTTGGGTTGGCTTAAATTGCCCATTGAAAAGGCCGCTCGGGGCAACCAATTGTATATAGTATATACACAATAGTTGCTTGCTATCATCAGGCCATGAACCACTAAGGAGTCAGCACAACTATCAGCGAGTAGCTAACCGATTGGCCATTATGCATCTGAAATGCTAGGGTAAAGGGAAATGGTGGGTAAAGAGTGGGAATAGTTTTATGCGCTGCCTATTACAAAAGTGCATTGTGTGTAGGTTTGTGTGTGTGTGTGTGTTTGCTATTAAGGAGAAAGTTGCAAAGTTCCTTGCACAGCACAGCAAGGGTGGTGAAGGACGCCCCATAAATGATTAATGGATAAAGTTACAATTTTTGCCATTTGATGGCCCCCAAAAAACACTTTTCGTAAATTTTATGATTTTGAAATTAGTCAGCTCTTTGCTAAATGCTTCAACATTAAGCATAGTCGTTTTGTTTGAAGATGATGCACATTAATGGCCATTTATAATAATAATTTTTGGCAAACTCGAAGGCATTTCTCTCAACTGCCATTGCAAATGAAGTGTAAAGAAGATAGCCCCCTCAGTTGGTGATGGGTGCGGGAGGTAGGGAGGAGGAAGGTGCAGAGTAGTTGGTATGAGTTAAAAGGAAAATAGAAAATGGGAAAAAAAAGCAAATATCACTGACACTGTAAAATCGTAATGCGAATGCGAATGCAATGTTTTTAAAGTCGTCAACCAACATGAGCCAATTTACATAACCCAAAACAACAAATAGTTACAAATTGAAAACTTTTCTTTGCCAAGATTGTAAGCGATTGTCTTCCCCTATGCTTGCCCCAATACCCCCCTCTCTCTCTCTCTGTCACAGTGTACAACTGATTCTATATCTAAAGTTGTTTCTCTCTCTCACTCTATCTATCTCTATCTCTTTCTGTGTCTCAGTTTGCCATTGTTATAATCAAAGTAGCAGAAATAACAAGAAAAACAGCAACTGAAACTGACAGCCCAGCAATGGCAAGCAATATGAAATCAGCAAAGATATAGGAGAAAGACCTAAAGATTGAAAGAGGTGGGGAGCGGGTAATATAAAGGGAGGAGTGAAAAGATAGAGAAAGCATAGAGCAAAGCTATAGATACGAAGAAAAGAATTGTATGTGTATCCCTGTGTCTCTGTGTACGCGTGTGTGTGTGTGTGTGTGTGTTTGTGGTGTACATAGAACGAAAAAGTATCGACAAGTTTGACGCTTTATGGCATTGTTTAGTGCCGCACATTTCGCCAAAAACGTTTTTCAACTTTCACACAATTGCGCCATTTGCCGCGTCTTATACGATGGCAAAAAAAAAACGAAAAAAAGAAAGAAAGAAAGAAAAAGTGGGCGCACTTTTTTCTTTCCCAGTATGTTTTTTTTTTTTTTTGCTTTTTCCAAAGGGGGCGGTTCACAGACGGAACAGAAATCTGCTGACGGAAGCTTCAGGATACGGATTCCGATACCGTTGGACCATAGTACATACTTTTTATACGGAAAACGTGCGGAAAGTTTGAGTGCCAGCTTAGAGCTTGGGAAAAAGTTATAAAACAGTAGATAATAAAATAATAAAATATATGTATTTGAATTGTGTGCGACGCGGCAATCCCCACACACACACACACACACGCATATAGAGAGTTAGACAATCGCACACACACACACACACATACAGAGACAGAGACAGAGATAAAGTTTTTGTTTGAAGCGATAAAATTACATGTCAAATTGAATGTAACCTGCTATTTGTGCGCATTATGGCCACCATAATTAAACGCCCAATTCCCCCAGTATCGGGAATGAAAAGGATCCTCCTGCTGATGCTGATGCCGATGCCGATGCTGACACTACCACAACCATTCATTGGCAGCATTGGCAAATGCCACACGATGGTTGGTCAATCATTGGTTTATTTTATGGCTGCCAAAACGTTTAAACTTTTCTGCATTGATGGGTGTCAATATGTGGTTATATTTGTGTGCGTGTATCTGTGTGCCAGTGTGTATTGGTGTATTGATATATATATATATGGAAGTATGTTTACATGAATATATATATATCTATGTATAAAGAGGGTTGGGGGGATTGAAGGGTAAATGAGTTTTTGTCTTTGGACATTAAACAGGCGCCTTGCGGATGACCTCAGTGTTTGACAGTAAAGCAAGAGAGCAAGGGTACAATGTTGCAGACACTATCAAATTACTTGCCACAATAACCAAGTTGAAAGAGTCACAAAATCAGTCAAGCATTTCACATTATATACTTTTTTTTTTATGTGTATATACATATATACACACATACTTATATACATTTATGAAATCTTGAAATATTATTATGTTCAAAAGAATCCAATTATAGCATAATTATAATAAAATAATGACATACAAAAGAAAATGAACAATACTTTATTAAACGGTCTCTTTCTTCTTCATTGAATTTTATTCTACAAAGTAACAATTACTGAGAACATTTGTATTTGTCCCAGACTCAATCCCAGACCCAATTAGTCCCGATTCTTTGGAAAAAAATGTTCTAAACATATGCCCCATACAACATACGACAATTTTCTTAAAGATGCTTGATGTGAGGGCAATAAATCTTTCCATCTGCCATTGCGATGACGTATGTAATTGCGGGCTCAGAATTTGTAATAAAAATTTTTCCACAGGTGCAAAAAAGAAATTGGGTACTGCATACCACTAATTGATACTACTGATAGCTTAGGATATCTTAGATAATAGTTTTCTTTTTGATTAACAATTATTATAAAAGAGATCCATATATATACATATATACATATATTGTAACCACGAAATACAGAATGAGATCGAAATATTTTGGGTATCATACATTTCCAAAGATAGGTTTACCTGAAAAAATAATTCATACATTTTTTGGGTAATGATGTAAAAAGATTTAGGTTCTAGAAGAATTCACATTGCCACATAAGGATCCTATTTACTCGTTTAGTAATTGTGAACAAGGAGGAGATACATTGGTTAATAGTTATAGAAATTGGTTCATATTGATTTTAGACACCTGCATATAATGAACAAACTTACTCATATCCATCCATTGATTATGTGTTTTAAGTCCCAGATAAATGGGGGTTGCTTCTACCAGATCTGTGAATTTGAAGAAAAAAAAGCAATTATTTAGAGAAAACATTTAGTTACACATTATTTTTCATAATATCAAACTTTTCCCAAACACAAAAAAAGAAGATGATGACTCAGCACATTTTAATCTTTTCACTTCAACAAACACACAGAAACTAATTGTCCGCCCCCACACAGCTCGCCTTATATAGGAGCTTTACAGAGTTCTGTTAAGTTCAAGTCTCTGTTAAGTTAATGTGTCTGTTAAATTCGAGCGTCTGCTAAGTTTAAACCTCTGTTAATTGCAGTGTTATCTTAACATAACATTGCTATGTTAACTCAAAACGATCATGTTAACTTAACAGTGAGTCGACTTAACAGATGTTAAAAATTAACAGAGACTTAAAGTTAACAGAACCCTGTTAAGTTAAAGCCTCTGTTAATTTAAAATGTTATCTTAACAGAACATCGCAATGTTAACTGAAAATGTTAATGTTAACTTAACAGCGTTTTTTTAAACAGACGTAAGAATTTAACAGACGCTTAAACTTAACAGAGGCTTGAACTTAACATTACTCTGTTATGCCCCTATATAAAGCGAGCTATGTGGGGGCAGACAATTAGTTTTTCTGTGGGTGCCAAAGTGAACGGATCAAAAAGTGTTAAGTTATCATGTTTTTTTTTATATTTTGGAAAAACTAAATATTATTGAAAAAGAATAATGATTAACTATATAGTTCCTCTAACTAATTGCAGTTTTATTTTCCCAATATCACAGATCTCTTTCGAATTACTCTACTTTGATTGTGGGCTTAATTTAAATGCAGAACAAATGGATATTTTATTCATTGAGGGTAAGTTATCTTAAGTAAGCAAATGACATTATTATTATTAGGAATTGATAATTATGCTCTGTAATTATAATACGATCGTTCGATTGGAGTTTGTATGCTAAGTACTTTTTAAAGCAATGTTTAAGAATTTTTAAATATTTTCATTTGCAACATTTTGTTTAATCAATTTTAAAAATTATTACATTCCAATAGGTAAATTGGATATTAACTTTAATAATTTGCAATCTCTATTAAATTGTAGTTGTTGTTCTTAAATCCCCAAACTGTTAACTCCAACTAACTAGACCTACATAATTAAAATACATAAACAACGAATATCATTTGAAAAATAAATAAAATTTGAATTAATTCTAATAAATAATAATACGAGAACCAACAAATAAAAAACAATAGAAGAATAAAAAAAAGAAAATACATAATTTTACATTTGTGTTGTGTGTGTAATTTTTCTTTGGTAAAAGCTTTATCCCATTTACATTTAATAAATTACCAAATGAGATTTAGACAAACACAGACAAATACATTTAAATAAATTTGTTTAGTTGAAAAAAAAAAAAAAAAAACAAAATAAAATTCAGACTACGATTGTCTCTCTACATATATAAATCAAATAGTCTCTCCACCCATGCTCCCTCCCCTTCCTACACCACTTGGTTTTGCCTAGCGAATTCTTGTATTAAATTGTAATTTTAGATAACAAAAAAAGTTTTACCGCGAAACTTTTATGACAGCAAAAGCCTCAGCAAAATTTGGCAAAACAAATTCGTAAAGTTTTTGGTTTTTTGGGGCAAAAATTTAAAAATTGAAAATGAATTCAAATGTAATCAAGTGAGTGAGTGAGGGAGGTGGGATACATTGTGCTCTGATTGCTTACTCGATTCCAATCGCTCCAAAAACTATCAAATTTCAAAACGAATTTCAAATTCTTTTGCCATTGAACACAGGTATTCTTGTATATATATACATATAGATAGATATATAAGTTTAGGTTGTATTTTTGTTTTGTTTTTGGGGTTCAATTTCAGTTTGTGTGGTCTAGTCGCCGCCTATTTTTCGTATGTCCTTTGAGTGCTTGACTAAACCGAATCAATGCGTTTCTTATGTTAATACAATCAATCTGTCTAATCGAATCAAACGTTTTGACAACTGAACGGCTCAAATGGCCCGTTTAGAGCTTTGCCTTTGTGTCTACTTCTCTCTCGATGGGTGTGTTTGTTTTTGTTGTTTTTTTTTGTTTGTTGTCCCTTTTTGACAATTCGTTTTGTCTCTTGTCTCGACTTATAAACTATCGCAACAACAAGTACACAATATGCATAAAAGTTTATATGGCATTTAAATTGTTCATGGGGTTGATTCACACCCAACCCACGCATTAACCCAACAGCAGCCAAAAAATCCTTAACTCAACCCTCTCCCCCCTTTTAGTCGTTGTCAACTTTATCCCCATTCCATTGTCATTCCCATTTGGCTGCTTACTTCGATTGTTAACTCAAGCGTCACAAATACCGGAAATCGAATACAATTTGTAATTCTGATGAACAGTTGAGCGCAAAGCTTAAGCATCTCTTGGTCCTGGTGTCCTGGTGCTGGTCCTGGATTCTTCTTTCGTGCAACTACTTTTCGTATATATGTATATATTGTCTCAATGTCTCGTTCAATGTTGTTGGCATTTACTACTGTTGCTTAGCATTGTTCTTCATGTATCTTTCTTCCTTTTTTTTTTTTTGTTTGTTTGTTCTGCCATTTCACTTCTAGGTTTTTTTTTTTCTTCGTGTCTCGGCTTTACTCCTGTCGGTCAGAGTGACTATGACTAGCCTAGTATTTGGCTTTCAATTCATTATCGAGAAGTAGGCAAAGACAATGGGAGACCATGTAATGCCAAATTGGGCGACATCTTTTTATTATTGTTGTTGTTGTTGTTGTTATTATTTTCTTAGCTGATGTCTACAGGTCCACCACTCATCAGTTGCTCTGTTACATTTCGCACACGTAGTAGCATAAAAATTGACACCGATAATTTGAGGATATGTGTATGTACACGTTACGTATACGCGATATAAACACGCACACGCCTTGAACACATACATCATGTCGAAGGGCGGAGAAAGCAAAAAAAAAATAAAAAATAAACGAAGAAAAAAAAAAGAACGACACAAAACCAAAAACAAAATTCATCGGATATCATATGGTGGTAGGTGGCTGGGTCGGTGGAATAAAAAAAAGAAGGAGAATAAATGTCGCGCCGCTGTTTACACAAACAAAGTTATCAATTTTACACACGATGCTTCCCCCCTCTCCCCGTCCCCCTTCCCATCATTCCCATTTCCATTTGCTCCTGCCGTGTATACATGGCGAGGTGGAAATATGGTATGCCAACGGCGCGGATGGGTATGGGTATAGGGGGGATGGTTATGCGGATGTGGATGGGTTTCCCATGGGGCAATGTCGCGGCATTTCCATCAATTCAGTATGCAATCAATGTCCAAATCGGAGAAGCAAAACATCGAAGCCGTACAGCAATAATAACTCGAGGTACCATGAGAGAAGTTTAAAAAGTTTTTCAAATATTTCTTGTTTTTCTTTTCATTTTCTTTTTTTTTTTTGAAATTTCCTTTTTGCGAATATTTTATACTCTTGTTGTGAAAACGGAATATAGATGAAAAATCATTTAACTCGTTGATTATGTTCTGATGTAAGCTAATTAATTAAATAATTTCTATCTAATTGAACTGCCGTAATAGCTAGTACTTAGTTCTAATATTTGTCAATTTCAACTTAGAAATAAGAGGAAATATTTGTAATTATAATCCTACACCTATATTTAAGATATCTTATCATATTTATCATAATTTTCTCAATCACCCCCTTATGAAAATTCACTTAAAGCAATTGAGATGCTTTAGTCGTTGCCAAGGTGGCAAAAATTGGTAAAATGAGGCAAATGTCAACGCTTGTTAAGCTTAAGGCATTCTTCTAGCCTTGTTACTGTAAAATAATACTAAAGTCAGAAAAAAAAATTTTTTACCAAGTGTGGGTGTGGCTTAGCTGTCCTGGGTCCTTGATATGATTTGTCTATTTGATTTGACAAAACTTGAAGAAATTGTTGCCCTTAACTGAAGTATTGTTCATCGAGTAGGTGAGACAACAAAAAACAAAAAATATGAAAAATAAAACAAAAAAATTCCATTGAAATTGCATTTATCGAAAAATATTTATAATAATTTTGAAATTCAATTTCTAAAGAAAATATGTTAAACGAATTTGTATTTTGGAAGGGGAGGGGGAGGGGGAAGCGTGCCGTGACGATGACTGGAGCCTCCTCTCTGTCTGCATCTCTCTCTCTCTCTCTCTCTCTATCTATCTCTTTGCATGTGAGTTTGTGTGGAGAAATATGTTAGAAAATTAAAATCGACCATATGTTGCCTACATCGATATTGATCAGATGCCGTGGCAAAGTTGCTACCGGTAGAGAAAGAGAGCTATACATACATAAATACGCACAGACACACACACAGACATATGTAAATATATACATATGCAACACCAGCAACCATGGTCGCTTCATATCCGTTTCCGTTTGTCGAACAATGGACTCACAATGCGCGATTGTATGTCTGACTGTTTCTCCGATTGTCTGTCTGTCCGTCCGTCCGTTTTTCTGTCGAGCTGTCTCCCTGTCGCTTTTGAAAATGTACATATGTGTGTGTATGGGTGGGCGGGTGTGTGTGTGTGTGTGTTCAGCATGGTCTCCACTTTCAATTGAGGCACGCTGACAAAACTTGTAAAACGCGCCTTGTCATGCATGAGTTTTTGGCCTTTTTATTAATGCTATTGGTGTTGTTGTTGTTGCTATTGTTGTTGTTGTTATTCTTATTCTTATTCTTATTTTTGGGTCCTGCCCACTGGATGTTGGTGCTACTGTTCCGTGACACAAATCATACGTCCAACGCCTTTTGTATACGTTTTGTCAAAGTGCTTTCCCTGTTGTTAAATATTTCATAAGAACACACACACACACACACTAACGCACACACACATATTTAATGTAACTGAAATGAAATTTAAAGATAAAGATATATATATATAAGCCACCCATTCTATAGTCTCTCAATTCTCAACCTAACATCCTACTCCTTAAATCCAATCATTCAAAAGGGCATACTATACATATCCTATATATTCATATATATATTTTGTATCTGTAACAATTCAATTTGGTTTCCAATAAATGTTGCTGCAACATGTTGCCAATGCGCTTGCGCTTTTATTAACCAACTCGCTCAGTTTCGGTTCGGTACGTAACCAAAAACAAAATATTCGTACTGATAAACATTTGCATACAGTTGTTTCAGATTCAACTTTGGAAATTTCAGTTCAGTTTATAAGCGCGCCTCAAGCTACACACAACGTTCAGTGCGGATATAATTATTAGAAATATATATATATATTGATATTTATATGTACATATATTGTGATTATCACTGTGACTGTGACTGCTACTCATCATCAGCAAGAGCAACAATAACAACAACAACAACAAGAGCAATAGTTATTCCTATTCGGTTCGCCCTTCGAGTCTTTGGCAATCGGAAAATCGCGAATATCTTTTTACTTGCATTGCTTGAAATTCGTTAACGAAGTCATTTTATTTTATTTGAAATGAATCGAAATTGCCTCCTGTCGCTGTCGTCACACTAGACCTGAGAGTTACATAAAATTAAGAGAAAAAAAGAAAACTAATAATAAAAAAAAAAAATAAAAAAATAAGTAAAGCAAAGGACTAAAAGGAAAAACGCAACGCGCTCGAATGCGTTACGTTGCGCATGAAATGGCGGCACGCAGTTCGCGCTACATTGAATCCAACCACATCACTTACCAATTGCTCTAGTCGCCAGCAAAAAGGTAGATGCCACATCTACCACAAAGTTATAGTCCTTGTTGAATATAATTAAGTGTATTATCAAAACGTGACCAGGACAAAATTGCTGCCTGAGGGCAAGCTTTCACCATTCCAATCTCTACCTACCTACCTACCTATATATCTACCTAACATTCATCCATCTATTCATTTATTTATCCATCTATTCATTCTCCTCTACTCCCATAATACAATATGAATCGAGACACACACACACACACACTCACAGACAGAAAGAGAGAGAGAGAGGGGAGATAGAGAGATATACAAGGAACCCCCAAAGGCAGACAGGCCGCATTCAATTGGATGACAGCTTAGTGTTTAATGAAGAAATTGCCCAAGCTTTTCCTCATCAAATTCATTCATTCCTTGTATCTTTGTGTCCTGTGGGCGTCATGGTGATTGAAAACTCAACCGCATTGCGGTCTTGTCATCAGTTTAAATGAATGTGCTGCGGTTTCTGACTGCCGATAAGAATATATCTGTATACATATATATATATATATATATATATATATATAGTAAAGACTTAATCCTAATCCCTATACCTCCACTGTTGTTTTGTCTCTTAACTGAAATTTCAAAATAGAAGTGTGGTCATAATATAAATTACGAATCGCGAAACAATATGGTGTCCTTTTGTCACTCTACCATCCATCCCTTGGTCTCGTTTTCTTTTCCTTTCCTTTCCCATTGCCTTTCGCATTGCCGTTTCCATTTCCATTTCCATCTTCATCTTTGTCATTTCGTCCTTTTGTCTCATTTATTTTAATTACTTTTGTGTTGTCTTATGTCCTCGTTTGGATTGCTGCAGTTATCATTCGAGAGCGTTACAAATTGCGCATGAAATGTTGTTGGAATACTTTATGGCGCTTCTTGTGATCATGGGATTAACCACAACATTTGATAAGCACAACAACAGGCACAAGCAACATTTTGGTAAGTACATTCCAAGGAGTGGATTATAAATTTAATAAGAACATTATACATTAAAAAAAAAAAAAAAAGAGAGCGGAGAGGGGAGGGTCACTCAACAGGATGGGGAATGTTGAAATTAGAATGAAAAAAGGATTTTATGATATTTAAAACAGTTTTCTTAATTAAATCAAGTAAATTTGAAAAAAGAGGACTATACAAAGAGAAAGAGATAAAGAATAAAAAAATATAACCATTTAAAGGAATAAATTTCATCATCCAAATGATGAAACATCTATAATTAATTAACGTTGAATATTTAATCATAAACCTATAAAAGTTTTTCAATTAAATAGTAAAAAGCAAAAGCTATAACCATTGTTGTAACAATTGCTAATTAAAAAAAAAAAATCATGACCCAATTGTATATTAACTTTTATATAGCTTATGAAGTACTATAACCAATGATTAATAATGATCGGTTTTCGTATTTGGTTTAAGGCTTGTTTTATGCATAAATCGATTTGTGGTAACTGCTTCTAAGTACTAAATCATGTGCTGTGTGAGAAATTTTGCTCGTTTATACAGGTGTAGAAAATTATTTATGCCATCATGTGTTTACCACTATTATGTTTCTTTCCGATATTATTTATAATTTTTTTTTTTTTTTATTTCTTAACTTTGCAATTTCTCATTTATAATTTATGGGGCACCTCCAGTTGGTTTTATGTAGTACCCGTTTGGGTATGACGAACATATATATATATACATAGTTATGTGTGGTAGTCCATGGTGATTGTTGGCCAGTCAAGCTGTGGTTGTGGTTCACAACGAACACCAGCAACAGCAACAACACCAACAACAGCAACACTAACCCCTGACAACAACAATTTCAATCCTGGTCTGAGCCACCGTTTTTTGCCAGTTTCAGTTTTGAGTTTGAGTTTTCAGAGTCCTTCCCCTTTAGTCCTGCACTTTGTATGTAAATACACAAATACGTAACTTTTATTAAAAAATTTTTTATGGTGGTTTTTGTGTGTTTGCATTTTGTGAAAGTATTTTACATGCACACACACACACACACACACACATACACACGGACCTAGTGGGTATGTGTATGTGTACAAATTTTATATTTTTCTTTTATTTTGTTTTTTTTTTTTTTTTTTTGTTAGCTGGTAACATAAAAAACAATTTTATTTGCAGTGTTTTGGGCCATTGCCATTGGCTGTTAAGCAACAGTTTCAATTAAGTGTTTAACGACATTTTATTGCCTGATATTTGATAGCTAAATTTGCTGAAACCACACATATGTATAACATGGTTAATATATATGTATATATATACAGATATAAGTATATATATGGATTTGTGCCTATAAATCAATATGCGTAGTGTATGGTGTTTATCCAACATCTCCTTTAGCTACTGCTATAGCTTGCTTTCTCTCACTCTTGCTCTCTCTCTCTCTCTCCCTCTCTCTTTATCCTTCGTCAACAACCATTTGGATTTTGTATTTGTATTTGTTTAGGCACTCGTGGATTATTAGCGCATTAGTTGGCTAAATACATCGATAGGGCAACCGTTAGAGCGAGTCTAAAGAGAGATGGCCACATAAATCATTCTATGCCCCTTCCCTCTCCCCCTCCTCACACTTTATTGAATGAAAGGCAGCAAGTGATGGATCATAATATGTAAAACTAGAGTAGAGAGTAGGAGGAGGCATCATTCAGCAATAAGATTGGCAGACTTGCACATAAATTAAGTACAAATTCACGTTAATCAAATGAATGTTGATTTGTCTGAACACAACTGAATGACCTTCTATAGCTTCTCTCTAGCTTCTAACCCACCACATACCCTTTCCTTCATACATTTCATCACACTTGTCCAACTAACTAACTAACTAACTATCTATCTATCTATCTATCTGTCTGTCTGTCTGCCTGCCTGTCCGTCCGCCCGTTCGTCTGTCCGTCCGTTTGAATGTCTGTCTGGTAGTTGTGCTATCTTTTGCGCCTTGTTCCATTAGGCAACGTCGACGTTTGGTTATAAATGCACATGAATACATTTAGATTGACATTTAGATACAGTTATTTGATACCCTTTTCAAGTGCCTGCCTCTTCTATATATATATGTGTGTGTGTGTGCATGTCTGTGTGTGTATGCTTGTGTGTGTGAGTGCCATTCCGTACTTCTCTGTGTGTATATTGCATACATTATTGAGTACGATTTCTGAGCTTGAGCTCGAATTGCTGGCAAATAAACAACATTTCAGTCTACAAACAAAATCTTTCAATTGACACCAACTTTCTATTTGCATTTCTTTTTCTCTCACTCACTCACTCTCTCTCTCTCTCTCTCTCTTATAGCCACAGCCACGGAGCTATCAAATATAATACCCGACAATTACGAAGGATACGATCCACAATTCGATAACGCTACCGAACGTGAAATAATTGCTGCATTGGGGACAACAGCTCGTCTCCATTGTCGAGTACGTAATCTGGGTGATCGTGCCGTTTCCTGGATACGTCAACGTGATCTTCATATTCTAACCATTGGAATCATGACCTATACGAATGATCAGCGGTTTCTGGCCCGACATATTGATAACTCTGATGAATGGATATTGAAAGTGGTATCAGTCCAGCCACGAGATGCTGGCA
The DNA here is from genome assembly GCA_018150375.1 of Drosophila sturtevanti. NCBI lineage: Eukaryota > Metazoa > Arthropoda > Insecta > Diptera > Drosophilidae > Drosophila > Drosophila sturtevanti. The sequence continues at coordinate 13,891 of JAECWJ010000527.1, read as the reverse complement.
TATATGAATGTCAGGTATCGACAGAACCAAAAATTAGTTTGGCCTATAAACTAATGGTTGTGAGTAAGTATCCTCTATATATATATATATGCTATATATGCTATATATGCTATAAAATTTAATTTTGTTTTCTGCACAATTTAAAAATTTACATGGGAATTGCACTTGAATTATATTTTGCGTTTCAATTTCCCTTGCCACTTAACTGAAATGATAATTAAATTTGATTTTCATGTATTTCGCTTCTTTTTTTTTTTGTTTTTTGGTTTACTCATTAAATAATTAAATATTAACCATTTCCAAATTGAGGGCACAAAGAGGGAACTTTTCTGAGTGCCAGAGAAACGTTTCGGCAATTTGAATCCAACAGTTCAACTGAAATACATGACCCTAAATATATATTTGTATATGTATATATATATATATATATATATATATTATATATATATATATATATATTATATATATACTTTATGTACATATGCAAATGAATTTTCAATCTGTCGTTTTATTTCCGGTTTACATTTTTGCCAAAAAATTTCATATTTATTCAAATTCCCAGAAAAAATTAAATATTTGCCAAATCTAATTTAATTTATCAATTTATCTAAAAATGATTAAAAAGTCAACAATTAAAGCTAAACGTTATTATTATATAAATTTGGAATGTAATCGATAATTTATGAATTTAATTTTTCATTTGTCAATGTCCAATGAACATCAGGAATTATAGTCAACAATTTACTTGACTCTTCATTTTAGGAAATTGAAAAAAATTTCCTCAAGTCTGGAATATTTTCATTTCGTATTGGATTGAATTGAAAAAGAAAGTTCAAATATAATTCTTTTCAAACTTAATTCTTAGGCTTAATTTATTAGTAGAATTATATTTTAATATATTATACTTAATTTACTTGACATATATTACGGCTTCATTTGTTTTGCATTAATAAATTAATTTGAGATTAAATACTAATTTAGTATATTTATTTATTATATAAAGTAAATTAAAACTAAGCTATTAACATTAAAGGGGAAACGTAGAAATTATCAGAGAAAAATTAATTAAAATTATCAAAGAAAAGTAATACTAGAATCCAAAAAAAAGAACCCTAAGAAACTTGGAAAATTCAAGAGATCGAGCATTAGAAAGAGAAATGAGAAAGCTGCAACTTCCCTTAGTTAAAATGAGGCAGATCCTGCAAGACAGATCCTATGCAGCTGCTTTTAGGGAATACACAAACAATAAACTCATATTAAGTTTAATATAATAGCAGATAACAATAGAATTGTTTCTCTAGGATAATCTCTCTTAGGGCGTATTCTTATTGTACCTGTTTAGGTACAATCCGACAATCTGCATTATAATGAAGTCTACCGTAATCGTTTCACCTGATTTTGAATGGCATGCCAAAGTATTTTAGAATGCACACACAGAGAAAGTGCAGCAATTGTGTGTGTGTGTGTGGATTCTGTGGATAAATTGATTGCATACCATTCTGCAATACTCAAGATGGTCTATTCAAAATGGCAAAAGGGCAACAGGGTAAACTCAAATTAGTTGATCAAACATTTCCATTAAAATGGGGCAATTTGGTATTGTAACTGTAATTGCGATAGGAGAAACGTCTTCAATTTGTGGCAGGCAAACAAAAGGGAAACGCAGAAACAACGACCATGACGATGATGATGATTTTCATGATGATGATGATGATGAAGGTCGGTCGGTCTTTGTCCATTAATCCTAATTGCAAAACTCTCTGTTTCTCTCTCTCTCTCTCTCTTTCTCTCTCTCTCTCTCTTTCTGCGTGTGTGTGTGTGACAATCTTTTGACAGCATCAAAGGCGCAAATCCTGGCCAATCGTGAGCTTTACATTCAAAGTGGCAGCGACATCAATTTGACATGCATTGCACCTCAGGCGCCTGGTCCCTATACCCATATGCTCTGGCACAAGGACACGGAATTAGTCAGTGATTCGACACGAGGCGGCATACGCGTGGTCTCTGAACAACAGATGAAGACCAGCAATTTGGTGATATCGCGTGTACTGCACACGGATTCCGGCAACTACACGTGTTCGGCGGATAATTCGAGTGAGTGAAATGAATTGATTATTCCCTTCACTTAATAAAAAAGGAAGGAGCCAAAGGACTTCTCTAACATTTCTAATTTTTACTATAACATTTTCAGACTCTGACAGCGTCTTTGTGCATATCATTAAGAGCGAGCAACATGCGGCCATGCAACACGAATTGGGTGTTAGATTGAAGGTGCCACAACTGTGGCTGTTGCTTGGCATTGGTCTTCTTCTATCACTTCTTCAACAAACTCAACACCAGCACATGACTCGACCATTTCTTGTGGCCTAAGTCGAGTGGCAACTTATGTTTGATGTCTCTGTTTTACCCCTCCCCCTCCGCCATCCTTACGTTGGTGTTTCTCTTATTTTTCTTTCTATTTTTTTTTTTTTTTTTTTTTTTTTTGGTTTTTTCTTCGTCTGGTTCTTTGCTTTACACCAAAACCAAAACGTAAACCTAAAAACCAGACCTGGGTAAGTTAGTGTGGCTTGTCATTTTTGGTGGTTTCTTTTCCTTTTCGTTGTGGCTTTTGCTGACATTTGATTTGGATTACAGGAGCTGCCCGACTGACTCACTGCCTCCCTGCCTGCCATCCTGCTGCCGTGTGCCGCCCACAACTGTATATAATTTACTTTTTTTTTTCGGCAACCAAGCACTGAAGATGGTTGTCGTTGTAATTGTCTCACGGTCGTCGTCGTTGTCGTCAGCTCGTCGTATTATTATTATTATTTTTTTTTTTTGGTTTTCGGTTTTTTTGTAAATATGTAAATTGTGTTTTTGTTTACACACACACAGTCATTAAGTATTTTGATACGTAATTATAATTATAAAATAGTTCAATGGATATACATATATAGTATATATATATGTATGCATATAAATAGATATATGTACATATATACATATTATATATATATAAAGAAAACGATTAACCTAACAACTAGCAAATACCTAAAAATAATTCTAAGTAACTAAGCATAAAGAATCGAAAATTACGAAACGTATAAAACGAAAACAAAAACCGAAATGTAAATAAATGTTTAATCCTAATAATCAAACAATGTATGAAAAATGCAAGTACATATATATACATATACATATATATGTATATGTATATGTATATGTATTGGGTGTGAGAACATGTTGGTACATTTAGGTATCTGTCATCTTAGATTAATTATGATAAATTTGCACAAGCAAAGGTAGAATTCAATTTTAAAAGCAAATGATTGATGGCTAAATGAGTATGTATATATATGTCTCTATATCTAAAGGGAATACACTTTGGCATTTACGACTGTGACTCACTTTTTACGCGTCAACATCAACGACTTTCCGCCAGTAGATTGGCCCATGGCTGTGCCCAGATTATAATGCTTAATTGCTAAAACATGGTGAGACAGCAGGAGGGTAGATGGTGCAAGGAGGGGAAGGGGGGAGGGGGGGGTGTATGAATACGGTAATTGAAAAACGATAAGGCCCAGTTTGAACCGAAATAAGTATGCAGAGGTAATTGAAATAAAATCCTGGGAGTTATAAAACAGCTTTTGGCAAAAGATTTAACATGGCCAAGCAATACGTCCAAACATCAAAGGCATTAAGCAATAACAGCAACGGCCACACTTTTTCAGTGTGTATGTGTGTGTGTGCGTGTGTGTGTGTATTTTTGTTATAGGGTTAAAGTTAAGGTGTAAATCGAATCCATGGTAGGGGTAATTGAAAATATTTGATGCATAGTTTATTTTCTATTTCATATAAACTGCTAAATTTTAAGGCACACACACACACCTATACACACACACTTACATACATACACACCTGCATCCATTTATAAATGTTTGAAAAGTTTTCTCATAGACCTATTTAACAACTCAAGAACTTCAGTGACAAGTGCTGCAACTTCAAAGTGGATGAAATTTGCCTAAACGTTGTCTACTTTTTATTTTTCTCTTCCATTTTTTATTTCTCTTCGTTTTTTTTTTTTTTTTTTGTGGCATGAGGTGATGAGTAATTGAAATAAAAGCCGTCAGAAGGAGTATGGCACACTCTACTTGTACCTTAATGGGCGACAGAAACTGCCTGAATAACCGCAATGCCTGCCACCTACCTGCCACCTGCCGCCTTCCCTCGTAAAGTAGGCAGCATTCATCATAATTTGTGTAGAATGAGGAGGATACACACACACACACTCATACAGTATCAAGTTGGTAAATGTTATGTTCCCATCTATTCCGGTTCTTCATCTTCATATAATACCCATGGCATTTCGAAATCTTTTGGGAATTTTGCGTATCTTAAACACGCGCTCGGGTTTGACACTCTACCTAACAGCAGTCAGGCCGGATACAACCCATAACCGTAACCATATAACCCATTGGTCATGAGCTCGACACTCAGGCAGTAGCTCGGCTCGCTCAATGAATTGCAAGTGCTAAAGGGTCCGGTTTTCCATGTTTCTTTGATGGTAGTGTTTTCTTGTTGTAGTTGTTGTAGTTGTAGTTGTTGTTTTTTGCTTCACCTTCACTCATAAATTGTACAATGTGAAATAAATCAAATTCAGCCTCGACTCGGTACGATGGTAGGATGGGATGCGATACGATGCGATGCGATGCTATGCCATACGATGCGATGTGCTGCCTGAGACGCTGTCAGTAACAAATCATGCTCAGGGCTACAGCAAGAGCAGAAACAGCAGCCCAGTAGGAGCCATAGTCATACTTGTAGACTTGTTTACGGTCTTAATACGCACAGACCAAACCCAACTCAACCCAATTCAATTCTCAAACCCATAACCCATAGCCCATAGCCCAAGCCAAGCCAAGCCAAGCCAGTAAAAAGTGCGTATACGTCATGTTGCCTGCCTGCCAGAGTCTGAGTATGTCTGTGACTGTGTTCGTATCTGCTTCTCCTTCTCTCTCACTCTCTCTCTCTCTCTCTCTCTTTTCTCTGTGTGTGTGTGTGTGCGTCATGAGAAGGAGCAAAACGGAAGTGCTGGCAGCGACAGCGTCGACAGCAAGCAAGCTCTACCAACAACAATACCGTGTGTTAAAGAAACTACGGGGCGTAGTCGCGCCGGAAAATATTTAATTACTAATGAGTTTTTCGTGCTGAAGCAGAATAAACGTTTTAAATACATGACAAAAACTTTACATTTTTAATTTGCTAATTAGCAGACACAGAAACACACACACACACACACACACACAGAGAGACAACAGAAAGGACCCAACATCACAATCCAAAAACATCAGACAACATTGATTGATAGCCATGTCGATCGGCTTGAGGACTCGATGAAAAACCAATCCATTATTAAGCCATGCATTTAACAATTGATTATCAGGTATTAAGATGCTTGATAAATAACAAAATATTTGAAAGACTAACGACTCCCTCCCCGTCCCCCTCACCCCTTGTATATTGGCAGTCAGTTACATCTATTGACACACGTGTCACAGGGATAAGCAGAAATGTTTTCCAAGAATAAGGTATAGATAGAAATAAGAAATCTCATGTCTTGTTAATAACTATATACCTACATATATAATATGCATAACTTGTGATTGCCTTCACATAACTTTTGTCACAGAAAAAACAATGAGACATTTTCCCTCTTGTCTTCATATTTAAAAGGTCTTAGTCATCGTTATACTATAAATATATATCTATATATATATATACATACGTGTAGATAAACAAACCGAACGAGAGACAGATAAAATAAAACAAAAAGAAAAACCAAACCAAAAAAAAAAAAGAAAATGGTGAACTTTCCTTTCGATATTATTGGGGCATAACTTTGTTGCTCATAAATCAAATTAGATGCCCGCTGACACTTAGAAACACATAAGAAATGCAAAAGATTTTATTAAATATACAATGAAAACCGAAAGACAAGCAAACCAGTAAGAAAAACAAGCAATCCAGGCAATGGCAATGGCAATGGAAATGGGCAATGGCAACTCTTACTCCACCAACATCAACCAGTCACCCAGAGTAAACAAGGAAGTAATTGAATTTACAAATACCCTAAATTTAATACTAAATAATATATGAGCTGTGGGTATATTAAAGTTCAGTTCAACTTCAGTACACACATATGATGTAGTTGCTACATGTTCTAAGTAAAGAAAAACAAAATAACAAAAAACAGAAAACAGAAAACAAAAATAAAGAAAAGGTTTCATCACATTTCTGATAATGGGTAATGAGCTTAGATTTTACCCTCGATACATAAACCTGAAGTGATTCTTAAGGTGATTGGATTATTTATTTATCAATATAGAAATACATATACATACATATGAATAAATTAAGAAAGGATTTGCCTTTTGTTAGATAGATACATCTGTCTCATATGTCAAGGGATTCATTAGGAAAGTTTCAAAAATTCTAATTAAAACTTTACTTTAAAAATAGTCCAAAAAATTCTTTAAAATTATTTTTCAAACAAATTTAAACTGGAGTTTAATACACCTATATATATAGTTTTATTATCCAACATTTAATTGATCAATTTATAGTTAATGACATAATGAATTTCTTAACCCATATACCCAAACATTTTGTGCGGTTGCATTGATTTAACCAAGTGTAAGGCTTTGAAAAACATTTATCATGCGATTTGCTTTGCCTGGTAGATTTAAGTTTTGGCCACGACTTTTGCACAAGAGAGATTTAAGTGATTTGCTGACTGGCTTTAAAATCAAAGTGCAGATAATAAATGGGGCCTTGTATACACACACACACACACACACACGCACACTCATACACTATTTGAATAGCATTGCCAAAATGTTGATTTTGGTTTTGAGTTTTTAATTTAAGTTCTGTTTTTTTTTCTTCCTTTTTTATTCCTTTTTTGCTTGTTAGTTCTTCACGGGACACAAAAGTGCAAAGTGCCAGGCATTTTGCAGCAATTTTCAAACATTTTGCTGTCATTTTTGTAGCATGCGACACGCGATTACCATGTGCCATATAACCAACCAACAGCTAACTCTCTGACTCTGTTTTTTGGTAAGCTATTTTTTCTAGGCCGACACCCAGCTCCAACTCCAACTTTAATTTCAAACTTGGACTGCAATTTCAAATGGCAGCTGGTTTATAGTCTGACCGTGTAGTTTAATCTGCAAACAAAATCGTTTGATCCATATCGCCAGTGAATGAGTTTAAGAGTGTTGGTGTTGGGTATGGCGGATGGGTAGGTGGGTTGATGAAGTGGATGAAATGGTTACAAAAATCGAATGAGTGTGGGCCAACAACAGTGCAATGGTCTAAACAACATACAGCGCCCCCCCACATAGGGCAAGAGGTTAATTTCCCCCAGGAAGCCTTTTGACTCAATAACCTTAAAGCGAAATAGCGCTGGCTAAGTAAACCTTCACATTAACAAAGCCAAAAATAAGACGACCAACTACACCAACAACATCCAAGAATAAAGAGGAAAGCGGGAGAAGAAAAAAAAAAAAGAACTAAAAGAAGACTAAAGTAAAAAAAAAAATGAAGCAAGTGAAACGAGGAATCCATTGGCATGGCCCACCTGCCTGGAAGGCCTTCTTCATCCTTCATCCTTCAAATTTTTGGGCTTGCCGTGTCATCGTCTCGCACCCAGTCCAAACAAACCCAAAACGAACAATATGAAATTACCGCCCTGAAATATGGACACCCGCTGAGATTTTATAGCAGTCAACTTTGAATTATTAAATACGTATTTTCAAGAAACGCCAGAAACAGAACAGAAGAGAGAAGAAAGTGCGCTAAATTCAAGTTTTTCGGGCTATTCGCATAATTTCCCATTTACAACTTTTGCCAAAAATTAAACAACAAAAAAAAAACAGGAAAAACCTAAAAATAAAGAAAACCTCTAAAAGGAGACAGCAATGACGAAAATTACCCAAAGTTAGCCATAAAACTAAACCATAATATTCAGCTATAATAAGAGCTTTTAAATAGCTTTGAAAGCTTAAGATATCCTAACACGAATCCTTATTAAAGCTTCTAACGAAAGCTTTAAGCATCATTAACAATGACACAAGAAAAACGACAGATTTTGGCTTAGGCCTACCTCACACACACACACACACACACAGACAGAGAGAGGGCGAGAGAGAGAGAGAGAGAGAAGCTTTCAAGGATGTTGGCTGCATAATGAGTTGCTAGTTAAGTTTAGCGGCGACAATGTCCTCGGCCGCTTCGTGGCAGACAAATGACAGCCCATTAGGCAGTTATTGCCTCAGCCTGGCAGCAGTCAAAGCGGCAAGCACATTAGCAGCTTCCTGTGCACAGCCTGCTAATAAATACACACCTACGATGAATGCGAAGGATGCCCAATGCAGGACCTGTGGGTCAACATAACATTTATAGTCATAGCAATAGCCACATCCATATCCACATCCTACTTTATGTACAACATTCATCTCGTTTTGCATATTCATAAGCGGCGAGGCAAAAATATTTTCATAAACATAAATTCTCATTTCTGTTGCATTTCCTCGATCGTCTTTTGCTTTGTTTTCGGCTGTTTTATCTTTTTGCCTTTCTACATAATTTCTTTTGCTACACCACACACACACACACTTATACGTACGAACACAGATACCTCGACATACAAATACAAATGCAAGACACAGGGCAGACTACCAGGACCTGGCTCCTTCTATGCACTGTAACAAAAAAATGCCTATGAATTAATAATTTATTGTGTTTGCCTTTAGGAGAGAGAAGGCAAAGCAAATAGGAATCTGGAATGTAAAGCGAAAAACCAAATGTGCCATAAAGATTCTCTAAGCTAATACAGAAAAGCAAAAAAAAAAAAAAAAAGTAGAAAAATGAAAATCAAAGCACAAAAAGAAGGCACAACAAAACACAAAAAATAAATAAAACACAAAAATTGTCTACTCATTCTCTTTGTTCATATTCATATTCGGATTGTCCATGTCCCAAAGAACTCTAAACATTTCTACTACTTATTTGTATTTCCCCACCACATAACAAAGTTTACAATTTTCAACTTTAAATTTTTTACAAAAGTTATGAAAGTTTATAACCTTTAGAAATATAGAAGTTTCATAAACACAAAATAGAGAAAAGGCAAAGAATCAATGTCAGAAAAATACTCAGTCAGACACACTAAAAAGAAGGAGCAAAATATAAAATAGTGCAAAGGTTCCATCTACTTTGCTCATAATTGCTAAACGAATTGTTCAGGCTGAAGGATTTAAAGTACCCTTTTGAATCATTTAGCTCATTAGAAATATAAAGTTTTCGACTATTTTTCAACTTTCATCATAAATAAGTTGAAAACAACAAAATTGTTGATTGATAATTTAAGGTAAGTTAAAGACCATCAAACAAATTCATTTTCTAGCTATACTGTGTAGTAATTATGTCATTATATTAATTACCAGATATCTAATCAATTTTATGGCTTGACTTTTTTTTACCTAAATACAATCAGCTTGATATATACACAATTTTTTAATGTATTTATTGCATGTTGTGTTAGTAGAATAATAATAATTTTCTTGATTCAAAAAAAAAAAAAAAACGATTTCTGTATGTACGAAGAACATATAATATTTATAACCATCTGTTTGTTTATACAACTTTTTTATACACACGCACACACACATGCAATTTATCTCAAGGATATTTATTGTTATAACATTTGTCAATTGGTTTTTATGCAAGAAATTGTATTGGATTTTATTATATGTATATATATATTTTTAAGGTTTTTTTTTTCCTATAATTAGTTAACAGTCACATCACAAATTGAATTCACTTTGAGTCATTTGCATAACCTAAAATTAAAATGAAAATGAAAATAGGAACGAAACGAAACGAAAGGATTTTTCTATTTTTGTAGCTGTAACATTGCTAACAGCTAATCCTTTCAATTAGATGCATGTTATGGATGTTTGTTTATTGCATGAGTGTGTTTCTCTGTGTGTGTGTCTCTGTGTGTGTGTATATGTTCCATTTAAATATAAATTGAATATGCAATGTACATAGCTTTCATTTTCTTGTTGCTCTCTCTTCCTACTTTTGGCCAGTGCATGTAAGCTTCAGCTTGAAAGTTTTTGTTGCTTCAGTCGAGATTGTTGTTATTGCTGTTGTTGTTGTTCTTGTTGCTTTTTTTTCTCATTTGCAGCTTCGGGTTCTTTTGCCAGTTTGTATGTATGTGTATATGTCTGTGTGTGAGCCTTTTTTTTAAGTTTGTACAGTTTGCACGCATCGGTCCGTAAATTTATGCATTTGGCTATGCGAGCGTAATAAACAAGACCTTCAACCGTCGTCGTAGTCGTTGTCGCCGTCCTGCTGTTCCTGCTGCTGCTGCTGCTGCTGCTGCTGCTGCTGCTTTTGCTCCTTTTGCTGCTGTTGCTGCTGTTGCTGATGTTGCTGTCGTCGTCTAGGACATTCGACTGGACATTGCTGCTGCTGCTTTTGCTACTGCTCTTGCTCTTCCTTGGTTTGGTCACTTCCATTGCCGGCTGCCAGACTTTTTATTTTTATGCGTAGATATTAAATGTGTTTCCTGGCACTTTATTCAGCTGTCGTTGTTATTGTTGTTGTTGCTCCTACTGTTGTCGTTGGCGTATTGTGCCATTTTACACCAACACAACGACAACGTTGTTGGCACATTGGCGCAAATGTGCGGATATCATTCAGTTCAAAAAAAAAAAAAAAAAAAACGAAAATGTTATAAAAAAAAGGCCAACCAAAGAAATAGAACAACAAAAAATGACGACTAGCTAAAGAAAAAGAATGCGCCACATTTCAACCTCAACACGCATAAATAGGCAATAGCAGCGACTTTGGGTCTATGGTTTAGTTTCTTTCTCCTACTTTTTTTTTTTTTTTGGTGTTTTCCTGCAGCAGCAGCGGCAGCAGGAGTAGGCAAGTCATGGCCACATTTCTATGTAAAAACTGTGCACATAAAACTTTGCCAATTTCAATAACAACATTTCATTTTCAGTTTCGCAGTTTTCGCTACGAAAAGCCGAAAAAAACGCTCACTGGGGAGAGCTTTGAGTGAGGCCTGAAGCCTTCTTTACTGGAACGGTTTTCATCTTGGCGCCAATGTGCGTTGCTGCATTGCCGACACGCTGCCATGCTTGCGACCAACAAAAAAGAAAAAAAAAAAACCAGTAGCCCATCATATACATATATATATATATATATACATATATATTTCTTCTTCCTTATTTTTCTTTTTTTTTTTGCCCCAACACCGCAATCCAGCCGCCACTGAAAGGAAATTCATAAAAATGTTAATTTTTCCGGCGGAAATATAATTTATGTAAAGCGCAGTGGGTGACCAAAAGATGGGTTGAATGTGGCTTGAAAATGGGATTGGGATTGCAACGATTTCTACGATTGCTGCCACTGCCATTGCCACTGCATTCGGAGGGAAGAAAGTGAGGTAAAAATAACTGAAACAGAATTCCTGAATATATATATCCGGTGCGAATTACAAAAAATTGCGTATACATGTCGCCAATGGAAATAAAACAAAACGAAAGGAAAAGAGAAAACGACATAAAGAGGTAGTAAAAATATTAATATATAAAAAAAGGAAAAAAAAGCATTCCTGTTTCTCAATTACATGCAATAAATGCAATATGTGATGCTAATTTGCATATTTCAACTTTTTGTTGAACAGCAACAAACATGACTGCCACGACACCAATCGGCCGACCCTGTCCCCTGTCACGCCCAGTATCTAATTAATGTCTGTATACACACCCCAAAGATGAAAAACAAAAAAAAAAGACACAAATATTTTATTATAAAAAGAAAGGGAGAGAGAAATGCAGGAACGGAATGGAACACAACGGAAAGGGAACACACAACCAACCAAGCAGCCATCCAACCAACTGTCATGTGTTGGGGTCATTGTTAGCATTGCGGCAACATTTTCAAGTTGCTGACATGACCATTAATCTTAGCAAGAAGGTAATTGCTTAGCAATTACCCTTTTGCAACTGCCATGGCAGGCATTCCATAACACCCACCCATAGCCCACAATTCAACCCAAAGTTTAGACGACTGACTCCCTAGAACCACCAGACCATTCTCCGGACACTTGCAAATTCGTGTACCACCACCCGCAAGTTGCTCCTTTACAAAAAAAAAGGAGCTGCTTATATCTCTGCTGCCGCTGGTTCGGCTGTGGTTACATTTCAGCGGAAGTCCCACGCAACGTCGACGGCAACAGCTGCATACTCCCCCCCATAGTCACCCACTCTCAATCCTCCCATCTCCCATTCTTATATCACACTCTATCGCTCTCGCTCTAGCTCAGTCTCTCTATCTCTATCTCTTTCTCTTTCCCTTTCTCCTTTACACATATACAGCGAAGCCAGGCCATCAGTCTCTCTGTTCGTTCTCCTATGTACGACAATGTCGGTACATAATACGAGCCGCGAAGGCTCCAGCTCCAGCTCCGGACTACGGACTACGGACGTTAGCTCTGGTCCCTAGCTCCAATTCTGGCCCCAAAACGTGGCCCCGTCATGCTGCGCCTGCATTGTGTTAATGCTTTTTGTTAAGCTACAAGGAGCAATGGCGAGAGCGAGCTAGCAGCAGCAACAACAACAACAACAACAAAAACAGCAATGTGACGAAGCAATGGAAAGTAAGCAGCAGGGAATGATAGTGGAGAAGGAGGTGACGGCAACGGCGGCTGCTCCATTGTGCAGTTTTGCCAGTTTTGCAGCGTGTGTCGCTTTTTGCAAATGTTTGCCACATACAAACAGACAGACACACATACACACAAACACACACACACACTCCCAAATATACAAACACATAAATGCAGAGCAAAAAAGGAGCATAGACACACACATTTACACTAATACACAAACACACACACACAAAAACAGCAAAATCAGCAGCAACAAGAACAACAACAACAACAGCAACAGCAGCAACATAGACGGAAACTGGAATAGCACTCGAAAGATACTTTAAAATTAGGAACGTTGCAAATGAAATCCTACAGCCCATTGCATTAATGGTTTTGGTCTAGGCAGGTGCAATTACTGTGATGAATCGGTGAATGTCAGTGGTTAGATGACGGCCATATAATCATAACATGGCTTCCAAGCAAAAAATAAATATATAGCTACATTAAATCGGCTTTTAAGTTCTAAGAAGAATCCAGACAAAAATTTTTTCTTAATAAAGAATTCAAATGCAATAAAGAAGCCAATTGAATAAGAAATATTTAATTTCCGATCAAAATGAGTTAAGGTAAACAGGGAAACAGGGAAAACCAAAAAGTTATAATATAATGAAATGGAATGATTGCTTTTTGCAGGTAAATGGGTTTATTTTTATATACATTAACTAAACATACATTATATATATATATATGATTCAGAAATTCCAACATTAACTTACTCTTTCAATCTGATATGCTAACGAAAAAAAACAACAAAAATCAAAGGTAAGCTAATATTTCAATTCATGCACATGAGAGAGAGAGAGAGAGAGAGAGAGAGAGAGAGAGAGAGAGAGAGAGAGAGAGAGAGAGAGAGAGAGAGAGAGAAAGAGAGCATGGAGCAGTATAATAAGAAGAAATTTAAGAACAAATTTAATTTAAATTTTCTAATATACAAAAATTACTCTTACTCAACTAAAAACATCAAAGACTTTGCTCCGACAAATCTAATATACTCTTCCTATTTTTATATTTAAAACAATCTTTATCAATCAACAGAAATAAAAGAAATTTCAAAATAAATTATGAGAAGAACAAATACCCCGAAAATTAAAAAAAGGAATATAGAATAAATAATAAACATTT